>CM051007.1:27419133-27469133 GCA_027704905.1 Muraenolepis orangiensis
TCAAATAATCGCATATATGTGTATTCTGAAAATATGATGTGAAAATATAATGGGCACAGTTATTAGTTGTGAATTATTGATTACGTTGGCCTCATCTGGCACATTCTCCTCTGTTAATTACTTTTTTCTCCGGGTGATGGTGATAAGTAGGAGGTGTCAGTATTCTGTTTCATTTCAAGCAGGATGAAGCTTACATTAAAGGGCCCCTCATGAGGCCACGTCCACGCCATCGTCTTGTGATGTCACAAGTCGACAGACTATGAAATGTCTTTGATGCCCTATAAATGTCTCCCGTCTCTCCAGGCTCTTCAGCCGCCGCCCCCTCCGTCGCGCTGTCGGCCACGGCCGCCTCTCCCTCCACACCGGCGGCAGCCGCGCCCGGCGACCCCGCCCCTTCCGCACCGAGCCCCGCCCCGTCCGCTTCCAGCCCAACCCCATCCGCTCCGAGCCCCGCCCCTTCCGCCCCGAGCCCCGCCCCGTCCGCGTCGAGCCGCGCCCCTTCCACCCCGAGCCCCGCCCCGTCCGCGTCCAGCCGCGGCCCTTCTACTCCCGGCCCCGGCCCCTCCGCTGCGGCGGCGGGCGGCGGCGGCGGCAGGCCCTCGGCCGGCACCAGTGACCAGGAGGAGGCGGGCCGGCTGCTGGCGGAGAAGCGGCGGCAGGCCCGGGAGCAGAGGGAGCGCGAGGAGCAGGAGCGCCAGGAGCAGGAGCAGAAGAACAAGTGAGGAGGAGGTCAAAGGACACGCTAGCCGACCCTCGTGCGGCGGGACCTTATGTCTGGCGTTCGCTGTGATAGTAGTTTATGATGGATGAGTAATCGGGCTTAGATGTACAGCTAACGTAAAGCTAATGTAAAGCTAATACAAGGCTCATGTAAAGCTAATACAAGGCTAATGTAAAGCTCATATAAGGCTAATGTAAAGCCAATATAAAGTTAATGTAAGGCTAACATAAGGCTAATGTAAAGCTAATACAAAGCTAACATAACGCTAACAGAAAGCTAACGTACAGCTAACATAAGGCTAACACAAAGCTAACGTAAAGCTAGCTTACAGTTAGTGTAAAGCTAGCGTAAAGCTAGCGTTGAGCTGACATGAAGTTCACACAAAGCTACTCCATCTCTCTCAGGCTGCTCCTCGAAGAGGCCAAGGTCCGCGAGGTGGAGGAGAGGAGGCTCCGGGAGGAGGAGTCCCGCCTCATGGCGGAGCAGCAGCGGCTGATGGACGAGGAGCAGCGGCTCCAGGAGGAGAAGGAGGCGCAGGAGAAGGCCCAGGCCGAGCAGGAGGAGAACGACAAGCTGCAGAAACAGGCGAGTGCTTCCCCCGATGGACTGGAGGTCCAACTGATCGACTGACAATCACGTTCATTAAGATTTGTATTTATTTGATGTTTGTTTGTTTGTCTGTTGGTTTGTCTGTAAGCAAGACAGCTTGAAAAGTTATGAATGAAATTGGACAAAACTTGGTGGAAATTGGACAAAACAATTTGGCATTCTTTGGCATTGGGAGATAGGGCAAAAATATTGTGTGATATTTAGTTACAAACATATTTGCATTCAACTTGGAGATGGTTTAGATGGAATGCCAACTACGATTTAGGAACATTCAGGGAAATATCGAGATACAAATCTGAATCCAACATCTGCGCTATATCGAGTAAATTCCTACTGCGGGAGGGAATGGGGAGCAAGCATTCCATTGTACTTTACATTACAGTCATTTAGCAGACGCTTTTATCCAGAACGACTTACAACAGTGTGTTTCAACAAAGGAAGGTAAGAGAACAACTCGTCACCAGAAGTCAAAAGATTCCTCACACGTCTCCAATAACTGAGCCAGTGCTCAGGTACTTAGTAATTAGTTCAGGTAAAAGTACAATAAGGTAAAAGTACAATAAGTTCGCAAACAATATATAACAATATCTACCTAACAATCTACTTAGACAATCCACCTAGTAAGACGCTAGTAAAACGCCCTCCACCCTCCACCCTACCAGCTGTAGACACAACCTGGACCTCCACTCATCCCTGGACCCCCATTAGTACTGCCCTGCGCCCCCCTCCACCAGACCAACTCTGGTGGAGGGTTGTAATTTTCCACGAGCTCCCCTGAGTGTCCCTATGATCCCCCATCACACCATCTGGCTGCTAGATTATAGAAGAGTGCTGCTGCTGCTGCTGCTGGTATTAAAGTGAACCCATTAAACAAACTGGATTCATTCAGCTTGGGGGGTGTATGTGTGTGTGTGTGTGTGTGTGTGTGCGTGTTTGTGTCTCTCTCTCTCTCTCTGCTCTCGCTCTCTCTCTCTCTCTCTCTCTCTCTCTCTCTCTCTCTCTCTCTCTCTCTCTCTCTCACTCTCTCTCACTCCCACACCCCCCCCCCCCACACACACACACACACACACACAACTCTTTCACTCTTACTCTCTCTCTCTCTCTCTCTCTCTCTCTTTCTCTCTCTCTCACTCTCTCTCTCTCTATTCCCCTCCTCCCTCTCTAACTCCAACAGCGCAACACCTCCCCCCTCCCCCCACTCTCCCACCCTCCTCCTCCTCCTCCTCTTTCTCCTCCTCTAGCTCCTTCCTCCTCTAGCGCCGCTGTATCTCCCACCCCTTGTATTATCCCTCCCGCTTTCTCCTCCACCACCTCCTTCCCCCTCCTGTCTGTGCATGTGGGCAGACAGGCAGCAGGAGGATGCGGGTGCTGTCATAGCGTTTATGTATGTGTGTGTGCGCGCGTGTGTGTGTGTGTGTGTGTGTGTGTGTCATGAGTGAGGCACCAGCAGCAGGTAAGACGGGGACCCTTGTCTGGTCCTGTGCACACATGCCAGCTGGTGACCTCCATAATAGCGTTAGCTGTCTGGTGGCGGTGGTGGGGGGGGGGTGAGAGAGAGAGCTATTGTGACAGTAGAGAGAGAGAGAGAGAGAGAGAGGATTCCTGTTGTCTTGTGTCGTGAGGAATGTGAGATGTAGCGGCGGGGTTAGCGTGCGGTAGAGTGGTCCGCGCGCCGCAGGCCTTTAGCTTGGCCCTTTTCGTAGCGCCAGCAGTCTGGTGGACACTGACACTGCCCTGTGCTCGAGAGAGGGGGAGAGAGAGAGAGAGAGAGAGAGAGAGAGAGAGAGAGAGAGAGAGAGAGAGAGAGAGAGAGAGAGAGAGAGAGAGAGAGAGAGAGGAGAGAGAGAGAGAGAGAGAGAGAGAGAGAGAGAGAGAGACCCCTTTTTATTATCGTTTTATGAAGAGAATAGGCTTGTGTTGTTAAAACTACAGTTTGATTTTCTTCATCAGCTCATTGCCGATGTTGTTTATCATTATGCTATGATTATGTGTTCTTTGTCAGCGTTTGGTAGCTGCACTGACTTATCACCAAATGAACCATGTATTGTATGCTATTATTCTAATAATAAACTTCATAAATAATAATACAAATAACTACATAGAAATAATAATACAAATAACGCGGACCTGTGCTTCCCCCTGGTGGATGGTGTGTGAACTGACGCATCGACACGTCAGTTCACAAACTGACCACTAGAGGGAGTTAAATCACTTTTACCCCCTCTCCTCCTCCAACTACGAATTAGGGTTAGGGTCGGAAGGCATAAAGCCTTCTGAAAACGGGGGATGTTTCATCTTTTGTTTAAAACCACCAAAAGTCTGGTCTGAACACGTCGTCTGCTTTATAATTATTAACATATTGTTGTTGTTGTTGTTGTTGTTTTTTCAGAGGGAGGAGGCGGAGGTGAAGGCCAAGGAGGAGGCAGAGAAACAGCGTGTGGAGAGGGAGAAACACTTCCAGAAGGAGGAGCAGGAGCGACTGGAGAGGAAGAGGGTAAGTGGAGAGAGAGAGAGAGAGAGAGAGAGAGAGAGAGAGAGAGAGAGAGAGAGAGAGAGAGAGAGAGAGAGAGAGAGAGAGAGAGAGAGAGAGGGAGAGAGAAGTCAAAAAGCAACACAGCCCTTTAAACTACCGTGTTTTTCAAAGCTTAAAACAATTTAGTTAAGTGTTGTTTTTTTTACTGTGGAGAACAGACTTGCAATTGACTGACTGTTTCCCCCACAGCGCCTGGAGGAGATCATGAAGAGGACGAGGAAGAGCGATGCAGGAGAGAAGGTCTTCATCCTCATCATCATCATCATCATCTTATCTAAAGAGACGCACTGTTTCACGTTGTCTTCTTTATCCTCTGCTATGTTGTGGTTCTAACTGGTGTGTGTGTGTGTGTGTGTGTGTGTGTGTGTGTGTGTGTGTGTGTGTGTGTGTGTGTGTGTGTGTGTGTGTGTGTGTGTGTGTGTGTGTGTCTCCCATCACAGAAGGACACCAAGGCGTCCAGCCAGGTCAACGGCAAGACCACAGAGGTCCCGAAAGGTAACGACCCTTCTATCCATCCATTCCATGTCTTCTATTTCTTTCCTTCCATGTCCTTCCATGTCCTTCCATGTCCTTCCATGTCCTCCAGGCTTTTTCCTGTTTTCCATGTTTCAGTTTCTTATGGTATGATGTTAGGCCCTTTGTCTCAGTGATTTAAAAGATGGACATGACTCATGGGTCCCACTTACATGAGGAAAGGTACAGTCGTACCGGTAGAAGAAGTCTTCTTGACGTCTTATGATGTCTTTCTCTTAAGCGCCTGGAAGCTCGCAGAACCCCCAGGAACCGATGAACAACGGCGCCGCCAACGCGGTCGTCGGCCCACCGCCAGCCGTCTCCGGCGCCGCGGCTGTCAACGGCGTGCAGCCGGCGGGCCACCAGAACGGTCTCTCGCCCAACGTGGACGCCGCCAAGTTCGGCGACCCCATCCTGGCCTACGAGGGAGGAGAGCCCTTCATGATGAAGACAGGACCCATGAAGCCACAGCATGTAGCAGGTAGTCCTCCCCAACGACAACATACTACGGTCCTTTAGTCAACAACAACATACTACGGGCTTTAAGTCAACAACAACATACTACAGTCCTTTAGTCAACAACAACATACTACAGTCTTTAAGTCAACAACAACATACTACAGTCCTTTAAGTCAACAACATACTACAGTCCTTTAGTCAACAACAACATACTACAGTCCTTTAGTCAACAACATACTACAGTCCTTTAAGTCAACAACATACTACAGTCCTTTAAGTCAACAACATACTACAGTCCTTTAGTCAACAACAACATACTACAGTCCTTTAAGTCAACAACATACTACAGTCCTTTAGTCAACAACAACATACAACGGTCCTTTAAGTCAACAACAACATACTACAGTCCTTTAGTCAACAACAACATACTACAGTCCTTTAGTCAACAACAACATACTACAGTCCTTTAGTCAATAACAACATACTACAGTCCTTTAGTCAACAACAACATACTACAGTCCTTTAGACAACAACAACATACTACAGTCCTTTAGACAACAACAACATACTACAGTCCTTTAGTCAACAACAACATACTACGGTCCTTTAGTCAACAACAACATACTACAGTCCTTTAGTCAACAACAACATACTACAGTCCTTTAAGTCAACAACAACATACTACAGGGTGACGATGATGGTAAGGATGGTGATGATGATGATGAGGATAGTGATGATGATGAGGACAGTGATGATGAAGGGGATGGTAATGATGAGGATGGTCATGAAGGGGACGGTGAGGATGATGAGGATGGTGATGATGATGATGGTGGCCGACCACTAACCTCACTTTGTGTTTCCATGGTTTCCAGAGGTCCTGTGAGTCTCCTGTGGGTCTCGGACGGTCGGCAGGCCCTCCCGAAGTCGTGGCGTTCGAGCAGAAGAGAGACTTGACCCCTCCCACGCTCCACCTCACACACACACACACACACACACACACACACACACGCACCACGGCCGCTTGTATTAAGGAGTGATGGGAGTAATGTGCCAAACCAACCAACCACCGCCAGAAGAACCCAACCGGAACCTTCCGGTCGTCCCTGCAGTGGGCGACGCAGAACCGCCGAAACCCCGCCCGGCAACCACGAAAAATAAAGTATATAGGAAAATAAAATAAAATAAAACTAAAGTATTCTGTGTTCTCGTACCGCGTTAGTCGAGTTTTAACTGAAATGACACTTGTTATGGTGCACCTTAAAAAACAAAAAACAAAAGAAAGACTGACATTGTAACAAATGTATAAGTAGACTTCACGAACCTGGACATACATAATATTGGACTATGGTTGTTGTTGTTATTCTTCTTATTATTATTATTATCGTCGTTGTGATGACATTGCTAATGTTCCTCTTAAGTTGAATGATGTGTGTGTGTGTGTGTTTTGTTGTTGTTCAATGTTCAATTTTGGTCTGGATTCTTGATTTATTTAAGTTGGGGAGCAGCAGCGGCAGCAGCGGCGTATGAGCGGTAACGGACAGCGTGTGTAAATGTATATCGGCTGTCTGGGCCCTGACGGAGGAATCTGTGAAATAAACGTTTTATTGAAGGGATTCCAGGCGCTCGTCTTTGTCTGTTCTGTGTCAAACGCTTTTAGTTCAAACACATCGATCGACACTACGACCATGTCGCCATTTAGTCATTTAGTCATTAAATTACGGTGTCCTAAATCTGTTTTAAATATGAGGACGTCTGTGTATTAGATTCGATTATATTCAAATGTATTGTCAGTGTACAGCACAAGTACAGTACAGTACAGTACAGGGGAAATCATTTGGCATCTAACCAGAGTGCAAATATTACAGTAAAGTGCATGATAATATATAGCAGTATTGTATAGTAGTATTGTTTTAAAAATTCATACTGCAGGAGGGAATGGGGAGTAAGCATTCCATTGTCCTTGTTGCAAATGGCCAATAAAACCTCTTGTATCTTGTAATGTACAGTGGTTAAATAAGATGTTAAAATCACGATCACAGTCAGATTCAAGTACAATGGAATTGTGAAGCAATCCTCAACGTCACTCTTTTCACAAATAGACAGCACTGGAAAATACAATTTAGAAAAAAATAAACTTAATAATATTAACAGATTATTTAGTGTAATTGATCATCTCTCTCTCTCTCTCTCTCTCTCTCTCTCTCTATATATATATATATACATATATATATATATATATATATAGATGTGTGTGTGTGTGTGTGTGTGTGTGTGCGCGCGCGTGTAACACGTTATTGTTGACACTGGATAATTGAGTATTGATGACGCTGTCCCATCGTGGGTAAAAAAAAACCTCTTCGCGTTCTCTGACGTAATTGGTCCAAATCCAAATGTTCGTGACGTAGGGCTACTGCGCGCATCTGTATGGTCAACCGAACACATGAACGTCCCTGATTGGCTGATCCCACCCGACGCTCCCACCTGCCTGCGATTTGAAAACTACTCGCAGGCCGTTTCTTTTCCTCTCCCACAAGAAAGGCCACAGCTCACTCTTTAATCAACAACAAAAAGGAATATAATCAGGTAAACTTTGATATTTATTCATGTTCTTGTGTGTATCAGGGCTCGCTTGCTGTGTAACGAGAGACGTTGAGTGGGTTTAATATCAGTGTTCGTCGTTATTATGAATGATCTAGAACTGTCTAACGTTAGTTAGCGTTAGCTTTCACGCCGTCTGTCTCCGGCGTTTCTAGCTCATTTCGTGTTATGTTCATATGTGGTGTGACTTACTAACGATGTACGGTGGTTGATTGTATTGAGGAATAGTTGTATTTTGTACACATTTGGTAAAGACTTATATCGTGTATGTATATAAATATAATATATACATATATTTGTACAGCCATGCCCCCCGCAAAGAGGAAAGCGAAGCCAGCCAAGAGCGACCCGAGACAAGCCAAGCTCGACGCCTTCCTCCAGGACTTCGACGCCGAAGGTAACTGACTGTAGATTGATTACATGTTTTAAAATCCAAGGGTTGGACATACAAACACCAAACATTAAAGTATGTGTATGGCACCCACATGCATGGTAGTGGAGATGTTTTGAGTGGTCTCCACCCTGGTGGAGAAACGAACATCACACCAACAAGCCTAATGGAAATATGGATAGCATATCACTTTAACTAGTGTCTTACTAGGAATAGTATAGGTAGATATTGTTATACTATATAGTTTTCCAACTTATTGTACTTTCTTACCATACTGTACTTTTGACCTTGCTGTACTTTTACCTGAACTTATTGTACTTCTACCTGAGCACTGGTTCAGTTCTTGGAGACTTGTTGGAAATGAAATGCACTTTTGACTTCTGGTGACGAGTTGTTCTCTTACCTTCCTTTGTTGAAACACACTACTGTAAGTCGCTTTGGATAAAATAGTCTACTAAATGACTGTAATGTGTATGTTGTCACTAACTGTAGTAACTGACTGACCTGTCGTCAAGACGAGGATGATGACCGGTTAATGACGAGTCATCATTATGTCCTGCTCTTGTGTACATTTTAGTCATTCAGCTTGACTAGGTGTTTGGTAAGATGGTGGTTAGATGGCTTGACACCTAGGCTTTTGGCTGGGAGTGTAAATGCACCCTAGCCACTACTTCTCCAACTATCCTCCCAGATGTGCTTCGAGAAACTGTCCTTTCATAATATCATCAATTGCATGTATTCACTTGGACATTTACAGTCATTTAGCAGACACTTTTGTCCAAAATGACCTACAATAAGGTCATTCAACATGGGTGGATGGGGAACTACTAGTCATAAGAGCATTTCCTTCCTAACAAGCCATAATGTATATGTACATATACACATATATAATAACATGTATATAATACATTACGTTTCCTACCTAACGAGCCTCCAACAGCAGAACAAGTGCTGAGGTAAAAGTATAATGAGTTGGCAAGAAAAGTACACCAAACGGGGCCTACGACAAATGTTAAAGCTGTTTAATGTCCTGTGTCTGTCCATCACCCTGAAGTAAGTGTGTGTGTGTGTCCAGTGAAGTCCCGGGTACTGCAGCTGAAGGAGCAGCAGCACCAGCTGTTGAAGGAGGTGGACAACAGATACGACATTGCTCTCATCAAGCTCCCCAGGGCCGTCCGACAGATGAACTTTCTGCTGTACTTCGGTAAGGACGCTCTTGGGACCCGACGAGTTGTGTTATTAAAGGGACCCTATTTTACCACGGATGTGATGTTGATTGGCCCTTTCAAGCAATTTCAAAATCGACCCTCTGATGTATGGGCGTGTCCCCCCCCCCAGATGTATGAGGGGTAGATCAGTCTACCACCTAGTGTTGTTCTCTGTAGATGAGCGGTTCTTACAGTGATGTCTTTACTCCTCTTCCTTCAGGCTCAGAGAAACCTAAATCACCAGAAGTGGACAACTCAAAGGTATGTTTCCTCTGTATGAACATTACAACGTCTTTAGTAGCTATCACAGCTAATGGCACCGATGTTCTCTCAACTGGTAACACTGTGATGGTGGTTTCTCTGCCTCTGTCTGAATTTAGAGAGAACAGGTTTCAGAACTGGAGAACGCTCTGGCTGAGAACCACACGGCCGCTCCTAAACCACTCCAGAAGAGTAAGTCCTCACCGTCTCCTTAATGACCTGGAGGTCTCCTTTGATATCGGAATGTTCTAGATGACCGAATCCTAAATTATCTCTCCTTCTGGTCTACAGCATCAAAGAAGTCGACCTCGGACGACGAGAACACGGCGCCTCAGAACACGGCCAAGAAGGTGGGCGGCGATTCCCTTCCCCACTTGCCCTCTGCTCACGTTCCTATTGGACAGGGGGAGGAAGGCTCATCCTATGGTAGCGTGTCTCTGATCTGTGGTTCCTCTCTCCTCCAGGCTAAGTCCAAGAGGCCCCCCGTCGCCTCCAAGAAGACCAGGGCTCAGTCTGTCTCTAAGGGGAACACCGCTACCAGGATGTAAGGCCTTTATAGTCATTTACATTTAGGGCATTTGGCAGACGCTTTTATCCAAAGCGACTTACATTAGTTGAAGCAGACAATAGCATAACGCTGAGGTACGCAAACATAAAAATAGAGCAGTTCACAAGTATTCATATTAACAAGATGAATAACACAATTTCGTACTGCCAGGTCACCTGCTTAAGTAGCTGTGGTAAGAGCGTGTTATCAACATTAAGGATATACACTTGCTAGAATATACAACATGCTAAGAGCTATTAATGTCAGGACTTAAGCAAGTTTAGGGGAGAAGGAGGAGAAGGAGGGTTCATGGAGTGTCCAGGTGGACTCTGAACAGGTGGGTCTTGAGTCTCTTGCGGAAGGGACTCTGCCGAGTCCTTCCTGGGAGCAATGTTCAGAGATGGTTGAGTGTCCATAATGGTGGACCAATTACTTTTTTGGTGGATAAAACCTGTGTTCTATTTCACTCCTCAGTCTCATGATTAGTTGTAGTATAATCTCTAGCATGTCTTGGCTGTGGTCCACTGCTAACCGCTAACATAAGTTGCACTGTTCCAACTTTAACATGGACGCAAACCTGTGTGTGTGTGTGTGTGTACCTCAGGTCCACCAGGAAGCCTTTGATCACTCCTGCCAGAAACATGCTGAACTCTTCTCTGATGATGGGCGCCACTCCTCTGGTCACGCCACGCTTCGACCCCCGGTGAGAAGCAGCGCCCTTTATAACCGTTGCATGGTGTAGCGGGCTAACCCTCGCTGTGGCTTGACTGTGGTCACAGACCTCACCACCCGACTGAACACGACCGATACAAGGCTGTGACGCCTACAACTGCTGCAGCTAACTGTGTTTTTGTTTCCGGAACTAAAGGATTCCTTTCCAACAGCTTTATTATTAGTGTCAGCCACCCCTAACCCCCACCTGCTCCTTAATGACCTGTCTCTGTACTGTCTAACCCCTACCTGCTCCTTAATGACCCGTCTCTGTACCGTCTAACCCCTACCTGCTCCTTAATGACTCGTCTCTGTACTGTCTAACCCCTACCTGCTCCTTAATGACCCGTCTCTGTACTGTCTAACCCCTACCTGCTCCTCAATGACCCGTCTCTGTACTGTCTAACCCCTACCTCCTCCTTAATGACCCGTCTCTGTACCGTCTAACCCCTACCTGCTCCTTAATGACCCGTCTCTGTACCGTCTAACCCCTACCTGCTCCTAATGACCCATCTCTGTACCGTCTAACCCCTACCTGCTGCTGCTCCTGTCTCTTATTGGTAGTCTAACGTTAACTGAGCTATTTACCCAGTAGATGTTGATGTTTCTTTATCGGCGGTCCAAGTGACCAGTAGATGTGACGAAGGTTTCTTATTGGTGGTCTAACCCGGTCTCCTAGCCAGTAGCAGCACAGCAGGAGGTCTAATGAGGTGTTGTGGTTACAGGCTCCCCAAGACCCCCGGGGTGCGGGTCCCCCGTCACCAAGAGAGGGTCTACAGCATCTCGGTCAACGGCTCTCCCATAGACTCCAGCGCCAAGGACATCGTCATCAACGTTCCTATCGGAAACGGAGAGGTGTGGCTCAGAAATTGACTGTCCTTCTATTCATCCCTTTAGGCCACTGTTGATTTCAATACACATTTGTTATTTTGCATAATTCATCATCTCTAATGTCTAGACCTATTCACTTGGAGGAAATACTTTGATCACTGGAGCCTCGAGCACTGTCCACAATACTGCTAACTATTACGGAGTATTGGTCACCACCTTTTAATCTACATATAAAGGTTTCCTTCAGCAAGATACCCTACCTACCCTACCTCCTCCTATAATGTTTGTGGTGTCTGTGCACAGAGCATCCAGCTGCTGTCCAGCCAGATGGACAGTGTGGACCTGTCCTCGCTTGATGAGACCGCTCTCCAGAGCATCAGAAACCTGCAGGTAAAACTTCTAGTAGTGCTGCTGTAGTAATATTTACTGTGGTACGACACTCCACAGTACGACTATTGGTACTAGGACTATTTACTGTGGTACGACATCCACTACCACAGTACGTCTATTGGTACTAGGACTATTTACTGTGGTACTACTCACTAATTTTTTTAATTTGAATTTTAACTACTTATTTTATCCCGAGGGAAATTAGTTCTCTGCATTTGACCCTTCCTAGTGTTAGGAGCAGTGGTACACTAGTACAGTGCCCGGGGAGCAGCGTAGGGGGTGCCTTGCTCAAGGGCACTTAGGCAGTAACCTGGTGTTTCCGGGTCTTGAACCGGCGACCTTGCGGCTCCCAAGTCCTTATCCACTGAGCTACTACCACAGTACGACTATTGGTACTACGACTACTTACTGTGGTACGACACTCACTACCACAGTACGACTATTGGTAATGGGACTATTTACTGTGGTATAGGGCTGGGCGATATGGACCAAAAATCATATCCTGGTATTTTTAGGCTGCATGGCGATATACGATATATATCTGTATTTAGATATATTATTTAAAGTAGCTTTTTAAAGCATTCTTGTTGCAATAGGGACCATATCTCTAGCGATGTGGTGTCGTTATATCCCGCCACTCATATAGTGGCGCTACACGGCAGAGTGTAGGGGCAGCGAGGAGGCTGCAGCAGCACCAATGTGCTTCAACCCTTTGACACAATTAGCGTCTGGCAGCGTTTACAGATAGCGTCGCTTTGCGACTCATCTGATATGCGAAATATTTCCAAATTATTATTGAAACTTTGCGCCATGTCCATCTCCATGTTGCTGGAAGGTTGTGTGAGAGCATGCGTGCCGACGCAGAGAGGGGGCGGGGCTGAGCGTATGAGCAGAGAGAACAGCCTACATTATATAGACTCTTTAATGCAACAACAAAAAAGGTCATAACTTCACAGACATACCGGTATTACGATATGGTCCCATCTACATATCTCCTTATGAAATTGACCGGTATAACTCATAATACCGATCTACCACCCAGCCCTACTGTGGTACAACACTCACTACCACAGGATTCAAGATCACTTTATTTATCCCGAGGGAAATTAAGGTGCAACAGTTGAAACGGGGGGAATAAATGCACACAAAATATACTAATACCTAAACTAAATAACAACAAACTAAACTAAGCTAAACTAGTATAAACAAAATATAACTAAATGAAATCTAAATGTATTGATAGATGAATTATGACTATTGATACTAGGACTATTTACTGTGGTACGACACTCGCAGTAGGACTATTGGTACTACGACTGTATACGGTGGTACTACACTCACTACCCCAGTAGGACTATTGGTACTACGACTATATACAGCACAGTACCACTGACATGGAGATTATTAGTACCGTCTGTAGATATTTTGAGACTTAATGTTTTTTTTATATATTCTTGACAGAGTCGCCTGGCGATGCTGTGCGGGAGGAGAGAATGAGTTGACCTCAACGGAGAGATTTGTAAATATTGTATTTTACCCTCGTTATGTCTTTTTTACGTGATTTTACTGTGGTTTTTTTTTTGTTTGATTTTGTTACCGGGAAGGAAGAAAAAAAAACATTGATTTAAAAAAAAACCCGGAATAAAAGCCAGTTTTAGTTTGCCACGGAGGAGCGGTTCTGTGTCGCGCTCGGAGTGCTAATGTCGATGCTTTGGATAAAAGAGTCACCACGCTGTATTTGAAGTGCAAGAGAAGAAGTATTAAAGACATTTGTGTACGTCCTTCTCTGTGTGCAACTGGAGTTACTGTACTGTCCTGGGACGTGTATATACATGGGTGCTTTATCAAACTGCAGCACACACTATTAAAAAAAAACTGATCTAAGTTTTATGTTTACAATATTATAGTGTTATATATATATCTATATCCAAAATTACTTATTTTTTTTATGTGGCACACCACATCAAAAGGTATCCTTTTTTGCAATGTTTTTGTTCTAAAGACTATAGAGACGGTGACTATGGAGACAGTCCTTTTCAGCCCTTGTTGCATACAGGAAATGGGGGGGGGGGGGTTCTGGTGGGCTGCCTTTTCCAAGCTTGAAAGGAAATGGCCTCTTTGGTAACGACTATGTCCTTACTCCCAGAAGAGGAAGCCCTCTACAAAACACTTTACGTTCTGTATACGCTACCGACGGGTATAAGACGGGTGGGTCTTGACACACACTTGTATATATTCCATTTAGTCTGCCATCGGGCCACAGGAACACGCACCAAGGGTGTTTTCTATTCCACCCTTGGGGGGGGAATTAAAAGCTTATTTAAAACCCAAGCAATTATCTTCCTGTTTAATTGTTTACAAGGCAGCAGGTCGACCCACCTGCTCTCCTTGTTAGGCAGGTGTCTGAAAAGCATGGTGACCACGGTTCAGCGCACACACACAAACAGTCTGAAGCTAGTCTATTTATACAAGGACTACGTGTCCTCTCAGGAAAGTGTTGGTTCTTGGGTGTTTTCTGATAGACGTTGCTACATAACCCATTCAACATGTAAAGACACAAAGTCATTGTGTACTAATAGTATTTTAGTTTAAGTGCCAAAAAGGCCACAAAGTAATAACCCGTGTATAAATGTTTCTCTATCCGATGTCAACTGATCGACGTCAACTGAAGCGGTTCTGTTGTCTTCTCCTGGTACCTGGTTATATAGGCAAAGGTCAGGGGTCAGCATCTTGCACAGCAAGAAGAGAAGGTTTACACCCATGGTTCATTTGTAAATAACATACAATGATATAATAGTTTTACAAATTTTTGTTCCACTGTTTTAAGTAAATATTAGATTATATTTTGTCATAGTACAGTACAGCAAAAATGATGGCAATGTTGGCATCTAACCAGAGTGCAAATGTTGCAGGCAAGTGCATATATGAATAATATGTAAAAACAGTCTTCTAAAGAAAACTACTAAAAACAGGTATCAAGTAAGTTATAGAGTAGGTATGTATGTGTAAACTATAGGTAGAGGTAGGGAGGTATGATACAGTGCAAGGCCATTGAAGAAATGTGGGCAGCAGGGGTGGGGGCTGTCATCGTGGTACAGAGTTCAGAGAGCTGAGGGGAAGAAGCTGTTCCTAAGCCTGCTTGACTTGGAACAAAGGTTTCTATAGCACCTCCCGAAGGGAAGGAGGGCAAACTGTCCATGGTTGGGGTGAGAGGTGTCTGACAATTTTTGTGCCTTCCTCAGACACCGTTTGTGGTGGGTAGTGTTTATTGCAGGGAGGGGTAATCCAACGATGCGTTGGGCAGTTTTCAACGCCCGTTGCCGTACCACACTGATGCAATTGGTGAGGGTACTTTCAATGGCGCACCGGTGAAAGTTAACCAGAATCTGAGGGGACAGGTGGGCTATCCTCAGTCTCCTCAGGAAGGAGAGACGCTGGTGAGCCTTCTTTACCAGTGAGGCAGTATTGAGGGACCAGGAGAGGTCCTCGGAGATGTGGACCCCCAGGAATTTGAAGCTGGAGACACGCTGAGGATGGGGGTGTGTGCGCCAGCTCTGGTCTTTCTGAAGTCCACGATGAGCTCCTTGGTCTTCTTGGTGTTGAGGGCCAGGTTGTTATAAACGCACCAAGCCACCAGGTGCTGGACCTCCTCCCTGTAGGCTGCCTCATTGTAGGCTGCCTCCTCTCCAACTACAAGGGGAGCTCATTCAGGAGCCCCCAGGGCAACACGGAGGTCATGCTGAAAAAGGCACACCACCGCCTCTATGCCCTGCGGTGCCTCAGGAGAAGCAGCACAGGCAAATGGTGGCTGGTGAACTTCTACCGTGGCGTATAGCATATAACAATGTCTATTTTATTACATTGATTTATATATACATATTGCTCTTTTTCCGATATATTGCATTTTATAAATTGCATTTTTATTTTATGTATTTAACTTTATACAGTTTTGTGTTTTACTTCTTTTATTCTATTCTGTTTTTATTCTTTTTTATCTTTTTTTAATTTTTATAACTGCTGTCTGTCGTCGGGTATTGCACATAAGATTTTCACCCACTGCTTTATACTGTACTTACTATACTATACTATACTATACTATACTATACTTTGTGTAAACTGTGAAGAGACAATAAACTTGACTTGACTCCTTACAGTTACTGCATCATTCTGCACTGTTCTGCACTGTATTCATGATGCTGCTGCACTACTGGCACTTTAAATGCTTTTAAATTATTGTTGCACTATTCATCATGTTCTTTGTATTGTGTAAAGTATTTTTTATAGTGTTGTATAGTATAGTGTAAGTATAGTTCATAGTATAGCATACAGTGTTAAATTGTAGGGAATGCATACAGCTGGAGGGATCCCACAGTGAGCATTCCCTCGTACTTTGCATATGGCAAATAAATGGCAAATACAAATCTTGAAGAAAAACAAAGAAGACATCACCATATTTAGCGTGCCGATTGGGACGATTCTCACAAGGTTTAATAACAACCCAGGGTGTGTCAGCCTAGTGTCATTTATCCCTCCCTTCATTACCTCTCACTATAGTAACACACACACAATAGTGCAGTATATATAGGGAATGGGGAGTAAGCATTCCATTGTACTAATATGGCAAATAAAAAATTGGAATCTATATACCTCACACCTACTACCCTTGTGTAAAGAGCCTGTGGTTAAATGACCACGGGGGGGGGGGGGGGGGGGCAAAGGAAAGGCACACATACTGGTTTGTGTGTTACTACAAAAATGTCATCTTAAGGTTCAAAAACAATTTTTGTGTTTTTTTTTTCTTTTTTTGGCCCCAGTTTTGAGGAGCTTTTAGTATAATACATAAAAAGATATATAGCATTTTGTTGTCAGGCTGTTGCCATTGGCTTCAAGTACCAAATGCACACAGAATAGTGTATTTACTATCCTAGGGTGAGATGTGCTCCATAGAAAAAGACCGATTCGAATGTAATTCTTAAATTACTAATCTAATTTATTTAAACTGTCAATTATATTACCATGCACTTTACCGCAACATTTGCACTCTGGTTAGATGCTAAATGATTTCCACTGTACTTGTGCTGTGAGATGACAATACATTTGAATCGAATCTAATATAATCGAATCTAAACACGCAGCAACGTAAAGGAAACAGCAGTCGCTCGTCTCATCACGTGGTCAAGTCTCGCGTGTCTTCCTACAACCTGGTCCTGCGTGGGTCACGTCTCGCGAGACTTCCTCCTACACCCCCAGAGATCTCGAGGAGGCGGTACTAGCAAGTCGTCGTTTTTTTTTTTATCGCAACTTAATGTTGCTATCAACGACGCTGTACCAAAATAATTATAACAATGAAGCGTTTTTACTGTCGCTAAACACACGGCGTCGTTAAAACAGTGTAGCTTCAACCCCCCCACAATTGGACGGGGGGTGTGCGCCAATAATAATAATAATAATAATAAGCATAATACAATACAATAATACATACCTACACACACGCTAGCGGTTAGCTGTCAGGAGCTAACTGTGGTTGCGAACCAGGAAGCTACCCTAAGGACTTCGCGTTGGACTTCGCTCCAAAAGGGGGTTGCTTTAGTTAGGAAGCGAGCAGCACCGAGCACGGAGAGCCAGAGAGAGACCCGTGCTGTTAACAGAAGGTACAGTGGGCTTTGGGTTGATTCGTGGAGGTTTTTTGCAGTCCGTGTAGTGGGCTAATTTAACCCGGCATGTTGTGTGTGTGTGTGCGTGTGTGGAGACAACAACTGTTAAGCTAAGCTAGCGTGCTAGTTATCACTGGTCACTGCATCGTGAGGATCGATCAAAATGTTTTTTTATTGTCATTAAACAAGTGTCAGAACGAATTTGAGATCCTTGACGGTGACTCTGTCAAACCAGCAATGAAAAACTATACATTTAAAAAAAGGTGTGTATATATATATATATATACACATGTATATGTTGCGATGGCCTTATGTACAGTCGTGCACGTTTGACATGTTTACAAAGGTGCACACGTGTGGTGGTGTAACATTACATTACATTACAGTAATTTAGCAGACGCTTTTATCCCAAGCGACTTACAATAGTGTATAATATGTAACTCAGTAATAGTAGTATTGATGATTCATCATCAATACTCATTGATTGGTCATTATTATGGGACCTTCATGTTGGTGTTATTATTCTGTTATCCAGATAGATGTACGACCTCCTGTCCTGTTCAGATCTGTCTTAGTTGTCCTTTTTGCTTTGCTCCAAGACCAAACAACGTGTTTAAAAACGAAAGTATGTTGTAAAAGCCGTTACGTTGTCTTTGGGATTTTTTTGTTGCTTATATTTTAATGTTGTGTGTTTTTTTTTTTTTTTTGCTGGCTTCGGTATGTTTGCGTTTGTCTGGAACATTCAATTAATGACTGAATTTATTTGAATTGAAACGTATCAACAGCCTCAGCGGTTCAATATCACACACATGTATGGTTAGGTCTTCGATGGGCCCGTTGTATTTTCAAACAACCAACCCCGTTTCACCTGAGGCATGGAGGTGGGCAACTATTCCGGTAAAGGGCAAATACAGAGTGTTTACCTTAACTCATTGGGCTTCAGGACAATCTAATGTGATTGAGTAACTGACTGTTGAACAAACACACAAGGCACCTCTGAATTCAGTATAACAGTCTAGCTTTCTGTGTTAACCTGTTTTTAAATGGCGTTATATGCCACTATTTTTAGGATATCATTGTTTAAATGTTGAATGCACTATTGTAAGTAGCTGTGGACAAAAACATCTGCTTAATGACAAAATAGAAATAAGCCTGTTATATTTATTATAACTGTTCTTTTTTTGCATTTCATTTGATTGATGGACTCATTTTCTATAAAAAAAAATATGTGTCCTCAGTGGAGAGATGTTTATCTGCTCTTGATGACAGTCCTCACAGTTGCCATAGTATTTGTAATGTCTTGACTGATGGCCCTCCAGTGAGCATGTCTCCTCCTGAGTGCTCTGAAGGTTACATGAGTCACTGAGCTGTGACACTGATTTAGTCCTTAGCAGATGCTTTCACCCGAAGCCGTTCATGGGGGATTCCGGTACAGGCAAATCAGGTAGGGCGTCAGATAGACTGTGGGGTGCAATAGTAAAACAATTTTTTCCAACTCAAATCAAATATTTATGTTGTCGGACTTTTGTTGTCGGAAGTTTGATCTTTAGTAGAGTCTAGACATGGCCGTTCACCTCAGCGACTATTTATCTTGTAGCGTGTTAACACTTCATGAGGCCTTCGGAAAAGCCGGCACTCAGTGGATCTCCCAGGGAGGTAGTGGTAGGCAGTCAAAAGTACCGGGGCCTTTTGAGTTGACGCATGTCAATTAATCGAGCCTTTCCAGTTTTGATACTTAACAGCAAAAAAAGTATCTGTTCTCGTTCACTGAGTGAATTTCACTCACATCCCACTTTGAGGGAACGGTTCATTTGAACTCTGTTCATTTGGTCTCGGTTCAGCAGGCTGGCTGGCATCTCTTGGGGCGTCCTCGAGACAATGATTCCTGCTCATTATTGTTTTGAGCGACGGCACCAGACGTAAGACTAGCAGACACCAAGCAACAGTACGACAGTCTGTCAGCGAGTGGGGGAAAAGCACTCGGACTGATCCTTGTATATCAGACACACACAAAAAGAAAAAAAGGTTGTTCAAAAAGATTTGTTCATTAATTTTGGCCCATCAACTACTGGGAGGGTAACAAGGGCATACGGTTAACATGACTGATGAATGATTCTGTCGGCGGGGTTGCTGCTAGCCTTCAAGCAACAGCTGCACAGCTTACCGCCGATGGCCACATGAAAGCAAAACTGACTTTGTCCTGGCAACGCCAAACCTTTGCCAGGAGTTGGGGGTCACTGGAACACAAATCCGTCCACTATTAGATAATGCCTTGGGTGGGTGCATTTATCCAAAGTGTCTTGCTTACTAGGGCTAGACAATTCATCTAAATATTATTGATTGTTATCGCAGGAGCTGCATGTTTTTAATGGGGGGTTAAATGTGACTGTATAACACCATTATCAATTAAGTGCTGCAGAGATGCCCTGGGTGTCATATTGTTTTCTCCCGATTGTAAGAATGTCACATGATTTTATCAAAAATCGGTGAAAATAAATGCGAAAAATGATCATATCTCAATCGCAATATCTGTCAAATAATCACAACCTGATTATTTTCTGGGTGTGGTTCAGCCCTTGTGTTTACATCCTTAGCATGGTGGAGCCACAACACTGTCCTGTATACGTACCAATTGGGGTGAGACAAATGAAAACAGAAATCTGAGTCCCTTGTTGCCAGAGGGTAAGCTCTCAGAGTGCTCTCTTTTCTCTGAGGATCTCTGTGTTTGGTTCCTCCCGGGCTTCAGGAAGTGGCTTGTGTTACTGCAGCTGTCTTCTGGGCAATTGGTGTATAGTAAATGGACTGCATTTAGCCAAACCGCTTTTACAAGTTATGCCTTCAAGTTCACCCATTTATTCACAGACCGCCGTGTCAGCCAGCCTGCAGCAGTGAGAGTTGGGGTGTCTTGCTCAGGGACACTTGGCTAGGAGGAGCCAGGGTATTGAACCTGCGACCTCCCGGTGGCCAGGATAACCCCCTGCTGAGCTACCACTGCCCCCGGTCTATTTAAGAGGGAGCAGTCGTCGGCCCCCCCCCCCCCCCCCCCACACACACACACCTGCTGTAAGAACGTTTCCATTATAAAGGAGTCATCTTTACACCCCCCCCTCACACTGGTGCTCAAATGACTGTTGTGGTGGTTGGGGGATCAGGGGGCTGAGGGGGAGAGGGTGTGGCAGACATTCAGGCTGTCGACGGCTCTGGAAACATAGAGCTGTGATTAGGATCGGTGACGCATGTCCAGGGTTACACAGAGTGTACTCTCTCTCTCTCTCTCTCTCTCCAGAGGACAAATGTCCTCGTCCTAACCCCCCCCCCCCCCCCCCCCATGATGTGATTAGAAATGGTGGAGGGCTGCAACTCACAATTGTTTTAAATGTTGCATGGAGCTGCAATGTAAATCCAGGTGCTCCATCTGCTCTTTCTCTCACTCTCTCTCTATCTCTCCCCCCACTACCTTCTTTGTAAAAAAAATATAATTAAAAAACATGCAAAATGCTAATCTTTACTTAGTAGCTACTTCAATTTTTATGATGTGATTTTAGTGTTGTCAGCCTCACTTATAAACCCTGCTTCCGAATAGTCTACAGGTGAATGAAAAAAGGACTCTAAAAATGACTGTAATGTGAATGTAATTCCCATTTTCTCTTTTGGTTTTCTGGTTTTCAGGTAGAACTAACTTAAGACGGCCACAGAAACAGACATGTCTAAGGCACTCGATTCTCCACCCCGGTCTCGCTCAAGATCCCGCTCCCGGACCAGGTCCAGGTCTTACTCCCGATCCCACTCCAGAAGCCGCTCCCGCTCCAGGTCCAGAAAGCGTCGCTACAGGTAAACCGAACCTCCACCGCCACCACCACCACCACCTCCATAGGTCTAAACTACCCTCTCTGGGCCAGTGTCTTAAAGGGAACTTGGACACGTTTCAACCCTATCTCCATTCATCCGCATTAGGGGTAAAGTGTGACACACGCCTGCGGAGGCAACATGTTGAACGACTTCTCCGGCAAACCTTTCACTGCAGTCAAACAGGTTTCAGTTGAAATTCACTATTTATAGTTTTATTCTCCACAGTGTTGGCACACGGGTGGGTCAATCCGCATTCCTACGGTTTGGTTAGACGCTAACCTGTGTAACTCGGGGAGAGCGTTGCGTTGCGGAAGCCGGATGCCCTCCTCAAAGCCACATCACGCTCGTCACGCCTCTTCGACGGGACGCAAGGTGGATGGAGTTCTTCCATTAAGCTTCGACATTTAGATTTTTTAAAATGTCTAAACATTTTTTACCTTTTGATGATTTAGGTGTCTGTTGATTCTAACTGTCAACCTCTAATGCCGAAGCTCCTTCCAAGTAAGAGATCTGAGGCGTATTAAGGGAGCTTAATATTGGGTTTCGGTTGCTGATTTATTTTGGTCTCGTCGCCCGCTCCGCCGGGGTCATGGATTTGTATCCGCGGTGCCGTTGGCCCCCTGTTGTGTTTTTAGGCTGAGCTCCAGCGGCCCCCTTTCACTACCACAGACCTGTCCCCTTACATGCGGGGCGGCGGGGTGTTGTTTGAGGAGAACTTTGCTCTCACCGTCAGATCAATGATTACTTCACATCTAGGCCAGATGGTGGTACCGGACGCCTCACAAGTCAGATTTTTTGTTGTTGATAAAACACCCGAAGGCTCGGATCAGCGGTGAGCGGCCGTTTCATTTTTCGTTGGGTTCACAGCATTTAGTTCGACCTATCCCGTTGCCGTGGGCGGGGATCGGTGAGAATAAGCACGCATTACCGGACTGGAAGTAACCTGACCGGGAGAACCCCAACAAACGAGATATGGCCCCACCATTCATCTAGGACCTCGAAGAGGACGGATTACTGAAACGATAGAATCTCTTTCCCTTTGTCGGTATCCCTCCTTGGCCAACGGGGGAACACAAACCCGCCAGCCACGGGTAAACTCAACTTTAGCCGGTAGGAAGACGAGCTAAAACGTCCTTTCTGGACACCCACGTCCTCGGACCAAGTGTCTGTAAAGGTTGGAAGTCAAACCTGTGTAGTAGTGGCCACTGTAGGAGTACATGTGTTAACATAGTCTCTTAAGACCTCCAGCTTGCCCTCCGCTTCAGAAGAAGAGACCTGGAACAAAAACGGGTCTAACTGCCACCTTTTGGTTTTCCGGCCCCGCCTCTTTGCCGTCTCGCCCCAGAACGTTGGGCTTTAACATTGTCGGGAATCTCTGGATGGGAGACTAGTGGAGGTGGGCGTCCCACCTAGCCTGTCAATGGGAACGTCCCTAGCATGCGACACTGTTAACCCACACTGCTGAGTTGTGCTGAATAATCACCATGAGGAGTCAGAAGAGGTAAGCTGTGCTACCGATTTTGCTAGCCAGATCTCATTTAAATATTGAGCCCGCAGGTTTCCCACGGTGCTTTGTGTGTGTGTACCGATGGCAGAATTTGCATTCCATTTGCGTGCCGTTTTTACATGCTATGGGCAGGTAGTATGGCACCGTTTACTCCTGACATACGTGGCTGTAATACTCCGCTTGTTGTTGCTGCATTGGTGTCATCTGCTAACCCTCTAATCTGCTCTTAATGTGTGTGGTCTTTCAGTAATTCATACGTTTTTGTAATCAGAGATTATGCACAAATTGCTTGCTTGTTTTTCTTCTTAAAATGAGTTTCATAGTTGTCGTCTATATAGCTGGGTACATCAACAATACTATATCGGTGTGTACTTACTGGTGTGGTACCGTTCAGCTCCCCGGGGCTGTGGTTTAAAGGTGTAGGAAACCCCCCAGTCACCCTCCTCCCACTGAAACAGAAACCAAGAAATAGGTGTGAGCAGCGGGTTCCACGGGTGGGTGAAACTTTAGCCTACCTTGACATCTGGAGGCAGACAAACACTTTCTATTTACTCCTCAATCTACAGACAGTGTGTTTTTGACTTTAGATTTGATTGACATCTTCAGTGAGTTCAGTTACTTACTATTTAATATTTGTCTTTGTTGTTACCATGTTACCAATGATTGTGTTTATCATAACGTTGCTACGGCCTGTAGTTTCGCCATCTGCTGGCCGTTGACTAACATAAACACCCCAAGTACCGGTTTTCACTCGGTACTTGATCTGGAGGGGACTTGAACCGGCGACCTTCCTACCTTTCCAAGCCAAGTCCCAACTGACTGTCGGTTTGTCTACTTCTTTAGCATAGGGAGATGGGACCAAACAATTACATATTGTGTAATATTTCACAAAAGTTAACATATTCAAGCAAACCTATTTGCATACAACTTTTGAGGGTTAAGGTGGAATGCCAAGCGGGGCAGAGGACTTTTTGATGTGGCCGAGGTATGAGCTCTACTGAGGGCCTCTAGTATTATATGTGTAGTAGTGGGACAACGCAAACAACCCTGCGGTAGTTTACATAGGGCGTCACTTCATGCTGTTTACGGCCTGTTTTAACTGCTAACAAACCCTTCAAATGTTCCTGTTTTCCCCCCCTCCTTTCTCTATGGCTCTCTCCCTCTCCCCCTCCAGTTCACGGTCCAGATCCCGCTCCAGGTCCCACTCTCCACACAGGAACTACCCCAGCCGGGACTACCAGAACAACCGGGGGAACTACCGGGGCTACAACCGGGGCTATCGGAGGCCTTTCCAGTACCGGGGCCGAAACCGCGGTTACTACCCCCGGGGCCGCTATCAGAACCGTGGCGGGGGAGGAAACTACGGCTACCGTGCCAACAACTGGCAGGGCGGTGGTGGAGGAGACGGCGGCGGAGGAGGAGGAGGAGGAGGAGGAGGAGGAGAAAGAGGCGGAGAAAGAGGAGGAGGACGAGGCGGCGGTGGGGGTGGTGGGGCCTGGCACGACCAGGACCACCACCACCACCACCCCCACCCCCACAGCCCCAGGAGGGGCCGCTCCCGCACGCCCCGGAAGCGCTCGGCCAGCCGCAGCCGCTCCCGCTACTCGGACCGCTCGTCGTCGGGACACTCCCGCCATTCGCGGCGCTCCAGCTACTCCTCGCGGTCCCGCTCGCCGTCGCCTCGCAACCGTCGCCGCGGCAGCAAGGGGAAGCCCGCCGTCCCCGCCGCCTCCACCGGTGCCGACAAGGACTCCATGGACAAGCCGGGGGAGGAGCCAACGGAGGCCGGGGAGAAGACCCAGGACGACCCCGACGGCAGCTCCATCGAGAAGGTGTCCGGTGGGAAGTGGATCGACTACGACGCCAGTCCCAAGACGGCAGGTGCCAAGGAGGATGCGGGCGGCGCCGTGAGCAAAGGACCCCTGTGGAAGACCATCGGCAGCGACCCAGCCCCCACCAAGAGCCCCCCCACACCGGGGCAGACGGCCACCTTCGAAGGCTTTGGCTTTTTCTCCAAGGAGGAACCCCAAACCGCGGACAAGACTGGGATCTCCTCTGCTTACAAGAAGTATGTTTCTGTTGAGTCTCTCTGCCATGGTATGACTCTGTGATTCAGTGCTCCTCTGATGCCTCTCATGGTTCTACATTTACACATAGTCATTTAGCAGACTCTTTTATTCAACAAGCGACTTGCATGTGAGGCTGAGGAAAAACCAAATCATTCACAATTGTGAGTAGCTGCTAAAAGGAAGTGCTGCACACAGCCTAGTTGCAACACAAATAACTGGACAGAGCAGAGTAGCTGAACCGATTCAGAACACCCATTTTGTTGACTTTATTATGTTTTATTTATTGTGTAATGCATAAAAGCGCACATCTTCTTGAGACGTTGCACTTTAATGAGTCAACACCAGAATCCAGAAGCGACGACCCATTCACCACCACATGCACGTCTCCTCCCCAGGTTCCTGGCGGAGACCAAGTCTGCTGAGAAGGAGCTGGACAGGAAGGAGCGCGACCCGGAGAAGAGCAGCAGCAGCAGCAAGGCGGGCTCCTCCTACAGCCTGCCGGCCTCGTCCTCCTTCCGTGAATCCAAGAAGGAGAAGGCCCTGCCGTTCTTCGCGGCCGGCGAGGAGGAGTTCCTCAAGTCTCACGGCATGAAGGACGGCGGCGAGGGACCCACCTCCGGCGGTGGTGGCAAGCCCCAGAGCGGGCTGTCGTCCCGCGAGATGTTCGGCAAGTGGGAGGAGGAGCAGCCCGGTGGCGGCGACGACGGCTACTCCGCCTCCTACGCCCCGCTGGCCAAGGAGAAGAGCCGGAGGGAGGCGCTGCCGCCCGACGACACCGAGGAGGGCGTGTACCGCAGCCGCAAGCACAAGAAGGAGGAGAAGGCCAAGAAGAAGGAGAAGAAGGAGCGGGAGAAGAGCAGGCGGAGTCCCTCCCCCATGCCGCTGCCGCCGCCCCTGCGCCGCTCCAAGAGCCAGGAGAGGGACCGGCCCCTCTTCCCCGCCGCCATGGCGACCAGGGAGGAGTCGCCCGCCGTCCGGATATCCATCACCCGCGCCGACTTTGAACAGAAGATGTCCGCCATGGAAGAGATGCCCGGGTATGTGCAGCGCTCCCCTGATTACACCCATGTCTCATGTGGTTTAATCTCTTCTTCTGTCTCTACATTTATGTCTCTCTCTCATCCCTCGGCCTCTATATTTATACCTTTCTCATCCCTATCTCTCTTTATCTCTCATCCCGCTCTCTATATATATTTTAACTCTCTTATCCCTCTCTCTCATTAATCTCATCCATATCTCTCTGGCTCTATATTTATAATTCTCACCCCTGTCTCTTTATGTATCTCTCATTGCTCTCTATATTTAAATGTCTCTTATCCCTATATTTATCTCTCATCCCTATCTGATTACGTCTCTCTCTATATTTCTTTCTCTCCATCCCGCTCATCACCCCATCCATCCCTCTGTCTCTCTCCATCCCTCTCTCCCCCTCCATCCCTCTCTCCCCTTCCACAGCTCCTCTCTGCCCATCGAGAGGCGTGCCTCCCGGGAGCTGGCGACCCCGCCGGCCCCCGGCCCTAAGAAGGAGTCTGAGTTCCGCTCAGTCTTCCAGCAGATGCAGCTGGCTCAGCTGCGCCAGAGCCCCTCGGATCTGTTCGCTCAGCACATTGTCACTATTGTGCACTACATCAAAGGTACGGTGAGGTGTGCACTGCACTGCACTGCAAGGCACTCACGGTAGGGTTATGGGGGGGAGGGGGGGAATCTCACAATGGGACAAAAACGCACTATTGAGTTTTATATTTGTGTGTGTGTTGGGCCTTCTGTGCGTGATCAACGGCGTGGTTTTGTCCCTGGGTCTCCTGCAGCTCAACACTTCACTTGCTCTGATATGAGTCTAAGCGAGAGGTTCGCCATGTACCAAAGGAAGGCCGCCCAGGTAGAAATGATGAAGCCCAGGAAAAGCCCCGAAATCCACAGGTACCGTCTGGTCCCCCCCCCTCCCCTCCGTCACATAGGGCCTGTCAACTGGTGATCACAAACAAGTCTAGATTGATGCTCGTCAATGTGCTGTATCCATACCTTCAGGTTGGCATACAACCTCAAAGGTGTTTTTAATAGTTGAATTATATTCTTTTGGTATACCCTGTAAATGGACTGCATTTTTTTTGTATTGGTCCATGTACTATATATGGTATTGTGTATTTAGTATTATGGTTGTATTACATTGCATAATAATAACAATTACATCATTAGTTCAACATACTTCAACAAGGTGTGTGTGTGTGTGTGTGTCGTAACCCCAGTACTAAACCCTACCTCTGCCTACCCCCTCTCCCCCAGGAGAATCGATGTGTCTCCCAGTGCCTTTAAGAGACACCCTCACCTGTTTGAGGATTTGGAGGACAGCGCCTACAAGGTGACCCAGTCTTTTACTAAACAAAACATTGACCTGCCTTTTTATGTTTTGGAGAACAAAGCCAAAAAAAGTCATCGGTTGCTCCCGAGTGCGAGAGCCCGGTGCGACGCAGCCCTGTTCAGCCCTGTGCTTTCCTTTCCAAAGGGTATCGTAAGAGTCTAAGAGTCGAAAACAAGCGTATTGTATCGTGAGCCCAGGCCCTATGAGACACACGGTTATTGATTGATACGAGGGCCCGAGCAAAGGCTGATCAGGAGGTGACTTAAGACCCACAGAGAGAGACACAGAGAGAGAGAGAGAGAGCGAGAGAGAGTCACTCACTCACGGAACCATAAGTCAATGCATTCGCCTCGTAAGTATTTACCCTCCCCCACCATCCAAACCCACTGACCCACTTGTTATTCACCCAGTGTCTTATCACGTCGTGCATGCGTCTCGCCCTCGACACTCAAGTCTGCTTTGGCTGGACCGAGTTGTGAGAAATGTGAATAAATATTTATATATATATATTTATTTGTTTATTTTTATTATGGTAAGTTTTATGTTTAAGGTTTAAACCGTCCTGGAGCTCCTCCTGCTACAGTAAACGAAATGTGATGTGATTTTATAAACTGTATTTCTCCACATCATCAGCAGAGGGAGTATCACACCACTTTAGATTTTAGTCTTGTAACAAAATTGCTTTAAGCTCCACACACACACACACACACACACACACACACTCATACACATATTAAGGCCACTGCCATTTAACCGCTGTTCAATTTTATCGATTGAGCCTAGCTGGCGTGGCGGTGGCTAACCCCATACTGTGGCTACGTCTCTCCCCCCCCCCTTGCAGGATCCTAGCAAAAAGGTCAAAGGTGACGTGATGGACCTGCGTCTGGATATTGAGCGTCGTAAAAGGTTCGCCAAGGAGTCCAAGAGGGACGGGGCCAAGAGCTCCGGGGGCAGCAGAGAGCGCTCCTCTGAGAAATCTGGAAAACACCACAAGAAGTCCAAGTAAGACCTCTGTTGTCTCTCTGTTGGTGGAGACATACTAAAGTGAGACAGAGATGCTTAACAGGTAGACTCAGGACAATGGGTATCGAACTCAGAACCTTTCAGCTGTGAGTCAAGTAGCCTAACCGCTCGACTCAGTCGGGTTTTCGGGTAGTTCTCTTTTTGCATCATCATCATCATCATCATCTTCATCAGCTGCTGCTGTTTCCTCTCTAAACACCCGCCTCCCTCCCCTTCCACAGGAAGAGCAAGAAGAAGCGCGACCGCTCTCCTTCCTCCACCTCCTCCTCCTCCTCCCCCTCCCCGTACGCCCCGCCCTTCCGGGGGAAGGACTACGGCGGCGGGGAGGGGGGCGGCCCCCCCGGCGGGGACCACATGGAGGAGGGCTACGGCCACGGGCGCTACCCCCCGCGGGACTACCCCGGGCCCCCGGACCGGGGCCCCCGGGACTACGAAGGGCATAACATGGACCGGGGAAGGGGCCGCGGATTCGTAAGTGACAGCCTCTAGACGCTCCTCTCCCACGGTTCACCTGTTTCTGACTGACAAGTTAACGGCCTCACCTGATGATGCCACTGTAGCTTCTCTGCTCTCTCTGGTCCGGTAGTAGCTCAGGAGGTGGGGCAGGTTGTCTGGCAACCAAAAGGTTGTCTGGCAACCAAAAGGTTGCCTGTCTGACACCCCTAACCCTGACTGCTCCTGGCCAGCTGGCCGTCTCCTTGCACGGCTGACACCGCCGTCGGTGTGTGAATGAGTGAATGTGAGGCAATAATTGTAAAGTAACACAAATGTAATCCCAACAATAATTAACATCTCGCTCCAATAAATCATTTCAGAGATTCCCAGCTCTTAACGCTATTCCACATTTTGGTATTTTGAAACAGCCAATATTAGTTTTTGTATAACATTAGTCTGGAGTAACCGAGCCCGGCGTCTCTTGTTGTGTTCTTCCAGTATCCGAGGGTGAGGGGGCGGGGTTGGAACCGGGGTGGTTACCCGGGCGGCTGCGGTGGTGGTGGTGGTGGCGGTGGCGGCGGTGGTGGCGGAGGCGGTGGCGGCGGCGGCGGAGGAGGAGGAGGCGGCAACAACAACAATAACAACAACAGCAGCAACGGTAACCCGGCCAACATGAACCCCCCGGTGAGGCCGCCGGACGAGGAGTGGGACCCGGAGTACACGCCCAAGAGCCGCAAGTACTACCTGGTCAGTGGCCTCCTGCACCGTCGCCATTCATGCCTTCATGTGCCTTCCGGGTTCCGTCTGCAATTTAATTGAACTGTAATGTAATCTTGTAGCGAATACCGAATCATTTGAAGGGGCGCAGCGGAAGATGATTGTTTTTAGAAAAAAACGACAAATCCCAGAATCCTCAAAAAAAAATGGAAAGCGCTCGGTAGTGAGCCGTTGTTGAATGCTTTCTGGTGGCTGGAAAGTGTGTCCGGGTGAGTCGGATGGCCGGTGAGTTCCCAACGTAATTCAAAACAATGGCAAAATGCTCCTCACAGTTCAGTTCCCTGATGTGTTCCTCCAAAATTGCATTTCCCTTTCTTGTCAGCCACCTCCCAACAACATTTAGTGTCCCTCACGATTTCTCCTTGACGCCCTGGGAAGGCTGCCGTGGCTAACCCGCCTGTCTCCGTCTCTTCCTCCAGCACGACGACCGTGACGGCGAGAAGAGCGGCCGTGTGGACATGCGGGGCCGCGGCCGCGGCTGCGGGCCCTTCCCCGCCCGCCGGGGACGCTTCGTCTACCGCAAGGGGGGAACCAGCCCCAAGTGGACCCACGACATGTTCCAGGGCGGCGGCGGGGAGGAGGGCGAGCTGGCCGACGACGGCATGGAGCAGGAGCACAAGGAACACAAGGAGGGCAAGGCCGAGGCCGCCGCACAGAAGTAGTAGATCTTTGGTGGTCTTTGTGGTGGTCATCTCCGGTGGTCTAGTCCTCCTCCTCCTTCGCCCTCCTCGCTCTCTGAGCCCTGTTTAGGATCCGTTTTGTCTTCCTTTGTTGGTTGTTTGGATAATTCTCTGCTTTTTTTTTTTTTGTTCCTCATCTTCCTATAGTGGTTTAACGTTTGTTATGAACATGTTGGACTTATTGTAGATTGGCGGTGGGAGTGAGGGGGGGGGGGGGGGTGGAGTTAATTGACTTGTGGGCGGAGAGCCAGCCACTGCGGGGCGGAGCGAATGATGGTCTTATACTATATACACCGCCGTTTAGCGTCCTACCGTGTGGCGTGTGCGTCCTCGGATATTAAATTGGAACGAGACACACACAGAAAGAGAGAGAGAGTCTCCTCAGAAACGCATGAGTAGCAAATTGCATTTGTGCCTTAGATTAACATGGAGTTGACCTTCCAGTGGCATCCGTACCGCTAACTTTTAAACCATCTGTACCGCTCTAACTGTACCATATTTGGCAAATGAAACAAACAAAAGTAAATGTTTTTATTTGATTTAGCGGGGTGGGGTAAGGGGGGAGGGGGTTGATGAATCTAACCGTGTATACCGCATGAGACGTTGAGACGTTTATTCCACGGGACCAATAGCCTCGTCGACGATAGAGCTTCACCGTATATCCAGAGAAGTCCCCTATCTGTGCCCTTCTGTGACACTCTTGGGAGTTTTTTTGTTTTTTTTCTTGGGTGGTCATTTCACGCTTCCTCCACACGGTGGCGCCACTCGTTTTATTTGTAATGTGCTGACGTGTTCTCGTTGAGTTGTAGATTTGCTTTTAAAATTCAGAGACGATTGTGGCCAATAAATGATTAGCTATAAAGCCCACAGACTGCTTTGGGGGAATACTGTGTTGATATTTTATGAAGGGGGGGGGGGGGGGGGCGGTGCGAGGGCGGGAAGAAACGTATATATATTTTTATTTGTTTTTTTGCGCGGGAATACATTAGCCCTTCCGTTTTTCGGCAAAACCGAAAACCGCTGTTCAGTTGGATCATCGGCTCTCCGTTCTTTAGCCGTTCTAATTTATGGCCTGGAGGTGGGGGGGGCGGGAGAGGAGCTGTGATTGGCTGTGTCTTAGGATGTCGTAAAACGAGGAGTTGATCTTCACACCGCGACACACGGTAGCGTAACACGTTCTCCCGAGGGTCACACACACACACACACACATGGAAAGGGTTGTGTTTGGAAGCTAATTTTGTCTTTTTATTTTTACGTTTCCTAAGTGTTGAATTATTTGTCCTTTATTTTCAATAAATCTTTTATTTGACTTTTGACTTCTGAGTATTTCGTTATGTGTGTATGGCATCTCGAGTCCAGGACAAATGTATTATTTATGTTGTGCCCCATCTTCTCCGAATGCGGGAGAGCATTATATTGTGCATTATATACACGCAAATTATCTTCAATGTAGAATGTTAAAGAATCCTTAAAGATAATCCTGGATCCGGATTCAGATCTGCGCCAAAATCGAACAAACCTTAGTACAACGTACGTAAGTCATCTAACCATCAAGTTGTCCTATTTAGTAGATCAGGTCAAAATATAAAATGTGCAACCGTAACTTACGATAAAGTATCCTCGTGGTCGTCCCCCCCCATGTCTGATTGGCTAATTGGGAGGAGAGTGGTTACCGCCAATCAGGAGACGCGTTAGTCAGCGTCTGGCCCAACACACACACACACACACATCATCGTTGTGTTTTCTCTGGCACCCAAAACAACCCGTCGATTCAGCTGGCGGTGAGTGACACTCCGCCATGACGGGTCAACCCTCCGGATGATCAACAGGCCGCCTTTTCATGCGCTCCGGCCCCACCAGTGTGACCGGGGATAGACTGAGTCTCACATGGGGCGACACACAGAGAGAGAGGGAGTTCCACCCGTGCCCGGGCAGCGTGGGTTACTGCACACCTCCCAGGTACCTGTCCTGGTGGGTACAAGTGCTCTCTTTCATAGCCGCCTAACAGACTGACTCTTCATGAGAGAGAGAGAGAGAGAGAGAGAGAGAGAGAGAGAGAGGGAGAGAGAGAGAGAGGGGGGGGGAGATAGAGAGGGAGACATAGAGAGAGAGAGAGAGAGAGAGAGGGGGGGGGGGAGATAGAGAGGGAGACATAGAGAGAGAGAGAGAGAGAGGGAAAAAAGGGGGAAGAGAGAGAGGCAGAGAGAAGGAAGGAGAGGGTGGAAGAGAGAGAGAGAGAGAGAGAGAGAGAGGGGCCTGGGGCTGAAGTAAGACCTCGGCCTCCTGGCCATTGTGGGGAAAGAAAACACCGGAAGTGAGTGTGCGTGTGTGTGTGCGTGCGTGCGTGTGTGTGCTGAGATAGCGGTGTGAACCAGAGGGCAAACCTCTTTCTGGTTCACACCAGAAAGTCCCCTGGAAGCCAAAATCGAATCAACTCTTCCCATAAGTAGTCTTTGTAATAAGTAGTCCCATAAGTAGTCTTTGTAATAAGTCGTCCCATAAGTAGTCTTTGTAATAAGTCGTCCCATAAGTAGTCTTTGTAATAAGTCGTCCCATAAGTAGTCTTTGTAATAAGTCGTCCCATAAGTAGTCTTTGTAATAAGTCGTCCCATAAGTAGTCTTTGTAATAAGTAGTCCCATAAGTAGTCTTTGTAATAAGTCGTCCCATAAGTAGTCTTTGTAATAAGTCGTCCCATAAGTAGTCTTTGTAATAAGTAGTCCCATAAGTAGTCTTTGTAATAAGTAGTCTTTGTCCAATTCCTTCCATGTCTTTTTTTAGTTATCATGCTGACAAACGGAGGCAATGGAGATGAACACATGTCTCTGTTACACCATGGCCATGTTTTCGGGTGAGTGAAATACAAAACTTTAATCATACGAGTGGTTGTATAAAAAGTGTCACAAGTTATGCACACGTATGCAACAGACAGCAAATGAGCGAGTTGGTCCGCAGTGTCGAGAGAGAGCGCATAAACATACACGCGCACACGCACACGCATACACACACGCACGCACACACGCACACACACACGCGCACACACACACACACACACACACACACGCGCACATACACACACACAGTTCTGTGTCCTCAGCGGTTTTCTGTAGTCAAACTACAGATGCCGGTCATTAAAGGTAGCAGGGGCGGCAGTCAACTCTTGATGTTGGGGGGGGGAACCGGTATAGTCCTCCCCCAACCCCCCCCATCCCCCTCTAGGGCCTGTATAGTCCTCCCCCAACCCCCCCCCACCCCCCTCTAGGGCCCCCTGCCCCCCCCCGCCGCTAGTGGTAGTGCACGCGTCCGATGGTGCCCGTGCCCGTGGCCAGTATGTCCGGCTGGCCGTTCCTCCAGATCTCCCGGACGATGCGCTCCCGCTCCTCCAGCCGCCGTGCCTTCTCCAGCTCCTCGGCGGAGGAGAACACGTCCACGGTCCGGGTCAGCGTCGTCCCGTCCGACCGCCCGCTGTGCTCGCTGGACGGCGCCGCCACCGTCACCCTGAGCAAGTCCTCCTCATCCTCATCCGCCTCGCGTGTCCGATCGTCCGCCAAGCTATCGTCGTCTTCGTCTCCGTCGTCGTCGTCGTCGTCGTCTTCCCCGACTCCGGCACCGTCCTCCTCGCTGGACTCCTTGAGGCGCCGTCTCTCGGGGGAGGGCGGGGCCTTGGCCGGGTGGCGGCCGCGGCGGCGCGGCCCGCAGGCGATGCCGGTCACCAGGAGGCAGAGCGCCATGAGCAGGCCCAAGCAGACGCCCATCATGAAGTAGAGGGCGAAGCTCTCTGGGTTGGCTGGGGGAGGGAGAGAGAGAGGGAGAGAGGGAGAGAGGGAGAGAGGGAGGGAGAGAGGAGGAGAGAGGGAAGGGGGGAGAGAGAGAGGGAGAGAGGGAGGGAGAGAGAGAGAGAGAGGGAGGGAAGGGGGGAGAGAGAGAGAGAGGGAGGGAGAGAGAGAGGGAGGGAGAGAGAGAGGGAAGGGGGGAGAGAGGGAGGGAGAGAGAGAGGTGGGAGGGAGGGAAGGAGAGAGAGAGGGAGGGCGTGAGAGAGGGAGGGAGAGAGGCAGAGAGAGATAGAGGGAGGGAGAGAGGGAGAGGGGGAGGGAGAGAGAGAGGGAGGGAGGGATAGAGGGGGAGAGAGAGAGAGGGAGGGAGGGTGTGAGAGAGGGAGGGAGAGAGAGAGGGAGGGAGAGAGAGGGAGGGATGGAGGAGGGAGAGAGGGAAAGAGGGAGGGAGAGAGAGAGAGGGAGGGAGAGAGAGGGAGAGAAGGAGTCACACAGACGGGTTACATGGAGTCACCGTTATAAATTCACATGTCTCTGTTGCTTCTCAGCGTAAGCAGATGACACCGAATCGGTCAGTCAGTGATGGCTAGGTAATATTGTTATAGTATAGTGTTGTTTATAGTATATAGTATAGTTACTATACTATATACTATAAACAACACTATATACTACCTACTATATCATATAGTATAGTATATAGTAGGTAGTATATAGTGTTGTTTACAGTATATAGTCTAGCATATAGTAGGTTGTTTAGTGTTGTCTATAGTATAGTATTGCATAGTGTAGTATACTGTAGTATAGTATAGTATTGTTGAGTGAACGGAGAGTAAGCACTCCATTGTACTTGTTGCACATGGCAAATGGAAACATCTGGAATCTTGAGTCTTGCATCTTGTCTGGCGATCTTCATGATGCGAAGGTCAAAGTTGTGCAAATGAACATGCGTGCAAACCTCCTAAGCTCCTCAGTCTCTGGTGGAAACGGGCCGTCTGTTTCAGAGAGCTGAGTGTGACCTCCAGCGGTGGTCTGCTGACGTAGCTTCGCGGCGGCTACGTCCAGGCAGAAGTGTAATTTGGAGTCCTTTAAGAGTCACTGTTTGTGGGAATGACGGCTCCACTGATTACAGTAGACCAGTACCCTGTGTGTGTGTGTGTGTGTGTGTGTGTGTGTGGTGTGTGTGTGTGTGTGTGTGTGTGTGTGTGTGTGTGTGTGTGTGTGTGTGTGTGTGTGTGTGTGTGTGTGTGTGTGTGTGTGTGTGTGTGTGTGTGTGTGTGTGTGTGTGTGTGTGTGTGTGTGTGTGTGTGTGTGTCTCTCTCTCTCTCTCCCTTACTGGTTCAGTGATGTACAGTATTTAAGGTGTCTTTAAAACCCCTGCTGTGTCATTTTGAGGGAGAAGATTCCGTGTGGTGTAAATATTTTTGAAAATTGTTTTTGAAATGATGGAACCGTAAAAGATGCTGTGAGGTGAAGGTGACCTTGTGGGTGAGGGAGGAGGGAGGGAGGAGGGGGGAGGAGGAGGGAGGAGGAGCTTGCAGGTGAGGGGGAACGAGGAGGGGGGAGGAGCTTGCGAGTGAAGGGGAGGAGGGAGGAGCTTGCAGGTGAGGGGTAGGAGGGAGGGGGGAGGGGGATGGGGGAGGATGGAGGAGCTTGTGGGTGAGGAGAAGGGAGGAGGGGGGAGGAGCTTGTAGGTGAGGTGGAGGACGGAGGGGGGAGGAGCTTGTGGGGGAGGGGTGAGAGGTAGGGGAGGAGGACGCAGGTCTTACCCTGGATGTGGGCGTAGGTGGCCATGCTGTTACTCAGCAGCTCCATGTCTTTCTTGATGGGCTCCATCACCTCCTCACCTCATCTCCAGGAGGCTCGAACTTTGACCTCCCACCGGAATACAGAGCTGCACAGACACAAATAGATAGATAATGGATGTTATGTCATGCATATGTGTTACATGTTCTAGCTACTATGGTCCCTAGTAGTTCTAGCCATGTTTATGTACATTTCTAGAGACTACTTCTAGAGTCATTCTAGAGTGATGCCAGCTTTATTGATACATTGAGGAGCAGGATAGGGCGTCTCGCTCAAGGATGGCTTCAGGGTAGACTACGGAGACATTGGAATTCGAACCCACAACCTTTTGACTGGGAGTGGACATATCACTGCACATATTTACACACCGACGTCAGCGCTGGTGGCAACTACTACACCAAACGGGACAACCCCCGGCTCACCCGGGGGCAGCAGTAAGACGTATTGCTGAAGAGCACCTCTACCCCCGCACCACAACTTCTACCTCTAGGGGTGCCGCTGCACTCCAACAACCTAGAACATAAAGTACTGTGTATAATGCAGGTGAGAACTCGAGGGCCCTCAGTGGAGGGCATACCTTCGCCACACCAAAACGGCCCCTGGATCTGGATTCGGATCCGAATCTGCCCCAAAATCCAATCAAACGTTCCTCGGCCCATAAGTAATCTAACACCAAGTTTTGTCCAATTCCATACATAACTTTTTGAGTAATCTTGCCAACAGACAGACCAACAGACAGACAGGGATGAAAACATAAGCTTAACGCATAACCTCCGCTCCATCTTCGATGGCGGAGGTTATGAACGTTTCCAACGAGCAGGAGGGCATACATAGGACCGTAGAAGGGTCGGTGTATGACCACAGCCACCCTAAAGAAAGCCTTCTTCTCCCCCCCCCCCCCCCCTACTCCCCCCCCCCCACCCCCCCATGTGGACGACACGGTCGGCTGTGCGGACGACACGGTGGACTGATGTGCGGTATTTCCGCTGGCTGCCATAACCCTGAGAACCCTTTTTACTAGTGAGGGGGGGGGGGGGGGGGCTGAGGGGGGCTGACATCATGTTACATGGCCCATGTGGAAAACCTCAAAGACTAACCACCGTGGGATTCGAACCGACGAACCGAACCGTTTGCCGGGTCCCGGAGGTCACAGGGACTCGGAGAGCGCTCTTGGCTTGTCATTGGTCGAAGCCGAGTGTGGCCGCGGTCGCCTCCCGCGGGGGCAGGGATTTCCACCGGATGAGAGTCGTTGGGAGGGTTGATGGAGTGGGGGGGGGGGGGGGGAGGGGTGGTTGGGGGGGAGGGGGGAGGCTGTCATGGCAGATCCCCGCAGGGTTGTGGCGAGCTCTCGACGCACACTCAACTCTTACAACTGTTTTCCTGCCCGCCGCTGAAACAACAACAGTGCGTGGGACCAGAATGTTGTTCTATTCCAGAATGTTCCCTCCCCAGGGAACGGGGGCGAAATCAACCCCCCCCCACCCACCCCACCCCCCCCCCCCCCCCCCTCTCTCTCCTCTCTCTCTCTCTCTCTCCTCCCTCTCTCTCTCTCTCCTCTCTCTCTCGCTCCTCTCTCTCTCTCGCTCTCTCTCCCCGGCCCTCCCCCGCCACGATCCTTATCCCCGATGACTCTCCACAGAACCATTTCAGACCCTCAAAGATCTTATTTTTAGTGGCGGTGCGACTGTGGCCTTCGCCCCCCGGCCCTCTGACTCATGGGAAACAATGTCCAAAGTGTGTTTTTACTTCTTCTTCTTCTTCTTCTTCCTTTCTTCTTCTTCTTCCTTTCTTCTTCTTCTTCTTCTTCTTCTTCTTCTTCTTCTTCTTCTTCTTCTTCTTCTTCTTCTTCTTCTTCTTCTTCTTCTTCTTCTTCTTCTTCTTCTTCCGCTAAACTCCCGCGGTTCGCTAATTGGGTTTTCTCTAGTTTGGCGTGTTGCCATTCCCGCCATCTTTACCGGCGGCGACCTGGAACCTCTGGGGTTTTTGGTTTATGGGAAAAAGAAACACGACCTCCACCTTCTAATTATGTGCTGTTAGTCCCCGGCCCCACTGTCTAGACCGGACCTTTATATATCTGATGTATTATACTGCTCTATATATCATATATATTATAAGTGTTTATATATCTGATGTATTTTACATCTGTATATATCTGATATTTTATACATCTGTATATATCTGATGTATTATACATCTTTATACATATATGATGTATTATAAATCTTTATATATCTTATATATTATACATCTGTATATATCTGATATTTTATATATCTTTATATATCTTATATATTATACATCTGATGTATTATACATCTTTATATATCTTATATATTATACATCTTTATATATCTTATATATTATACATCTTTATATATCTTATATATTATACATCTGTATATATCTGATGTATTATACATCTTTATATATATGATGTATTATACATCTGTATATATCTTATATATTATACATCTGTATAAATCTGATGTGTTATCATTTGTTATATATCTGATGTATAATACATATGTATATATCTTATACATAATAAATATTGATATACCTGTATCAACTTATTAACTAACGCTAGTGCGTTAGCTGGCAAGCATACGCACGCAGGCGCATCTTCGCCGCACGTTCGATTCCCACCTGTGGTCCTCCTGTGCCACAGCGTCCTGGCTTCAAGCCCACTGCCCTGCCCTGTCCTGTCCTGTGAGGAGGACTCACTAACCCCATACACACATAAATAACATCTCTCTTGAGTCCAGTGAGATTCACGCCATGCGTTCGATGCCGGAGAGACGGACGGACGGAGGGGAGGCAGCAGCTGCGTCTGTTTCTGTTTATGTTTATGTCACCCATTAAAAAAACACCTTCCCGTCCCGGGCCCCTCCGCACTTCCTGCTGTTTAGACAGTCCACTCGGGAGGGAGTAGCAGTGGGACAGTTTTGTTTTACAGTAAAACCTCCATCCCCCCTCCATCCCCTCCCCCCCTCCTCCCTCCCCCATCCCTTCCTCTTTCGCTGCCATCCATCCCATCAGCCCGGAGGCTGCACACCAGCCAATCACAAGCTGGGGTTGACTTCTCTCGGCGGCCGATTGGCTGCTGATCTCTCCCCCCTCGGGACAGGACCGCATACTGTACTATGATACTTTACAATCTTTACTTTACTTTACTTGAACACTGCATTTACAGTGGGACAGGACCACATACTGTACTATGATACTTTACAATCTTTACTTTACTTTACTTCAACACTTACAGTGTGGAGGATCTCAGTATAGCAACTAGGAATACATTTTTAGAGTTGGAGTTGGGAGAATTATTTCCCTTTTGGTCATTTACACACTTTTCTACCAACTTATGAGTTACATTCAGTTCAAATCAAACACTTCACTGCCATCTTCCAACATTAGGGTCCATGACTGAACACACAGGTTTCTGTTTCTATCCATGATTGTTTTGACCTTTTGATAGACTAGTTGTCGTCTGTATTGTTATAGATAATTACCGGACGTCTAGTATGTAATCATAATAATAATAATAATGAATAATAATAATAATAATAATAATAATAATAATAACGTCTCAGATCGCATGACGACTGAGGATCCCAATCATAAACCGAAATAATAACTAATTGTAGCTTATTAAAAAAAACCATAAACAAGCATTATGAGACTCACCCCAGCTCCGCTCCAACCGTCGGCTGTCAAAAGAAAAATAAACCAGAAAGCAAGCCGTCCGTTGGGCTGTCAATCACCACGGCGAGGAAGACCTCATCACAGATGAAGGAGAGGAGGGGTACACAAGCTGCTTCTTCTTCTGTGTGTGTGTGTGTGTGTGTGTGTGTGTGTGTGTCTCCACCTCCACCACCACCATCCTCCTCCTCCGCCAGGGTCTGAGCAACACTGGACCTCGGAGTGGAGCTATGTGGGGGAGACTGGCAGAGAAGAAGGAAGAGAGTGTGTGTGTGTGTGAGTGTGTGTGTGTGAGTGTGTAAGAGTGTGTGTGTATGAGTGTGTGAGTGTAAGAGTGTGAGTGTGAGTGTCAGTGTGTGTGTGTGTGTGTGTGTGTGTGTGTGTGTGTGTGTGTGTGTGTGTGTGTGTGTGTGTGTGTGTGTGTGTGTGTGTGTGTGTGTGTGTGTGTGTGTGTGTGTGTGTGTGTGTGTGTGTGTGTGTGTGTGTGTGTGTGTGTGTGTGTGTTTCCTTCCCCCGGTCTACTCCCTCTCCTCAGAGAGAGACAGGGAGAGAGGAGGGGAGAGTGAGATGGAGGAAAGAGAGAGAGAGAGAGAGAGAGAGAGAGAGAGAGAGAGAGAGAGAGAGAGAGAGAGAGAGAGAGAGAGAGAGAGAGACGCCCGTTAAAACTGAGGCGTTTCCTGAGGGAGAAGAGAACTTTATTAGCACACAGACACAGACACACACACACACACACACACACACACACACACACACACACACACACACACACACACACACACACACACACACACACACACACACACACACACACACGCACACACCATCCTGCTCTAAACTGTCCTCTGGGTCTTGGCACACGTCCCTTTCAAGTCCATTAAATAAAATAAAAAAACAAAGGATGAGCCTCTCACACTGAGAGAACAACATGCCTCACTTCCTCTCTCCCCCTCCCCCCCCCCCGCTGACCCACCCCTCCCCCCTTCCTCTCTCCCCCCTCCCCCCCCCCTGTGACCCACCCCTCCCCCCTTCCTCTCTCCCTCCCTCCCTCTTGGTCCACAGTTCCTCTCTCTCTCTCTCTCACTCTCTCTCTCTCTCTCTCTCTCTCTCTCTCTCTCGCTCTCTCTCTCTCCCCCCCTCTTTCTCCCCCACCTCCCTCTTTCTCCTCCCTTCCACACTGAACTGTGTTCATCTCTCCCTCTCTCTCGACCTCCCTCCTCTCTTGGTCCACAGTGAGCTGTTTCATTCTCTCCTCCTCCCTCTCTCTCTGCCTCTTCCCAGAGTAAATACTGCCCCCCTCCACTCTCTCCCCATCCTCTCTCTCTCTCTCTCTCTCTCTCTCTCTCTCTCTCCTCTCCCCCCCCCCTCTCTCTCCCTCTCACCAGTGTAAATACTGCTCTCTCTCTCTCTCTCTCTCTCTCTCTCTCTCTCTCTCCTCTCTCTCTCTCTCTCTCTCTCTCTCTCTCCCCCACAGTAAGCAGTGTTCAGTGTTAATCCAGCAGGGTGGGACAGGAAGCAGCAGCTAGGTGCGTACCGCGACCCCCCCCCCCATCCAAGTTGATTAATAACCCTCTTTGTATTTCTGACTCTCGAAGTGGCGGTCCGTTATAAGGGTGAAAGTGACCCTCCTCCCCCCTCACCCTCCTCACCCCCCCCCCCCCCCCACCCCCCAGATAAAACAATAGTATCCCCATCGGGTCGTCGGCCATGTGAGTTAACACACAAGGAATGTTCGTCTTGTTGTTCTTTCGCAGGCCAGCAGGTGCTTGTGTGTATAGTTGTGTGAGTGTATGTGTGTGTGGCTGTAGTTGTGTGTGTGTGTGTGTGTGTGTGTGTGTAGTTGTGTGAGTGTATGTGTGTGTGTAGTTGTGTGTGTGTGTGTGTGTGTGTATGTGTGTGTGGCTGTGTGTGCGTAGTTGTGAGTGTAGTTGTGTGTAGTTGTGTGTGTGTGTGTGTGTGTGCTTGGTTGTGTGTGTGTGTGTGTGTGTGTGTGTGTGTGTGTGTGTGTGTGTGTGTGTGTGTGTGTGTGTGTGTGTGTGTGTGTGTGTGTGTGTGTGTGTGTGTGTGTGTGTGTGTGTGTGCTTGTGTGTGTGTGTGTGTGTGTGTGTGTGTGTGTGTGTGTGTGTGTGTGTGTGTGTGATACCGGCAGTCCAGAAGCTGTGCGGTCAGAGCGTGTAGTGCAGGGCCTCTATTTGGGGCTGGAGGCCGGGGAGAGTGTGGAGGCCCCGTCTGCACACTGCACTGCGCCACCAGCACTAGTCGTTATGTGGTCGACTCTGTCCTTCAAACCACTCTCTGGACACAGCCTTACGAAAACACACACACACACACACACACACACACACACACATATATACACACACACACACATATACACACACACACAAGCTTCTCCTGACCGCAGCGCTGCCGAATGCGGAGCAGAACAATAACGCTAACCACCCTGGGGAGATTCCAGATGTTTGGGTTACAACGGAACGGGACATGGTGTACACACAGCAGAGAGAGGCAGCTGGACGTCGTGGTCCAGCTGGACGGACACTCTGTCTTCAGGTGTTGTGGTCCAGCCTCTGGTGAGGGGAGGGACACTCTGTCTTCAGGTGTTGTGGTCCAGCTTGCTGGTGATGGAGGGACACTGTCTTCAGGTGTTGTGGTCCAGCTTGCTGGTGATGGAGGGACACTCTGTCTTCAGGTGTTGTGGTCCAGATTCTGGTGATGAGAGGGCCACTCTGTCTTCAGGTGTTGTGGTCGAGCCTCTGGTGAGGGGAGGGACACTCTGTCTTCAGGTGTTGTGGTCCAGCTTGCTGGTGATGGAGGGACACTGTCTTCAGGTGTTGTGGTCCAGCTTGCTGGTGATGGAGGGACACTCTGTCTTCAGGTGTTGTGGTCCAGATTCTGGTGATGGAGGGACACTCTGTCTTCAGGTGTTGTGGTCCAGATTCTGGTGATGGAGGGACACTCTGTCTTCAGGTGTTGTGGTCCAGCTGGAGGGACACTCTGTCTTCAGGTGTTGTGGTCCAGCTTGCTGGTGATGGAGGGACACTCTGTCTTCAGATGTTGTGGTCCAGATTCTGGTAATGGAGGGACACTCTGTCTTCAGGTGTTGTGGTCCAGCTGGAGGGACACTCTGTCTTCAGGTGTTGTGGTCCAGATTCTGGTGATGGAGGGACACTCTGTCTTCAGGTGTTGTGGTCCAGCTTGCTGGTGATGGAGGGACACTCTGTCTTCAGGTGTTGTGGTCCAGCTTGCTGGTGATGGAGGGACACTCTGTCTTCAGGTGTTGTGGTCCAGCTTGCTGGTGATGGAGGGACACTCTGTCTTCAGGTGTTGTGGTCCAGATTCTGGTGATGGAGGGACACTCTGTCTTCAGGTGTTGTGGTCCAGATTCTGGTGATGGAGGGACACTCTGTCTTCAGGTGTTGTGGTCCAGCTGGAGGGACACTCTGTCTTCAGGTGTTGTGGTCCAGATTCTGGTGATGAGAGGGCCACTCTGTCTTCAGGTGTTGTGGTCGAGCCTCTGGTGAGGGGAGGGACACTCTGTCTTCAGGTGTTGTGGTCCAGCTTGCTGGTGATGGAGGGACACTGTCTTCAGGTGTTGTGGTCCAGCTTGCTGGTGATGGAGGGACACTCTGTCTTCAGGTGTTGTGGTCCAGATTCTGGTGATGGAGGGACACTCTGTCTTCAGGTGTTGTGGTCCAGATTCTGGTGATGGAGGGACACTCTGTCTTCAGGTGTTGTGGTCCAGCTGGAGGGACACTCTGTCTTCAGGTGTTGTGGTCCAGCTTGCTGGTGATGGAGGGACACTCTGTCTTCAGATGTTGTGGTCCAGATTCTGGTAATGGAGGGACACTCTGTCTTCAGGTGTTGTGGTCCAGCTGGAGGGACACTCTGTCTTCAGGTGTTGTGGTCCAGATTCTGGTGATGGAGGGACACTCTGTCTTCAGGTGTTGTGGTCCAGCTTGCTGGTGATGGAGGGACACTCTGTCTTCAGGTGTTGTGGTCCAGCTTGCTGGTGATGGAGGGACACTCTGTCTTCAGGTGTTGTGGTCCAGCTTGCTGGTGATGGAGGGACACTCTGTCTTCAGGTGTTGTGGTCCAGATTCTGGTGATGGAGGGACACTCTGTCTTCAGGTGTTGTGGTCCAGATTCTGGTGATGGAGGGACACTCTGTCTTCAGGTGTTGTGGTCCAGCTGGAGGGACACTCTGTCTTCAGGTGTTGTGGTCCAGCTTGCTGGTGATGGAGGGACACTCTGTCTTCAGATGTTGTGGTCCAGATTCTGGTAATGGAGGGACACTCTGTCTTCAGGTGTTGTGGTCCAGCTGGAGGGACACTCTGTCTTCAGGTGTTGTGGTCCAGCTGGAGGGACACTCTGTCTTCAGGTGTTGTGGTCCAGCTGGAGGGACACTCTGTCTTCAGGTGTTGTGGTCCAGCTTGCTGGTGATGGAGGGACACTCTGTCTTCAGATGTTGTGGTCCAGATTCTGGTAATGGAGGGACACTCTGTCTTCAGGTGTTGTGGTCCAGCTGGAGGGACACTCTGTCTTCAGGTTGTGGTCCAGATTCTGGTGAGGAGGGACACTCTGTCTTCAGGTGTTGTGGTCCAGATTCTGGTGATAAGAGGGACACTCTGTCTTCAGGGGGACAGAGTTTATCTTTGCTCTTTTCTCCATCACTCCGCTCGGGAAACATACAACCCCCGGTTCTGCAAATTCCTTAAATTCTCAAATACCAGACAGACACACACACACGTGTAGGCTTTTTTATTTTCAGGAAAGTTTGGATTCGGATACACACTCGCTCTCTCTTTTCCTTTCGCTGTTATTTGCAAATTCCTATTGGCCCGAGTGAGAATTCCTTCCTGCTCTGGAGATGCCAAGGGGTCGACCAATCAGAGCGGGGCGGACAGCCAGGGTGTTGATGGATGTGTGTGTGTGTGTGTGTGTGTGTGTGTGTGTGTGTGTGTGCGGCAAGGAACGTGTTTCCACCGCCGTGGAAACACTCGTCTGTTTGCCTGTTTCCCTCCCATGTGACTAATGTTGTTTTCCATGCAAGAGAGAGAGACCTGATAGTTATTAACTAGGAGCTGCTCCCGACGACACAAGATGAGTATTATGGTCTGTGGCAAGCATCAACACCATTGTTACGTCAGGTCACCGGGGTCATCGGTCCCGAGGCCGAGCTGTCCTCCGAACAACGGATAAACACATTCGTCACCGGCTGTTCGGTTGAACAGGGGTTCAGTGCGTTCAAATGTCATATTAGAGAGTAGTTTTCTGTGAGTTAAAACGTAATAATAGTGGTTTTCAGTGAGTTAAAACGTAGTATTAGTTGTTTTCAGTGAGTTTAAATGTAATATTAGTCGTTTTCAGTGAGTTAAAACGTAATATTAGTTATTTTCAGTGAGTTAAAACGTAATATTAGTTGTTTTCAGTGAGTTAAAAAGGTAATTTGAGTTGTTTTCAGTGAGTTAAAAAGGTAATTTGAGTTGTTTTCAGTGAGTTAAAAAGGTAATTTGAGTTGTTTTCAGTGAGTTAAAACGTAATATTAGTTGTTTTCAGTGAGTTAAAACGTAATATATTTTTTTCCAGTGAGTTAAAACGTAATGTTGAGTTAGTTAGAGGGAGCTCTGGAACCTACATTTCTGCCTCATAACTCGTAGAGCAAGGCATTAAAGCCGCTAGGGTCACCAATGCCAAGAATGTAAGTGCACACTTTGGAGATACAAGCGTGGTATGAAATAGGAGTGGACGGGCAGGCAGGCCCATTTGTGTTTGAAACTAAGACTTTAAGTCAGGAGACGAAAATGGGAAAATGTCCAGACCTGCATTTATCCACTCATTCACACACATTCACCACCACCACAACACAACACACACACACACGCCTTGTGAGTGCCTGGCAAAAGGCGTCGGCCTACCGCACAGGAAGAAGATAAACAATAAAGGAAACAATGTGTGTTTGGGCACACATTGAGTGTTTGGGCAGCTCACGGCTACACGGCGCTTATGCAATTAAGACAAAAAGAGACTTTTAAATAGAAAAAAAATAAAAGAGAGGCGTGTTTATTGAACATTCCCCAAAACACTGTACACACGTAACAGAAGACACAGCCTCTTCAATTAAACAACAATGGAGCCTACATATACAATTCACCACAACACCAAGGCTTGGTGGCAATAATGAGAGAGAGAGAGAGAGAGAGAGAGAGAGAGAGAGAGAGAGAGAGAGAGAGAGAGAGAGAGAGAGAGAGAGAGAGAGAGAGAGAGAGAGAGAGAGAGAGAGAGAGAGAGAGAGAGAGAGATTGTGCCAAGTCTTTACCTGACATCCCAAAAACAGTCATTATAATAATTATTATTATTATTATATTTATTTTTTGGTTTTCCTGGCCGCCTTCCGCTCTCCGCCGTAGTTGCGCATGCGGCTGATCTTGGCCAGCTGCGTCTCCATGGCGCCGGCGATGTCCACCTGGTCGGGGATGTGGACGTAGCGCACGTTCCGCCCCGTGATGAACAGGTCGTCCAGGCGGCTGACGCGCCCCGCCCTGTCCCGGCGGAGCACGGCGGCCAGCCTCATGTTCATGTAGGCGTCCACGTTGACCACGCGGCCCCTGGCCGTGCTGTCGTCGCGCAGGTCCACCGTGGTCACCATGCCATGGAGGCCCTGCAGGAGAACCACCAGGCTGTTCTCCGCGATGGCCCGCTCCCGCAGGGTCTGGGCCGCCTCGGCCTGGTCGTGCTCAAGCCCGTCTCCCGGCGACTCCATGGCTGCTGGTCACCCTGTTTGGTGTTGGGGGGTGAGGGTGAGCTGCAGGTGTTCTACCTCAGGGCTCCTTTTTGGGCCCCCGTCGGTTGTAGCTCTTTGAGTTTTGTCTACGCAAATTGTGCTTATCAATACAATTATTATTAAGGTCACTCAAAAAGTTACGCACAGAATTGGACAAAACTTAGACTGGTTATATTACTTATGAGCCAAGTGCCAAGGCCGGTTGGTCAATAGACTTGATAGTGTTGACAGTTATAACCGCATGGCGACGCTAGACTCACATTCAGTTCGTTTCTTGGACGACGACTACTACTACTACTACTACTACTACTACTACTACTACTACTACTACTACTACTACTACTACTACTACTGCTATTACTACTACTACTACTACTACTACTGCTATTACTACTACTACTACTACTACTACTACTTCCACAAGCAAGCAAAACTTCTGCTGTGCGACCCAAAAACAGACCAAGTAAGTAAGTAAGTAAGTAAGTAAGTAAAGCAGGTCAATGTATTCACACAGGTAGGTACCATCAAGCTTAATATGTGCCTTTGGTTATCTTTATTGTGGCATAGTGTGTTTCATCTCTGCCATGAATGTGGCTTAAATATACTTAGTAAATGGGGGACATTGTACAGCCTACAAATAACTACTTAAACGCCTCAACCAGTGGTTTAAAACCCGTTTATTAAAACGGTTTATTAAAACGGTTTATTAAAACGTTCCCTGAAGTGTTTACCTCGTCGTCGTCGTCGTGTTGATGGAGGAGAAAGCGCCGCTCAAAAAACCAAAACAAACCGCGACCCACGAGGAAGAGAAGGCAGTGACGTGTCACTTACGTCACAGCCTTCCTGTCGCCACGTGAACCACGGCGGCCTCTAGCGGCCAGCTTTAAAGTAGACCTACATCATGGACGTGAGTCTGATGTGCATTTCTATGCTGTGCAGTTACAACTAGTGGAAATACAAAATGTGTTTATGTGTGTTATGGCCGATATGGTTTTTTGCTCGATGTTTTCAACTAACTTTACTAAACCTAAACTGGAATTGAAAAACGGATATAAAAAACAGACATATTTTGCACATGATCCAGTATTCAAGATTCAAGATTCAAGATAACTTTATTTATCCCGAGGGAAATTAAGGGATATATTCAGTATATTTGCATATATATATGGGCACCTGGCGCCATACATTTCCTAATATAAAATTATATGAATCATACGAACAGCATTGAAAAGCACAACCCTACAGTTTCTATTTTACCACCATGGTAAATACAGTATTTAATAGCTAGACCCAGGATGGCCCTTAGAACCAAGACAGAACCAAGATGGCTGCGAGGTGAATCGGCTCCATGGCTAATCAACGTCACACACTGGGGGCAGACTAGAAGCTCCTAAAACAGCGTTTAGGAGCCCTGAGCCTCAGGGTTAGACGTTAGACGTAGTGTCCATGAGGGCGAGCAGATCGTCTCCTGCGGTGCTCCTTCCGGAGATGCAGGGTTCCTCGGTCGGTCGGTCCTGGTCCTGGAACTCCTCCGCTATCCTGGCCAGCTCACTTCTAGCCCGGGCATCCTGACACCACACCAGACAACCAATGAGAAGCGGCCATGAAAGCATCTGTTAAAAACGACTTTGATAGACCTCATTCACCTGGTGGTCATGGTGGTTGGTTAGTGGGGTGGGTAGGCCTTCTAGAATCTTATGGGGGAAACAACGCCTACTCAATGGAAATGCATTCTAAATGCTACCTGCAGGGGGAAATGGACTAAGGACTAGAGGGCCCTCAGTAGAGCGTACACTAAAAAGTCCCCTTGGCCCTATATTTGTGGCTGAACAATCCCTCATTAAACAGTTGTTCATAAAGAATCCTTAAAAAAAATCGTATAAAATAATCCAGGATCCGTATTCGGATCCGGATCTGCAGGGGTCCAGATTCGGATTCCGATATTTCTCTAAATGTTCTTAAATCGTAGTTGGCATTCCACCTAAACCCTCACCAAGTATTTAGCAAATATGTTAGTAACTTTATGAAATACTACACAATATGTGATTTTCTATCTCCCAACGCTAAAGAATCCTTAAAAAATTAATCCTGGATTGTGATTTGGATCCCGGTTTGCGCCAAAATCGAATCAATAACAACGTTGTTGTCAACGCTGTTTTCAATGAGTTGTCATGGTTTCACACTGGTTGATTGGGATACAGCTGACCATAGCAACGGGCTATGTGACTGTGTGTGTGTGTGTGTGTGTGTGTGTGTGTGTGTGTGTGTGTGTGTGTGTGTGTGTGTGTGTGTGTGTGTGTGTGTGTGTGTGTGTGTGTGTGTGTGTGTGTGTGTGTGTGTGTGTGACCACCTCTCCCTCCCTGTGGGGACATGAAGTCAAAGTGATTTAAACCAACATTAAGGGGGAGGATAACAGTGGACACATCCTAACTCCACAATCATTAACTGAAAAAGTAAAGCTATCATCCGCCATTTTTGCTCGCCCAAGTTAGTTTTGATTGTTTTGAAGGGACACAATTTCATCAAAACAAACTGCAGTGCACTGTTCTGCACTGCACTGTTCTGCACTGCACTGTCTGCACTGTATACGATGCTGCTGCACTACTGCCACTTAAGAATGCTTTTTGCACCATTCCCCATGTGTATATACTGTATCATCCTCCAGACACTTTATTGTTATTTTTATTGAGTATATTATTGTTATAGAATAGTGTTGTTTATAGTTTATAGTATAGTATATAGTAGGTAGTATATAGGGTTGTTTATGGTATAGTATCGTATTGCATAGTTTAGTATAGCATAGTATAGTATTGTTGTAGAAATTCCTACTGCGGGGGGGAATGGGGAGGAAGCGTTCCAATGTACTTGTAAAAACATCTTCAATCTTGAATCTGTGACAAGCAAAAATGGCTGATGACAGCTGTAACCTCAACCCCTTAAGGAAAGATTAAGAAGCTCCACTCATGACACCTCCTCCTCCTCCTCTCCTCCTCCTCCTCCTCCTCCTCCTCCTCCTCCTCCTCCCTCCTCCTCCTCCTCTCCTCCTCCTCCTCCTCCTCCTCCTCCTCCTCTGGGTCCACGGAGAAGAGGTCGACCCGGGGCCCGGCGTCCCCTCCGGGTCGCTCCAGGACCTCCAGGGCCCCGATGAGACGGGCCAGCAGGTTGAGCTCCTCGGAGGCCAGGGGGTTGGGCCGGGGGGTTGGGGCGTCATCGGTGCGTCTCCCGGTTGCGTGTGTGTCCTCCGGTTGGCTCTCACAGTACCTATAGAGACAACACAGAGCAGACCAGAGCACCCACAGGGTCAGACATAGAGGCAGTGACTTCACCGTCAACCGAACAAACGCATTTCACAAAGTGTTTTGTTTTTTACTTTAGCGGCTAGTTGTTTTTCACGTTACACGTTTATCTTGAGAGAGGGGTATTTTTTTATAGTATAGTGTTTTAGAAATTCATACTGCAGGAGGGAACGGGGAGTAAGCATTCCATTGTACCTGTTGCAAATGGCCAATAAAACATCTTGTATCTTGAGAGATTTAATCTGAGAATAACGAACGCATATCCACCAAAACCCCCGAGCGGAAGACTCAACAAGGAGCCTGAACCCAAGGTGGTGGCTTCTGAAGACATTGGTGTTCGTGGTGTGGATGCAGTGTGGAAGATAAGGTTGGATTGAGTATTCTGCAGTTCTGAAGATTATGTAAATAAGGTGTTATTTGTGTATAGTTTTGTGATTTTTGTAATTCTTGTACATTTCTGTAAAATGTACAGAACAAGTAGAAGTGGTTGTAAAGAAAAAAAAACAGCATTAAAACAAACTAACT
>CM051007.1:27474133-27514133 GCA_027704905.1 Muraenolepis orangiensis
CGAAGAACAGATACACACCACATCAGAACCAGCGTGTGAAGGGATCCACACTCCCATTCCCCAGAAGACATGAGCTCCACAACAGAACAGGGGTCTGATTCCCGAGGCAGAGATACACACGACAACAGAACCAGGGGTCCAATGTTCTCTCGGGAAACACCTTGAACCGCCCATTCGTTCTGATCCAGAACCCCCAGTGGCAATGAAAGCATTTGGACCCCGACCGAAGACCCGACGGGGGAACCGGGGATAAACGTCCAGGACCAGCGCCTGTAGCCTATCCATCCCCGGCCCGCCCCACCAGAACTCTCTTAACCTGAACCAGAACCAGGTTCGAGTCAGACCCCCACCAGCCTGATTATATCTTCTATATTATATATATATATTTTTTTTTTCTTCATTCAAACACATTATACAATTAATCTATAATCTATAATAATAATCTATAATCTATAATCTATAAAATCTATAAAAATCTATAATCTATAATCTATAATCTATAAATTACTTTTAATGTTAAACTATTAAAAGTAATTTAGCAGCTGATCAACTCGGCTTACAATTAGATTTCTTTCTGACACCTCTATTAATAAAAGGTAGAATGGCTAAAACATGTACACACACTGTTGAATACTGTTGTGAAAAGGGTATCCAGCCAGCTGGATGAAGAATGTTCAAAGAAAGACACAGTACCTTTTAGCTCTCCAGTTAGTGTGTGTGTGTCTGGCGTGTGTGTGTGCGTGTTTGGGCATGCATGTGTGAGTGTGTGCGTGCAAGTGTGTGTGCGTAAGTGTGTGTTATCCTCCTCTCCTGTGTGTGTGTGTGTGTGTGTGTGTGTGTGTTATCCTCCTCTCCTTTGTGTGTGTGTGTGTGTGTGTGTGTGTGTGTGTGTGTGTGTGTGTGTGTGTGTGTGTGTGTGTGTGTGTGTGTGTGTGTGTGTGTGTGTGTGTGTGTGTGTATAAAGGTTTGTATAAACTCCTTTAAGAGGGCTAAGACCCTCTTCACTTGCCTGCTATGTGTGGTATGAAGGGTTCTCCAGTTATGGGTGGAATGTGGGGAACGGAGCAGGAGGAGACACCGATGACTTGTCACTTACTGACAAAGCCATATGTCAAGGTCCCAGGTCCCTTTAGTGTCCCAGAGAGGGACACCATTCGTGCGGTCAAGGCGCGAAAATGACCCAAAGCAAAAGTCACAAAAACGAATATAAATGCAATTATATACAGGTACATCATACCTGACTATAATACTTTATGATAGTCATTTTTACTTTACTTACCGTATATATATATATATTAATCTTCAACTGCTGATATAACTACACACACCTGCTCACGACCTGCTGTATATACATTTATATATATTTATCTTTTGATATAACTGCATACCCCTGTACTACCTGTTTATACTTGTAAACTTACCTTGTATATATATATATACAGTATATACACCTATAATTTTGCACATATCTCATACCCATACTCTATTTTATACCTGTTTTTAGTAGTAGTTTTTTAGTAGACAGTTTTTACATATTATTCAATGACTGTACATTATATATTACCATGAACTTTACGGCAACATTTACACTCTGGTTTAGATGCCAAATTCCTTTCGCTGTACTGTACGTGTGCTGTGCAATGACAATACATTTGAATCTAATCTAATCTTATCTAATCTAATCTAATCTAATCTAATCTAAACTATTTAGCAGACGCTCTTGTCAAAAACGACTGAATATAATAAGTGCATTCCACATCAGTAGGCAAGAGAACTATATTGACTTGTACCATAGTCACCATGAAGTCACAAGTGGATTCCCCCTCCGAGATCAGAACCGCGCAGGGCAGGTAACCGGGCAACACGTTGCCTCTAGATTGATTATACGCACAAAGTGCATTCAACAAGGGATGTGAAGTGAAGCCATACCATATACTGTGCTCTCCCCATCATCATCATCATCATCACCCCCCCCCTCATCATCATCACCCCCCCTCATCATCACCCCCCCCCTCATCATCATCACCCCCCCCCCTCATCATCACCCCCCCCCCCCTCATCATCATCACCCCCCCCCCTCATCATCACCCCCCCCCCTCTCATCATCATCACCCCCCCCCCATCATCATCATCATCATCATCATCACCCCCCCCCCTCATCATCACCCCCCCCCTCATCATCATCACCCCCCCCCCCCCCCCTCATCATCATCTCTGTCAGTGTCGAATCAATCGAATGAAACATTCCACGTCGCCAGGTAAGTAAAGGTCACCATCATCACCTGGCCTCGCTGTAGCCACGCCCCTTCCTGACGCGAACGCCTCGGCACGTGTCTCACGTCACGTGTCTTCTCTCCCGCACAGTGCACACGGAGACGGCTTTGTGTGTGTGTGTGTGTGTGTGTGTGTGTGTGTGTGTGTGTGTGTGTGTGTGTGTGTGTGTGTGTGTGTGTGTGTGTGTGTGTGTGTGTGTGTGTGTGTTGTTGAATTCAGATACTTCAGATATTTTCTTTATGGGGGGGGCATCTTGCTCAGAAGTGCCTTCAGGTATAGACTGAGGCCATTTATTGGGGATCGAACCCGGTACCTTTTGGGGTTATTGTTTTGTTATTGTTTTGTGTCTATCTCTTTATGTTTATCTTCTGGAGAACAATACCTTCCAGGTATACGGTCCAGTGTGTTTGCGTGCGTGTGCGTGTGTGTGCGCGCGCGTGTGTGCGTGTGTGTGTGTGTGTGTGTGTGTGTGTGTGTGTGTGTGTGTGTGTGTGTGGTTCATGTCACAATATCCAGTGAACTTTATAATAATAACATCTATATCTTCCAGCGTTGTTTTCTTTAAGGCGTATATCCTATGAAGCATATCCGTCTTCGCTTCGCTTCCTCCACACACACACACACACACACACACACACACACACACACACACACACACACACACACACACACACACACACACACACACACACACACACACACACACACACACTTATGTATTTAAATGCATGACATCATCATCGACCAGATCATAATAGCGCGTCTTCGTCTGGAGACGTTCAGTTCAGTTCCAATTCGGTGTGTAAACCGAGTCGGGATTGTTGCTGTCTGCCGTACAACTATAGACATTAGTCTTTTCATCATTTAAGACTCAACTTGTAACTCATAACTCGTCACCGGACCGACCCCTGGGGGATACGTCTTAGTCTTACATAGTCAGACAAGTGTTGGGCTGTTTGCCAACAACAAGGTGTGACATTGTTGGGACCGGTCTCCATGGAGACACCTCCCCGGAGAGAGAGAGAGAGAGAGAGAAGGACCTTTCTTCCCATTCCACCCGCATGGATGTGAAGCTCCACCGCTCACCGGGGTGTCGAACCCCGGGCAACGCGCCGCCGCCGCCGCCGCCAGAGGAGGAGGGGGAGGAGGAGGAGGAGGAGGACCGGGGACCCGACGCCTCATCGGCCGCCAACCACCAGCAACACCCGTCGTCAATGGATTTCTTCCGCAAGCTGGGCTACTCCGCGGCGCAGGTGCGCTCCGTCATGCAGAAGTTCGGCCACGACACGGACCGAGTCCTGGGAGAGCTGGTGCGCACAGGGGCCAGTCCCCAGGGGCACGGAGAGGCGCCGGGGAGCACCACCACCACCAGCACCGGCACCACCACCACCACCGGCACCGGCACCACCACCACCGGCGGCGGCGGGGTGTCCGAGCTCGGGTCCCGGGGGGGCAGCGGCAGGGAGTCCGGAGGCTGCAGCCCCGAGAGCCAGGAGGAGGCGGGGGACCGCGAGGCTCTCCGGCCCATCGTTATCGACGGCAGCAATGTGGCCATGAGGTAAGGCCCTGGCCTGGGATACGTGTTTGAATACATGGATGACTTTATTTTCTACATGTTTACATGTGTGCATTGTTTCAATTCGATTTTCCATCTGGCAAATTCCTTAAAGTAGGGAGAAAGCATTATCATAATAATCATTACAATAATAATAATAGTACTAATAACGTCCATATGAGAATAATATTATATATTATATATTATAATGATAATATACAGTATGTCGACATATAATAATCATATATATATATATATATATATATAAATAACTGCCACTTCACTCAAACTCTTTAAATAGAGATAAGCGCTATTCTTTTCACTCTTTATTTGTATTCCCCCGATTTTGAACGTGTCCTAATATTTCAATTTATTGATTTATTGATCACTATACCCTGGTGTGTCATGAGTCCTATGAGGCCCCATGGGTCTTGGTTCCATCTCCCGGTGTCTGTCCCAGTCTGTCTGTCCCAGTCTGTCTGTCCCAGTCTGTCCCAGTCTGTCTGTCCCAGTCTGTCCCAGTCTGTCTGTCCCAGTCTGTCTGTCCCAGTCTGTCCCAGTCTGTCTGTCCCAGTCTGTCCCAGTCTGTCTGTCCCAGTCTGTCTGTCCCAGTCTGTCCCAGTCTGTCTGTCCCAGTCTGTCCCAGTCTGTCTGTCCCAGTCTGTCTGTCCCAGTCTGTCCCAGTCTGTCCCAGTCTGTCTGTCCCAGTCTGTCCCAGTCTGTCTGTCCCAGTCTGTCTGTCCCAGTCTGTCCCAGTCTGTCTGTCCCAGTCTGTCTGTCCCAGTCTGTCCCAGTCTGTCTGTCCCAGTCTGTCTGTCCCAGTCTGTCTGTCCTCCTGATACCTGCTAACGTTATCTGAACACACTGCAGGTTCACTTTGCATAGCTAGCGTCTGCTAAAGTGAGTAACTGGTGAACACCAGGGCTGGGACACAAACGCTATGCAATGTCCACACCAGCAAACCGTAGCATGAGCTTCTTATGAATAGTTTTAACCGTTAGTACTAGCCAACCCCACAAACAAGGTGTCTCTCTCTTTCACACGTTCAGTGTGTGGCCGTCAAGGCGAGCAAACCGTTGCTATTTTATACTGAGAATCAGACCAGTTTCTGGACCTGTCTCTGGTCATCTTGTCTGAACGGTTACATCCATGACATCATACAGAATAGACCCCTTTACTGCAACCAGAATGGTCTCCCTTCTCTCTTTTGTGTTCAGTCAAACACACACAATAACACACACACACAGTCACACACACATACACACGCACAAAAACGCGCATGCACACACACACACACACACACACACACACACACACTCGTCTCCCCCCCCCCCCCCCCCCCCCGGTCTTAGGTTGCGTCTGGAGCTCATGGCCGGGCACGTCCTCGGGTTGCGTGTGGACACGTCTAATGCTTCTCTCAGGCATGCAAATCTCTGCATGCAAATCAGTGTTGTTCTCTCTCTCTCTCTCTCTCTCTCTCGCTCTCTCGCTCTCTCGCTCTCTCTCTCTCTCTCTCTCTCTCTGTTCTCCTGGGAAGTGTTCTCCAGTGCAGGAACAGGCCTGACTGCATTGTGCAGCATGTTCTCACTTCCCCTTGTGCTCAGGGTGCGCTGCAGTGCAAACAGCCCTGCCTTTTGGGCCCCGTCGGCGGTGGTGGTGGCGGTGGTGGTGGTGGTGGCGGCGGCGGTGGTGGCGGCGGTGGTGGTGGCGGCGGTGGTGGTGGTGGCTGTTTGCTCATCAGTTGAACCCTTCAGCAGGGCACTGAGAGGGAAAAGTGACATAACATTCTGACACTACACACTGACTCAGTGACTTGCAATAAGTGTATTCAACATACAGTAGGCAAGATAACTAGTAGTTACCAGATGTCATAAGTGCATTTCCCTGCTGACAAGCCATAATAATATAATATGTACATGTACATATATAACATAATATATTATACATTTCAATAAGGTTATTCAAGTTCAAGTTAAGTTTATTGTCACTTCACAGTTTACACAAGTATAAGCAATGAGTGAAAATCTTATGTGCAATACCCGACGACAGACAGCAGTTATAAAAACAGAATAGAATAAAAATAAGTAAAAAAGTACAAAACTGTATAAGTTAAATATATAAAAATGCAATATATAAAATGCAATATATCAGCACAGAAAAAGAGCTATATATATATATATATATATATAAAAATCGATGTAATAAAATATACATTGTTATATGCTATACGCTCTTGTTCAGCAGCCTGATGGCCTGACGGTAAAAGTGAACAGGTAAACAAGAGAACTACTAGTGACCAGAAGTCATAAGTCCATTTCCTCCCTAACAAGCCATAATAATATAATATATACACACCTCATGCTGTGCCTGGGATACGCCTTCCATCTTGCACGTAATGTGGCAGTTGAACCTAACTATATTTAATTATATATGATATAATAATAATGATAAGATTATACCTCAAAACAGGTTTAACAACGGATTTGACTCTGAAGTCATGTATGGCACAACCTCATGGGCACAAACTCAAGCTCATGGATTCAGATACGTCACTCAGGAGAGACACCTTGCCTACAGGCAGGTTTGGGAATCAAACCCGGAACCTTCTCTTTAGACCAGGGGTCTTCAACCTCTTTCAGCCCAGGGACCCCTGTGGTGGATTGAGGAACAGCACAGGGACCCCTGTGGTGGATTGAGAAACAGCACAGGGGCCCCTGTGGTGGAGTGAGAAACAGCACAGGGACCCCTGTGGTGGATTGAGGAACAGCACAGGGGCCCCTGTGGTGGATTGAGGAACAGCACAGGGACCCCTGTGGTGGATTGAGAAACAGCCCAGGGACCCCTGTGGTGGAGTGAGGAACAGCACAGGGACCCCTGTGGTGGATTGAGAAACAGCCCAGGGACCCCTGTGGTGGAGTGAGGAACAGCACAGGGGCCCCTGTGGTGGATTGAGGAACAGCACAGGGGCCCCCTATATATTTTACAATAAAATGCTATTTTATCTCAGCTTCATTCCAGCTTTGATGCTTAGTTAAAAGCTGTGTCTCCATCATTCAAAGCGACGCATAGGCTCAATCGGTGTGTGTGGCAGGATGAAAACTATTCTGAGGCCCGGTTCTATCTATGACCTGGACCTCCCTGTGGAGCAAACACTGACTTGAAAGTGGAATTTGGGTGAAACGTGGCAAGAATTGGTTTCTGCATTAAATGTTTCCTGACCACCTTCAGTCCCCCCTCCCGGAGGTCTCGGACCCCTGGTTGAAGACCACTGCTTTAGGCACACATGCTGGTGTTGATTGAACTGTGAAGTGTACGGTGTGCAGTGGAACATTTCCCCTGAATTTTCCCTCCTTTTGTTCGCTGCCCCTGTTGTACCATCGCCTGCTCTCTGTAATGATTTTCTCAATTTCTTTGTTGATAAAATCTCATCTCTTCGGTCTGTACCCTCTATCGCTGCCCCTGACCCCTCTGTTCCACCTACATGCCCAGCTACTTTGGACAAATTTAAGCCCATATCCTTGTCGTCACTGTCTGATGTTGTTTGTGAGTTGCGGCCTACAAACTGCCCCTCTGACAGTGTTCCCTCTCGCCTCTTAAAAGAGGCATTTGACTCAGTTGGCCCTTTCATTCTTGTTTTGGTGCATGCCTGTTTTAGTTCAGGAGTCTTTCCAGCTCCTTTTAAACATGCCATAGTGCAGCCATTAATTAAAAAGCCAAGCTTGGACCCCTCTGTTCTTTCAAATTTCAGGCCCATCTCCAAATTGCCTTTTCTGTCCAAGGTGTTGGAGAAAGTAGTCTGTATTCAAATGCAATCTTTTCTAGAGAAAAATGAGGTCTATGAGAAATTTCAGTCCGGTTTTAGACCTCGTCATAGCACTGAAACTGCTCTTTTAAGAATGTTTAATGATCTTGTTTTAACTGTTGATTCTGGGTGTGCTGCTATCTTAGTAACACTAGATCTGACCGCGGCCTTTGATACTGTGGATCATAAGACCCTTTTATCCCGCCTAGAACAATGTGTTGGTCTTAAAGGTGCTGCCCTTATGTTACTTCAGTCGTATTTGACAGACAGGAGTTTCTCGGTCCATTTAGGTGAGTTCTCCTCAAATGTAGCCCCCCTTACCTGTGGTGTCCCGCAAGGCTCCATCCTAGGCCCTTTATTATTTTCTTTATATATGCTGCCCCTGGGTTCCATTTTTCGTAAACACAACGTCTCTTTTCATTGCTATGCGGATGATGTCCAAATTTACCTTCCGTTGAAAATAAAATGTCAAGATTCCCTCAAACCTCTGCTAGCTTGTCTAAACGATATTAAGATTTGGATGAATCTAAATTTCCTCAAACTTAATGATGGCAAGACAGAGGTTATTGTGTTTGGGCATTGTTTTAATGACTCTGTTGGTGCTCTAGGACCCCTTGCTGCAAAAAATCGCTCCTTTATTAAAAATCTTGGTGTCACTTTTGATAGTGGTTTTAAATTTGATAAACAAATTAGCTCTGTTGTAAAAGGCTCCTTTTTTCAGTTGAGGCTCTTATCCAAAATAAAGCCCTACCTCTCTCGCAATGACCTCGAGAGGGTTATCCATGCCTTTATTTCGTCCAGGTTGGACTATTGTAATGGTCTGTATGTGGGTCTAGACCAGCTCTCCCTACGACGCCTGCAGCTAGTGCAGAACGCTGCTGCGCGCCTCTTGACCGGCACAAAGAAGCGTGACCACATTACACCGGTGCTGGTTTCCCTGCACTGGCTTCCTGTCCGCTTCAGGATTGATTTTAAAATTATGTTGTTTGTCTTCAAGGCATTAAATGGTCTGGCCCCTCAGTACCTAGCTGAACTTCTCCATGTTCGCACCCCAGTTAGAGCACTGAGGTCATCAAAGGAGGTACTTTTAGATGTCCCAAGGTCTAGGCTAAGAACAAAAGGCGACCGAGCATTTGCGGTGGCTGCCCCAAATTTGTGGAACAATCTGCCACTACAAATTCGATCTGCCCAGACTCTTGGGATTTTTAAGTCACGGCTGAAAACTCACCTGTTTTCTTTGGCGTTTTGAGGTGTGTTAAGCTGCACACCGTGGTCGTGTTGTGACTATTTATTTATTGTACTGTATTGCATTGACTCGTGCATTTTATATAGTATTTTTATTATTAATTTTATTGTATTGCATTGACTTGTGCATTTTATATGGTATTTTGTATTATGTCTGTTTCTGTATACTGTAAAGCACTTTGGTGCAACTTCGGTTGATTTTAAAATGTGCTATATAAATAAATCTGACCTTGACCTTGACCTTGCTCTCACGTTTCTCAGCCACGGGAACAAGGAAGTGTTCTCCTGTCAGGGCATCCAGTTGGCCGTCGACTTCTTCCTTGAGCGGGGTCACTCTGACATCATCGTGTTCGTGCCGTCCTGGAGGAAGGAGCCATCGCGGCCGGACGTCCCTATTTCAGGTGGGTGGAGGAAGGGAGACGGAGCAGCAGCTTCCCAGTAGGCCTAAAGCTGCGTTGAGTTTTTGACGCAAAACTATATATATATATCTATATCTATATATCTATATATATTCCCTCCCTCCCTCCCTCCCTCCCTCCCTCCCTCCCTCCCTCCCTCCCTTGCCCTGGGTCCCCCTCCCCCCTCAGACCAGCACATCCTGCGGGACCTGGAGAGGAGGAAGATCGTGGTGTTCACGCCATCGCGGCGCGTGGCGGGGAAGCGCGTGGTGTGCTACGACGACCGCTTCATCGTCAAGCTGGCCCACGAGTCCTCCGGGGTCATCCTGTCCAACGACACGTACCGCGACCTCCAGGGGGAGAACCCCGAGTGGAGGCGCTTCATCGAGGAGAACCTCCTCATGTACTTCTTCGTCAACAACAGGTGAGACAGGTGTTAAAGCCACAGTAGGTGAGGTGTGTGAGTTGTACACACAGAGAGAGAGAGAGAGAGAGAGAGAGAGAGAGAGAGAGAGAGAGAGAGAGAGAGAGAGAGAGAGAGAGAGAGAGAGAGAGAGAGAGAGAGAGAGAGAGAGAGAGAGAGAGAGAGAGAGAGAGAGAGAGAGAGAGAGAGAGAGAGAGAGAGTGAGTGTGTCTATCGAGAGACAGAACTACTAGTCACCATAAGTCAAAACTGCATTTCCAGTGCTCAGGTTAAAAGTAGGATAAGGTGGCTCCCTAGATTGGACACTATTAGTACATCAAACAGGGTCAATGCCACATAGTGAAGCCAAAAGACACACAATAAGCTAATAAGCTAAAGCTAATAAACTAGCAAACAATAGAGACACAAGTGCTAAGAGGAAGGGTCAGGGTGGTGCTATAGAGAGGAAGGGTCAGGGTGGTGCTAGGAGAGGAAGGGTCAGGGTGGTGCTAGGGGAGGAAGAGTCAGGGTGGTGCTATAGAGAGGAAGGGTCAGGGTGGTGCTATAGAGAGGAAGGGTCAGGGTGGTGCTAGGAGAGGAAGGGTCAGGGTGGTGCTATAGAGAGGAAGAGTCAGGGTGGTGCTATAGAGAGGAAGGGTCAGGGTGGTGCTAGGAGAGGGAGGGTCAGGGTGGTGCTATAGAGAGGAAGAGTCAGGGTGGTGCTATAGAGAGGAAGGGTCAGGGTGGTGCTAGGAGAGGGAGGGTCAGGGTGGTGCTATAGAGAGGAAGGGTCAGGGTGGTGCTAGGAGAGGAAGGGTCAGGGTGGTGCTAGGAGAGGAAGGGTCAGGGTGGTGCTATAGAGAGGAAGGGTCAGGGTGGGGCTAGGAGAGGGAGGGTCAGGGTGGTGCTATAGAGAGGAAGGGTCAGGGTGGTGCTATAGAGAGGAAGGGTCAGGGTGGGGCTATAGAGAGGAAGGGTCAGGGTGGGGCTATAGAGAGGAAGGGTCAGGGTGGGGCTAGGGGAGGGAGGGTCAGGGTGGTGCTAGGAGAGGAAGGGTCAGGGTGGTGCTAGGAGAGGAAGGGTCAGGGTGGGGCTATAGAGAGGAAGGGTCAGGGTGGTGCTATAGAGAGGAAGGGTCAGAGTGGTGCTAGGAGAGGGAGGGTCAGGGTGGTGCTATAGAGAGGAAGGGTCAGGGTGGTGCTATAGAGAGGAAGGGTCAGAGTGGTGCTAGGGGAGGAAGGGTCAGGGTGGTGCTATAGAGAGGAAGGGTCAGAGTGGTGCTAGGAGAGGGAGGGTCAGGGTGGTGCTATAGAGAGGAAGGGTCAGGGTGGTGCTATAGAGAGGAAGGGTCAGAGTGGTGCTAGGAGAGGGAGGGTCAGGGTGGTGCTATAGAGAGGAAGGGTCAGAGTGGTGCTAGGGGAGGGAGGGTCAGGGTGGTGCTTCCTGTCCATTTGGGAACCTATTGCACTTCTTAGCATCGGTGGAAGGAGGGATGTGTCTTCTTTGTTTCTTCCTCAAGGTTTCTTTCTCCGGTTCTTGGGTTTTGGGGGAGATTTGTCTTTTGTCTCTTTTTTAGAGGGCTTTGGGGTTAGGGGACTATCGTATAATATGTGGGCCGGTGAAACCATCTGAGACTCGTTTCAGGGGTATAAACACATAAAATGGACTTGATTTGTCTTGACGTGACATGGATCTCCCCCCCCTCCCCCTCCATCAGGTTCATCGTTCCCGACGACCCCCTGGGCCGTCACGGTCCCACGCTAGACAACTTCCTCCGGAAGGTTCCAAAGATGGCGAAGAAGCACCCCTGCCCTTATGGTGAGGATGTGGCGGTCCTACTGTGTTTCCTCTTGTGGTTACTAGCACACTGAGACCTATATTTCCTTTCCTAATTTCAGCTCAGTCTCAGAAAGTTAAACCTAACCAGTACCTTGATCTTCCTGCAGGGAGGAAGTGCACCTATGGGATCAAGTGTAAGTTTCACCATCCAGAGCGGGGCCCGCAGTCCAGCCTGGCCCTCGCCGACGAGCTGCGGGAGAAGGTCAAGGCTCCCTCATCTCACCGCAGGCCCGCCTCCCCGTCCTCCGGGGGTTCTGGGACCTTTGGGTCGTCGTCCCAGAGCCTCTCTCTGGAGGAGCTGGCTCAGAACCTCTCACTGCACCAGCACCAGCACCAGCAAGGCAGCAGCGCGCCCTCCAGGAAAGGCCCTGTGAGTGTCAATGTGCTGGTCAAAGGAGGCGCCCACGGCAGCAAAAGACATCCAAGCCGGAAGGAGAAGGCCACCCAGCCGTCTTCCGGTGACAGGGAATCTCCGCCGCGGTCCACCGGATCCCAGGTGCAGCTGGACTCCGGACTGGGCTCCATCGAGAACCAGACCGTGTCCGGGGAGCACGGCTGCCATAGCTACGGGGAATGCTACGGGCCGCCTAGCCACCCGCCGCTCAGCCAAGGACCCCAGTATTACCCGGCTAGCGTGCCAGCGTGTAGCTGCTGCTCGCACGCCCCGTCCTTGGCAAACCATGTTCCCCACCCCCACCACCACCCCCACTCCCACCACCCCCCCCCACCCCCACCACCATCCCAACCCCCACCCCCAGCCCCACCACCATCCCAACCCTCACCCTCACCCCCACCCCCACTCCAACCCCCACCCCCACCCCAACACCCACCACCACCCCCACCCCGGTCAGCATCGCAGCATGGGCCAGCCGGCCGGCGGCCTCAACCCGGACGCCGGGTCCTATGACCCGGCACGCTACCTGGGCTATGCCCCGCCCCCCGTGTATTTGATGAGCGTGCACGGGCACAGCCACCCCACGGACCTCCAGAACAGAAGGCCCTTTCAACCCGTGGAGGCGCCGTACTGGTCGGACCCGTACGCCGGCGTCTCCCCGGCGGTCCTGTACGCCCCGCCCGGGGAGAGACCCGCCCCCTGGGGCTACCTCCCGCCCCAGCCCCCGCCCCCCGCCCCGGCACCGGCTAGCCCCGCCGCCAGGGGGGTGGGGGCGAGGGAGACGGCGAGGAAGAAGCTCCTGGCCATCTTCAACAGCCGCCTGGTGGACCGGGCCATGGAGCTGCACCCCGGCGTGATGGACCCTCAGGTGCTGGTGGCCGAGATCGTCATGCTGCAGAGCCAGGAGCGGGCCGGGAGGTGAGGGGTCTCTCTCCCTCCCTCAGGGCTCCGGTCCGACTGGGATCCTCAGGCTGTACGCGCCTCGGTTTAAGAACCTGGGCCGCTTGTCGCCACCGCATCGTGGCGACAAACCGGTTCCACTGGGAATGGATTTATGTATTAAACTATATTAGATTACAAGTTGCCTCCCGGGAATCAGGGCTATGTAAGGCAGTGTACTGTTGATGCAAATTGTATCTTTTTATTATGTTAAATTAATTAGGCATGTTGCCTAAAAAGAGGAAAAATGCAAGAGGTTTTCTAAAAATGTTCAATGTACAGCGTGGGATTAGCGAACCCCGGTCGCTCGTCGAGTCGAGTCGATTATATTTGCATAGCGATCTCTCAGATGCCCCCGTGGGGTATTGAAGCTATTTGTGTGTTTGTAGTCGTGGTTGGGGGCTCGTCTTGTGGTCAGGTGGACTCTCAGGCACTGGGTCCCTATCGCAATGACCACCTTCATTCATGACTTATCTAAAAGATTAGTCACAAAGATAAGCGACTTATCTTAAAGATAAGTCAGTGGAAATCCCATTGGATGGCAGCGTGATAGTACTAGGAAGACGAGGAGGAGCAGGCTGCAAGAGACCTGCGCCTTGATCAGCAATTACCTCCTGCTGATTGATAAGATAGATAAGAAGCTTCATATATATATATATATATATATATATTCATTTAATCATACAATCATGTTTCTGTGCAGTATATTATCTTCATTGTATGGTTTATTTACCATATATATGGTTTATTTACAGCACCGGGAACTCTCATCAGTCCTGCAGCAAACAACCATCTTTATTGAACAAGGTTCACGCCAGAACGTAGCAACATACATATCACGTGATTGACATGTCACGTGTACACAGAACAACGTAACTCTTATAATAGAGGTGCACAAACTATTACAATACAAAACATTAACAATGAGTGCATAATCATATTAACATATGAGAACACATATCTTAACACTCACTTGTTCTCATCATCTCAAACCCAAAAAACAATGACATCCATATTAGTTTCCAAAGAAAAACAACTCTTGAATTTACCGAACTTAAACTTAACTAGCGGCTTTGTAAGTATATCTGCAGCCATGTCTTGTGATGGGCAGTAAACAATATCTATTTTTCCTTCACTGAGTGCATCACGAATAAAATGATATTTTACATCGATGTGTTGGACCTCTGTCTGTTCACTGGGTTCTTACTTAATGGCTCCCTGGTTGTCTTTCTCTAGATGATCATTTAGGAGTTTGTACCAGTTTCTTCCAGACAGTTTCAGACCGTAAAGGGATTTCTTTACATACTTACATACTAACTTCTCCCAGTCTCTGATATCTCTTCAAACCCCTCAGGTTGTTCTAGGAATATGTCCTCCTCTATAGGAGCATGGAAGTATGCTTTGCAGTTGGGGCAAACGTCTCATGGTCGTCTATGCCTTCTGTTGGTTGTAACCCTTAGCAACGTATCTAGCTTTATATATTTTCCCTCTTTCAGCATTTTCTTTAATGGCATAGACCCATCTTCCCCCCACTGTTTTTCTGCCCCCAGGCAAAGAGGTAAGTTCAAAGGTGTCATTTTCTTTCAGCGAGTTGATCTCTTCATTCATTGCTCATTCCCATCCAGGTGCCTCTGGTGACCTCAGGGCTTCTCTATATGTTTGAGGCACTCAACACATACCGCCCTGTTACTATAATCATTCAATCATTCATCAATCAACACTTGCATTGGTTACGTCCTCATCTGTAAAGTCTGATGAGTAGTCGTTTAAGTATTGTGGGGCCCTCTTATCTCTTTTTGGATAGCGATGTTCAGGACTATGACTAGATTGTGAATCTGCATTGTTTTCATCCTGTTCATCTGTATTTGTATTTCCAGTCTCGTCACTCCCCTCTATAACCTCACTCCCTGGGCTCTCTTCACTCTGTGGGTGTGGCACATGAGTGCTGTTCTCACTACCAGACGTTGGGCCTTTATGGGTCTGGAGTTCTGTATCATCCTCATCAGTTTGAGTATGTTGTTCCATACTGTTCTTTCTAATGAATTAGACTAGTCTGTGTTTTGATACCTTTCCTGTATGTGGTTTGTATACTAGGTATGCCGGGCTGTTTTTACTGTACCCCACAAAAATCCCTTTCTCACATCTGGGGTCGAGCTTCTTATGATCGTGTGTATACGCATAACACATCTGAGCCCACATTTTTGAAAGATTGTGTTTCTTTCCTGTTAACATGAAGTAGGGGGTGTTGTGGGATGTGTGTCTAGGGGGATGTGAGCTGTGTTTGTACAGCATAAGGCCACGGTGCCTTTGGTAATCCCTTCTCTAATAATTGGCACCTTCCCATTTCAAATAATGTCCTAAACGGTCTCTCGGCTGTGCCGTTCTGATGAGGGGAAGAGGGGCACGATGTCTCATGTCTTACCCCTCTATCTCTTAACAGTGACAGAAAAGAATTGCTCGTGAATTCCGTACCATTATCTGATCTTATGCACTTGACTTGGCCATACGGTGCACCATCTGCAAGGAATCTTTTAGTTGCTAATGTTGTCTCACTCTTGTTTTTAATGAAATCAACTGACACTGCCCCTGGGAAATCATCTGTGAATGCAATGGCATATTTATGTCCATCTTGAGCAGTTGGGTCAGTGGGACCTGCTAAGTCAGTATGTACTAACTCTAGGGGGTACTAGCTTTTGAGTCAGGTTTCCTATTTATGATGTTGATGTTAAACTTTCCTTCAGTACAGACACTACAGTCTAATTTAGTGTTACCTGTGATCTTCATACCCTCTACCACCTTTGGTCATTTCAACACATTATCTACATTACAATGACCCATAATCTCATGCCATGTCTTTACATCACAAGTCAAGTTCACTTTGTCTCTGGACAGCATATCGTTAACTGAATAATCAACACACGTTTCATCATTTACCGTTTCCAAGTAGTACAGTCTCTCATGCTGCTCTATGCGGAAAACGGCTCCATCTCTGTTGATGAGCAGGTTTTGTCCTTCTAACTGCCACAACAGTTGTGGCTGCTTGTACTGAGATGATGCTCTGTGGGTACGATGGTATGAATACTCGACGCATCTTCCTTCTGAGTCCTGTGAGAACACCTCTGCGTCGCCCCGTTTCATTGCCACATTGTTCATTCTGGTTCCGTCGGTTAGTTCCATGTAGTGTGCCTTTGGGTCAAAAGTCTCGTCAAGTCTCGTGAACTTGTTTTGATGTGGGATGTAGCTCCGCAGTCTACCATCAGCCTGTTTCTTCTAATAGTGTCTGGGAGGAATCCTTGACTGACTGTGAATACAAACGTATGTTCTTCCTCACGTTGTTGTCTGTCCGCAGTCTGTTTTGGGGTTTTCTCCTACATGTGTCATCGCTGTGTGTAGAGCTTCTATGGTAGCTGCACCACTTGGCTAGACTGGCTCCCTTTCCGACGACACTCTCTTGCCATGTGACCATGGCCTCCGCATCCGTAACATGTCATCGATGATATGTTTACTTTCATCACACTGTCCGATTTTTCTTTAGTGTCAAACTTTCTGTCTCCTCGTAGCTCCGTAGTTTACTTTTGAACTGGGTAAATGTCAGCTCATCACTGCTGTGTCGTATGAATGGCGAACAATTTGTACGCCTCTGGAAGTCCCTTTAGAATCATGGCTATAATTAGCCCAATAACTTCTTTAGCATTTCTTAGGGAAGTGAAGCCTTTTCAGCTCGGATGATGTAATCTGTCACCGTTTCACCGGACTCTTTCTTTAGTGACGTTAGTTCTGTATACAGGGCAATGATCCTTGGCTTACCCTGACTGCCGTAATGACTTCGTAGTATTTCCAGTGCTTTCTTGCCGTCATCTGCCGCCTCTCTCATAACTAACGATAGGCTTTTGTCGTCCAGGAATTGGATTAGCTCTGAGTAGCATTCTTCGTTTTCCCCTCCATCTGGACCTTCCTCGCTGGTGCAGAGTATCGTGTCTTTTAATCCCATCATTCTCATGTGGCCGAGGAATTTCACTTCCCAAAGTTCGTAGTTGTTTTCATCTCCGTCGAAAACTAGTCTCTGCCATTTTCCTCCTGCAGTACCACCACGCCTGGCCCATAACCTGTAAGACGTTCTGTTCCTTCACCCGCCATGTTTATGTGCAGTATATTATCTTGGTCCATAAGAAAACTACACACTCAAGTATCTTCCTCGTATGGTTTATTTACCGTTCTTTACAGCACCGGGAACTCTCATCAGTACTGCACAAACAACCATCTTTATTGAACAAGGTTCACGCCAGAACGTAGCAACATACATATCACGTGATTGACATGTACACAGAACAACGTAACTCTTATAATGCACAAACTATTACAATACAAAACATTAACAATGAGTGCATAATCATATGAGAACTCATATCTTAATAATGCCGGCTTTTATATAGCGCTTTTATCCAAAGCGCTTTACAAGTCATGTAAAGTCCTCACATCACCCATTCATATACCGACGGCGGAGTCAGCCATCAAGGAGACAGCCAGCACGTCAGGAGCAGTTAGGGTTAGGGTGTCTTGCTCAAAGACACCTCGACAGTTTTTGCTAGGAGGAGCCGGGGGATCGAACCAGCGACCTTTCGGTTGTGAGGCGACCGCTCCTCCTGAGCTATACTGTCGCCCCATATCTTAACACTATGTTTTAGTAAATGGGGGAAATATCAGATTGGACTCCCAGTCGAGTGGTACTGAGTTTGATTCCTCCAATGTCCGCAACGTCAGACGTTGTTGAGACGCCCTACCTGACTAAACGGAAAAATTGATTTTTGGTAATTGCTTAATAGCTGTGGTAGCCTCTGGTATTAATTATTGTTTTAGCTTGTTATTGTGTTTTAACCATCATGGCTGAAAGGTTTGGGCGTTTAGAGGGAAAGAGAAATTCATTCCGGGAAGAAAGTCAACAAGTCAACATATTTTCACCCATCAAGTCGTGTCTGGACAAGTACAACACACACACACACACACACACACACACACACACACACACACACACACACACACACACTCTTTTAATATCTCTCATTCCAGTTGCAACAAACATACCTTCTAGAGTTCCAATGTTCTGTTTATGGTCCTCTCATGTAACCGTCTCACTACTGTGTGTTCACTCGGTATTTTATAACATCAAATAATGAAATGAAACTTAATGAAATTTGAATGAAAATAAAATAAACATGTGTTTCATTATATATTCTTTAAGGTCGTTTGTTTTTCAAGAAAATGTAAAAAAGCAGCAACCACACGGGAAAACGAAACGTTTGTCAACCAAACGTCGCCCACTCAGTATGTGTGTGACAAATGTATGGAAAGCCATATGGTGCAGAAAGTGCCACCCATTTGACACGTTAAAAGTGACAAAACGTCGTCCAGAACGGCATCCAAACTGACAGAACGGCGCTCTGGCAGTCTAATCTAGTCTCTAATAACAGTGACTTAGGCCGGACGTGAACCTGCGACACACAAAAGCAATCTCCGATTACAGATTACTCCGATTACTGTGCGCTAACCATTGTACCAGCTTCTCTGACTACAGAACACGGCTCAAATCTAAGATTGACTGGATACCAAAGTGGCTTTGTTGTTTTCCATGATATTTTCTAAACAGAAGTTTGTCCGGGTAATAATATGTTAAATATATGTTTTTTCTTTAGGATACCCAAACAAGTAGCAAGACAAACGTGGCAGAATAGCTAGATCCGAAGACGATCAGCGATTAACTAGTATGGTCTGTTCTCGTTCTTCACTGATTGGGTGAAAACATTTCATATTTAGTGGCTGTGAAAACCACAGGGCGGAGCTCATCCCCATATTAGAGAACGCCGTCCAGAACGTCATGCGTTTGGTGACCCTTTGGGCGGCGTTATAAAGTGGCGTTCTGGACGGTGTTCTTTGGCAGTTTGGACGGCGTTCTGGATGGCGTTTGTCACTTTTTTCTGCACCATATGGCTTTCCATACAAATGCAAGAACAATTCTGTTCAGACTGAATAGAAGACTAGAATCAGTGGGTTGGACGGGAACGGGACATGCCCCTCTCTCACACACACCTCTTTCACCGGCTCCGAGCACGCGAGTGTGGAGAACGGAGAAGGGTAGATGTGTGGGTAAATCACGTAGAGAAGACTTTTTGTTGGCTGGCTTGAATGCTGGGGGTTGAACCTGGTTCATAGAGCACGCATTTCAAGATGCTTTAACATGAGAGGAAAGAACACCGCATAGCGGTTGGTTTTGATAAGTCGTTGGATGTGATGTTGGCTGCGGTGTGCCGCAGGGCTGTTCTCATATCTCATCTCATCTTACCTGAAATGAAAATTAATCAGTTCTTTGAGGGTATGTGGCAGGGGCTACAGACGATAACGACCTTCAGAGGGAGAACCAGTTGTGTAGAGAACTCCTCTACCTCCCTCCCAGGAGAGCTAAATACTTGTTTTGCTCGGTTCAACGTGAACGGCAGCCCGACGAAGCCAGCACCGCCTGAGGAGACCAGCCTGCTGAACATGGCGGATGTGCACCGCACCTTCAAGCGGTTGAACATCCGTAAGGCGGCAAGCCCCGACGACATCCCGGGCCGCGGAGCATGCGCAGACCAGTTGGCAGGAGTCTTTGCAGACATCTTCAACCTCTCCCTGTCCCAGGCTGTTGTTCCCACGGTCTTCAAGATGTCCACCATCGTGCCTGTCCCTAAACAACCCAAAGTAACATGCCTGAACGACTATAGACCTGTAGCCCTCACCTCGATTGTCAGCAAATGCTTCGAGAGGTTGGTCAAGGACTTTATTTGCTCCGTGTTACCTGCCACGCTGGACCCATGGCAATTTGCATATCATCAAAACAGATCCACGGATGACGCAATTGCCATGGCCCTCCACACTGCCCTTTCCCACCTGGAGGGAAAGGACTGTTATGTGCAAATGCTGTTTGCGGACTACAGCTCAGCGTTCAACACGATAGTTCCTGCCAAGCTCGACACCAAGCTTAGAGGTCTAGGCGTGCCCCCATCCACGTGCAGCTGGACACTGGACCTCCTGTCGGACCGCCGCCAGGTGGTGAGGATGAGCAGCACCACCTCAGAGCCACTGACCCTCAACACGGGAGCCCCCCAGGGATGCGTGCTGAGCCCTCTCCTCTACTCCCTCTACACCCACGACTGCATGGCTATGCACAGCTCCAACGTCATCGTCAAGTTTGCTGACGACACGACAGTGATGGGCCTGATCGCCGGCGACAACGAGACAGCTTACAGGGAGGAGGTCGGATCGCTGGAGCAGTGGAGCCAGGAGAACAGCCTCGCCCTCAACGTCAAGAAGACCAAGGAGCTGATCGTGGACTACAGGAAGCAGAGAGGAGAGCACGGCCCTATCTCAATCGACGGTGTTGCAGTAGAGAGGGTCAGCAGCTTCAAGTTCCTCGGTGTGCACATCTCAGAGGACCTCACATGGTCCACGCTCACCACACACGTGGTAAAAAGGGCCCAACAATGCCTGTATTTCCTCAGGCATCTGAGGAAATTCAGCATGGGCCCCCGCATCCTGAGAACATTCTATACCAGCACCATCGAGAGTGTTCTTACAGGGTGTATCACCGCCTGGTACGGGAACTGCACCGCACTCGAGCGCAGAGCGTTTCAAAGGGTGGTGCGGACGGCCCAGTATATCGCTGGTTGTATATATCTCCTGGATATATACAACCAGCGGTGCGTGGCCAAGGCCAAACGCATCATAAAAGACAATGCCCACCCCAGCCACAAACTGTATTCACTTTTACCGTCAGGCAGGCGATACCGCAGTATCAAGTGCCGTACAAATAGGCTTAGAGATAGCTTCCACAGTCAGGCCATCAGGTTGCTGAACAAGGGTGTATAGCATATAACAATGTATATTTTATTACATTGAGTTATATATACATATTGCTCTTTTTCTGTGCCGATATATTGCATTTTATAAATTGCATTTTTACTTTTATATATTTAACTTTATACAGTTTTGTACTTCTTTTATTTTTTTAACTTATTTTATTCTATTCTGTTTTTATCTTATCTTATTTTTTTCTTTTTATAACTGCTGTCTGTCGTTGGGTTTTGCACATAAGATTTTCACTCACTGCTTTATACTTGTGTAACTGTGAAGTGACAATAAACTTGACTTGACTTGACTTCCTACAACGGCCTCACACACACACACACACACACACACACACACACACACACACACACACACACACACACACACACACACACACACACTTGATCACATATACTAGCACACACAAATCGAATTTAATTCACAGCCTCATCCTGCTTGACAAACACATTAAGCCTTTAAACAGGTATAAACCAGTACTAGCCATATTGACACACCATCAGATAAAATAAAACGTTGAAATTCAATAAAACAATAAAATAAAACGTTTAAACTTGACGGTTAAAAGGTCTGCCAAGGAGGATATAACTTGTTCGAGGGCAACTTGATAGTGATGACGCTTATCCAATTAACTTACCAACCGTGTCAATAGCTAAACAAACATCAAACCCCCAAAGAGACTCATCTGTATCCACAACTATTTAAGTACAACTAGCAAAGTACTTGGTTTAATGTGTTGTGTGTTTTTATTTGAGTGTATTTTGTTTTGTTCAAATCAACAACAGAGCTGGTCAACTTTCAATACTCGTTTTTACATTTTTCGGGAAATACACTTAGTTACACGGTAAGCTTTACGCAAAGACCACGTGGCTTACGTTACTTCTTTCACAAGGAGGAAGTTCGCAGCCAATCAAAAGGCCGACAGGAGTCCGCGTCATGGTTCCCCACGTGGCCAACAAACAAACACACACACACACGCACACACACACACACACACACACACGAGGAACACGTGGAAGGTGCGGGACGCTTAATACTTAGTTTTCACCTTTTACTTGAATCATAAACCATGTAACAGACATACGATTAGGCCTTGAACAACGTATCTGATTAGATCTAATCTAATATATACATTAGATTCGATTCGATTCGATTATAATGTATTGTCATTGCACAGCACAAGTACAGTACAGCGAAAATAATTCTCTAACCAGAGTGCACATGTTACAGTAAAGTGCATGATAATATATAATGTACCGTTATTGAATGATATTAAAAAAACTACTACAAAAAACAGGTATAAAATAACTTATAGAGTAGGTATGAGATATGTGCATAATAAAGGTATATATATATCTATATATATCTATATATAGATATATATATCTATATATAGGTAGAGACATTCTGGCACACTAGGCTCATGTATTCCTTTTTGTTTATATTATTGTTCTGTCCAAAGAGAAGATCGCCCCTATTTACTCAGCTTAATGTGGGGCGTTGTCGTCATCCATCAGCACCTAGACCTAGTGAATGGTTTGGCCTTATCCCTGTGCTACAATGATGTTGTTATGTGCGTCATTCATTCACAGAGACATGCAAATACAGTAGCATTAATGTCACGTTGGGTTTCTACACGTCGCACAACCTCGCCCTGTGTTCAATAGACAAGCAAATACGGTCATGTATGTTTAGGTTTCTACATTCACCACGAAGTCCTTTCTGTTTTACCTGAGCACTGGTTTCGTTCTTGGAGACTTGAGGAATTAAATGCACTTTTGACTTCTGGTGATGAGTTGTTCTCTTGAGTTGTTTCTCCTTTGTTGAAACACACTATTGTAAGTCGCTTTGAACAAAAGCGTCTGCTAAATGACATGTAATGTAATGTAATGTAATGTAATGTAATGTAATGTATTCAATATAGACGCTCCTGGGTTTGAGACCGACTGGCGCCCCCTGCTGGACAGACGGAGGAACTGAACATATGGGACCCCCAGGTATGGCATTACATTTTCTCTCGGGTACTAGATCGCATTACAAACAACGCGAACTTCCGCCTTTTAACGATATGAAATACACATTATATTGAATACTTGGTGTGTGTTGGTGTTGGGGGTCTGGCTCGTATATATATACAACTTATTTTTAAAATTAGATATTTCGGGGAGGAGACTACGCTACCCAGAAGCCCCGGCGCTATGACGTCACCGGCGCTGTGTCCTAACCTAGTTACTGCACTTTGTTTACACGTCGCGAACATGTAGCTCACACCTAGCCACAGCCAGCTAGCCTCGGGTCTTCAGTGTCGGGACGTCGGACGTATCGTGTCATAAACACTACTTTAAGTAGTAGTAGTTGTGTGTGCTTGTCTTATTGTCATATTTTAGACAGCTGTAGCTACACACCAGTGTGTGTGTGTGTGTGTTAACGAGCTGCGTTAGCTAGCTGCAATTGGTCAACACAAATGTTGTGTACAGCGATCGCCTCTCATCAGTAAAACAACAACAACAACAACATCCTCCTCCACCTCCTATTCGGGACATAACGTGTGTGTTGTATCGAGTTGGTTAGTTGTCGTATGGTGGTGGTGTGGTGTAGTGCCGGTGGTGGTGCCTTGCTCCAAACCACTTTCTGATTCGGATTGGGATTTGGATTCGGATTGTGCCATGTGGCAGAGTGTCGGTCTCACGGTGCTGGTCATCGTGGCCACACTGGTCTGCGTGCTGCTCTTCATGCTGTTCGGTGAGTCTGGTTTTAATTTCGTATGATTTATATATGTATTATGTGTTATTTTGTATTTTGTACGGTTAAAGAGGACGGGCCGACCACCTCTGGAGGGTCTGGGACGCTGAACCTGGTTTGATTTTGGATCAGCGTTTAAAGGACGCCTTGCTGCAGGCACGCAGGATTCGGTTTCAGACCCGGTGTCTATTTTTACCTTGTAGAAAGGAGGGGGAGGGAGGCCCTAGATGGCCTCCCTCTGAACTATTATATTAAGTGTAAAATGTAGCCAGTAAGTGTTTCCCTTAAAAAAAACGAAATAGAACATCGTCCAAGTGTTTTTACGTTTTTGTGTTAACACAACCCCCCCCCCCCCCAGGCTGGTACGTGGTGTGGCAGCTCTTCCTGTCCAAGTTCAAGTTTCTCCGGGAGCTGCTGGGTGAAGCCGGAACCCCGCCTGCCGAGACCCAGCCGTCCGACGAACCCCAGACCCACCGCTCGTCCTCCGCCGCCACCGCTGCTGCTGCTCCGCGCTCTCGGCCCCGCAGCGCACGCCAAAGACTGGCGGTGCCGCCCTCCATGGAGCTCCCCTCCTAGACCTCAACCCCCCCCTCCCCCTTCTCCCCAGGAACACCCCTTTGTCACCCTTCCTTCCAGCCACGCCGGCCTCTCATATGATGGACAGCCTTCTCTCCGGCCGTTGCCCACCCCGCTGTATGTTGGATGTTACAGAGGGCGCTCTATACTCCGGTATACATGTGGTATACATATAGGCCACACTACCTGATTGGCCGACCACGTGAGACCCCGCCCACCCTATACTCCTGTTATACTATAGTCTGTGATACCTGATAGGGCAGCCGTCACCCACGCTATACTCTCAGTATCCTTAGTGTCCACGCTACCTGTTTGTTTTCAACAAGGCGTGCGTGTACATATAGTCTACCCTATGTGATTGTCCACAACGCCAAGCCCCACCCACTCTGTACTCTTAGTGTACATGTAGTCTGCGCTACACCTGCTTGGTCAACAACACAAAGCCCCGCCCACTTTGCACAGACTGGGAAATGCTTCCCGGTTTGGAATAGAATAAGCCATCCGATAACGCTTGATCACTGTGTGTGTGTGTGTGTGTGTGTGTGTGTGTGTGTGTGTGTGTGTGTGTGTGTGTGTGTGTGTGTGTGTGTGTGTGTGTGTGTGTGTGTGTGTGTGTGTGTGTGTGTGTGTGTGTGTGTGTGTGTGTGTGTGTGTGTGTGTGTGTGTGTGTGTGTGTGTGTGTGTGTGTGTGTGTGTGTGTGTGTGTGTGTGTGTGTGTGTGTGTGTGGCTGCTTGGGAGAATTCACCATGTTCCTACTGCACAAGACACAACTGACCCATGCTCTGCTCGTGTGTGTGTGTGTGTGCTCTTAACGTGCTAACATGTAGTACACGTTTTCAGTTGCAACGCCTTCTGAGGGGGTCCCTCTCTCCGGTCATTGTTGCGTAGAAAAGGGACACCGTGATGAACGGACCACCGTGGCCTCTTGTAACGGACGTCTGACTTCTGTTTTGGTTTGTTTTGGTTTTATAAGAACACTCGAAGACACTTTGTGATAAGGGCCCTTGTTGGGAGCCAATGTTTTGTGTGTGTGTGTGTGTGTGTGTGTGTGTGTGTGTGTGTGTGTGTGTGTGTGTGTGTGTGTGTGTGTGTGTGTGTGTGTGTGTGTGTGTGTGTGTGTGTGTGTGTGTGTGTGTGTGTGTGTGTGTGTGTGTGTGTGTGTGTGTGTGTGTGTGTGTGTGTGTGTGTGTGTCGGACAGAAAGAAAGAAAGAAAGAGAGAGAGCTGTGGTTGATGTCCAGAGGAAACGGAAAATAAACGGTTTTCATTCCACTTGATGACGATTCTGCCATGTTTTATTTAGTGCGAAACGGTTATTTCCTATAGTTGGCAACAGTTTAGTTTGCTGTCCCAAAATGTCAGAGGTCTATGATAATAACAGTATTACTTATCATAGAACATCCTGTTTTGTTAATGGGTTTCCTGTTTGTTTCTCCCACCAGACCCCCCCACACACACACACACACACACACACACACGTACACACTACCCCAGGCTGAGCAATATTTATTCATTTGAATATTTAATAGCTTTGCGTTCTCAGTTTGTGCTTTGAAGCTCTTAAGGCTATTACACATTTTGTTTGTATACTGCGTGTCAAACATGTGCCAGTTGGCACAGGATTGAGTTTTTCTAGATTTGCTACAATATACCTGCCGTTACCCTAAAAAGTAGATTGATGTTAATGTATTGAACTGTGTGTGTGTGTGGGCATTCTTCTAGCGTTTCACCACGTGGGGGCAGTACTGCGCCACTGTACACTACTAGTACCTGCGTAGCTGTTTTTCTTGTCGACAAAATGTTGACCAAAGAATGAAAAGCGTCTTTGTTCGGAGTTTGCTCTTTTCAAGGTGAAATACAAGCACGACTGCGTACTTGATACACTTTGTTTCAATAGCTATGTTCAACTTGAACACAACTAATTATAACCAGAGAAGAGAAAATACGCACACATAATGTTTGTATTCCAGATGAACCACACATATACGTACATTCTCGCACCTAACCGAGTATAATATCATAACCGCCGTACTGTCTGACAAGTATACCGAGGTCCCTTTTTAAACATTAAAAAGGAAGGCCTTCTCCAGAACAGACAGCTGTAATTTCTGGGCCTGCAAATATACCGAACAGGAAATTATTGTGGTGAACCGAACCGGAGTGACATCTGAATCGCCCTGGGCTCAGTTCTGAGGCTGCGCTGACGTCACTACTGTACCTCTTTGGGGTTTGTTTTCGTTTATTTTATTTTAAAGCAGGACAGGACTGGGTTACCACTGGAATGACGCTGGACGAGTGACACACACACACACACACACACACACACACACACACACACACACACCACACACACACACACACACACACACACACACACACACACACACACACACACACACACACACACACACACACCACCACCACCAACTGACCCTAGTCGCGTTGCATTTACAGGAAACAACACACACACACACACACCTTGTGCCAGAACAACTGACCCTAGTCCTGTTGCATTTACAGGAAAACAAGAGGAAACATGGGTGAAACCCCCTTATGTGAGCAGATTGTCACCTGCTGGTCCTTCTGTTCCTCCCCATCACCCCATCACCCCAAAGACTCTGGGAGAGGCCTCGAGTGGCCCATTGTGACAACAGCCCCGGTGACAACTGGTGCTCCGTGGAAAGGTTAGTCGTGTTAGTGGCCCTCTTGTTGTAGCTACAGCCACAGACCGAGGTGGGGGTCCTGGCCTGGTTGTGTGGTGGGTGGCGGTGAAGTGGAATGGAGTCACGAGATGTTTGCCACAGGCTCACACTGGGTTCTGCCTAATTGAGAGTAATACGCGGTTCTAATGTTTTCGCGTGGTTACTTACGCCGTGGCTACCTCCGAGGGCCCAGAATAGCGGACGACTCCATCATACGTAGGCTTGTAACCGCCCCCCCCCCCCCGCCTCCCCCCTGTCGCCCCAGGAGTGCGGAGTGCTGAGTCACTGAGGCCGAGGCATACTTAAACCGCTTTCCTTTTTTTTGTTTGTGCCCGCCGCGTTCTTAAATTTCATTATCCACCCTCCGAATAAAATCAATCTGCCTTTCGTCTCTCCGGCCAGTGCTGTCGTCGGTCGGGGGGGGGTGCCGGGGGGGCCCTGGGCCAGGGGGTAGCGGTCCTGTCCAAGAAGATATGGTTTGTTCTTCTTCGTCTCGGCCGTCGCGGGGGCCAAATGCCAGGGGGCTTAACCCCCGGAGCCAAACCGTCCGACGTCAGATTCTCCTCTCCTCTCATCTCCCCGGAGACGGCGTGCTGGAATGCGGAGGGCAATAAAAAAACCCAGCGAGGTCGTTTGTAAAGCGCCAGACTCTTGTGTGCTCAGAGGATTTTCACTCACTGGACATTTCTCCTGCTGGTTGCCCGGAGGAGGAGGAGGAGGAGGTCTGGCGGAGACAGGGGTTCATTGGGGGTGATGAAGGGTATTTCTTCGTTGTGAACACCCTGTACTGTCTATCTATAGTCCGTCCACGGGGGAGACACTATATTTCATGTCTCGTTATAATAATGAACGAGTTGAAAGATGGCAGAGCGTACCCAGAAGAGCAGAGGAGTGTGTGTGTGTGTGTGTGTGTGTGTGTGTGTGTGTGTGTGTGTGTGTGTGTGTGTGTGTGTGTGTGTGTGTGTGTGTGTGTGTGTGTGTGTGTGTGTGTGTGTGTGTGTGTGTGTGTGTGTGTGTGTGTGTGTGTGTGTGTGTGTGTGTGTGTGTGTGTGTGTGTGTGTGTGTGTGTGTGTGAGAGACTCACATGGCAAAGTACCGCCCTAAACCTCATCTTCCTCTCGTTGACCTGACTCATTGCATGTATCATCACTAGTGGATCTTCAGGGACTTCCAAGTGAGTCTGACAACAGACAAATTCCCACGAATTTGGAATAACTAATAATAATACAGAACATTCCAACTAACGTGAGACCAATGTACTCTGTTATTAGTATTATTATTTTAAACCAATACCCCAAATCTTCACCCCAAAGTTGACATTTGAACCTTTTAAGGTCCTATACCTCCTTTCACATTCACACCCACCGGATGACGTGATTAAAACCACCCCTCACTGTTTCTCACCCGGCTAGATGAAACCCTATAGTCACTTTAATAACACCTTATTGTTACAAAAGGTTATCTTGCACAGCAGCAGTGTCCCTTTAACATACATGTGTTTGTCTTTGATGTTGACAAACTGACATTTTCTCTTTTTGGCGGTTATATTATTATTATTTATGATGACAAAATAACACTTTTATGATCTTAACACTGATCATAAATGATGAAATCAAACGTGACTTGAAAGAAATGAAGCGACACAGCGGTAGACTTAGAACAATCCTTTACTTGGTGTGCAGACCCTCCGAACAACAACAATTTGAGCCAACCATCAGTCTGTTGCCATGGAGATCCCAACCATCAGTCAGTTTCCATGGAGATCTACAACATTTGAGCCAACCATCAGTCCGTTGCCATGGAGATCCCAACCATCAGTCAGTTTCCATGGAGATCTACAACATTTGAGCAAACCATCAGTCCGTTGGCATGGAGCCCTACGACAACATTTCAGCTAACCATCAGTCCGTTGCCATAGAGATCGACAACAACATTTGAGCCAACCATCAGTCTGTAGCCATGGAGATCTACGACAACATTTGAGCCAACCATCAGTCCGTTGCCATGGAGATCCACAGCAGCCTTTGGGCGGTTGGATGAGAGGACGACGTTCCTCGGCGTGAAACCAAACGGAGCATTTGATAAGGTGCTTCATAATATACAACGGGAATGTTACGAAAATATGTTCTACGTTATCCTACAGAGAAACCGATACTGTGTACATATCTATATATGTATAGATATATAGTGTAGATATATATACATACTGTATATCTATCTGTATAGATATAGATATATACTGTATACTGTATATATACCACTATCATATAAAACAATCTAAGCAAAAATAGAGCACATATACAGGACACAAAATAGGGTGGCTATGTACAACATTCCAAAGCATCCTTTAAGATGAATGAAAGCAACATAAATATATATATATATATATACTGTATATATATATATATATATATATATATTTATTAATTTTATAATAGATACACGCAGTGCGGTACAGTCCGTGGTGGTGAGTAACGAGACACACACACACACACACACACACACACACACACACACACACACACACACACACACACACACACACACACAAAGAGAGAGGGAGAAGCGAAGGTGTAAAGGGAGGAAAGGTCCCCCGGGGATCACAGGGCGGTGGCCATGTGTAGCAGCTGCTCCTTGAAGCGGCGTGCGTGGTGCGACAGCTCCGTCACGCGGTCCACCATGCCCTGCACCGCGCCGGCGCTCGGGTAGCCCAGCGCCGCGGCTTTGGTGGAGCCCACCACCGTCTTGAGCAGGTCGCACAGCACGTTGCTGGCGTCCGTCACGCGGTCGGCCACGTCGGGCGCCCCGGCCTGCCGCGACAGGGCGTCGCCGATGAACACCAGCTTATGCGCGCTGAGGATGACGAACTTGCCGTGCGCCACGAAGATCCGCGGGGGCTGGCCGGCGCCAACGCAGGCGAAGAAGGCGTCAACGGCGCCCAGCAGCGCGGCGAAGTGCTGCTCGCACTGCTGCGCGTAGAACAGCAGCAGCTGGCGGTCGTGGGCGCTCACGCGGACCGCCGCCGTGGAGGAAGAGGAGGAGGAGGTGGTGGTGGTGGTGGAGGAGGAGGTGGAGGTGATGGAGGTGGAGGAGCAGGGCGGCGAGGAGGTGGTGGAGGGCGAGTCGGAGGGGGAGCAGCGCTGGCGGGACATCCACTGGGTGATGTCGTTCTCCACCGGCTTGGCCACTTCCTGCTCCAGCTTCCTGAACTGGTTGATCTGGGGAAGGAAAAACCCAGAAAAACGATTTAAATACATAAATATATTTTGTTTGTAATTTAGTCACGCTTGTAAATTCTGTAACTTTTTGCTGGTGATAACATGTCACTGTACATTGTACACTGAACCTGATACATGTGACCAATATAATAAATATAATATAAAAAAGCGAATGGGAAATGGACATTTACACTGGCGTCTTTCAACTGCTCTGGAGAATTTCCCCCCCCCAAAAAATGTCAAATGTTTGAATCGTGACCTTTTTGCTGGAGGACTAGCGACTAGTGATAGGAATAGAGAGAGGGGTAATTGTGTGGGATTAGCCCATTTGAATTAAAGGTTAATCTGGGTTGCTGTGTTGGAGGCGTGGGGCGAACCATCTGGACGTTATGGTAATGACGAGGGGGCCCACATCAGCCGCACAGCTCCCTAATTGGTTCTGGTGTGGGTCCCTTTATCCACCGCTGTAAATGTCAACAGCTGTGTTGGTCTGATTAGAGCCAGGAATCCTCAACGCATCGGCCGTATGAATCATGTGGTGGTTTGCTGAAGGACAGGAAGTTGTTGTGAACTAACTCTTCCACCTGAACTCGAGAGAGAGAGAGAGAGAGAGAGAGAGAGAGAGAGAGAGAGAGAGAGAGAGAGAGAGAGAGAGAGAGAGAGAGAGAGAGAGAGAGAGAGAGAGAGAGAGAGAGAGAGAGAGAGAGAGAGAGAGAGAGAGAGAGAGAGAGAGAGAGAGAGAGAGAGAGAGAGAGAGAGAGAGAGAGAGAGAGACTGCTCACCTGCTCCTGGCCCAGCTGCACTTTGTTCTGCTTGATGATGTTCTCCTTGTCCAGAAGCTCCTTCTGCTGACGCTCAAAGTCTTCTTTGCCCTGTGAAACGGAACAGAAGAGTTTGGTTAGAATCTGCGTGATCTTCTGATTTGATCATTTTCCATGGTAACTTGACTAAGTGGTACGATAACGTTTGCGTGGTACGAAAAGAGTTGACTCATCTATTTGGTAGGTTTCTACAAAGGCGTCAAAGTGGAAAGTACTGGTCCGAACAAATTGACTGAACTAACTAGGCTCGATGTACAACACAAACTACAGATGAAACAACGCAGGCTACGGATAACACAGCAGAGGACGTAGTCCCGCTTCTAGTCAAGTCAAGTCAAGTCAAGTTTATTGTCACTTCACAGTTTACAGTTTAGTATAAAGCAGTGATGTGAAATTCTTGTGTGCAATACCCGACGACAGACAGCAGTTATAAAATAAAATAAAATAAAAATAGATAAAAATAGATAAAAATAGAATAAAAAATAGAATAAGGAATATAAAATTAAAATAAAAAATGCAATTTATAAAATGCAAAAATCAGCACAGAAAAGAGCAATATATATATATAAATCAATGTAATAAAATATACATTGTTATATGTTATACGCCCTTGTTCAGCAGCCTGATGGCCTGACTGTGGAAGCTATCTCTAACCGTCCTTCTACCGTCCTCACCTGTAGATGGACGTAGTCGTAGTCCTCCATCCAGCTCTTCACACACTTCTCACTGTTGTTCATGTTGTCCTTGTCCTGGCCCGAGGGCACGGGGAAGGCCTTCACCCGGTAGTTGTCGTTGTCCTCGTCCGGGTGTGAGGGGTAGGCGGGCGGGTGGCCCTCCTCGGGGGTGGAGCCCCGGGAGAAGGACCCGTCTCCCGCGCCCCGTCTGAACAGCAGCTCGGCGTGGCAGCTGATGGCGGAGGCCAGCTGCTTGACGTCGTCGGGCAGGGTCCGCGCCACCATGACGAAGCGGTCCAGCTCGTCGCTCTTGGCGTGGTGCTGCTGCTGCTGCCGGTGCTGCTGAGGGCAGGCCAGGACGCCGACGGCCCAGCCGCACGCCTCCAGGGCCCGGTAGGTCTGCAGTAGGATCTGCTGCGAGTCCTCCAGGCGCCCCAGCTGCCTCCGCAGCTTCGCGTGGAGGCCGGGGTCCGACAGCGCCGTGGCGGCCGCGGCCGCGCCTCGCCCGAACACCAGGATGTCGCCCAGGGCGGCTCGCACGCGGTCCAGGAGCGCCCGCACGTCCTCGCTGTGGCGCTCCATGAAGGCCAACGTCCTCCAGTGGGGGGAGGCGGCCAGCGCCTGCACCGCCGCCACCGAGTTCTCCACCGCCCCCTGCAGCCGGGACAGCCGCTGGATGGCGGCGTCCGGGTCCAGCGGGGCCGAGGAGCCCGCCGAGCCGCCCGAGGACGAGGAGGTGCTCATGCTGCTGCGCGTGCTCCCCGTGCTGGAGAAGGACAACCGGTTGACGCCGTCCGTGACATCGGCCACACCCCCGCCGCCGCGGGGCGAGTCCTGCGTGGGGGGGACGTCGTAGACTCCCCGGGATGGGGGGACGGCGGCGGTGGGAGGCGTCCGGTGCTGCGGGAAGGTCTGCACGCCGCGGGGGATGTCGTAGAGGTCGCCCTGGCGAACCGCCGACACGTTGGTGTGATTGGTCGGGGGAGGGACGTCGTAGATCCCCTCGTTGTCGTCCGGGTAGCGGAGGCGGCCGGGGGGCTCCGAGGCGGGCGGGGGGAAGTCGTACGGCGACTCGGTGGCGTGGGCCGGGCCGGGCTTGGAGAGGATGGGCGGAGGCACGTCGTAGACGCCCTCCTGGGTCTGTCTGAGGGGCGGGGGGAAGTCGTAGGTCCCCTCCTGGGTCTGTCTGAGGGGCGGGGGGAAGTCGTAGGTCCCCTCTGGTCTGTCTGAGGGGCGGGGGAAGTCGTAGGTCCCCTCCTGGGTCTGTCTGAGGGGCGGGGGGAAGTCATAGGTCCCCTCCTGGATCTGTCTGAGGGGCGGGGGGAAGTCGTAGGTCCCCTCCTGGAGGGAGGCGGGGCCGGCCCTGCAGGGAGGGACAGAGTACACCTGGGGGGGGAGAGAGCACTCGGGTTAGACCCCACATACACTTACTAAAAATAGATCCAGGTTTTCATTTGTTCCATAAGCTGGGAAATGCGATCGCACCCAATGGTGCACTTTAAACCCTTCCTTGTGGTCACTAAGGATGTCCAGCTGGTCTTTGCAGCTGCCTCCGTCCGTCCTAACTATTGTTCCTCAACACCTCATGTATTGCAAGGTATGAAGTATGAAGTACGTGTATGACTGGTTCTGTGAGGTTATGATGAAATGCCTTGCGATAATGTGGCAAACCAATTCAAATAGAGTACCTATCGCACCACCACCACTATTGCCCAAAACACTCCAAACACACTCTTCAGCGGGGAGCCCTCCAACCCTCCTGACGTCAGACGGAGAGGAGGTACAAGGAGGGCTTTCCGGAAGGGCAGATGTTTAGCTACCGTATTTCGCAAACCCTACAAAAATAAGACCATAAACCCCCGACCCTTCCTCTGAAGCCAGCGGTAGTCAGGATGTGGAGCGCGAGGCCCCCAGGATAACAGAACAGGATCTGACGCAGGCGGGCACAAGGCACCCCCCCGAGAGAGAGGGGGGGGGGGGGGGAGGGGGAGGGAGGGAGGGGGAGGGAGAGGCAGAGACAGCTCCCTCCCTCTAAGTGATTTCCACCAGGCCCCAGAAAAGAAATCCACCCGTTAGAGCTCATAATTAGGACCGACGCAAATAACAGGTTCCAGCGTATTTCAGGTTATTACAAACAAACCGACATGGTGGTACCGGGGTGGATCGGGGGGGGGGGGGGGGCGTTTCTATGTTTATTTGCGACGAGCCGTCGTGGAGAGAGGAGAAGACACGCTGGCGACAGGGGCCCCCGCAGACGGGGGGCCCCCGCAGACGGGATGCTCCTCGCCACTTCCTCAATGCCACCCAACCGAGAACGCCGCCCTCAAACCACTTCTTTTGGGCCCCTTGCTCACCCTGTCTTTCATGTGGTGGACGTCGAGAGATGTTTTTGGACAGGGTAATTATTTTTATTTTGTTTTATTTCAGTTTTTCTTTACCCCTTGTGCGGCCGGAGGGATGTCGTAGACGCCCTGTGTCCGAGGGTCGGCCTGGGACGGAGGGATGTCGTAGACGCCCTGTGTCCGAGGGTCGGCCTGGGACGGAGGGATGTCGTAGACCCCCTCGCCGGCGTTCTGCTGCTTTCCGCCGAACGGCGAGGAACCCGGCGCTTTGCCCGGCGGGACGTCGTACACCTGGAGAGAGAACAGGAGAACAGGAGAACGGGAGAACGGTTTGAGACAGGGTTTTTTTTTTTTTTTGCCGTCGTACACGAACTCGCGGCGGTTTGTGAAAACGTGGTGCTGAACGCCCGACAACCAGGAGGGAGGGAGGGAGGGAGTGAGTCAGTCAGTTTCAGCTGGACTGAAATCCAAGCCCTGTGTCTGGGCTGGGATCCAGCATCCCCCCCCCCCCCCCCCCCCCCCCCCAGCGACCCTGACCAGAACATAAACCAGTAAAGAAACAGACGGAAAAATCTAAAAAACTGCAAATAATAGCCCCCTGTTTTAAAAATTGATGTCAAATCGACTCTGAGCAGGGGGTCTGTAATTATGTGGAAAAAAAACACCACATGGAGAACACCACATGGAGAACACCACATGGAGAACACCACATGGCCGAAAAGTACACACGTGTGTACAAACATTTAACAACAAGAAGGAGACGATCTCTCCGGCGTTACTCCTTGACTTAACTGCAGTCGTGTAGTTACTCACCTGTGAGGTATTACCCCTGTTAGCATGGAATTACTACTCCAGGCCATTGTGTGGCTATATTCCTAGCATGGGTTAACCCCATGGGGGATTCAAACCCCCAACCCCTGGCATGGTGTTAACCCCCGTCTTCCTCTGTGCCAGTTGAGCAAGACGGGACCCACGGGGAGAGTGTGTGTGTGTGTGTGTGTGTGTGTGTGTGTGTGTGTGTGTGTGTGTGTGTGTGTGTGTGTGTGTGTGTGTGTGTGTGTGTGTGTGTGTGTGTGTGTGTGTGTGTGTGTGTGTGTGTGTGTGTGTGTGTGTGTGTGTGTGTGTCTCCACGTACCCCCTGAGCTCTGCAGGGCGGGACGTCATAAAGGTCCTGTGGCTGCCCGGGGCTGAAGGTGTAGGACTGTCCCACCCTGGTGGGGGTCACCACCTGAGAGAGAGAGAGAGAGAGAGAGAGAGAGAGAGAGAGAGAGAGAGAGAGAGAGAGAGAGAGAGAGAGAGAGAGAGAGGAGAGAGAGAGAGAGAGAGAGAGAGGTCGTTAGTTCCTCTGTCTTAAAAGACAACTGGCGGCACATGTTTCCCCCCCCCGTTTAGAGCCAGTATCTGCTGTGACAAATGCACAGTCAAAGACTCACCCCTCACTCACCCCTCACTATCTCTACAAAAAAACCCCACATTTCCCCCTTATTCTTCCATTATGTCCTCCCTGCACTCTCCTCCTCCTCCTCTTCCCTCAAGTCCTCTGGTAAGCGAGCTCCAGTGTCGTTACACAACCCCGTCCGATGGTCCCTGACTGCAGCAGAGTTAAGCCCCAGCGATCCCCCCTCTGTGTTTTCCGTGTGTTCTGTGGGGGGGGGGGGGCGGTCGTCTCTCCCTCCTCCCCTCCTCATCCTCCTCCAAACCACGGGTTAGAAAGCAACAGGCCCTCGCAGTGGGAGACGCCGTAGTAGTAGAACAGCCCTCCCCCTGGCGGCTGCCTAAATACACATTAACAGCACATTAAAGAAGCCACACGGACATCTTTGTCACTAAACAGACTCTCGCTGCGGCGGTTGGTGGGGGCCCTGCAATGTGTTCCATTCCCCCCTCCCCCCCCCGAACCCAGAACCCCGAACCCAGAACCCAGAACCCAGAACCTCTCCCTGACCCGGAGAGGAGTTACACAAGACTCCGAACGCTTAAGAGATCGGAGCTTTGTAAGCTCCGATCTCTTAAGCGTTCGGAGATACGTCCGACGTTTTATTTAATTACATTTTTTCTGTGTTATGTGTCACGTTTTGGACTTTAAGCGTGATTTGGGGAAATTTGTTGTTCCGTGTCGGGGGTTACCGTTTGGCGTGGCTTACCGGAACCACGCCAAACCCATGCCTTAGGCACACCAAGCCACCCTAACCTTAATGTAACCGTCTCTATCCTAAACCCTCACCCTCCATCTCTAACCCAATGCCTAAAAGTGGATCTAAACGTGACTCACTTCTCCACGCTATACCCGAAACGCGTAACCCTAACCTTAAACCAAGGCCGGAAGCTTGCACGGAGCCTCTGTAAAGTTGTACCATCTGTGAGTCAACGTCGTACGAGGGAGGGGGGGGGGGGGGTAGGGGGTAGGGGGGGGTCAGAGGTCAGAGTTGTAAGCTGTGAGGCCCTTGGTTTATTTTCAATCTGAACTGATTGTGCTCCAAATCGCCTCAGAGGTCAAACCCGAACCAGAGAGAGGAAATGGCTTCGTCGAATCTCTCTTTTATCAACAGAACACACGAGCGTCTCCATGTTTGTTTTAGTTCCCCCCAACCTCCTGCTTTCTTCTCCATATTTTCCTTTCCTCCCGCATTCCTGACATAGCTCATTATAATATTAGTATTTATTATTATTTCCATCCCCCTGTCCTTTACTTTAGGAAAAGGAAGAGTTTCCAAGATTCCTCACTGCATCAAATAGAGATAGGAATGTTTGGAATGCACCTTCACTACCTCCACCACCACCACCATCACCATCACCATCACCACCACCACCACCATCACCACCACCACCACCACCACCACCCACTACCACCACCACCACCACCACCCACTACCACCACCACCACCACCATCACCACCACCACCACCACCACCACCACCACCACCATCACTACCACCACCATCATCACCATCACTACCACCACCACCACCACCACCCACCACCACCACCACCACCAACACCACCACCATCACCACCACCACCACCACCACTACTAACACTACCACTACCAGCCCAGGTATAAGCGACTGTATTCATCGCTTCCAGCAACACGAATGTCAGACAGCAAGTCTGTACTAGTTCTAAATATATCCCATAATACTCCTCATCATCATATCATAACTCTAATAATATCCCTATCATCCCCGGGCCAGAAGCAGGCAGGAACAGCACACACACACTTTTGAGCCGTGAAGTATTAGAAAAACAAACGGTGGGATTACACCAGGGGACGAGCGTCCCCTCCCTGGGGGAGGAGTCACGGGACCAGAGCCAATCGGCAGCCGGCGAGGTTAAGCCCCTCGTACATCACGGGCGGGAATGGGGGTCGGCGTACCTGTCGTAAATAACGACTTTCTGATATTTTCCCTAAATCCCGATTCTTTGGTTTGAGACGTTTCCCCTGATGGCTTCCCTGTGTCTGACCTGAAAAAAACCTGCAGTGGGGGGTTAAGAGACAAGGTGGTGTGTGTGTGTGTGTGTGTGTGTGTGTGTGTGTGTGTGTGTGTGTGTGTGTGTGTGTGTGTGTGTGTGTGTGTGTGTGTAGGGGGGGAATAGACACACACACACACACACACACACACACACACACACACACACACACCGCCTAGTAAGGAAAGGAATGCCATTCAGAGAGAAGAGTCACCGCATTACTATTCCATATGGTTCTCATAAGTCCCGCACCACCACCACAACCACCACCACCACCTCCACCTCCTCCTCCTCCGTCAGTGATTTAAAGGTGCTCATCGCCGTGCATTCCGCCGTGTACATACATCAGCCCCGTGGGGGGGGGGGGGGGGGGGAGGGAGGGAACAGACCCTTTAATGCTCTCAGTGAGTCACCCCAACGTCCCTGAAATAGACGCCGGCAGTGGAAAATCAAAAATGGAAATCGCGGTACCTTCGCCTCTTGCTCTCTGCTCTTCGCACACGCACACGCACACACACACACACACACACATTATAGACACACACTTTCGGTTACGGCAGACACAACATGACGTTCTGACACAGAAGGTCATGCTTTTTTGGAGTGTGAATGGGGAAGACTTTTGGGAAAACACTGAGTGCAGGAGAAAAAGGGGGAATCTCTGGGGTTCACACGTGGTGAACCCAGGAAAGAGACTCTACCTGCTCTCTCTCTCTCTAGTGTCTCCCTCTCTCTACCGGGCCTCCAGTCCACTCCAGGGTCATGTTTGGTTTGGTTTCTGAACTCTGACACACATTCACACACACACAAGTATACACACACACACACACACTCGCAGGCACACACAAACAAAAGCGTGCACACACACCGGCTCTTAATCCCCGCCCTCCCTCCTCTCCCTCCTCCCCTCCTCACCCTCACCCTCACCCTCCCCCACCACCACCACCACCACCACCGCCGGTGTGTGTGTGTTTACCCAGCATGCTCGGGCGGCGGCACCGCCTGTAATCACCGCCGGGTAAACACTTGAGCTGCCGGCAGCTCATTGGCCGAGGAGCGGCGCTGAGGTCACGGAGCGCCGGTGCTCTCAGGTGTGCTGTGGGCGGCGGTGGGGAGATGACTCACATGGCGTGGTTGGGTTTTAAAAGGGGGGTGTTGACTTAGGGTCTGCCGCCGGTGGGGGGGGGGGGGGGGCAAGCTCTGTCGTTCTTTTTGATGTTGTTCAAGGATGGGGGGGGGGGGGGGGGGGGGGTGGCGTTATTTTCCGAAAGGCGCACGTAGTCTCTGAAAGTCGATAGCAAGCTCACGGCGCGACAAGGTCGGCCCTCTGCAGAAGTTGGTGGGCAGAAGAAGAGGGACCGCGTTGCAACCGGTTGGAACTAGTCGCAACCTGGTTTCGGGGGTTTTTAAAACCCGGGCTTAAAGGGCCGCTCCGGGAGTGCGTGCGCTCTTCTTCATCCGTGATACACGACGCGGTCTCCATAACACACCCGGGGACACCTTCCACCCATCCTATTGTCTGGGTTCACCTTTTTTTTTTTTGTGTGCCGAGTATCGAGTTACCGGACCAAGACTCTGATCTGCTCTCATTCATCCGTCAACACCTCCTCCTCCTCCTCCTCCTCCTCCTCCTCCTCCTCCTCCTCCTCCTCCTCCTCCTCTCTCTTGTCCTGCTTTCATCGCCGGCGTTACGTGGGCGCGTACAAGGTCGCGAGTCGCCCTTACCTCTCCTCGTCTCTTCCATCACCACCACCACCTCCGCTCCTCCACCTCTTGCTTCCATCACCACCTTGTGGCTTAAGGTGAGCCGAGGGAGGCGCCGAGGCCAAGCTCAGCCACCCCTCTACGTGTGGGGAGGAGGTGAGGAAATGTGATCCTCTCCACTCTAATGCTCCTCAGAGAGACGTTTGGTACGCAGCTAGCTCTCCAACCAGGAAGGCTAACCACAAACTAGAGGGCCCTCAGTAGAGCGCGTACCTCCGCTGCACTGGATCCCAATCGGATCCCGATCTGTGCCAAAATCGAATCAACTGTTCCTTGGCCCATAAGTTATCTAACAACCAAGTTTTGTCCAATTCCGTACAGAGCTTGTTCAGTTATCTTGTCGCAGACAAACAAACACACACACACACACACACAGCGGGGGAAAACATAACCTCCTCCCATCTTCAATGGCGGCGGTAATAACAACACAGTTTCTGTCTCCCAAGCACCACTCAGAGGAAGTGTAGCTGGCAGAGAGCTAATTTCTCTGCCCTCCCATCCGCAATCCCATCCCATCCACCCTCCACCACCACCCGTCCACTCCTCCACCACCAGCCGTCCTCTTCTCCTCCACCCGTACACGAGATGCAAGATAATGTTTCCATGGCCAGGCGCTGGGAGCCACACTGGCCCACTAAGACGCCCAAACTAATTACTGCAGGTAATTAAGTCTTGCATCCCCCTAGACCCTCAGCCAGGGGGGGGGGGGGGGCGGACTGGACCATAACAAAGAGAGAGAGGGTTTAACGAGGGAGGAGGAGGGGAGGAGAGGAAGGGTGGGGGAGATAAGAGGAGGGAAGACCCTGATTGGACCGACTAATAAGTATCAGGTTTCAACCGGAGTCTTAATCCCAAAAACATGGAGAAGATTCCCGACGGGGGAACTAATTGGCTTTCGTGTTTTTCACGTTCGGAGGACAGCGATTATCCGGTGAGCGAGTGAGTTTG
>CM051007.1:27519133-27529133 GCA_027704905.1 Muraenolepis orangiensis
GCCACGGTGGACGATACCTTAGCAAAGTACTTCCTACTTGTCCTACTCCCTACTTGTAATTACAATGCAAATTGCCGTAGCCTCCGGCTGCACGCCAGATGTCTCTCAAAGTGATCCGAAGCTTAATAGGATTTTGGTCGGGGCCAGGGCAGCGCCGCGGGCCGCCGGCTACCTAACAGGCTTGCAAACGGTTCGAAGATAAAAGACCTAAAACCCGCAGATCTGGAGATTAAAAAGGAAAAAAGCAGGGGGTGGGACGCGGCTCTGTACGCAAGAGGCGATTAGTGCTAATTGGCCGAGCTAATGCATCTCGCTTGTATTCCCCCTACGGCTCTGTGTGTACCACGCTGGTTGCTGTTTCTTCCTCCCTTAATTCTCGCCCAGCTCCATGTGAGCGGGACTGGATTTCAGGGCCGCCTCCTCCTCCTCCTCCTCCTCCTCCTCCTCCTCCTCCTCCTCCTCCTCCTCCTCTTCTTCTTGCTCCTCGCTCTGACAGTTTAATGCAAGCTCTTGATGAGGATTAAGATACATTTTCTCATCTGATCTCGGTGACTCGGTGAAAGACGGATTTAACTCTCTCTCTCTCTCTCTCTCTCTCTCTCTCTCTCTCTCTCTCTCTCTCTCTCTCTCTCTCTCTCTCTCTGTTTTGCTTCCCTCCCGTAGGAAAACCAACTCCCGGGTTTGAGGCCGTGACATTTTCAGAAGCGGAAAAAAAACTAAAACAAAACGACATGCGCTTTCCCAAAAGCCAAACAGCTTTGCTGTTTATCTGCCACCGCTTTCACATTTCATCCAGAAAATGAAGGCCTGAAGGATTTCTTACCAAGAAAAACAGCGGAAATGAAGTCGTGGCAGAGAGAGAGAGAGAGAGAGAGAGAGAGAGAGAGAGAGAGAGAGAGAGAGAGAGACGGAGACGGAGAGAGAGAGAGAGAGAGAGAGAGAGAGAGAGAGAGAGAGAGAGAGAGAGAGAGAGCCACGAGGAACACCGCAGGTTTCAGATCGGCTTTCTGTACGTCTTCATAAAGCCATCATCTCTCTCTGCGGCCTGAAAGAAACCGTACCGGTATCAGATCCCGGGGAGTTGGCTTCAGGGGACACAGGGCCGATAATGTACCCCGCAAACACACACACACACACACTTTCGGTCAGGAGATGGACGGAATTTTTGTCCGTTTTATCGGAGACAAGCGTTCCCAAAACCCTTTCTTTCCCCTCTCCCGGTGGTCCTGAGTGAATTGATCCGGGGCGTGTGACCCTCCGGTTCGTCACGTGGGAACCCAGGACGGGACCACTGGGTGGTGCGCTGGTCTTTTGTGACGGAGATTACTTCTCCTTCCGACCTGGTGGCTCCATGTGGTTCCCCTGTTCCCATGGGAACCTGTTGCCCTAATGTCCGCTGGGTAATGTACTTATCAGCTGGGTTATCAGCCGGGCCTGGTCTGCCTGGCTATTGTCTCAGGACGACAATTATGTCACAGCCATTAGTGGGCAACACCCGAAACGCAAAAAACTCTCCCACGATCCCTCCACCACCACAACCCCTCCAGCACCACCACCAGCACTAGCCCCGACCCCACCACCACCACCACTAGCCCCGACCCCACCACCACCACCACCACAAGCACTGAACCAACCACCACCCCCACCACCACCACCACCACTAGCCCCATCCCCTCCACCACCACCACCACTGACTCCTGCGCCAGGGCACAGCGATTAAGCTACACTATTAAGCTACACTAAACTGCCTCAAAGTGCTGAGCACGGCTACTTTGGGAAAACGCTAACATGTGTCGGGTCAGACGCTCTGTAGCCCAGAGGGGCCCAGCCGTGTGGAGACCGCGGCCCGCTGGCTCCTCCTCCGGGGAGCTCTAAGGGAGACCACCGAGAGGTCACCGTCGCGGACCAATGAGTGTGGATCTTGACGTTTTGGCGGGCTACCAAAACGATCCAATCACTGACATTGGTGCGGTGCCTAGTGAGACGATGCTAACGCTGAGCTTGTGGTTTTATTTTGCGGAGTGAATTTCCAGTGGATGTTCCGAAAGGCTGCCGGCGGTGTGTCGTTCAACCCTGAAGTGCCGTGTCATCGTCCGGGTAAACTACCACCGATTCTTCAGGTCCCCCCCTCCCCCCACCCCCCTCCCCTCCCCCATACGAACACACGACCGTCCGGACACCCTCGCCTGGCCCTCATCACAGCCATCCCGGGGACTAAAAACACCACCCTACCAAAAACAACACCGTCGTCCGCTCTGCCAACAGGAAGGAGAAACCGGCACAAAGGATACGTTTGGGTTAGCGTTAGCGCGGCGAGCCAAGGGGCAGATAAGAACAATGGGTCTTAATGGGTTTCCCGAGTCACTGCATGCCTCTTGAGTTAAGGGACCAAAATAGAATTGGACCAAATCCAAACTGTGGTGTCCAGGATTGAGTTTGAGAGTCATTAGGATGAGCGAGTGCTCTTTTATCTGCTCTTTATCCCGTTAGTTAGTGTACTTGAGTCGGGGGGGGGGATGCTAATGGCTAACGGTAGGAGTACTGCCGTCATCACCGCTGTGATCCCTTTAAACAAACCGCATCCAGCTGCTGGACGTTCCAACCCCGTGACACCAAGTTCAGCTACTTTTACAGACGACTGTCCCATGTTCCATGTGCTGCTGTTGTTGTTGTTGTTGCTGTTGTTGTTGCTGCTCTCTGTTCTGTGAGGACCGGGGAGCAGCAGACTAGACTCTCGTTCCATCACACGCCCCAAAGGTTCATCTTGCTGCGTTTGATGAGGTGTTGAATTAAAGAGTGCTGCAACTTCTTGAATTTCTACATAACACGAGCAAAGAATATTATAATTGATTGCTTTATTTCTATTACTATTTGTTACATTGCAAATAGTTAATAATAAGAATAATAAGAAAAATAACAATAATAAGAATAACAATGCATTTTACTTTTACTACGAAGTTAAAAATGTAGCAAACAATCAAGCAATATAATTACTAAGAATAGTGAACACTCATTTAAACAATGTACAGAAGGAAACAAAGAAGAATCGTGGAAATTCAGATCTAATCCTAATGTTCCTCAGTCCCATCCCATCCACATCTCAGTCCCATCCCATCTAATCCACATCTCAGTCCCATCCCATCCACATCTCAGTCCATCCATCCATCCACATCTCAGTCCCATCCCATCTAATCCACATCTCAGTCCCATCCCATCCACATCTCAGTCCCATCCCATCTAATCCACATCTCAGTCCCATCCCATCCACATCTCAGTCCCATCCCATCCCATCCACATCTCAGTCCCATCCAATCCCATCCACATCTCAGTCCCATCCCATCTAATCCACATCTCAGTCCCATCCCATCTAATCCACATCTCAGTCCCATCCCATCTAATCCACATCTCAGTCCCATCCCATCCCATCCACATCTCAGTCCCATCCAATCCCATCCCATCTAATCCACATCTCAGTCCCATCCCATCTAATCCACATCTCAGTCCCATCCCATCTAATCCACATCTCAGTCCCATCCCATCCCATCCACATCTCAGTCCCATCCCATCCCATCCACATCTCAGTCCCATCCACCCACTCCAGGTCCTGGCCTTTGAAGTGACCACTTGAAAGCGGTGGGGAGGATTCCGCTCTCTGATGAGCGCCCGTCGCTCCGTTTGTTGTTCTGTTCGCTGGTTGCCGGTCCGCACCGCACACAGTAATCCCAGCAGGTGGACCCGGCTATTACGGCAGGGCGTCAGAACCCGACACGGGGGTAAACACAGAGTAAACACCCCTCCACGGCAGAGCCCACTCCTGATCTCCTGTTCTCCCTCCATCCCCCCAGCACGGCAACCCGCCTGTAAACACATGTGTTTGTCATTTGTCGGTGGGCAGGGAGGCAGGGAGGCAGGGAGGGCCCCGGGTTCCTCATTCCTCAGCCCTGGGATCCACGCCGGCTTCCAGGAAGAGATCGTTCACAGGCCGTTTAAAGCGCTCAGACATGCGGGGCCCCGTCGCGGGGGCCTGTTAACCCAACCGAGGGGGGGGGGGGGAACGTTCCAGAATGTGTCTGGACGATTAGACGCGGCGGTTTGGCGATGAAGTGTTATTATAAGTGGCTTAATACTTTACTTGACTTCCCTTTATTCGCAGCTTCTATTAGCGTTGTCGAACGTCAAATAAGGTTTCCCATAATGCCTTCATTGTATTTCTGTAATTCTAGTTCTATAAACGGGTTGTTTGTGACTGGTGTTGTTGTGACGCTGTCATCCAATGTCTTATAACTCAGTATTTTCAAATTGAATGTCATGTTGTTGTGTAGGAGAGACTCAGGCACGAGTTCAGATAGACACACACGCACACACAATATCACACACACACATGCACATGCACACACATGCACATCACACACACACAATCACACACACACAATGCACAGCACACACACATGCACACGCACACACACACACAATCACACACACACATGCACATGCACACACACAATCACACGCACACACACACACACACACGCACACGCACACACACACAGACTAGCGGGGCCTTAATGGGCCCCTGCAGGTCTCGTCCTTGGCAACATCTGGCCCTCGGTGGAAAGGCGCGTGTGCGGCCATGTTTTTATCATTAGCCGCCATAGAAAATGGTCCACAGCCCACCTGACACCTGGGGACCCAGACCCCCAGACCCCCAGAACCAGACCTGGGTCTGGGGGTCGCCAGCTCCCGGCCTGGCCCCTTTCCAGAGTGTGTGTGTGTGGGAAGGGAGAGAGAGAGGGAAGGAAGGAGAGAGAGAGGGAGGGAGGGAGGGGGAGAGAGAGAGAGAGAGGGAGAAAGAGAGAGGAGAAAGAGAGAGAGAGAGAGAGGAGAGAGGAGGGAGGGAGAGAGGGAGAGAGGGAGAGAGAGGGAGAGAGAAAGGGAGGGAGGGAGAGAGAGAGGGAGGGATGGAGGGAAGGAGAGGGAGGGGGGAGAGGGAGAGAGAGGAGAGAGAGGAGAGGGAGGAGGAGAGGAGAGGGAGGAGAGAAGGGAGGGAGAGGGAGGGAGAGGGAGGGAGAGGGAGGGAGAGAGAGGGATGGAGGGAAGGGCCCCCAGACAGCAAACAGAGTACTTTCCACTTTGGTGTCTCATGGCGTCACAAATAGCTGCCTTCTCACTCAGTGTACTAAGAGGAGAGAGGAGAGAGAGAGAGGAGCGAGAGAGAGAGAGAGTGAGAGAGAGGAGAGGAGAGAGAGAGAGAGAGAGAGAGAGGAGGAGAGAGGAGAGAGAGAGAGAGAGGCTGCTGATGACCGGCCCAAAAATAAAGACAGGCCGTTGCGTAACGCTGGTTCCACTGAAAGAAGCCCCACCTTAGCAGTAACTCCCTGTCTCTCTCTCTCTCTGTCTCTCTCCCTTACTCTCTCTCTCTCCCTTACTCTCTCTCTCTCTCTCTCTCTCTCTCTCTCTCTCTCTCTCTCTCTCTCTCTCTCTCTCTCTCTCTCTCTCTCTCACTGGGGGAATGTGTGGACCTGACGGAGGTGGTGGTGGTGGTGGTGAATGAGCTCACTCGTTGGGTTGGAGGTGGCGGTTCACTATTGAAAGGCCCAATTCACATCCACACACACACACACACACACACACACACACACACACACACACACACACACACACACACACACACACACACACACACACCACCACCAAGAACAACAACAGGACAACTCTACATCCCCATGGCAACAGCGACAGCTCACCGTTTCAAAAAACAAACACACCCAACCATCATCGTCATCATCATCATCGTCATCATCTGGGCCCCATGTTGGGTTATGAACACGCGTCCACCCCTCTCTTCACCACGTTGGTACGTTCCGACTGTAAGAACCTCCTCATTACACGGCTCCTGTACTTCTGTGGGTGGGTGGGTGGAGAGAGAACTCGGACCGTACCATTTGTAACGCCAACTCCGGGGGTGGATGGGGGGTGGGGGTGGGGGTGGTGGTGGTGAACCAGCACAGAGGCTCATCTGGCCTCATTTCCACGTCAGGTAAATATAGAAAATAATTATAGTAACGCCCGGTGCTGGGGAGCCGGTGGCTGTTCCTCCGAGTGTGGGCCGACCCGGGTGAGAGGCAGTTCAACTAAATGGACCGTGAGGGGGGGGGGGGGGGGGTAGGGGGGAGGGTAAGGGGGAGGGAGGGAGGGCCGGGGGTACGACCAACCCGTGGGAAAGCGTTTAGAGTGCACACTACATGGTAATTTCTTCATTTGGAAGAGTTTTTTCGGGGCAAGGCCAGCTGACCCACTGATTACAGCCTCTCTATTTTTTCCTCTCTCCCACTCTCCTCTCTCTCTCTCTCTCTCTCTCTCTCTCTCTCTCTCTTCTCTCTCTCTCTCTCCTCTCTCTCTCTCTCTCTCTCTCTCTCTCTCTCTCTCTATTTAAGTAATTGCACAGGAGGCTGAGGTGAAACTTCTTCCCGTCTGTTTCTACAGAAAAAAAGGAGAAGAAGAAGAAGAAAGTGATGTCCACCAAAGTGCCGTGTCACAGCTCTGGTGTGTCTTCCTACTACTTTCGCTGTGTGTGTGTGTGTGTGTGTGTGACGTGTGTGACGTGCGGACGTCCGCATCCGTAAATCAACAGCCCGGGGGGAACACGCACGCCGCGGTTACAGACGCTTAAAGCGCCGTCATGAATCAATAGCTAATTACCGTCACACGATCACACGGCAGATCACATGACCCGCGGCCGATCCCTCCTCATATGTGGTGGAACAGATGTTTGATGGAGGGAGGGGATTGACGATCTGATCGTAACCGCCATATTTGCGTGTCAAAGTCTGTCACGGCGTAGTCCCCTCCGGTACGCCCCCGTCTGTGACTCATTCAGCTGATGCACATGGGATCGGTCAACGTGCACCGCACCCAGAGTCAAAACACACGGAGACACATCGCTCCAAACACCCGCTCACGGGGCCCGGCGTCCGGCCCGCCCGCCCGCCGACAGGACGCAGTGCGCACACAACAGTGTGTTGTTGTTGTGTCTGCAGACCAACCGACTGCTGGGAAAATGACAGCAAGCATCGGCACGCTGTCTCTTTATTATTATTATTATTATTATTATGATCTCCACTAAAGGGTCGTCGTCTGCACGGTTCAGTTATCCACCGGTTATCAACCGCTATCTGCAGACGGGAGAGATGAGAGCTGATCGTAGAGATAAAGTCATAAAGAGATGTTTCCCCCCCAGAAACAGACTTTTATGCAGTCAGTTAGTTCAGGGCTCAAAGTTAAGGTTATTCAATTTTAAATGTTTTACTTGCCCGAATATAAATGGTTTTATTGATGAGTGGTTATCAAATAACAACAAAGGCTAAAGGTTCAAAGTTAAAAAATTTTTTTTTACAATTTGTAAAAGGTGCCTTGTTAGGTTTACTTGTCCACGACGTGGACTTTGACTTTGACTTTGACTTGCCCGGGGCAATAGGGATGATGGTTATTGTTGTGAGCCCTGCTGTTATCAGCTGTGGTATAAGATCAATGTCGACTGGTTACAGCGCAGGTGGGGGGGGGGGGGGGGGGGGTCGGGGGGGGGGGCAGAATACGATGGTGTTTACCGCTTCCTCCTCTCCTCCAGCTTCTCTTCAGCTTCTGGTTTTGAGGTCAATGTAAGGCAAAAATGATTGGAACTCACCCCACCCCCCCCCCCCCCCCCCCCCCCCCCCCCCTCGACCCTAAACCCCCTTCCTCTCTTCTGAAGCCACCCCCCCCCCCAACCCCCACACACACACTCCCCCCCCACTCCAGTAACTCCAGACGACCTGGTCTAAATACGTCCCGCTCCAGAAGGATCTGAAGACCTGCCATGGAGGAGGACGGGAGGACGCCTCTTTGAAAAAGCTGAGGACGTAAGTCTAATACCGGACATGAGAAGGTATGTGGGGGTGTACACTTTCACAGGTGGGGGAGGTGGGGGAGGGGTGGGGGGGGGGGGAGGAAGAAGAGACAGCGACGATGGGGGGGGGGGGGCCGGTTGTGTAACTGCTCGTCTTTTTAAAGAAGAAGAGTTTTTGCGAGTCATGCCAGGTCTGCCTGGCGACGACGACGACGACGACGACGACGAAAAACTAGGCCGCCATGGCAGCCGTGGGCCAGCAGCCAAAATCATCAAAGTCTGGCTGGGGGAGGAGGAGGAGGAGGAGGAGGAGGAGGAGGGGGAGAGGGAGAGGGAGAGGAGGAGGAGGAGGGGAGGAGGGAGGAGAGGAGGAGGGAGAGGAGAGGAGGAGGAGGAGGAGGAGGAGGAGGAGGAGGGAGGGAGGGGAGGATGGAGAGGAGGAGGAGAGATCTAAGGAACAGGGAGGGATGAAAAGGCAGGGGGGGAGGGGGGAGTTGAAGGAGGGTAGGCGGGGGATAATGGGTGAGGGGATGAGGATGGGTGCTCAGAGAAAGGAGACAAGTAAGCCAAGGAGAGTCAGGAGGAAGACGAGGAGGAGCGGAGGACGAGACGTGAGACAGAACGGGATGAAGATGGAGGAGGAGGGGAGGGAGAAAGGGGAAAGAGGGGGAGGGGGTGAGCCCGGGACGTAGCAGAGAGGGGGGTAGGGGGGTGGGGGGGGGGGTGACTTTGTAGATGCCAAGCGAGGCTGTACCCGCGCCTCATCCCAACCCCCTAGAGACGCAGACTAATCCCTGGAAGTGGGGTATTCCTCAGAGATAGAAGTATCTGCCTCAAAGCACCACCTTCCAGGGGTTTCCATGCCAATGATGAGATGGAGATGGTCCTCTCCCCTGTCCTGCCGATTTCACGCTCCACCCGGAGGAGACACAAACACAAACGGAGGCCCGGCTTACCGGGAGGAGACGAGGCCCGGGTCCCTGCCACCCCGGGGGGGATGGAAGGAGCAGGAGGATCGGGGCTTCACCGCCACCCGAGGCCCGGGTCCCTGCCACCTCGGGGGGGGGGGGGGGAGACAAAGGAGGAGGAGGACGATCGGGCTTCACCGCCACCCATTTTAAATCATTCATGAGATTTGAAAAGGTTGTATTTTCATAACTGTAGCGGTGCCTCTCTCTCTCTCTCTCTCTCTCGGCCTGAAACATGACTACAGTACGGGGGTGAAGTGTGTGTGTGTGTGTGGGGGGTCAGCTCGACACACAACGTTGTCGGACCCCATGCGGGGCAGGAAGGGGTCTTAAAACCAACAGTGGGCACTAACCCCGTCACGTGGGCTGGGTTTGAAGCCCCTCGACAGACTGCTGCAGGGGAGATCTGGTGGTTTGGTCGTATTGGTGTTGGCCCCGCGGTGGCTGACTGGGAACTGTTGTTGATCTGGTTGTACGAGCTTCATGTTCATAATACTCACTTTCATTTTTGGGTGCCTTACAAGAACCCCCCCACCACCTCACTCCTTAAAACCTTATTTTACATATAAAGTGTGAGGGTTAGGGATAAAAACAGTGAAAAAAGCACACAGCAGTTGAACAGAACACAATTATAAAAGTATGTGTCCTTGGAGGGGGGGGGGGGGGGGGGGGGGGGACTCTACCCTAGGGCTAACCCAACTAAACACTAACCATGTCGTCTAGGATTGTTCAAGACGAGGCACAAGTATTCCCACCACAACCGCATCGTCCACTGACAACTTTGGTCGTTCTTCTCTGGGATTCTCCCCCCCTCCCTATTCTCCCCCCCTCCCTATTCTCCCCCCTTCCCTATTCCCCCCCCCCCCCCTATTTTCAGTTATTTTTTTTAATCCGGTTGCTAGACTCCGGGCCTCTCCGACTGTTTTCTTATGGTAATGCTTTGGCCCCGCTAAGAGGGCCCAGCGGGGGCCTGAGGGGGGCCCCACACTCTCAGACTCACGGAGGAAGTCTCTTCACGGTCTCCCAACATTACTTCTCTCTCTCTCTCTCTCTCTCTCTCTCTCTCTCTCTCTCTCTCGCTCTCTCTCTCTCTCTCTCTCTCTCTCTCTCTCTCTCTCTCTCTCTCTCTCTCTCCCTCTCTCTCTGGAGA
>CM051007.1:27537644-27540144 GCA_027704905.1 Muraenolepis orangiensis
CTCCTCCTCCTCCTCCTCCTCCTCCTCCTCCTCCTCCCCCACATCCTCCTCCTCCTCCTCCTCCTCCCCCTCCCCCACCTCCTCCTCCTCCTCTCCCTCATCCTCCTCCTCCTCCCCCCCCCCTCCTCCTCCTCCTCCTCCTCCTCCTCCTCTTCCTCCTCCTACTCCTCCACCTCCCCCTCCTCCTCCCCCTCCTCCTCCTCCTCCTCCTCCACCACTGTGAGACACACACGGTGCGCAGTAAGTGTTGTAGTGAAATGATCGCTCAGAGGTTTCTGTCTTTATTTATAGATCGCAACTTCATACAAACAGGAACAACTCATGCTTTCCGTAAGTGACGTGTATAAGTAAATAGTCCTTTCCTTGAAGGGACAGCGTTCTATATACACATATGACAAGTGGAAGTCTGCATAGTGAGTAGGAGACTGATTACCTCCCCCTATCCAAGATGGACCGGAGGTTATGTTTTCACCTCTGTTTGTTTGTCTGTCAGCAAGATAACTCAAAAAGTTATGTACGGAATTGGACACAACTTGGTGGTTGGATTACTTATGGACAAAGGAACAGTTGATTCGATTTTGGCGCAGATCCGAATAATGAATCCGGATCCAGGGGGCCGTCTGGTGTGGCGGAGGTATGCGCTCTACTCAGGGCCCTCTTGTTAGAGTTTCGTGAATGGCCGCATATAGAAGAGAGAGCACACTATATATAGTGTAGGATAACTAGGGTGTGGGATAGTGTGGCTAGCTTAAGAGGCTCCCCCCCCCAGCATTAAGGTACTGTGTTCGAACCCCTCCGGGTCCCTCCGGTCTAGATACCTGTGCACCATGCAGCAGGTGTAGGGGGGAAGGCTTCGGAAAAGCTTTGTTTTTCACTGTTTTGTCTCCTCCAGTGGTTGTTAACGTTAGCGAGGAAATCCATTGTAACACAATGTAAAAGGAAGGACACACACACACACACACACGCTCACATGCACGTACACACACACACACACACACACACACACACACACACACACACACACACACACACACACACACACACACACACACACACACACACACACACACACACACACACACACACACACACACACACCAGACAAACACACAAACAAACAAACACATACATGCTTGAGGCTAACATCCGTCCAGAGAATATCGTATCTTTATTTAGCCCAAAACACAGATTTGCATCAACACTACCTGAGGCTAGACTGACCAACTCTCTCTCTTTCCCTCCCTCTCTCTCTCTCTCCTGTTCTCTCTCTCTCTCTCTCTCTCTCTCTCTCTCTCTCTCTCCTCTCTCTCTCTCTCTCTCTACTCTCTCTCTCTCTCTCTCTCTCTCTCTCTTCTCTCTCTCTCTCTCTCTATCTCGATAGATGTAAACAAGGGAGAAGCTCCAAGGAAGCTGACCTGAAATAACCTCCCCCCCCTCTCCCTAGGGTCTCCCCCCTGCCAGCTGCCCCCCCCCCCACCCCCCCCCCCACTCCAACCCCAACTCCTCACTCTCATTATCCTCTATGTGTGCTCGCTCTGCCCTCGCCATGCTGTCTTATATAGGCCAGGAGGGGGAGAGTAGGGAGAGAGTAGGGAGAGAGAGAGAGAGAGAGAGAGAGAGGAGAGAGAGAGAGAGAGAGAGAGAGAGAGAGAGAGAGAGAGAGAGAGAGAGAGAGAGGGAGAGAGAGAGGGGGGGGGGGAGAGAGAGAGAAAGAGGGGGGGGGGGTGTAGATGGAGAGGAGAGAGATAGATGGAGTAGATAGAGAGAGAGAGAGAGAGAGAGAGAGAGAGAGAGAGAGAGAGAGAGAGAGAGAGAGAGAGAGAGAGAGAGAGAGAGAGAGAGAGAGAGAGAGAGGGAGAGAGAAAGGGGGGAGAGGGAGTAGATACAGGCAGAGAGAGAGAGAGAGATACAGAGACAGAGACAGAGTGACAAAGAGAGGTAGAGAGAGAGAGAGAGAGAGAGAGGAGAGAGAGAGAGAGAGAGAGAGAGAGAGAGAGAGAGAGAGAGAGAGAGAGAGAGAGAGATGGAAAACCTCCTGTTCAGTATTTGGTGGGACGTCTCTCGGAGTGTCTTCAGCCATCCCCAGGGTTCCATTCGGCTCTCAGATTTATACGAAGTAAAGGGGGTGAGAGGAGGGGGGAGGGTGGGGGAGAGAGAGGATGGTGGGGGGGGGGGGAGGAGGAGGAGGAGAAAGGTCTGTAATGGTTGTTATTATTATTTTAATATTTTTATATCCAGCCCTCGCCAGGGATCGGCCTTTTTTACGATGGGTATGTTGGGTCTGCCAGCTAACACATTCCTGAATAGCACAATGCCGTCTGCGCCACGACGGTCGAGGAGTTCACTACCGGTCCTTTAAACCCTCAACCGATCGGCCCCTAAATCCTGTCAATTCACCCTAAAAACCCTCTCCTCTCCTGCTCTCCTCTAATACCTGAAGCATTGGGTAGTTTGCTGACGGGGGCCGCTGTGTGTGTGTGTTATACTGAACCTAATCTAA
>CM051007.1:27550144-27552644 GCA_027704905.1 Muraenolepis orangiensis
GTGTATGAATGTGTGTATGAGTGTGTGTGTGTATGAGTGTGTTGTGTGCATGCTTGCGTGTGCGTGTGTGTCTGGATTCACAGTATGGTGGTAAAAAGGCAGTTCTCACGGTGCAATGGGAAGCGGACCAGACCATAATAATAAGCGAGAGTGCGCTTATTATCCGGTTTCCCCCGGCGACGTCACATGGGCGCTGCGTGTGATCCTGACATTTCATCCGACCGCCGACGACATTGTTCCACAAATCCTGCCTTTAGTAACGCAACGCACAACATGAACATGAGCTCCCGTGTGTGTGTGTGTGTGTGTGTGTGTGTGTTAAAACACACACACACACACACGCATGTCCGCAAGGAACCAAGGGCGTTGTGGCGTGCGGCTTGCGTGCTAAGCGTGTTTTAGCGCGACCGGATGCATGGCGTCAGTGAACGCTCATTCATTCAAGAGTTTCTTGCGTCAAACGTCGAAGGCGGAATGTCTGTGAACGTGACACCTGCCTGATGAATCCTGAACCTCGCTCGCCCCTGTAGGACATAGAGCCTACTGTAACCATGCCCTCTCTCTCCCAGTCTCTCTATATGTCTCTCTCTCTCTTTCCCCCTCTCCCTGACTCTCTGTATGTCTCTGTATGTCTCTGTATGTCTCTCTCTCTCTCTCTCTCTCTCTCTCTTCTCTCTCTCTCTCTTCTCTCTCTCTCTCTCTCTTCTCTCTCTCTCTCTCTCTCTCTCTCTCTCTCTCTCTCTCTCTCTCTCTCTCTCTCTCTCTCTCTCTCTCTCTCTCTCTCTCTCTCTCTCTCTCTCTCTCTCTCTCTTCTCTCTCTCTCTCTACAGAGACAAACAGACCCTGGAGACTTCCAGGGAGAGAGAAACACAACAACACAACAACACATTAGGTCTGCTGCTGCTGTGAGGGGGATATTTCAAAGCCAACCTGGCATCCCCAGCACTGCGGGGACATGTGTGTGTCAAGGGTCTGATGGACAAGAGAACCCCCCCCCCCCCCCCCCATCTCATCCCCTGGGGGATGCTGCTATAGCCAGCGTTGCTATGGAAACTCTACAGTGACCCCCCCCACACACACCACCACCACCTCTTGATCTGTATATGTGGTTATACATACACTAAGTTATGAGTCTATGAGTGTTCACAACTTTCTCTCTTCCACGCAGCAATGCCTGCTTCTATTGTTCATTGTGTTCCAGTTGTTGCAGCGATGTTGAAACCTTGCCACACACACACACACACACACACACACACACACACACACACACACACACACACACACACACACACACTTGTCTCTAACGAGAGAATCACAATAGGATGTTGAGCAACAGACGTGTGTGAGAAGGATGTTGCTGCTATGGTAACGACACAACATATCGTCTTCTTAACTATCTCCTTTGATCCATCCGATCATCTTACATAAAGTAACACTTAACCACCCCCTCAATACCTCATCTTAACCATCCTTAACAATTCCTAAATGTAACCACCCATATCCAATGCCCTATCTTTACCATTCTTAAGCAATGCCTTATCTTAACCACCCTTATCTAATGCCTTATCTTAACCACCCTTATCTAATGCCTTATCTTAACCACCCTTATCTAATGCCTTATCTTAACCACCCTACCTTGGAAAAGATGGGAAATTAGCTAGCAGTGATATTAACATCACAGAGAACAGGACCGGATGGGTAGTGAGCTAGCATCAATGCTAACATGACTTCAGGCCAGATGTGAAATTAGCTATAAGTAATTATTTCTAACATGACTGAGACAGGTTGGGAAATGAGCTAACATCAACGCCAACATGACTGAGAGCGGATGGAAACAATGGATTAGCCAACTGGCAGCGATTCTTCCTAAGAAGACGGCAGAATGTGGGAGGAAACAGAGGAGCCTCAAGTCATGGAAAGAGTCAGTGACTTGTCCGTGGGATGAGTTCCTCAGAAACAGGCGAAGGTGTAGGAGACTTACCGGAACACACACACACACACACACACACACACACACACACACACACACACACACACACACACACACACACACACACACACACACACACACACACACACACACACAGTGTGTTTGTTTGAAAGAGAGAGAGAGAGAGAGAGAGAGAGAGAGAGAGAGAGAGAGAGAGAGAGAGAGAGAGAGAGAGAGAGAGAGAGAGAGAGAGAGAGAGAGAGAGAGAGAGAGAGAGAGAGAGAGAGAGAGAGAGAGAGAGAGAGAGAGAGAGCTCTAACCTGAATGCTTGTGTCTGAGCACTGTGTCTTTGTGGACTTTGTAAATAAAGGTTGTTGACCACCAGGACCACCCACTGGCTGGTGTCATCACAGCAACTGCTAAGAAGGGATCAGTCAGAACACGTGTGTGTGTGTGTGTGTGTGTGTGTGTGTGTGTGTGTGTGTGTGTGTGTGTGTGTGTGTGTGTGTGTGTGTGTGTGTGTTTAGCTTCTGAGCTTGGTTTGTGTGTCTAGTTGTCTGTGTTTGTGCG
>CM051007.1:27557644-27565144 GCA_027704905.1 Muraenolepis orangiensis
CTGAAAAGGAACCCAGAGGAAGGAAAGGAACCTTGAGAAGAAACACAGAGATAGGTAGAAACCTAGAGAAGGAACCCAGAGGAGGGAAGGAACCTTAAGAAGGAACCCAGAAGAGGGAAGGAACCTTCAGAAGGAACCCAAAATAGGAAAGAGATCTAGAGAAGGAACCCAGAGGAGGGAAGGAACCTTGGAAAGGAACCAAAAGGAGGAAAGGAACCTTGAGAAGGAATCCAGAATAGGGAAGGAACCATCAGAAGGAACCAAGAGGAGGGAAAGAACCATCAGAAGGAACCCAGAGGAGGGAAGAGACCGTGAGAAGGAACCAAGAGGAGGGAAGGAACCTTAAGAAAGGAACCCAGAGGAGGGAAGGAACCGTCAGGAGGAACTCAGAGGAGGGAAGGAACCTTGAGAAGGACCCAGAGGAAGGAAGGAACCCAAGGATGGGAAGAAACTAAGACAAGGACCACAGAGCTGGGTAGAAACCTAGAGAAGGAACCCAGAGGAGGGAAGGAACCTTGAGACGGAACCCAGAGGAGGGAAGGAACCTTGAGAGGGAACCCAGAGGAGGGAAAGAACCTTGAGAAGGAACCCAGAGGAGGGAAGGAACATTGAGAAGGAACCCAGAGGAGGGAAGGAACCTTGAGAAGGAACCCAGAGGAGGGAAGGAACCTTGAGAAGGAACCCAGAGGAGGGAAGGAGCCTTGAGAAGGACCCAGAGGAGTGAAGGAACCTTGAGAACGAAAGAGGATACAAGATATTTATTGGCCATTTGCAACAAGTACATAGGAATGCCTACTCCCCATTCCCTCCCACAGTATACATCTCCAAAACAACACCATACAAATATTTACAATAAAAATTAACAAAAAAAATATTTTTTTGCAAAAATATTTAATAATTAAAGTGCCAATAGTGCAACAGCATCATGAATACAGTGCAGTGACTATGATGAGTCCAGAAAAGTATGACAGTGTAATGTTAATGACATGTTATGATAGTGGCAGCACCCCTAGCAGTTCAGTAGGTCACTGCCTGTAGTTCAAACTGTCCTTAAACCTGGTAGTCCTTGCTGTACGGATGCTGCGTAATGGGACCGGACTGTAGGGGGAAGATGAGATGGTGCCCAGGGTGGTTGCAGTCCTTTATGATGGAGATGGCCTTCTTCTAACATCTCCTAGGTAAGGTGGTAAGGAACCTTGAGAAGGAACCCAGAGGAGGGTGGCTCCTCCAATGGGGGGGGCAGAGGGTGTGTTCTGTCTTAATATGGTGGAGGAAGACCTGTTGTTGAAGGCTGTAGGACCTGTCGTGGGATAAAACCGGTGGTTGTTTAGGGTGTGTGTGTGACCCAATGTCCAGCAGTCGACCTGTCGTTAGACCAAACCCCTTAACCTGCTCCTTAATGACCTAATGTGTCTGAATCCACCGTAAATCACCTAGTGAATAGCCAAAACCCTCCCCAAGTGGCAAGTGGCCTGTGTCATCACTACCAGGCAGGGTAGTGGACCTCTGGACCTGACTCACACACAGCTGGGGCCTTGTGGTCCATGGCTGGGGGCCACTGACCTTAGTGTATTTCACATAGATATGCCATTGGTTAAAAATACTAAAATGGGCTGTCTCTGGGAAGTCATGCGTGCGGGAAGTGTTTTGTATTTAAAGGTGTTTTTAAAAGGCATTCGGATGACATAATAAGCTTTGTTATCCTACCCAACATCTCTCACCTCTCTCTCTCTCTCTCACTGTATCTCTTTCACCTCTCTTTCACCTCTCTCTCTCTCTCTCTCTCTCTCTCTCTCTCTCTCTCTCTCTCTCTCTCTCTCTCTCTCTCCCTCCCTCTCTCTGTAATGTACATGACTATCAAACTATCAAAATGACTATCAGGTATGTAAACAATACATATGTAAAATCTAAATATGTAAATTATAGGTAGAGGTAGAGAGTTATGATCAAGGCCATTGAAGACATTAATGGTGAAAGGGTATCGTCAGCAGGGTTCGTTCAGAGGTCGTTGATGTTGGACAGACAGGTGGGCTTTCCTCAGTCTTTCCTCAGTCTCCTCAGGAAGAAGGGACACTGGTGAGCCTTCTTTACCAGTGAGGCAGTGTTGAGGGACCAAGTGAGGTCCTTGGAGATGTGGAATTTGAAGCTGGAGACACACTCAACCTCCACCCTGTTGATGTGGATGGGGCCGTGTGCGCCAGCTCTGGTCTTTCTGAAGTCCACGATCAGCTCCTTGGTCTTCTTGGTGTTGAGGGCCAGGTTGTTGTCAGCACACCACGCCACCAGGTGCTGGACCTCCTCCCTGGAGGCTGCCTCATCGTTTGATGACGATGAGGCCCACCACCGTTGTGTCGTCTGCAAACTTGATGATGGTGTTTGTACCATGTACAGGAGTGCAGTCGTGGGTGAAGAGGGAGTAGAGAAGAGGGCTCAGGACACAGCCCTGGGGGACGCCGATGTTCAGGGTGAGGGTGGAGGAGGTGAGATGGTCTAACTGACTGGGGTTTGTTGTTTAGGAAGTCCAATAACCAGTTACAAACAGAGGGGTTAATGTTAACATTCTTGGTTTCCATAAGGTCACCAAGTTTGCGGATGAGTTTGGGGATGATGGTCTTGAACTCTGAGCTGAAGTCGATGAACAGCATTCTCACGTGGGTGTTGCTCTCATCCAGGTGGGAGAGAGCGGAGTGAGGAAATGGCATCCTCCGTGCTCCTGTTCTCACAGTAGGCAAGTTGGTGTTTATCCAGTGAGGGTGAGAGGCCAGATTTGAGGTGAGCCAGGACCAGCCTCTCGAAGCCCTTCATGATGATGGGGGTGAGTGCAACCGGGCGGAAGTCAGTGAGGCTCGCTGCAGAGGAGTGTTTTGGCACTGGCACAATGGAGGTGGTTTTAAAGCACACGGGGACAACTGCCTGAGCTAGTGACAAGTTGAACATGTCAGTAAGGACCTCGGTCAGCTGCTCAGCGCAGTTTCTGAGCACGCCACCGGGGGCGCCATCAGGACCAGCTGCCTTATGCGCATTTGTTCTGCTCAGTGCAGCACGCACATCTGTGGGGGAGAGGGGGAGAGGCTGGTGGTCTGTGGGGGAGAGGGGGAGGGGCTGGTGGTCTGTGGGGGAGAGGGGGAGGGGCTGGTGGTCTGTGGGGGAGAGGGGGAGGGCTGGTGGTCAGTGGGGAGAGGGGGAGGGGCTGGTGGTCTGTGGGGGAGAGGGGGAGGGGCTGGTGGTCAGCGGGGAGAGGGGGAGGGGCTGGTGGTCTGTGGGGGAGAGGGGGAGGGGCTGGTGGTCAGTGGGGGAGAGGGGGAGGGGCTGGTGGTCTGTGGGGGAGAGGGGGAGGGGCTGGTGGTCTGTGGGGGAGAGGGGGAGGGGCTGGTGGTCTGTGGGGGAGAGGGTGAGGGGCTGGTGGTCAGCGGGGAGAGGGTGAGGGGCTGGTGGTCAGCGGGGAGAGGGTGAGGGGTGGTGGTCAGCGGGGAGAGGGGGAGGGGCTGGTGGTCAGCGGGGAGAGGGGGAGGGGCTGGTGGTCAGCGGGGAGAGGGGGAGGGGCTGGTGGTCTGTGGGGGAGAGGGGGAGGGGCTGGTGGTCTGTGGGGGAGAGGGGGAGGGGCTGGTGGTCAGCGGGGAGAGGGGGAGGGGCTGGTGGTCTGTGGGGGAGAGGGGGAGGGGCTGGTGGTCAGCGGGGAGAGGGTGAGGGGCTGGTGGTCTGTGGGGGAGAGGGGGAGGGGCTGGTGGTCAGTGGGGGAGAGGGGGAGGGGCTGGTGGTCTGTGGGGGAGAGGGGGAGGGGCTGGTGGTCTGTGGGGGAGAGGGGGAGGGGCTGGTGGTCAGTGGGGGAGAGGGGGAGGGGCTGGTGGTCAGTGGGGGAGAGGGGGAGGGGCTGGTGGTCTGTGGGGGAGAGGGGGAGGGGCTGGTGGTCTGTGGGGGAGAGGGGGAGGGGCTGGTGGTCAGTGGGGGAGAGGGGGAGGGCTGGTGGTCTGTGGGGAGAGGGGAGGGCTGGTGGTCTGTGGGGGAGAGGGGGAGGGGCTGGTGGTCAGCGGGGAGAGGGGGAGGGGCTGGTGGTCTGTGGGGGAGAGGGGGAGGGGCTGGTGGTCAGCGGGGAGAGGGTGAGGGGCTGGTGGTCAGCGGGGAGAGGGGGAGGGGCTGGTGGTCTGTGGGGGAGAGGGGGAGGGGCTGGTGGTCAGCGGGGAGAGGGTGAGGGGCTGGTGGTCAGCGGGGAGAGGGGGAGGGGCTGGTGGTCTGTGGGGGAGAGGGTGAGGGGCTGGTGGTCTGTGGGGGATGAGTCAGTGGTGGGGGGGAGTGGTTAATACTATACTAGTACCATACTAAGCTTGAGCACCTGAAACGCTATATAGTCTGATATATATACTAACAACAACACTTTACTATAACAATACTGTACACAATAAGAAGAACAATAAAAAGAACAATAAAGTCACTGATGACACATGTACATGTGTTGAATTGTGTAAAAAGCATTTTAAAGTCCCAGTAGTGCAGCAGCATCATGAATACAGGGCAGTGACTGAGATGAGTCCAGAAGGTCCAATAAGATATGATTGTGTATGATAGTGTAATGTAATATGGATGAGTGGCAGCATTCCTAGCAGTTCAGTAGGCACACTGTGTCCTTAAACCCGGTAGTCCTTGCTGTACGGATGCTGTGGAACCAGCGATCGACCGTCGGGGGGAGAGGAGACGGTGCCCAGGGTGGTTGCGGTCCTTATCCCAGCTCCCAAACATTAGTATTCGCTTTTCAGGTCTCTTTCGGGCTAGACAAGACATCCAGCGTTGTGAATCAGCACTTTGGCCAGGAATCCTGGGTCTATCCGGGTTTATGACGTTTTCCGTCTAATTCGGGGCCATCTGTTGACCGTCCATGCTAAGTCATCTCTGAGTGTGACATCACCGCTCTGGTTGACAGTTCGGCGTGTGCTAGGCAGCTAACGGCTCCGCGTAAACATTCTATAACTGTCTGCTAATAATGACGTCTCGTTCCAAACGCTTTAGGTTTTGTTTGTCGGCTCCGGGCGCCAGATAAAAACATTGTAATGTGTTCTGTGTGTTGCCCTCCCCTGATAGGTGTCTTCTGAAAACTACACTTCTCTCAGTGTTTAGTTTGCTTTGATTTGGTTTTACTTTAGCTTAGTCTCGGTTAGCTTTGTTTATTTTAGGGTATAGGCTAAGATAAACTCTAGTTTAACATGATAATAATATGTTTATCAACAACGGTATGCAATGAACAAAGATGCTATGGAAACATCTACACTCAAACACTGGCAAAATAAACAGAATATATATTTTTTAAATGTAAGCATTAATGGACATTGGAAAACACCAGTTATAACCATAAGCTTTATTAGTATTATGATTGTAATTACTTAATTATTACAATCAAAAGAATTCCTTGGATGCTGCATGACCTAGGTTGTTTACCATGGTTACCACGGCGCCAGGCACTGCCATCCGAGAAGGGACGGTGATGCCCTGTAATTGTGTGTGTGTGTGTGTGTGTGTGTGTGTGTGTGTGTGTGTGTGTGTGTGTGTGTGTGTGTGTGTGTAACTGAGTGCAGTTTAATGAGAGGCTGGCAGACTCAGTTGTGTGCCCATGATGATGATGTCATCGCACCACACTGGGAACACTGAAAAACCTGAGGAACAATAGTGTTTACTCTCTCTCTGTCTTACTGTCTCTCTGTCTCTCTGTCCCTCTCTCTCTCACCTATCTCTGTGTCCTTGTGTCTGTCTCTCTGTCTCTGTGTCCTTGTGTCTGTCTCTCTGTCTCTGTGTCGCTCTGTCTCTCTCTCTCTCACCTCTCTCTTTCCTCCTCTCTCTTTTCCACCTCTCACTCTCCCTGTCTCTCTGTCTCTCACCTCTCTTTGTCTGTGTATGTGTGTGTCTCTCTGTCTCTCTCAGTTCTCTCTCTCTGTCTCTCTCAGTTCTCTCTCTCTGTCTCTCTCTCTCTCACTTCTCTCTTTTTCTCAATATATTTCTGTCTCCCTCTCACCCCTCTCCTTCTATCTCACTCTATCTCTCTCTCTCTCACCCTCTCGTTCTGTCTCTCACCTCTGTCTGTCTGTCTGTCTGTCTGTCTGTCTGTCTGTCTGTCTGTCTGTCTCTCTCTCTCTCTCTCTCTCTCTCTCTCTCTCTCTCTCTCTCTCTCTCTCTCTCTCTCTCTCTCTCTGGTCTGGACAGACAGCAGACATCACTGTGACTGCACACTAATTCATGTTTGAGAGAAATCTTAAATAAGGGGGTCAGCTGGATGCCAGTGCGCTGCCCTGCTGCTGTGATGTTCGAGTGTTACTGGGTGATGTAAGGAGTGTGTGCGCAGACACCGCGTGTGGTGGTTATCCCGGTGGAGAGCTGCTACTTACACCACTTTCCTCCTCCAGTGGCCTCAGGTGGCCTGCAGGTGTGAGTCTGAAGGATCACCATCAGAGTTTTTGGTTGGCCAAACAAGCGTTTACACACGTAAGGAGTTTGGTTCACACTCTGGTTCACAGTAACTCACACTGTACTCACATGCAACAATCCTCATGGTTGATTACTATAGTATTCACGTAGTATAGTATATCATTGTGTTAGATTCACACTGCGGGGGAGGGAATGGGAAGAAAGCGTCTTGAATCTTGAATCTTTAAACCATAGACCACTGTTCATATGATAAATATAATAGTTAATATAAATATACTAAACTATTGTCTTGGCCTTCTATAGCATAAATGGGATTTGTGGATGGGTCAGCTGAAGGGTGGATGTCCAGGGTAGGGACGTCACCCTGGGGAAGTGGCCTGTCACGATATTATGGGGATGCCTGAATTGTCTGTGAATTGACCTGAATCGACTAAATCAATGGCAAAATAAAATGTAAATAAACCCTTACCAGTACAATTTGACCATCATTAAGGTGCTTTGTGCAAAAAAAATTGCACTTTTTGAGGAAACAAATTAAGGAAACAAAACTAAATGAAAATACTGATTTCTCCGACAACACCGCTACAGCCAGCTTTGTTCTCCTCTTTGAAATGTCAGTCCATGCCCGGGCTAGTACGGCTGCTTTAGTTCTGGTCTGTGTGTTTACTATTCTCTGAGTACCCCGGGTTGCCAGATTTGAAAGCAATTGGCACACAAACTCTGTGTGCTGAAGCCACGGAAGCCAGCAAACAAACTGGACCAACTGAGATTCTAATAGATTCTACCCGACCCGAAAAAGCCTCATGCTCATTTCTAAAAAGCTCCATGATCACAGCTGTTCTGAAACATGGGTTAATCTGGTCTCTGTCTGTCTGTCTGTCTGTCTGTCTGTCTGTCTGTCTGTCTGTCTGTCTGTCTGTCTGTCTGTCTCTCTCTCTCTCTCTCTCTCTCTCTCTCTCTCTCTCTCTCTCTCTCTCTCTCTCTCTCTCTCTCTCTCTCTCTCTCTCTCTCTTAGTCTTAATCTTTGGCTCTTCTCATATAATGTTGATTATAATGTTAATGTTATGTCTGGGGAGGAGAGGGAAGAGGAGG
>CM051007.1:27570144-27580144 GCA_027704905.1 Muraenolepis orangiensis
TCCTTAGTTGTATTTCTGTAGACTTCTGTATAATTACAAAAGACCATGGTGTAAGTGGAACATATTGCATTGTTCTGACTTCACTGAGCCTAACTTATTTCAGCTTAACTTAGCCTTGAGCTAAAATTAATTCTGAGCTTATTATAAAATATGCAATTGATGTTCCCGTCCGAGGAATCCAGCCAGGTTCCAGGCGTGGATGTTGGGACTTGGAGGCTGGCGGGAAGAGATGCTGGAATCTTTCTTGATAATCCTCCGGTCATAAACACATACAGACACAACCCTCCTCGCCCTTTATCACTTATCGGTTTTATCGGTAATCTTATCACATTCGTCTTTGCAGTCGTAGTAGTATTGATACTTCACATTATAATATAATATGATAATTAATAGTGTTCAAGCTCTGCCACGCATTGCCGTCATCAGATAACCACAGAAGTATTTAGCTGGCAGCAGGAAGTCAAGCGGAAAGTCAAATGGTTTCCTCAGAATGTGTTTTCTGGTGAATGTGTTTTCTTGGCGTCCGACGTCAGCCCTTCACGGAATCAAACTGTGTTTCACCGCTTGATTCCACAAAACAAATTACCGATGAATTGATCGCCCTGGGGGGGGGGGATCCAAACTGAAACGACGCTGTAACAGGACGAGGAGAGCGATGTGTGAACCACACTTCTCGGGGGAGGAGGGGGTGAGATGATTAACCGGCCGCTCCGGGACACGTTCGTTTCCTCGGCGGAAGACACGCTTTGCACGCAGCCACTTGAAAGCGCCCATCCCCCGTTGTACCGCCATGAGTTACTAGCGACAGGCCCCAACGTTTCCTCTTCTGTCATTAGAGGGGGGAGGAGGGGGAGACGAGAGGGGAGACGAGGGGGGGAGGAGGGGGAGACGAGAGGGGAGACGGGGGGAGGCGAGAGGGGTAGCCTCGAGCTACAGTACGTCGCTCTGTTGGACCTGTTGTTCCCGCACCGCAGTAGTGGAGACTTATCGGTGGTTGATTTCAAGGTTGAAGGAGCTGTTCTGTGTCTCCGTCGAGTGACCCCGTGACCTCCCGGTGCTCCTGGTACTTCCGACTTAAAAGTAAAGAAAAAAAATCGAGATTCACTTTAGTAGAACTTTTAATAGAAGCCCATGCATAGATTGTTTGTGTTTTGTTAAGGGGTCTCTCCGGCTGGCTGTCTGACTGTATATCTGTCTGTCTCTCTGTCTGTCTGACTGTATATCTGTCTGCCTGTCCGCCTGTCTGATATCTATATGCCTGTCTGTGGTCATTTTTTAACTCAAAACACCTGTCCGTCTGTCAGTATGTCTGTCTGTCTGTCCGTCTGGGCTAATATTTTAGGCATTTGAACAAACATTTGACACTTTTGTCAGTGTCTTGCACTTCATGCAAAGTGTCATGAGGAACGTCTGCTAACGCTGTGTGTGTTACCAGGTAGGGGTTCCCTGGCTTGTAAGGTTAGTGTTCTGTGGGACAGGTGTGAGGGCAGCTCTTGCACAGAAGGGTTTTCTTTCTCAGGTGCAAACTTTTTTTGTGCCGAACAACCTGCGAAGATCAAACCAGGTTCACTCCCCTCCCGCATAAGTCACGCTACATCAAAGTGGTCTTCAACCAGTGATGGACTGCGAGGGAGGGAGTGTGTGTGTGTGTGTGGGTGGGTGGGTGTGGGTGTGTGAGTGTGAGTGTGAGTCTGTGTGTGTGTGTGTGTGTGTGTGTATGTGTGTGTGTGTGTGTATGTGTGTGTGTGTATGTGCATGCGTGCGTGCATGCGTGTGAGTGTGTGTGTGTGTGTGTGTGTGTGTGTGTGTGTGTGTGTGTCTGTGTGTGTGTGTGTGTGTGTGTGAGTGTGTGTGTGCGTGCGTGCGTGCGTGTGTGCATGCATGCGTGTGCACAGGAGTTCTCTTGTCCACCTGCCTTTTCAAAGGTAAGATAAAGAAACTGTGAAGGTCTGGTTGGGCTCCTTGTTATCCAGACAAAAGCCAGACTGCCCCATTGAACTTCAGTTGACTCTCGTCTCTCCTTGTGTTTATCTACCTTTAATAAAACAGAAACGACAGCCTACACAAACAAGGACGAACGGCTAAAGTAGGACCTCGAATCTCACTCCACGGCACTACAAACTGTCACGTTTCGCACTCCAAGAAAGAAGGAAAGAAAAGCCAAGAGCAATAATATTTATTGACGGACTGTAGATTGGAGATGTGTCCTCCTCACACCGAATAGTGTGTGTGGACGGGTCGACAGGAAGAGGGTTGAAAAGCAGAGGAGTACCAAACGAACCGCTCTGGTCCAGTTCTGCTTCTCCGTCACCGTGTGACAGGCAGACGGAGGAAGAGGAGGAGACGGAGGAAGAGGAGATGGAGAAAGAGGAGACGGAGGAAGAGGAGGAGGAGGAGGAAGAGGAGGCAGAGGAGGAGGATGAAGAGGAGGAGGATGAAGAGGAGGAGGAGGAGGAGGACAGCTAGAGGAGGTGTGGTGGGGCCATGGTCCATGACTCACCTGGGTGACATGACAGCCATCTGCCTGGAGGCGGGGGGGGGGGGGGGAGAACAACTGAAGCATGGTCCCTGGAGACCACCACAGTACGACTACACGACACCACCACCTCCACCACCACCACCTCCTCCACCACCCCCCCAGCCCTGTCATACGCAGTCATGCGTGGGTTCAAGGTACACAGGAGTCAAAAGCATTGCGGGTGAGATCGAAGAGCGGTCGGATTGGGTTTCAATTCCGCCGTCAAGCGAAAATGAGAATAGAGAGAATAGAGAGAGAGAGAGAGAGAGAGAGAGAGCGAGAGAGAGGAGAGAGAGAGTGCGAGAGAGAGCGAGAGAGAGAGAGAGAGAGAGAGAGGAGAGAGAGAGAGAGAGAGAGAGAGCGAGAGAGAGAGAGAGAGATCAAACTAAGGGTGGGATAAAAGGTGCAGAAACACCACCCCCCCCGGGTCTGTACAGCACCCTGGGGGTGGGGTGGGGGGGGGGGGAGGTAGGGAGGGAGGGGAGGGGAGATGTGAGGTGAGAGGAGTGAACACAATGACCGGCCAGAACCAGTCAGGGATACAGTGTCCCTCTCGGGTTGCCCCACAAAATCCCCCTTTTTTCAGGTGGAAAAACAAAACATTTTGACAACGAGGGGGTCTTCATACCTTCTCTTCAAAGCCACGGTTCACTCTTTAGAAGTATGATCCGTGTCGAGGGGCATAGTGCAGGGCAGAGCTATGCTTTGTGACTCATGTAATCAGAAAGCTGATCCCTGGGTGAACTATGGATGGATCTAAAAAAAAACCTCACAATCGAGTGAGTCAAAATGTGGATGATAAAAGTTCAATTCATTCTGGAGACGTTTGAGCTTCCCCTCCGTCCGTCTGTCCGTCCGTCTGTCCGTCCGTCAAACCACATGCTGGAAAAAACACAAACTAGTTGTTGTTTTTCTAACGTGGAAAAGTCGTCACACATTAGAAAAGTGAGGAGGCGACGCCATCTAGTGGCCAGTGGGGGAACAAGTCTACGCTGCTGTTTTCACTTTTCCATTGGCGACACGTTGATTCAGAAATGGTTACATTTCACTTATTCGATTACGGGTGATTACGTTTAGGTAAGCGTTGGTTGTGGGTATATACCAGTGGTGAAGCGTCAGGGCCTTCAAGGTATTCAGAGAAGACCCTGGAACTCTCAGATGAAACAAAGAAAAATCGAATTAATTGTATAAATACAATTTAATCAAATTTAATCAAATTTAAATAAAATGAATAAATGAGAATCGTATCTGTGTTGTTATCTGTTATATTACAGTGTTACGTTGATTTGTTTGTCTTTATCGGTCCATGCACTACGCATTTGAGTGGTTTTGTGTTGGAAAAACAATGCAACCAATCAGATATTTTTCTAGGTTGCTGGGAAGAATATCCTTCAACCAAAGTATTCCCGATGACTTTGGCCCTTAGACTGAATGAGAGCGTACGTTTGGATTGACAATTTGATCAACCAATCATATAGTGATTTGTAGCCAATGGGCGTATTCTTTCAGATTTCCCCACAGCTCAATAGGGAGCTAGAAGGTCTACTGGCTGGAGCGAGAGTGGATCTAGCGTAGTGCTACGTCTTTTCTACGTAGGATTTTACGTCAAAATGGCGAAGGCGAAGATGATGGGCTGTTACTTCACTACATGGACACTGCTTTGCCAACTATGGTACACTTGGAAATTGGCTGCGACAATCTTATCTGCCTAAATGAGGTAAGGCATAAAGTGACTGCCTCCGTGACGTTTGTCTGACTAGAAAAACTGAATTTTCAAATGGGATGGGCAGGGGTCAGCAGGGGTTCCCAAAGTGGGGGTCGCGGGACCCCGAGGGGGGGGTCGCGAGATGATTTCAGAATCCTCTTGATGTGACCCATTTTTATTATTATTATTATTTTTTATCATTTGTATTATTATTATTATTGTTAATAATAACGTGAGTGACAAATAAAGGAATTCTGATTCCCACAGATTCATGACCATCATTGAAAAAAAGCCACACACAATGTTCGTGGTCACGATTATCCCCCCACCCCACCCCCCCCCCCCCCCCCCCCCCGTCGGACGGTGATAGTGGGGGGGTCGCCAGTCTCCAGTCTGTTATTTTGGGGGTCGCGGGCTGAAAAGTTTCAGCCCTGTAAGGTCCAGTTGTGATAGACACGCTTCGCCACTGGTATATACCCACAACCAACCAATTGTTATTGAACTTTTAACCTGAGCACTGGTTCTGCTCTTGGAGGCTTGTTAGGAAGGAAATGCTCTTTTGACTTCTGGTGACTAGTAGTTCTCTTGTCTACCTATGTTGAATAACCTTATTGTTAAGCCGCTTTGGACGAAAGCGTCTGCTTAATGACTGTAATGTAATGTAATGTAATGTATATTTCACCTTTAATCATGTCTGTTCAAAGCCCCAACTGAAGCTGCAGTCAGGTTTCCAAATCTAAACCCATTTTGACACCAGAGGACTGGTGTAGTGTGTGGGGGGTTTCCCACACAGAGCAGAAGTCATTAATTATATTTCTGATAGGATTTTCAGGTGACCTGACCTCCGGCTCATCGTTCAGCCGGTGGACCCAGGAGGTTCATTCCATTCCAAACACACCACCTGAGGACATGTGAGATGCTAATGACCTGTTTGTCTTGCTGTACTGGCGGACATTTTTCCCTCTTCCTTCGGTAAACAAAGATGAATTAATTTGAATGATGAAAAATAACCTTATCAAAGGGATGGTCACCATGGTGACTATACCGATTCCCCTTGAGTGGACGTTTCTTGACTAACAAAATGTCCAGAATATACAGTGAACAAAAATATCCTTTGCTTATGTCAGTTGCCATATTGAAATTGTTCTGATAAAACGAATCATTATATTACATTACATTACATTACTTTACAGTCATTTAGCAGACGCTTTTATCCAAAGTGACTTACAGTAGTGTGTTTCAACAAAGGAAGGAAAGAGAACAACTCGTCACCAGAAGTCAAAAGTGCATTTCATTTCTAACAAGTCTCCAAGAACTGAACCAGAGCTCAGGTAGAAGTACAATAATTCAGGCAAAAGTGTAAGGGTAAAGTACAATAAGTTGGCAAACAATATCTAGAACAATATCTACCTATCTATAATATGTAATCTACTTTTGACTGACTTAATTGACGCTACGAGGAAGGATCCGGGAAGTGTGTCCTGAAGAGATGGGTTTTCAGCCTGCGGCGGAAGATGGGGAGTGACTCTGCAGTCCTGACATCCGTGGGGAGTTTGTTCCACCAAATTGGGGCCACAGGACGGAGAAGAGCCGTGACCTCGTAGATCGGCCACACGGGCCCCTAAGCGAGGGGGCGAGCAGACGGCCCGAAGAAGCCGAGCGAAGTGGACGGGTTGGGTTGTAGGTCTTGACCATTGCCTGGAGGTAGGATGGAGCAGTACCTTTTACTGCCTTGTAGGCACCAAGGTCTTGAGCTGGATGGAGCAGCTACAGGTTGCCAGTGTAGAGTCCGAAGGAGGGTAGATGTGTGGGAGTACTTGTGTGGGGCGGTCGAACACCAGGCGAGCTGCAGCTTTCTGAATGAGCTCCAGGGGCCTGATGGCAAATGGCGAGGCACCAGCATGGAGGGAGTTGCAGTAGTCCAGCCGCGAGATGACAAGAGCCTGGATGAGCACCTGCGCAGCCTTTTCAGTGAGAAAAGGCCGAATCCTCCTGATGTTGTAGAGGAGGAATCTGCAGGAGCGTGTCACCGATGCAATGTTTGCCGAGAACGACAGTTGGTCGTCCAGGGTCACACCCAGATTCCTTGCGGTCCGAGTAGGTGTCACAACAGCATCATCAATGGTGACAGCCAGGTCTCGGTGTGGACAGCCCTTTGCCGGTAAGAACACCAGCTCAGTCTTGTCCAGGTTGAGCTTTAGGTGGTGCATCGACATCCAATTTGAGATGTCTACTAAGCATGCGGCAATGCGTGTTTCCACTTGCGTGTCCGAGGGGGGAAACGGCAAGACCAGTTGGGTGTCGTCAGCATAATCCTCATCAAAGATACGTCTGTGTCTTCATATTCCTAACTTATTATAACTTAACTATACATATACTTTGATTGCAACTGAATGAGATGGGTCCTCGATTATTGATCGATGTTCTCTTCACATAAAGGGTACAGAGCGTTGGTTATAAATCTTAAAGGGGCCAGTTTATTGTACTTTTAACCTGAGCACTGGTTCTCTTGGAGGCTTGTTAAGAAGGAAATTAACTTATGACTTCTGGTGACTATTAGCTCTCTTGTTTACCTGTTGAATGACCTTATTGTAAGTTGCTTTGGACAAAAGTGTCTGTACCAGTACCCAACCAGTAGCTGAAGAAAACTAGCCACAAACCGCCTTTGCCGAGAATCTAACATCATAACAAGTGAACAAATTTGAACACAAATTCAAATTGTGTCGGAAAGAACCATTTTTACCGTCGGGTCGGTTCAACAGTTCAGAGTCTCCTCTGAGAGGATGGTGACCTTTGACCTTTTGGATCCAGAGATTGAGAAGTCAGCAGTGGACGCTAAAATGGGTCACCTATTTAAATACGGCTGTCCTCCAGGGATCCTTCCGGAACATTACCAGCACAAGTCCTCCTCCTCCTCCTCCTCCTTGTTCACCGACCGCTTTTGCTTCCAAAGTGTGTGTGAAACTTAAGCCATGAACGTGACCCTGAAATAGAAAGATAGAAACATAGATAGATCATTTATGAAATAGAAAGATAGATACAACTTTATTAAATAGAAAGATAGATACAACTTTATGAAATAGAAAGATAGATACAACTTTATTAAATAGAAAGATAGATACAACTTTATTATATAGAAAGATAGATACATTATTAAATGTAATGTACTTTATTAAATAGAAAAATAGATACAACTTTATTAAATAGAAACATAGATAACAATTTATGAAATAGAAACATATATACAACTTTATGTAATCGAAAGAAAGATACAACTTTACAACTTTTAAATAGAAACATCGATACCACTTATGAAATAGAAAGATAGATACAACTTTATTAAATAGAGAGATAGATACAACTTTATTAAATAGAGAGATAGATACAACTTTATTAAATAGAGAGATAGATACAACTTTATGAAATAGAAACATAGATACAACTTTATTAAATAGAAACATAGATACAACTTTATTAAATAGAAACATAGATACAACTTTATTAAATAGAAAGATAGATACAACTTTATAATATAGAAACATAGATACAACTATAGAAAGATAGATACATTATTAAATATAATCTACTTTATTAAATAGAAAGATAGATACAACTTTATGAAATAAAAAGATGGATACAACTTTATTAAATAGAAACATAGATACAACTTTATTAAATACTTTATTAAAAACTTCGATACCACTTAGATAGATACAGATTTATTAAATAGAAACATAGATACAACTTTATAAAATAGAGAGATAGATAAAACTTTATAATATAGAAACATAGATACAACTTTATTAAATAGAAACATAGATACAACTTTATTAAATAGAAACATAGATACAACTTTATTAAATAGAAACATAGATACAACTTTATGAAATAGAAACATAGACAACTTTATGAAATAGAAACATAGATACAACTTTATTAAATAGAAACAAAGATACAACTTTATTAAATAGAAACATAGATACAACTTTATTAAATAGAAAGATGGATACAACTTTATTAAATAGAAAGATGGATACATTATTAAATATAATCTACTTTATGAAATAAAAAGATGGATACAATTTTAATAAATAAAAACATAGATACAACTTTATTAAATAGAAACATAGAAACAACTTTATTAAATAGAAACATAGATACAACTTATGAAATAGAACATAGATACAACTTTATTAAATAAAAACAGATACAACTTATGAAATAGAAAGATAGATACAACTTTATTAAATAGAAACATAGATACCACTTATGAAATAGAAAGATAGATACAACTTTATTAAATACAAACATAGATACAACTTTATTAAATAGAGAGATAGATGCAACTGTATTAAATAGAGAGATAGATACAACTTAATAATATAGAAAAATAGATACAACTTTATTAAATAGAAACATAGATACAACTTTATTAAATAGAAACATAGATACAACTTTTTCAAAAAGAAAGATAGAAACAACTTTATTAAGTAGAAAGATAGATACAACTTTATAATATAGAAAGATGGATACAACTTTATAATATAGAAAGATAGATACATTATTAAATATAATCTACTTTATGAAATAAAAAGATGGATACAACTTTATTAAATAGAAACATAGATACAAATGTATTAAATAGAAACATAGATACAACTTTATTAAATAGAAACATAGATACAACTTATGAAATAGAACATAGATATAACTGTATTAAATAGAAACATAGATACAACTTATGAAATAGAAAGATAGATACAACTTTATTAAATAGAAACATAGATAACAATTTATGAAATAGAAACATAGATACAACTTTATGTAATAGAAACATAGATACAACTTTATTAAATAGAAACATAGATACCACTTATGAAATACAAAGATAGATACAACTTTATTAAATAAAACATGGATACAACTTTATTAAATAGAGAGATAGATGCAACTGTATTAAATAGAGAGATAATACAACTTATAATAGAGAGATAGATACAACTGTATTAAATAGAGAGATAGATACAACTTAATAATATAGAAAGATAGCTACAACTTTATTAAATAGAAACATAGATACAACTTTAAATAGAACATAGAACACTTAAAAAAGATAGATAGACAACTTTATCAAAAAGAAAGATAGAAACAACTTTATTAAATATAAATAACTTTATCAAAGATACAACTTTATCAAATAGAAAGATAGATACAACTTTATTAAATAGAAACATAGATACCACTTTATCAAATAGAAACATAGATACAATTTTAGTAAATAGAAACATAGATACAACTTTCGTAAATCAAAACATAGATACAACTTTATTAAATAGAAACAAAGATACAACTGTAAAGATGTATGACGTAATACAGCCAAAAGTGATTCAACCCCGTAAGGTGTGTAATGGAGAGAGTTAGGTGTGAGTGATATCCAGGTTCGTTAGGTGTGATAGGTAAGTGTTATATGTCGGTCGCCCGTGTATGGTGTGATATTAAGGTGTTTATATCTCCCCCTTTGTGTTACGTCTCACCTCCGTCATGCAGCTCCGCATCGCTCCGTCGTCCCTGGCGACGCCCAGGTTGTTTGCCGCAGTTATAAATGGCATAGTTATTAATGGTGGTGACACGTGTCAATCCGCTGTATGGAACTGACCGAGTGGTTGCGCACATTTTCAGGGCAAACCCAAATGGGACACCTCTTTTGTTTCTCCTATTTATAGGCACTTGGACGATGCTAGCCCATTAAAACATCCTATCTGGCCCTTTAAAACATG
>CM051007.1:27585144-27600144 GCA_027704905.1 Muraenolepis orangiensis
TAAAAAATAAATAAGCTAATTTTAACACTGCTTCTTCCTGGAATGTTTAGTTTGCTTTTAGTCATCATTTTAACTTCCCCTTGTGTTGCCTTTACTGTTCCAGCTCCACACCAGATGTCAGAGGCCGTACGGTAAAGAACACACATTTAGATCTCAGTTTGTATATTTAGATAATCGATTACGATATAGATGTAGCTAATAGATTTAGGCCTATCAATTCTTAATTGTCATGGGAAATACAGTTTTACATTAGCTATCTCTGCATTTCTCTCATTGCTCCTCCACTCTCTGCTCTCCCCACTTCTCTCTCCCCCCCTCTCTCTCTCTCTCTCTCTCTCTCTCTCTCTCTCTCTCTCTCTCTCTCTCTCTCTCTCTCTCCCCCCATCTCTCTCTGACTCTTCTCCAAACAACATTAACCCATTGAGAAAGGGTTCCCTAGTCCCTATTCTTGGTGTTGTGCGGCCATGGGAGTGGAGGAAGCCCCGTTCAGAAGTCTGATTGAGGACCGTTCACAGATCACCCCGAATCACTTTCATCTTCATTGCACCTAGAACGCTATTCATCATATAAAAAAAAGCACAATTTTATCATTCTCACCCACCCTCTGTTGAACAACGGTACCTTTAGGTCGTTTATTTATTGATATTATTCCAGCCTAGTTATCTGTTAAATGAATAAAGACATTGTGCACTAGTTGAAGATTCAAGATTCAAGATTTTTGAATTGCCATTTGCAACAAGTACAATGGAACGCTTACTTCCCATTCCCTCCTGCAGTATGAATGACTAAAACACAATACTACCTAACAATAATGAACATAAAAGTGACTGAAGGATGATATGTACATAGGTAGAATTGTGCAAAAGCATTTAAAGTGCCAGTAGTGCAGCAGCCTCATGAATACGATGCAGTACAGTGCAGTAGCTGTGATGAGTCCAGAAAGTCAGACAAAGTATGATAGTGTAATGTTAACACAAGTTACTAAAGAAATAGCACAATTTGGCTTTGCAGTTGTTCCCCTGTGACTGACATGATCCCAGTTCTGTCCTTGATGTTGACACTTGGCTTCCAGCAGTAGTGGGTACATGGGTACTGCTCTGCAACAACTTTAAAAACTTTAAAAATAAACTTCTGAAAATGGGGAAATGCATGGTTCCCCATGTTGCAGCGATGAAGCAAGGGGGAACACACGAGGGCAAATTATGTTTTTTCATGGTCTGTGCAATGACGATGAACACCCAACCGGCGATGATTTGGTAAATGGACATTTATATAGTGCTTTTCTAACTAGTGGTTACTCAAAGCGCTTTACAAGTCATGCCTCACATTCACCCATTCATCCACCCATTCAACCACCAAGGGCAGAGTCAACCATGCAAGGAGGCGGGGATCGTTCCAGCAACCTTCCGGTTGTGAGGCGGTTGTGAGGCGACCGCTCTACCTCCTGAGCTGTACTGCCGCCCGATTAGTTTGAGGTCCTACGAGGTGGAGAATGAGATCAATGCTCCCCCCCTCGACTGCTGAAATATTCCTGGTTTGTGTGTGTGTGTGTGTGTGTGTGTGTGTGTCAGGTATAGGATATCTCTCTGAACACCACACGCGGCACACCACCGCGCTACACCCCATGGTCCTCGTGAAGAGCAGACGTCTGTCCAGCTCCGTCACGTCTGAGACCAGTGAGGAAGACGGCGGGCTAAGGGTGGGGGGGGGGGGGGGGGGGGGTCACGGTGGCGATGAAGAGGCTCTGTGTTGTTTGTCCCCCGTCCCGTCCCGTCCCCGTGGTGACGTGTGATGTCACCGGTGCCCCGGCGGGACCCGGTCGGCCGGGAACAAAAGAGTCCGTTGTTTTCCGGAGGTTCTTCTTCTTCTTCTTCTTCTTCTTCTTCTTCCCCTCCACCGGCTCTGACAGCTGACGGTTCCGATCGATCTTGTCTGTTGCTCGGGGGCGAGAGACAACAAGATTAGACGGAGAGAGACACTGAAAAATCTCTATTTCAGAAGAAGGAAAAACAAACATTATCGGGGATCGGAGAGCCCATCATTTTCCGTGTTGGGCCATCAAACGTCTCTCTCGTTTTTAATGCAGCGTTTCCTGTTTAAACACCCGGTTGAGGTCTAAGTGGATCGCTGGTGGTACCGTTCCAACAGGCCGAGGTCTATAACCATCTCTCAGGCCAACTGGAGTCCCCTCCCCTCCCCTCCCCTCCCCTCCCCTCCCCTCCCCTGGGAGGCTTCACTCAGTGAGGTCTGCCATGGCTGCCGGTGTGGCGAGGGCACCGGTGGTCAAGTTGACGTTCATAATGCGACACTGCCACTGCTCCTACGAGGGAGGACGGTGGACGAGGAGGACGAGAGGAGGGAAAGAGAGCTTGATATATACACCTTGCATTCAGGAAGAGCTTTCATCAACAGAGTCCCTAGAAACGACTTTTGTGCTTTTACCCTGTCATTCTAAAAATCTAAAAACATTAGCAATCCATGAATAGCCAAAGAAGTAGAGATGTCTTGAATTTGTATTAATGTAATAGCGTCCAGTTGTTGGCCGCTCCCTTCCACAAGTTCTATTTGAGCTGTTATCTGTTACGTCCATTTTCCAGCCCAAATCTGGATCCTCCGGTGCAGCTCCAGCTGTACGACATCGCTTCCCTCACGACACTCTGTCTCTCCCCCTCGCCACGCTCCTGGGCTCTTCAATGAGCCCAGGACTGTTAGTCGGTTGTCGGTTGTTTTCCGTTTGATTGATACCCCCCCTTTAAGAAGCGTTAGAACAGCTGCTCTCTGAAGCGAGATGTCTCCGTCTCGTCCGAGAGTCTTGTCGTCAACAACTCATTGAGAATCCACTCCCTGGACCTTGTGTGAATAGCTGATCTGTGATCCCCAGATCACAGGTTAAAGGTCATTCCTATCGCCTGTAAAGGAACCTTGAGTCAGTCGGAGCGTTTGAGTGTTATTGTTATTGCAATTTTTCATGTGGCACCGCTGCTGCCGGTTACGACGAGTTTGCTCTCTGTTGACCCATGTGCATGTGATCCTCGGGCAGGTGGGCCGGTTTGAACTGGGGCCAAAGTACCTGCTAACGCGCTAATGCGCTAAAGCGGCGGCACCTCTCAAGGCCTCCCGAGTACTGGAAATAACGTGTTTGAAATGCCTGCCTGGGTTCTCTGTCGTGCTGCGTAAGGGGAAACGTGTGTCTCCCAGTCGGGCACCCAACACGCACACAAAATATACAAATAAACGTGACATTTGAAACCACGGCGGTGGCCAAGGAAAGTGAAGCTAAACATGGTCTCCTACAGAACAAGGATCTGTATCTGTGGTCAGATGGAGACCAGGATAAGGAAGGTTTTGCCTGAAGGGGCTGTAAGCGTTTGGCATTTAGCTGAATTTTTTGTGAATTTTCGATGTCATCAAGGTAGGGGTTAGGCGTTTATGAGGTTTAAGGGGGAATTATGGGTCTGAGGATGGGATGCTATCATGTACCTAAAGATCAGACTTTAACATTCTGTTCCCTTTCCATCTCGGGTTTTACCTGCAGTGTCCTTTAGCTTCCCGGCGGCTAGCTTGCTAGCTGCCAACTTGTTAGCCACTCATTTTCTGTAATAGCTAACGTGACCCCTGCTTTTTCTTGTCTTCTCCTCTTTCCCGTATGTGGTGTCTCTCTGTCGGCCCATCAGAGATGTGGTACTGGGTGTTCCTCTGGTGTCTCTTCTCCTCGCTCTTCGTCCACGGTGCCGTGGGTCTGCTCATGTTGGTCATGCTGCAGAGGCACCGCAGGGGCCGCCTCATCACCGTGGCTTTGGTCAGCGTGGGCTTCCTGGCCTCCCTCTCCGGCGGGGTCGTCACCAGTAAGTTACTCTCTCTCTCCTTACTTGCTCTCTCTCTCCTTACTATTTTATGTGTGTGTGTGTGTCTCTCTCTCTCTCTCTCTCTCTCTTTCTCTGTGTCCCATTTGCCGGTTTGGACAGCTGGGTAACAGCCAATATCTGTGATGTCACAAGGGGGCAAATGTTTGCGCAAGGTTTCGTATTGGCCTGCTAAGAAAGACAAGTGGTGTTCGGTTGGGTCACACAGTTACACCCAAATACCTCTCTCTCACACCGCCTCACCCCCCCCCTCTCTCTCTCTCTCTCTCTCTCTCTCATCACCTCACTCCTCCCACTCCGACTCTCTCTCTCTCTCTCTCTCTCTCTCTCTCTCTCTCTCTCTCTCTCTCTCTCTCTCTCTCTCTCTCTCTCTCTCTCTCTCTCTCTCTCTCTCATCACCTCATCCCTTGGCTCTCTCTATCTGTCTCAGGGTGCAAAATGTACTTTTCTGTCCACCGACCAAGCAAGTAGAATTGAACCTTCACTAGCCATCTACTAGCGGCGAGTGAAGCAAATCTACCAGCCACTTGCATATTTTACCAGCATGGGGCTGGTTGTGCCCTTCTCTCAGCCCCCCCCCCCCCCCCCTCTCTCTCTCTCTCTCCTCTGTCCTCTGTCTCTCACCCACCTCTGCACCCCTCTGGCACACGTCTGTCTAGACAACACAGGAAGGATAACAGCAGGAGAGAGAGAGAGAGAGAGAGAGAGAGAGAGAGAGAGAGAGAGGAGAGAGAGAGAGAGAGAGAGAGAGAGAGAGAGAGAGAGAGAGAGAGAGAGAGAGGAGAGAGAGAGAGAGAGAGAGAGAGAGAGAGAGAGAGAGAGAGAGAGAGAGAGAGAGAGAGAGAGAGAGAGAGAGAGAGAGAGCGCATTGGGGAGACGGGGGACTAGAGAGAGATTGATGTAAAGAGACAAGGAAAGGACGACTGCAATTTAAAGCAGACAGCCAAGAACGACAGAAAAGCGAGAGAGTGACAGAGTATGAGAGAGACAGAGTGACACATAGAGAGGGTGGGAGAGAGAGAGAGGGTGGGAGAGAGAGAGAGGGTGGGAGAGAGAGAGAGGGTGGGAGAGAGAGATGGTGGGAGAGAGAGAGAGGGTGGAGAGAGAGAGAGGGTGGGAGAGAGAGATGGTGGGAGAGAGAGAGAGTGGGGAGAGAGAGGGTGGGAGAGAGAGAGATGGTGGGAGAGAGAGATGGTGGAGAGAGAGAGAGGTGGGAGAGAGAGAGAGGGTGGAGAGAGAGAGAGGGTTGGGAGAGAGAGGGTGGGAGAGAGAGAGGGTGGGAGAGAGAGAGGGTGGGAGAGAGAGAGAGGGTGGGAGAGAGAGAGAGGGTGGGAGAGAGAGAGAGAGAGAGAGAGAGGGTGGGAGAGAGAGAGGTGGGAGAGAGAGAGGGTGGGAGAGAGAGAGAGGGTGGGAGAGAGAGAGAGGGTGGGAGAGAGAGAGGGTGGGAGAGAGAGAGGGTGGGGGAGAGAGAGGGTGGAGAGAGAGAGAGGTGGGAGAGAGAGAGAGGTGGGAGAGAGAGAGAGGTGGAGAGAGAGAGAGCTACAAAGCAAGACAGCGAGAAACATCTACCGGTGTGTTCCTTTTTTGGACCCTCCATTCTTTTGCTTGCATTGGGTTTCTATATTTGATCACACTGGCGTCTCCCCACTGGCGTGTTACCTGATCCTGATCCTGATCCTCATCCTCATCCTCCTCCTCATCGGTCTGTCCTGCTTTTAACTCTCTCTCTCTCTCTCTCTCTCTCTCTCTCTCTCTCTCTCTCTCTCTCTCTCTCTCTCTCTCTCTCTCTCTCTCTCTCTCCCCCTCTCTCTCTCTCTCTCTCTCTCTCTCTCTCTCTCTCTCTCTCTCACCTGATTATTTATTAATCCCGATCTATACCTCTTTGTCCCAATCTACCTCCCTGGTAATTTACTCACACAAAACACTACACACACACACACACAGCGGCTTAGAACTTGGTGTTGTGTGTGTGTGTGTGTGTCACCCACACACACACTGTGAAGAGACCTCAAAATCTCTCTAGGCGTGGAGAGGGACCTCCGTACGACACAATCTGATGAATCACGTCCGGATCCCCAGCGTGTGAACAGAGCCTGGCCCCAAACATAGAACCACGCCTTTTTATTATTAATGTGTAGCTCGCCGTGGGGGCGGAGGGAGAACTACACCAGCGTGATCTGATCGGTGGTTCAGGGAGTCGAGGTCTAACTTTCTTTTAGTGTCTTTTAGTTTACAACTCACCTGTGTGAGTGCATATGTTCTGTGAGTGTGGGTGGGGTCACCCTGACTGCAGAACGCATGCACCCACTGACTCACGGAGGGGCAATCAAAACCCCAGAACCTCAAACCTCTCTCTCTCTCTCTCTCTCTCTCTCTCTTTCTCTCTCTCTCTCTCGCTCTCGCTCTCGCTCTCTCTCGCTCTCGCTCTCTCCGCTCTCTCTCTCGCTCTCGCTCTCTCTCTCTCGCTCTCTTGCTCTCTCTCTCTCTCTCGGTGAGCCAGACGGAACCGACCCTTTAAAGACGACGCGTCCTCCATAATAATAACAACGTAGTGTGTAGTTTCGAAAAACTAATATCAAAAGGCCCTCCTTGGGGCCTCATCGACGTGTGGTTCTCAGACAGCACAACTGAGTACGGATTGTGGGCCCGGTAAACAACAGAGTGCGGGCAGACTCTTTACAACAGGGCCTCGTCACTGCAGGGTGGTGGGGGGGGGGCCTCGTAGTCTAATGCTCAGCGGCCCTTATCGTTAAACATTCAGCCGCGAGAGCCTGCGGTGTGTAAACCTCCTCCGTGCTCGTCCTATTGCGGTTCTTTCACATGAGCTAGGAGAACGCAGAGGACACACTTAACGACGCCTCTTTCTGTAAGCTAACATCTGGGAAACGTGTGTGTGTGTGTGTGTGTGTGGTGATGGACGATTCCTCTGGCGGGTTTATCTCTTTGTGTCTTCACACGGGGACCTGTTTTGTGCTTTCATAACTTCTTACTGCATTGCTGTGCATCTCTGCTTCCCTACGCATCCCTTGAACCCTGTTAAGTAGTTGATAGTAGTTTGCTCAATATTGTACCATCATAGCTATAGCTTATTTACTCTCCCAGGACCCCCATATGCATTCCAGCCGAGCCCATGTGTGCTCTCGACCCGACATTTGGGAGACACTGGTTGACTGGTGTTTTGTCCTCCTCCAGGTGCGGCGGTGGCGGGCGTGTACCGCGTGGCGGGGAAAGACATGGGCCCGCTGGAGGCCCTGGTGCTGGGCGTGGGCCAGACCACCTTCTCCGTCATCATCTCCTTCTCGCGCATCCTGGCCACGCTCTGAAGCACGCCGGCCACACCCGGTGGACGTAGACCCACCACGGAGGAACCCGGGGACTAAACCCACCCCCAAAGCCCCCCAGGCACCCCCCACGGCCTCCCTCCGACGGAGGAGGGCAGTGAGGAGAATCGACCGGATGCGACCGGCCAGCAGCGAAGGCGTGGGGGTCCGCGGGGGAGGGGAGCGGCGTGAGACACGGCGTAAAGGCACGGAAGCCGGGTGTTGTGCGGTTGACGGCAGGACGGAGCCCCCTGGTGTCACCGCTTTGGGTGTGACCGCCGCGATCACGTGAGCCCCTTGGCGGCCAATCAGAGGGAACTCTGCTGTCTGCGTTCTACCGGGTCCACTCGACGATGTGCCAACAGCCCTTCCTAGGACAGATACTGTGTGGTCGTCGCCACTGACTCTTATAGGCGCTCTGTTGTACATGTGGGAAAACCCCACGGGGTTTGGCGGGGGACCCCCTCCCCATCAGCGGATCAAAATGCACTTTAGGTGCCCCTGCGACAACTGAACATCCCAGCGATGAATGTCGACAAAGACGTTACAAAATATTCATCAGCAAGACGGCCTTTCTTCCCTATATTAACATCCTGCCCCCCCCCCAACCAAACCTGAGTACTAACCAACCAATCAACACCGTTTCGGTGCCAAACGGCGTCCAATCCAAACTTTTTAAACTGCCTGGTTTGCGAGACAGCTCGGTTTTCCAAAAAACTGCGAAGGAGACAAGACACCAATCAGTCCGGTCCACGTTCAGTTGGTGTCCCAAATATCCAAGGATGCGTCGTATAATGTACCAATACTCTACTGTTCTGTTCAGGCATGAAACATGGGTACCATCCATGCTCTGGGTGTGTTGTTCGTCTCCTCTGGGTAGGGCCAGGTCACTTGGTCCGTGTCCACACCAACGTGGCTTGATTTGAAAAAAAAAGCTTCATTCACTTTTCTGTTTAGCGAGTGGATTTTCCACAAACACACTCTCTGCAAAGCGGGGATGCAGTCGAAGGCGGCGGTCTCGCGTTGTAGCGTAGCCGTGCGGGGGGACGGGGGGGGGGGGTGGGGACGCCTAAGTGTGATTGCGCTGTGGTCCAGATGGCGGTGGCCAGCTGAAGGAGGTCTGGGCATGCGCATGAGACGGCATGAACTCAAACGGGACCTTGGATCAACCGTGGCTCTTTCAGTGTGGATGGTGTTTTGAAAACGCTCGAGTGGATTGGGGAGAAAACCTGCAAGGGTGGACATAGTGTGGATCGGTCCAGTGTGTGTGTTGGAGGGATAGTGGTCAGGGTTGTGGGTGTGGTCAGGGTGGGAGATGTGGTGGTCAAGGCTGTGGGTGTGGTCAGAGTTGTGGGTGTGGCCAGGGTTGTGTGGTCAGGGATGGAGGTGTGGTTGTCAGGATTGTGGGTGTGATCAGGGTTGTGGGTGTGGTCAGGGTTGTGGGTGTGGTCAGGGATGGAGGTGTGGTTGTTAGCATTGTGGGTGTGGTCAGGGTTGGAGGTGTGGTCAGGGTTGGAGGTGTGGTCAGGATTGTGGGTGTGGTCAGGGTTGTGGGTGTGGTCAGGGATGGAGGTGTGGTTGTTAGCATTGTGGGTGTGGTCAGGTTGGGTATGGTCAGGGTTGGGGTGTGGTCAGGGTTGTGGGTGTGGTCAGGATTGTGGGTGTGGTCAGGATTGTGGGCGTGGTCAGGGTTGTGGGTGTGGTCAGGGTTGTGGTTGTGGTCAGGGTTGTGGGTGTGGTCAGGATTGTGGGTGTGGTCAGGATTGTGGGTGTGGTCAGGGTTGTGGGTGTGGTCAGGGTTGTGGGTGTGGTCAGGATTGTGGGTGTGGTCAGGGTTAAGTAGAAGTAGACGATCCATATCTCTTTATTCTTTTTGTGCGGTGCTGCTTGAGCTGAAACCTTGATGTGATTTTTTTTTTTCTTCTTCAAATTTTTGGGTTTTTCCGGACAGAAGTGAAGTGACCAGATGAAGTCTTCTGAGTGCAGATTCTGACCACAGGGTTGGAATCTTGGCCGCCATCTTGGAGATGGTGAAACCCATGCTGCTTGCTTTGCCTTTTTTCAAAATGGCTCCCAGTTGCTTTTAATGTTTTGTCACCCGATGTCATTTAATTTGAGCCGTGCTCCTTAAGTTTCATGTTCTTCCCACACTGGCCTTTGTTTGAGACCAGTGTGTGTGTGAGGTGAGATGTTGGGTCAGGGTTCACCCATGACACCGTCCTCCCCAATCCACATGCCAGGGTATATCGCTTACCGTAGTGTATCCCATAATAATGTGTTTATTCATTTTAATAAAGCAGCATTGGTATAGCGAAGGCATTAACTAACTATATATATATATATATATATATATATATATATCAATTGGTGAGGATTGACACGCCTATGAATAAGCGCTCGCTGCTGGTGTTGAATACCACACTGAGTTGACATTTTTTATTTCACTTTTTCTGGTTAAGTTGCTGTGGTGTGTGTGTGTGTGTGTGTGTGTGTGTGTGTGTGTGTGGTGTGTGTGTGTGTGTGGTGTGTGTGTGTGTGTGCGGCGCGTGTGTGTGTGTGTGTCGCTACTACCTACCCTAAGTCTAACACAACGAGTCCAAGAATGCAGGTTAGGTTTATAAATGCCAAAGTTCTTTCTCACACCCTAGCTTTACCGTCTCGCTTGTTTGATTTGTTATCTCTGCCCAGAATTACTTCTAAGAATTTGGTTTGAAAACGTTTGTTTTGCACAATACTAGCATGGGGGTGACATTGCACCCAGATCTGTTTTTTTATTTTAGTTTACACTGTAATGTTGTCACAGAATAGGTTGCTTATTTGCAACCTTTGTGTGTGTGTGTGTGTGTGTGTGTGTGTGTGTGTGTGGGTTTTAACTGTACTGGCAATTGCTGTGTGTTTGAATGGGTTATGTAATTGACTCAACTCACCTTCAGTACCAGCTCAGCGCACAAGAGGGCAGTATTTCACTGAAATTCATTTGCAACATTAGCCAAGAACAAAAATGAAGATTGTGGGTTTAAAAATGTGTGATTTGAGCGTTTCTTTCATGTGATCGAATGTCTTTTGTTTGTTTTTTTTTGTTTTTTTAAACGCCCACATGTCTGCACATAAACAACACTGGGTTTCGTTTGAATGTTTTGGCTCAATTTCAGGGACCAAACGTGAGTTACCGAGGATGACTCATCTGTCGTCATAGAAACAATATCTATGTTAAACTGGGTTTGACAGTTGCTGCATATATGGATCGTAGGCGTTGTAAACTGTTCCCCTGTACTCGTTGTGTGGTGTGATTGTGCATGTGAGTAATACTAGCATTTAGTTTGGTCAATTTATATATTTTTTTATTTGTGAGTGTTGAATCAAGAGGCCAAGGACCTCATTTAAAGCAGAGATGGTTTAAACTTCCAAGTTTTAGAAAATAAAAGTCCCTAGAATATTGAGTCAACCATTTGGATTTGCTGAGGCATCACACGAATACCTTCAATCTGGAGTTGTCCACCTATGCCTTAAACTGACTAATGACCTGGAATATTCTGGAAAAGTCAGTGGGTTATGTCTTACCTTGTTTTGTTACCCTAAACACGACCATTTAACACGCTATTTTTAAAATGTTTGGAATTTCCTTTTCTCACCACAGATTCCCAAGCATTGGTTAATAGCATGTTAGCTGTTCTCTTGTGAAAAGCCCCTCCGTGTGCTAACAAACTGTCTTGTAAATAGTCGGTGATGCTCTTAAGAGGCAATGTAGCTAAAAAACGACAAGCTAATTTAACCTTCAGACGGTGTCTTCGTGCCATAATTAATTGCTATATTCTTTGTGTTGGGTTTTTCTTCTTTCGGACCTCCTTGATTATGCCCATGTGAAAACAAATGGATTGGATATTTAGGATTTTTGTACCGCAGTTACCGACAACGGCGCACGAAGCGACACATAAAAATCCTTACCGGACTTTTTCGAAGTGTTACCGGACTAGCAAGGAGCAAGACTCCCGCCTCACGGTCCTGGTGTTTCTCCCGTAGTCTTCTGACGAACACTGCCCCCTGCAGGACACTGTTGTACCAACGCAATATTACTGTACCCCCATTCCCTAAATTGATTGCATGCGCAATACAACTCCGATAATATGTGAACGGATGTCAGACAATCCAAATCGAGAGACGGTGTTTGATTTAAAACAAAAAGAAGGGGAAGAGTACTCCAAAAGTGGCAGTTGTAGATAATGTATAATATATTCTTTTTTTAATTTTGTACCAGCCCGAATCGCTGATGTTTATAACTCTTGCCTATTTATGTACAAATTGTTCTCTCTCTGTACATACTCAGCAGTGCGTTGAAATTAAACATGTTTTGCAGTAAAAAAAAGTCAAATAAGTCAAAACCTCTGTGTACAATTTCCGTTCTCGAAGACCGTCGTTCAACAGGTGCAATGTTTAGCGTTAAGATTATGAAATTATGAAATATAACCATGTGGATTTACACCTTGCTCTCCCACATTGGGAGAATATGAGACATATACGTCAACACCATCTCCTTGCTTTGTATCTCCCTTCTCCCTCCCCTATCTACACACTATTACCTTATACTACTATTTAAGAAATAAACATTCCATTTGATTTTGAGAGCAATATTCAGCCACACAAGACAAGACATGCGTGTTGTGTTTAAAAAAAAACGTTGACCTTTAACATCTAATTTAAGACCAAAATTCCTCTGGTGGTGGGTATCCCATTCCCTGAGTCTGTTGTGTTCTGTTCCAGAGTTCTGTTAGTGTTGTCTGCTCTGTGTCTGTGAGGAAGTGGTGTGGCACAAGCGGTGTGTATTCATGACGGGAGGAGGGAGCGTGTGTTTAGTCGACCGGGGAAATAACGCAGGACTTGCATGTCAACGCTTTCTAAATACAGTTAGCTACCGGAATAGAACCAGAATGGCACTCAATTGTACAACTGTACAGCAGACGTGGTGTATTACTTATAGGCTCTGTTTCATGTACCCACACACACACACACACACACAGTGTTGAGTGCTTGTGTTGTGATTGTATGCACCGATAATAATTAGTAATTGGTTAAAGAGGTTTTATTGTATCTATTTTTGTTTGATGGTGTTGTGTGCGAAGTTGTGTCAAGTTTTAGTGCGAGCTTTCTATCACTTTGTGTTTTTGTGTTTAGCTATTGTAATGTTTGCATCACTTTGTGTGTGTGTGTGTGTGGGGGGGGGGGGGATTGGTGTGTGTGTGTGTGTGTGTGTGTGTTGCTCTTTGTGAATTTGGTGTGTGTTGTTGTATCCAGTTGTGTTCTCCGGTTGTGATCTTTTTATGTTGTGTGTGTGTGTGTGTGTGTGAGGCCTACATCGTGTGTTGTTGTGTTGTGTGTTTTTTGGTCACGTTCAGTGTGGGGTTTTGTACATTTGTTGTTGTGTATGAATGTGTGTCTGGTTGCATCTGCATGTGTGTGTAAGTGTAAGTGTAAGTGTGTGGAAGTGAGAGGAGAGAGAGAGAGAGAGAGAGATGTTGTGTTGTGTCACGTTACATCACCACGACCTGTGAGTTATATTTCTTGACAAGTGCTTGTAAACAGTGGAGGACCTCCAGGTGATGTTATAACGGGGACACATCATCTCAGCGCGGTGGAATGTAATCAGCGGTCCGTTGGAATGGAAACAAAAACCTCCGTCTCAAGTGGTTAATACATCGAGGCCCGGGTTGTTATTCTGTTCCTAAAGCCTTTTTGTTGAGGTTGTTGCCATTTTACAATCAGCCAATCAGAGGGCGGCTGAGCGGTACCGGATAAGAATGTGCGTGTGCGTGTGTATGTGTGTGTGTGTGTGTGTGTGTGTGTGTGCGCGCGCGCGGTTTGTGTGTCTGTGTGTGCGCGCGCGCGGTTTGTGTGTGTGTGTGTGCGTGTGTGTGTGTGTGTGTGTGTGTGTGTGTGTGTATATGAACTATCCCTGGAATGCCCGCCTCGCCGCTTATACAAGGCAGTGTTGATATGTGTTTACATTATATGGATGTGTATGTGGGAGAATATGTGTGGTATGGCATGTTTGTGTCTGCATGGTGTGTGTGTGTGTGTGTGTGTGTGTGGTGTGGTGTGTGTGTGAGTGTGTGAGGTGTGTGTGTGTGTGTGGTTATAGCGATTAGCCCTTTATCATTTTCAGTCTTTTATGAAGGAGATTTTGGAATAAATATATCACTTTTTTATCTTTATACTGTATGTGTTGGTGACCTTTTGCTACTCTTACCCTAACAGTACATTGGGTGTCGTCATTTAGCCAACGCTTTTATCTCAACTGAATTACAGGGAATTCAGAGACGAGTCATTAAGGAGCAGGTAGGGGTTAGACAGTACAGAGACGGGCCATTAAGGAGCAGGTAGGGGTTAGACAGTACAGAGACGGGTCATTAAGGAGCAGGTAGGGGTTAGACAGTACAGAGACGGGTCATTAAGGAGCAGGTAGGGGTAAGACAGTACAGAGACGGGTCATTAAGGAGCAGGTAGGGGTTAGACAGTACAGAGACGGGTCATTAAGGAGCAGGTAGGGGTTAGACAGTACAGAGACAGGTCATTAAGGAGCAGGTAGGGGTTAGACAGTACAGAGACAGGTCATTAAGGAGCAGGTAGGGGTTAGACAGTACAGAGACGGGTCATTAAGGAGCAGGTAGGGGTTAGACAGTACAGAGACAGGTCATTAAGGAGCAGGTAGGGGTTAGACAGTACAGAGACAGGTCATTAGGAGCAGGTAGGGGTTAGACAGTACAGAGACAGGTCATTAAGGAGCAGGTAGGGGTTAGACGGTACAGAGACAGGTCATTAAGGAGCAGGTAGGGGTTAGACGGTACAGAGACGGGTCATTAAGGAGCAGGTAGGGGTTAGACAGTACAGAGACAGGTCATTAAGGAGCAGGTAGGGGTTAGACAGTACAGAGACAGGTCATTAGGAGCAGGTAGGGGTTAGACAGTACAGAGACAGGTCATTAAGGAGCAGGTAGGGGTTAGACGGTACAGAGACAGGTCATTAAGGAGCAGGTAGGGGTTAGACGGTACAGAGACGGGTCATTAAGGAGCAGGTAGGGGTTAGACGGTACAGAGACGGATCCTTAAGGAGCAGGTAGGGGTTAGACGGTACAGAGACGGGTCCTTAAGGAGCAGGTGGGGGTCTGTCTATCTCTCTGTTTGTCTATCTGCCGACCGCATCAGGTCACTCGCGGCTATTGTCTTATTGCTTCCTGCTACAGGAAGCACTCCGAGGGTTAGCTGTTAGCTAGGACAAGCCACAATGGCTGGAGTAGGACCAAGTACTGCCACCCGCGCATCGCTAGCGGTTATTGACCTGTGTGTGTGTGTGTGTGTGTGTGTGTGTGTGTGTGTGTGTGTGTGTGTGTGTGTGTGTGTGTGTGTGTGTGTGTGTGTGTGTGTGTGTGTGTGTGTGTGTGTGTGTGTGTGTGTGTGTGTGTGTGTTGTCTACATCTGTCCCCACACACACAGGAGGGCGAGGCTGAACGCACACAGGACAGGCACACACAGGAACATACACATTGCCGCTATTAATAATGGCGACTGTCTTGGAACAAATATGAGACATACTGGTTTGTAACTGGAAAGAATGAACTGTGCTGCCGAAATGAGTTTCTGGCTACGGGCCTGGTGTCGTGGGTGTCAAATGGCATTTTGACATTTCTTTTATTTTTGCATTAAGTGTACTTGAACCCTTCCACCAGGGGGCAGCCTTGTATCGATTTAATAATTGTACTATTATTACATTATGTTCGCTGTCTTCTCGCTTCTTATTAGATTACATTCGATTAGATTCTAATGTAT
>CM051007.1:27605144-27625144 GCA_027704905.1 Muraenolepis orangiensis
AAATGATTTAGCATCTAACCAGAGTGCAAATGTTGCAGTAAACATGCATGGTAATATATCATTTACAGTTTACAGTTGCTAAAAGACAGTCTACTAGGTATAAAAACAGTTATAAGGTTACTTATAGAGTATGTGTGAGATATGTGCATACTAATAGGTATATGTATACAGGTAGTATTCAACAGGTAGTATGGACACCAGGAGTAGACACTATACTAGACTTAGTTTGTCTTAGACCGGCTACTGTGTCGATCAGTAAATAATGTTTTATATGAGTACTGCTTGTAAAAGAGGTCTAAGACCTCTTTTACTTATATCTTAGGGCAATAATATTTCAATATGATCATTAGTTTGAATGGTGTGTGGTATTGTCAATATGTGAAGTTACCGACTTATCGTGATGCCGTTATATAGTGTAGATTCATTAGGATAAGGAAAAATTAGGTTTGAAACACCAGAGAGAATTGGAAACTAGTTTTCATCCAATACCATACTTATATATATAAGTTTTCCATATAGCCTACTGCTTTTTTGAATTCATAAGCATATCATGATATTTATCGATATCTTGTGAAATTTCCTTGTGATTATCCCTGGGAATCAGCATATTTTCTTATCAACATATTATCACGATAATACATTTTTTCCAAAGCGTCTATCCCTATGACCAACCTTTACTAAATCTATGATTCTCACTCTTATTATCTTATTATGGTTCTCTTCTTGTAATTCACGGGTCGTCCACAGAGGGCGCCAGAACATTTAGCATTGTTATCTGATAGGAAAACCCCTCTAAAAAGACTCTATTGTCCTTCCACTCCACTCCACCAAGTCCAGTCCGGGGTTTGGGTCTCTCCCTGGAGGGCCGCGGCGGTGGGAAGCGCTCGTCGCAGGGGGGCTGCTTTTATTACCCACATTAGCGCGGGATGATTCATGCGTTGTGTGAGGGTGACATTTATGGCCTTTTCTTTTTCGCTCCTCATTCAACGACCAAATAACACAATTGTTTTATTCATGTGAATCTCGACCCGTGTGTTGACTCCCTGCCAATGCTAGAAAAGAGAGAGAGAGAGAGAGAGAGAGAGAGAGAGAGAGAGAGAGAGAGAGAGAGAGAGAGAGAGAGAGAGAGAGAGAGAGAGAGAGAGGGGGAGGGAGAGAGAGAGAGAGAGAGAGAGATGTAAAACATGTATCGACCATGTCAGCGTTTGACGACGCCAAAAGCAAAAGGGAACGGCGAACGGGCCTATAATTAACTCACAACATTTAGGGGAAAAAAAAGAATAGGACTGAGGGGAAGTAATAATTGATATAGCCTACATAATTGAACTCTCCATTATGGGGTCTCTGATGTTGACACTTGGCGTGTTAACACGTCAAGCGTTCACACGCTCGGAGTGATGCGCGTGTGCACTCATAGCGATATGAATCCAAGCCGATCAAAACAGCGGAAGCAGCGTGGGGACTAAACAGGAAGCTTCACCCACGTGTTTACAGGTCATGCTGGCTCCTTTGCGTCGGTGGGCAACCAACCGCAAACACTCAACTCCATTAGATTAGATCAGATTAGATGAGATGAGATGAGATTCAAATGTAATTGTCATGTCACAGCACAAAGTACAGTACAGCGAAAGGAATTTGGCACCTAAACCAGAGCAAATGTTGCAGTTAAGTGCATGGTAATATAATATACAGTGGTTAAATAAGATGTAAAGACAGTCTACTAGGTATAAAATAACTTATAGAGTATAGGTGTGAGATATGTGCAGAATTACAGGTATATATATATATATATATATACCTATATATATATATAAACGGTTTATATATAAACGGGTGAGTATACCTACCTGAGTAGGCCTATACTTAATATATTAATATTTAATATAAAATATAAAAATATGAATCCATCCTGTATCTTTTCATGGGCCTTGTATACGGAATCAAAACGATGCATCTTGAAGACTCGCGACGAAACAAAGGCTCTATTATAATTCAGTCTCTATTGAAGGAGGTCAAGTGAACTTACGCTATGTCCTAGTTTATAAATAGCCCACAGGGCCTAAATCAAAGAGCCATTAGAGGAGGACAGCGGGTTTTGTCTCCAAAGGGCCGCTAACAATGGCAATGGTGATGTTGGTTTTACCCCGGCCTGCAGGGCGGATGTTATTTAAACCCTTCTGGTCTCTTGTGTTGCTCATTCTTCAGAGCTCTTTCTTTCTTTAATTCTAATTAGAACCCGGGGAAACAGGTGTGGACAAAGTTTGATTTCGTACACGAAGGTACACAACTTGACCTCGGTGTCGGAACAGGACATTCGCTGCTAAATGACTGTAACGTAACGTAATGTAATGTAATGTAATGTCACGACTGCCTTTCCAATGCGTAAATAAGGACACATTTGCGCATTGTAAGGGGTGACTAGTCCTGTAACCATCTACATGAGGATGCTCTCTATGCTTTTATTGTGTACTCACATTTTCCCTTATTAGCGCAAAGTAGCTCTTCCCATCCTCCCAGAGGACGGGATTTTCCCACCAGAAAGAAGCCCACGGAACATTCATCTTCCAGAGTTCCGTTCTGTTCCATTCTCTCTCTCTCTCTCTCCCCCCCCCTCTCTCTCTCTCCTTCTCTCTCTCTCTCTCTCTCTCTCTCTCTCTCTCTCTCTCTCTCTCTCTCTCTCTCTCTCTCTCTCTCCTTCTCTCTCTCTCTCTCTCTCTCTCTCTCTCTCTCTCTCTCTCTCTCTCTCTCTCTCTCTCTCTCTCTCTCTCTCTCTCTCTCTCTCTCTCTCTCTCTCTCTCGCTCAGCTCTGAGATGAGGTATCTCTCTCTCTCTCTCTCTCTCTCTCTCTCTCTCTCTCTCTCTCTCTCTCTCTCTCTCTCTCTCTCTCTCTCTCTCCCTCTCCCCCCCCTCTCTCCCTCCCTCCCTCCCTCCCTCCCTGCCTCTCTCTCTCTCTCTCTCTCTCTCTCTCTCTCTCTCTCTCTCTCTCTCTCTCTCTCTCTCTCTCTCTCTCTCTCTCTCTCTCTCCCTCCCTCCGTCCCTCCCGTCGTCCCAGCAGTGGAACAAGAGCACCTCCTTGAAGCTGAGGTGAGGTGCAGCACCACACTGACCACTGGAACCACTTCAACCCACACCAATCCCAGAAGAACTACCAGAGGCCACTTCCCCAAACCTCTGGCCCCGCATTAAGGGGTCGTTTGAAGGGTATTCTGACCGGGTTCAGACCTGCCTGCCTGTGTGTGTGTGTGTGTGTGTGTGTGTGTGGGGGGGGGTCATGTGAGGACAGAGATGAGAGTCGATTTGGTTTTTCCTAATGGTATTTTTTTTTGTCAGCGGTTTGAAGCACAGCCGCTTTAGTGCTATTTTGGGAGATTGAATCGGATCAGCGAAATTAAAACTTCGAAGCCAATTTGTGGTTGAATTGTCACAAATGCAATTTTGTTTAATGCGCTTTGATTCACTGGCAAATCGCTACCAAACGATGAACCGACGTGCTTTCCAACGGGCAAAGTTGGAACATATTGAAGGAAAGGTGAACAGGTGCCTATGAGTGGAAATAAGCACAAAAACGACACACACACACACACACACGTGCACGACACACACGTGCACGACACACACACACACACACACACACACACACACACACACACGTGCACGACACACACACACAGGCACAGGCACACACACATGCACACACACACACAGGTGCACACACACACACACACAGGCACACACACATACATACACACACATACACACACGCACAGGCACACACACATACATACACACACACACAAACACAAACACACACAAACACAAACACACACACACACACACACACAAACACAAACACACACACACACAGTTTATCAAACCAAATCTGTGCGTATGTTTCCATGGGGGAATTCACAGCAGGCTTGTCGCCATTTTGGATCTGGTGCGGAAAATGTCAGAATGTTCCGTCTGTACCCTGAGGCCTTCTCCCTTCATTCTTCCATTGGTTGTTTTGCGTCGTTCACAATTTTTGCTATAAATATATTAAAGTTGTAGTTTTGATGTTGTTGTTCTTATTAAAGTAATGTTCTCTGATTGGGGGAATATTATTGCCGCTTTTAATATCTCCCCAATCAGAGAACATTACTATAATTACTAATACTAAATAATTAACAATTCTCCTAAAATAATAATATCTTTCCACAGCGAGATGGTATATACACGAGGGACATGTTGAGACGGAAATTAAAACTTTGTTATAACCTACAATTGTGAACGTCTTCTCACAATCCACACAAGAATGAATCAAAAGATGCACGACACGTGGTAGAAGTTAGAGACCACGTGATCACGTGTCGGAAACACTATCGCGACAGTGTGGCTTGGAGGAAACCAAACGCTGACGTCACTGACACGAAGCATACGGCATGCACTGCACCTGACTCACCGACATGACTGTTAACGTTCATAAGTTATATCTAATCAATCAAAAGCAGGTAGTTCTAAAAGAAGACGGTTATATACAGTGTGTGTGTGTGTGTGTGTGTGTGTGTGTGTGTGTGTGTGTGTGTGTGTGTGTATAATGTGTCACATAACCAACATCTGATTAAGACGGGGGAGGCAGGCGGAAGTGTGCAGTGTGCAAAAGGCTTTTAATTGATTATTCCATTGATTGGCAGACAGAGAGAGAGAGAGAGAGAGTGAGTCAGTGATTTATGGCCCTGCGATGGCGGTGGTCACGTGTGCGTGGATCGAACAAGAGTAAACTCTGAAAGACATGTTTGTATTACATGTATTTGTAACCACTGAAGTATGTCTCTTATAGGTTACAGCAACATTTAAAAAATATATATATTATATTTATATATTTTCTATTATATTTATTATTTATTATTATTATTATTATTATATTTTTTATTTTTTTATTATATTTATTATATTATATTTATTTATATTTGGGAATTTGATATGTGCTTATTTTGTTTAGTTTTTAAATCATTTATATTTACAATTGCTGTGTTTGGTGTAAAAAGGTGTAACAGTGAGGATGTTCTTACTCTATCTCGTTGTAGATATTGTGCAATCATGGCAATTAAAGGCCTTCCGATTCTAAGTGTACCGACACGTGGGTGGTTGGTTATCCCCCCCCCCCGCGTCTGTTACTACATTATACCATATATAACAACTATAACCAACTTTAATACATACTAATATTAGTACTGCGACCGTTTTCACTTTAGCCTGTGTCATAATAACATCTCAATGGGGTTGTGTAATCGTCGTTGATGGTATTAACTCTTCAATGGGAGGGGTTGTTGGGGTGGTTATACAAGCACATTGTGGGTGGTGTGTGTGTGTGTGTGTGTGTGTGTGTGTGTGTGTGTGGTGTGTGTGTGTGTGTGTGTGTGTGTGTGGTGTGTGTGTGTGTGTGTGTGTGTGTGTGTGTGTGTGTGAGGACATCTCTGGAGGATAGCCATTGGATATGGATGCTTGACAAATTGATTATTCCACTCAGATTTTATTATTTCACATTGATTCGAGACGACGATGGCGTTCATTTGATACGACAACCTGTTGCATTCTCACCATATGTCCACTGCTGTCTAACAGATGTTGTGTGATATTGTTTGGGAAATATTAGTTTTTCAGGGTATTTCCTCCACTTAATGATGAGCTATTGGCAAGGGATCAGATATGAGCTTGAACGTGATTGGCTGCTGTGCTCTAGTTGTGACATCACGACAGCTGCTACTTCCTGCCTGCTATGCTATGCTATGCTATGCTAAGGACTCGACGGTAACCCTACCCTGATTGGACTTGAACTTTTTACACTAAAATGATTAACATTTAAACAGTTCAATCTCTGCTCAAACAGTTGTTGTTTTTGCCCCCACCCTCATGAAGGGGGTGTATGCAAAACACAGGGCTAAATGTGGCCGTCTATAAATACTTATAAGATATAAATATACATAAATATCTATAAACACACAAAGCGGTTTGCTACGCCAACACTAATCGGTCACAGTTTGCCCGGTGAATGACGCCTTTCTCTGGAAGCTTTGCATCCCATAAACATTTCTATTTTGGGGGACAAACCAAAATACACGTACATGTATATCTCAAAGAGCATGGAGAACCACAGACCAGCACGGAACCAGCAGACAGAACCAGGGAAAGAGAACCGTAAACGTGACACAGAACCAGGGAAGAGAACCGTAAAAGTGACACAGAACCAGGGAAGAGAACCGTAAACGTGAAACAGAACCAGGGAAGAGAACCGTAAACGTGAAACAGAACCAGGGAAGATAACCCAAAATATGAAACAGAACCAGGGAGAGAACCCAAAATATGAAACAGAACCATGGTAGATAACCATACATCTAAAAACAGAACCAGAAGGTATACAGAACTCGCCAGCAAAATCTGGAACCAGGAAACAGAACCAGAATCGGGGAAACCAACTAAATAGTTCTTCATTCCAACACTCTGTAACAACCACACAGTTCAACAGGTTCTAGATGGGTCTGTAGAAGCTGGGCTCATGTCACCAAACTCCAAACCTCCAGGATACAAGAAACAGAAGAAGAAACAGAAACAGAAACAGAAGAAGAAGAAGAAGAAGAAGGGTGGGGGTGGGGGTGGTTGGGCCACCACCTCCACCCAAGCCTAGAGAAGAGTCTTCAGTGTGGGATGAGATGTCGACTCGCCAGGCCTGTCTGAAAGAGAAGGGAGATGACACACACACCACACACACACACACACACACACCACACACACACACACACACACACACACACACACACACACACACACACACACACACAACACACACACACACACACACACACACACAACAACACACATGAATCCACAGTAAACTCCTAAACTCTCGGTGCAACATTTCACTGTCACTGCCTGTGTTATATTGCCATCGAAAAAAATAAACTATAAATCATTATTTATGAAAAAGTAATGCTATCAACTGTGTGTGTGTGTGTGTGTGTGTGTGTGTGTGTGTGTGTGTGTGTGTGTGTGTGTGTGTGTGTGTGTGTGTGTGTGTGTGTGTGTGTGTGTGTGTGTGTGTGTGTGTGTGTGTATGTGTGTGTGTGCGTGTGTGTGTGTGTATTCAAAAGCTTGTGTGGCTGTGCAGGTGAGTCATCACAGCGATGGGGGAGGAGGGAGGAGGGAGGGGGGTGGGGAGGGAGGGAGGGGGGATTGGAGAGGGAGGAGTGAGGGGGGAGGAGGGAGGGAGAGAGGGGGGAGGAGGAGGGAGGAGAGAGGGGGAGGAGGGAGGAGGGAGGGGGGAGAAGGGAGGTAGGAGGGAAGGAGGGGGGAGGGTGGAGGAGGGAGGGAGGAGGGGGAGGAGGGAGGGAAGGAGGGGGGGGGGTGGAGGAGGGAGGGAGGAGGGGCCCCGGTTGTGGGCGGACGGCTGTTGCACGAGTGTCTGTTTTAAAGTTGGATCTTTTTTCCAACAGCAGCAGCAGGGGGTAACTGCTGTCTGTTCCTCACTCTGCTCTCTCTATATTCACACTGAAGACATTGGTTCATTTGTACATTTCTCAACTTGAAGCACAAGCAGTCACCCCCCCCCCAGTGTGTGTCGACTCACGGTGGTGGTCATAATTCACTGTAAAAACATACAGTAGTTTAAAAATAACACCACCACAGTTCTGTTCCCACAATGACGACCAGCTGTTTTAGTAGCCGCTCTGTCAGGCGGTATTGCCTCACCAACGCCTTATCTCTCAAGGTCACCAGCTCGGGAGCCTGGTGGGTTGACTATTGGTGGCAACCGAGTTCGAAAAATTGACGAAATCTGGCACACATTTAGCTCCAAGCTAATGACCCTAAAATAGGCCAAATCATCTTAACATTACATTACATTACATTACATTACATTACCAGTCATTTAGCAGACGCTTTTATCCAAAGAGACTTACAATAGTGTGTTTCAACAAAGGAAGGTAAGAGAACAACTCGTCACCAGAAGTCAAAAGTGCATTTAATTCCTCACACGTCTCCAACAACTGAACCAGTGCTCAGATAGAAGTACAATGAGGGAAAAGTACAGTAAGGTAAAAGTACAGTAAGTTGGCAAACAATATACAACAATATCTAGAACAATATCTACCTTTCATAGCATTACATTGACATACTATAACATTTACACGGACGCCCATGTTTTGCTTGTAGCCTATTAATAAAACAGTTGACTGTATGTTATCTTCCGGGCCATTATTATATTAACAATGAGTTATTGGTATGCATACCTCAGGGCTGCAATATATATATATATATATATATATATATATATATATATATATGGGCCCCTGCTGCTTAAAAGTAACCTTGCTTGCTTGAAAACAACAAGGCTTCCGTCCCGGCGGATACAGAGATGAGATGAGATGAGATGAGATTAGATTAGATTCCAATTTATTGTCATTGCAAGTACAGTACAGTGAAAATAATTTAGGCATCTCTAACCAGAGTGCAAATGTTGCAGTAAAGTACATAGTAATACAATTTACAGGTTAAAAGTCTACTGGGTATTAAATGGGATATGAGCATACTAATAGGTATATATATATATACAGGTAAGTGAGTATTTAACAGGTACTGATCAGTTGTTGAAAGCAGGATACATATATATATATATATATATATAAATGTAAATGTATATACAAATGAGCATATATCAATGTATGGCATATATAAATGTATATACAAGAGTAGGAGCAGTTCTATCAACAGTTGAGATTTAAATATATATATGGCAGGTACAGTAACCAGGTATCTTATTAATAAATATGTAAAGTATGGAGAGGATTTTTAGATCCTCATGTCTCTCCCTCCATACAGAGACTGTTTGCACGGGAAAGCCCAGTCTGTCTGTCGGTCGGTGGTTCGGTCGGTCTGTCTGTCGGTCGGTCGTGGTGGAGGTGGGGGGGGGGGGCGTGGAGGGGGGCACAACGTGACCCGACAACAAGGAACCTCCGGGAAAACCGTCAGTCCTAAACTATGTGCAAAGGGGGGACCAGTCGACGCGGAGGAGGAGAGGAGGGGGGACCGCGAGGGACGACACCGTCGCGGCCGCTCGTCGTTTGAGAATCCTGCGGCGTTTTTTAAAACAAATACAACCCGAAGTTACGGAGTAATTCCCCCCCCCCCGTGAGTAAGAGAGAGAACACACGTCGACGGAGCGAAGTGGTGGTGGTGTTTTTTTAAAACGTCGCTGTGTTCCAAATTAACATGGCGCGACGCGCGGCCCGTCGAACGCCCCCCCGCCCTCTCTCTCCCCCCCCTCGTTGAAGCCGTAGTTGTCATTCTGCGGTTGGGAGGCGGAGACGGGACCCCCGGTGACGTCAGTGGGCCTGCCTGTTTCCTGCAATAGAAAGTGAGAGAGAGAGAGAAGGTGAATAGAGAAAACCTCTCCCCTCTCTCTCCCCCCCACCCACCCACCCCCCGATGCTGTGTGTGTGCGTGTGTGTGTGTTCAAGTGGAAATGCCCGACCATAGCTAGGACTTGCACCTGTGTGAGTATACGTGCGCTCCTCGGTTACCGACTTAACACCTTCTGTGCTTCTGTGTTCCGCGTCTCGGCGTGCTGCTGCCCTGCTCAAGAGAGAGACACAGAGAGACATATAGAGAGAGAGAGACATAGAGAGAGATAGAGAGAGAGTCGCTGCGTTTCTACAACGTGATCTCGTGTTTTGGGAGGCACAGCGAAGACGACGCCTTTTCGGACCCGAGTAGGCTCTTTATCAATGTCCTAATTGTTGTGTCTGGAGGTTTTTCAAAGGGACAGGGGTGGAGGGTGGGCTGGCTGGGTCTATCATGCATGCTGGGAACGTCACGTTTTCACACACACACACACACACACACACACACACACACACACACACACACACACACACACACACACACACACACACACACACACACACACACACACTTCTGACTCTCTGCAGGGGACGACGAGCGAGGCTCTCGTGTCTCGCAGCTTCTCTTCTGCTTCTCAACGTTTAAGGAACACCGGGCGACCCGTGGGGTTTTTATAAAGTGATTGTGTGTGTGTGTGTGTGTGTGTGTGTGTGTGTGTGTGGACCAGGGCCTGCTTACTGCTGGGATCTGCCGTAGGTAAGTGGACCTCTGGTTCTGGTTCTGGTGGTGGGGGTTCGGTTCGGTTCCTCCCCCCCCCCCCTTTCCACGCCATTTTCACCCCCTTGTCTTTACGGTGAACCGGAGCTGCGGCGACGCGGTGGGATTGTATGTAGTAACGTCGGTATGTGTGTGTGTGTGTGTGTGTGTGCAGATGGGAAGTGTGTGTCCCAGAGACTATTGCTATAGAGACTGGCGAGGGGTTTTCCCTGGCTCCGCCCTCTTTACATGGCGTGTGTGTGTGTGTGTTTGTGTTGCTTTGCAACAGGCGCGAAACACCAGAGATATTCCCACGCACCGCTGTTTATGTGTGTGTGTGTGTGTGTGTGTGTGTGTGTGTGTGTGTGTGTGTGTGTGTGTGTGTGTGTGTGTGTGTGTGTGTGTGTGTGTGTGTGTGTGTGTGTGTGTGTGTGTGTGTGTGTGTGTGTGTGTGTGTGTGTTGCTTTGCAACAGGCGCGAAACACCAGAGATATTCCCACGCACCGCTGTGTGTGTGTGTGTGTGTGTGTGTGTGTGTGTGTGTGTGTGTGTGTGTGTGTGTGTGTGTGTGTGTGTGTGTGTGTGTGTGTGTGTGTGTGTGTGTGTGTGTGTGTGTGTGTGTGTGTGTGTGTGTGTGTGTGTGTGTGTGTGTGTGTGTGTGTGGAGAACAGGTCTAATCAGCGTTGTCCAGTAACACTGACCGATTGAATGGGTCGCAGTGGCATCACGGGTATCCCCCTTGTTCCCCTCGGTGACGAGAACATGCGTTACGTGCGTAATGATAAGGCGGTTAGCGATGAGGCGATGACGTCACGCTTTGAGGCTGGGATGGGATTCTCAGGTGTGTACGGGGTGTTTCCTCAGATATACCTAGACATATATCCAGATGTTGACACACACACATACATGCACACACACGTGCACACGCACATGCACGCACAGCTATACGTAGATCCAGATTTTGACAGACAGTGACACACACGCACATGCACACACACGTGCACACGCACACACGTGCACATGCACACGCACACACACACGCGCGGCAAGTGTATGCACCGATCGCGTCTTTCCCATCGCGTCTGCGCAGAGACGGGTTACTTTTTGGGGGGCTTGCCAGGTGAGAGACTGTGCACGTTACATTATTTGACTTTCGTTGTCCTTGTGTGTGCGTGTGCGTGTGCATGTGTGTGTGCGCGCACGTGTGTATGTGTGTGTGTGTGTGTGTGTGTGCATGTGTGTGTATATAGGCTACATCCTATACCGAATTCCACCGTGAGGTGATGTCATCGTTGTAGCGCCACATGTGTGTGTGTGTGTGTGTGTGTGTGTGTGTGTGTGTGTGTGTGTGTGTGTGTGTGTGTGTGTGTGTGTGTGTGTGTGTGTGTGTGTGTGTGTGTGTGTGTGTGTGTGTGTGTGTGTGTGTGTGTGTGTGTGTGTGTGTGTGTGTGTGTGGTATAAAACCCACCCGCCGCGTGTAGTAACGGTTATGTAATATTTGCGCGTGGAGGGAAAACAAAGGCTGCCCCCCCCCACCGTTAGACCGAGTGTTGCGGTGGTTGTTGTTGTTGTTGTTGATGTTTATTATTTTTGCACGTGCATCAACAGCCGTGTATCCCGAAGCATTCCGGTAGTCAATGAAAGAAAGAACAACAGAAGGGATAATCTAACGTGTGGTGTAGAGTCTGTGTGTGTATGATTTGATTGTAACGGGCGATAGGACGGATTGGTGTCCCTGCGCCCTGCCGACGCAGAGAGAGAAGAGGAGGAGAGAGAGAGAGGAGGGGGAGAGAGGGAGAGAGAGAGAGAGAGAGAGGAGGGAGAGAGAGGATGGAGAGAGAGGATGGAGGGAGAGAGAGGAGAGAGAGAGAGAGAGAGAGAGAGGAGGGAGAGAGAGAGGATGGAGAGAGAGGATAGAGAGAGAGAGAGAGAGAGAGAGAGAGAGAGAGATGGAGCCACTCGGTTCATCACTCATTCATTATGCAGGTGATCGGCAGGCAGACCACCCCCCCCCCCAACATTTTCGCAGTGCTGTGGTTGTTTTGGTTTTTCTAGTTGCAAGATCGAGCTTTAAAGTAGTGTTTAACTTGAAGCCCCACCCACCACCATCACCAACACCAACACCACCACCACCATCACCACCACCAACATCCTCCAACAAGCCAGCACATCCATCACAGTTCAAGAGGGCACCGAAAGCCACCAAAGTCCAGCGGGGGAAAACATATGTTATAAGTTCCGTTTTGTCCGGCCGTGTCTGCGTAGGCCTCATCAAGTGGTAACTTGAACACGGGGATGGGCTGACCGAACCTCCACCCACCTGGCCACGCTGTTTAAGGACCCCATTGTGTTTCAGTTTAAACCTTTTGTCTCCTCCTCCTTGTCGTAAGGGGACATTAGTTGGGCTGCCTATAGCTCTTTCTCTCTCTCTCTACTTTGCCCTCGTTCTGTCTCTCTGTCTCTCTCTCATCTCTCTCTTTATATCTATCTCTCTCTCTGTCCCCACCTCACCTTGTGTTCTCTATCTATTCTTCTATCTCGCTATCTCTCTCTATCTCTGTCTCTAGCAGGCGTTTCCCCCAATAAACACAACCACACACACAAGCGACCTGTGTGTGGAGGGTGTGTGTGGAGGGTAGGTGTGTGTGTGTGTGTGTGGAGGGTGGGAGAGTGGGCGGGTGTGTGAGTGTGTATCGGATGACTGCAGAGGTTGTTGAGGAACACATGTCTCGCCTCTGTCCTCCTGCTCTCCTCCTCTCTGCTCCTCTCCCCTTCTCCTTTCTCCACTCTGCTCCTCTCCCCTCTCCTCCTCTCCTTTCTCCTCTCTGCTCCTCTCCCCTCTCCCCCTCTCCTTTCTCCTCTCTGTTCCTCTCCCCTTCTCCTCCTTTCTCCTCTCTGTTCCTCTCCCCTCTCCTCCTCTCTGCTCCTCTCCCCTCTCCTCCTCTCCTTTCTCCTCTCTGTTCCTCTCCCCTTCTCCTCCTTTCTCCTCTCTGTTCCTCTCCCCTTCTCCTCCTTTCTCCTCTCTGCTCCTCTCCCCTTCTCCTCCTCTTTTCTCCTCTCTGTTCCTCTCCCCTTCTCCTCCTCTTTTCTCCTCTCTGTTCCTCTCCCCTCTCCTCCTCTCCTTTCTCCTCTCTGCTCCTCTCCCCTCTCCTCCTCTCCTTTCTCCTCTCTGTTCCTCTCCCCTTCTCCTCCTCCTTTCTCCTCTCTGTTCCTCTCCCCTTCTCCTCCTCCTTTCTCCTCTCTGCTACTGTCTCGTCTCCTCTCCTCTCTGACAGAACTCTGGCTCGGTCCGCACTGCACAACTGTATATAAAATAATAATAATAAAAACACAATAATAAAAACACCCCCCCCCCCCCCCCCCCCCCGCCATGCAGGGGGCAGAGTTACAGGTTCAGCTCAAGCTTTGTGGTTTGTGGCTGGCAGAGCAGGTGGTTGTAGGGGTGGAGGTGGTGGTGGAGGCGGTGGTTGTAGGGGTGGGGATGGAGGTGGTGAGTGGAGGTGGTGGTTGTGGAGGTGGAGGTGGTGGTTGTAGGGGTGGAGGTGGTGGTTGTAGGGGTGGGGTTGGAGGTGGTGGGTGAAGGTGGGGTTGGTTGTAGGGGTGGAGGTGGAGGTGGTGGTTGTAGGGGTGGGGATGGAGGTGGTGGGTGGAGGTGGAGGTGGTGGTTGTAGGGGTGGAGGTGGAGGTGGTGGTTGTAGGGGTAGGGGTGGGGGTGGAGGTGGTGGTGTGGGTGAAGGTGGGGTTGGAGGTGGTAGGGGTAGGGGTGGAGGTGGTACGGGTGCGGGTGGAGGTGGTGGTGTGGGTGAAGGTGGGGTTGGAGGTGGTTGTAGGGGTGGGGGTGGAGGTAGGGGTGGTGGTGTGGGTGAAGGTGGGGTTGGAGGTGGTAGGGGTAGGGGTGGAGGTGGTAGGGGTGCGGGTGGAGGTGGTGGTGTGGGTGAAGGTGGGGTTGGAGGTGGTTGTAGGGGTGGGGGTGGAGGTAGGGGTGGGGTGGAGGTGGTGGTGTGGGTGAAGGTGGGGTTGGGGGTGGTTGTAGGAGTGGGGGTGGAGGTAGGGGTGGGGGTGGAGGTGATGGTGAGGGTGGAGGGTGTTTTTTTTGGATGAGGATTAGATTAGATTAGATTAGATTCCAATGTATTGTCATCTCACAGCACAAGTACAGTACAGCGAAAATAATTTGGCATCTAACCAGAGTGCAAATGTTGCCGTAAAGTGCCTGGGAATATACAAGGTTCAGTGGTTGAATAAGATGTAAAAACAGTCTACTAGGTATAAAAACAGGTATAAAAGAACTTATAGAGTAGGTATGAGATATGTGCAGAATTATACGTATATATATATATATATATATATATATATATACACAGGTAAGTATACAAGAATCAACAGGAAGAGATCAGGGGTTATCAACAGTCCAGCAGGCAGTGAGCATGCGGTTATAGCAACAGTTACGGAGAAGGAGCGGTTGGCATTCCGACACGGTCGCCAAGTTTAACCGTCGGATCAATCCGCGGCGTATCAGTTTCACGAGCGGTCACCGAGCAAGTTTGTGTTTGTGTTTTTTTTGTTTTCCTGTCTTTTGCGTGAGATAAAGATGTACTACGAATGGCAGTCCCAGGGTCAACTAGGGTCAGGCGTCACTGTACCGAAAGTACAGGACGATCGTAACACGTGAATAAAAACTACCAATGCTTCAAGTGGTGTGTGTATATATATAATTAATATATCTCTTATTCTTCTGTGTTTCCCGTAGTTCTCCTAAAAGGAGCCGGCGTGTGCGTCAGCCCGGTCCAGACCCGGTCAGAACCGACCCAAAGAGCCAGCCGTGATGTCGCTGTGACCCGGGGATGAAGCAGAGAAGATGCCGCGCACCAAACAGAACCACCCCAAGAACCTGAAGGGTGAGTTCCGTCGGAACCGTCCGGTTCCTCGCGTGACCACTCCCAGCACCACTCAAATGCTGGTTCAGTTCTCAGGTCACCATAAGTACCTGTTCACAATGGAGGGCGTGTGTGTGTGTGTGTGTGTGTGTGTGTGTGTGTGTGTGTGTGTGTGTGTGTGTGTGTGTGTGTGTGTGTGTGTGTGTGTGTGTGTGTGTGTGTGTGTGTGTGTGTGTGTGTGTGTGTGTGTGTGTGTGTGTGTGTGTGTGTGTGTGTGTGTACGCGCTCATGTGATTTGGAAAGCTGTATTACACAGAGACAAAGAGGATCATTATCCTTCTAGTTAATTAGTAACGACTCTCATTATTACTTTCACCCGTGTATGACATGTGTGCCTAAACTAAATCGATTTAATTATAATAATAATAATAATAATAATAATAACAATAATCAGAGAGGAACACATTGTTTGGGTGTACTTTGCGGGCATCCTGTTCATTCACCTGGTAATGATATGGCCATTAGTCATTAGTGTGAGAGACTCAAGGTTCTGTGTGTGTGTGTGTGTGTGTGTGTGTGTGTGTGGTGTCATTGGCCACCTCTCTCCTTAAGGCTAGGACAGTAGTCCAGCGGTCCAGGGTACCTCCCTGTGTTTCTAGGACAGCAGTCTTATGCTTTAAGGACAGTAGTCTGTTGTCCAGTGTACCATTGTTAACCATCAGCATTGTAAGTGTTGTACAAAAGTCTTACTGGGAACAGCGAACCACCGAAGGGTGGTGTTTCGCCGTGTCTGGCCCCCGTGGATGACTTCCGCGCAACCGTCCGTGCAAAACAGAAGTTTTGTCGGGCGGTGTCCGGTGTAAACATAGCATAAACACGTCCTCGGCTACCGCTAACACGTGGACAGATGGCGGTTGTCAGTTCTCCGCCGTGGACAGATGTCTACGGTTAAAACAGGGAAACCGGAGTGTTTAAATGTCCAGTCTGGTTCCTCCACATCAACAGACCCGGAGCAGATTTTGCGCAGTAGCTGTGAGCCAGATTTTTAAATATTTCCCTTAGAATTATACAAACACATCCTGCTGTCTTAGCTTCACCGACATGACTCGGCTGTAAATATTTCACTTTTATTGCCGGCAAATAAAAGACAAAGATATACAAACGGCAGCCAAGTTGCAGCCATGTTTTAAGGCTATTTTTTCCCAGTTGTTTACAGTATTGTGGGGAATATATTAATATTAAGAGGATTTATTTTTTTGTCCAGAGGCCGAGAGCTGAACTAGCAGGGCCGTGAGAATCAGGGAAACGTGAGAATATCTCGATTTAAATATTAAAATTGTTTAATTTGAATTGGTCACAGATGCACAGTGGATGCATTTTATGTATTTTACAGTTATTTTAGCAATGAATACTAAATAACTATTTCCTCATATGGATATCTTTCCATTAATGTGTGGTGTTTTCCCCCCCCGTTGGTAGTGCCTTGCTCCTGAGCACTGCTGAGCTTCAGGGTTTCTAACTATCACACGCTTGAACTCTGCTGTGACAGAAAGCCTTTTCCGGCTACCTTCAAAGCGGTACCGCTAGCGTGCGTGAGCTAGCCTAGCAACCCGCCTAGAAACGCCTACGTCTGATGCTAACCGCCATCGCTGTGGAACATTTAGATGAAAACGATTGCACAGTAACGCTTTAGTGTGTGTGTGTGTGTGTGTGTGTGTGTGTGTGTGTGTGTGTGTGTGTGTGTGTGTGTGTGTGTGTGTGTGTGTGTGTGTGTGTGTGTGTGTGTGTGTGTGTGTGTGTGTGTGTGTGTGTGTGTGTGTGTGTGTGTGTGTGTGTGTGTGTGTGCATGTTTTTCTGCATGTGTGCACTGGGTTCTGCATGTGTGTGCACCTCGGTTAGCAGAGCTCCGAGGACCATGTCAAAGCAACATCCGCATCACTTCCTGTGTGTGTGTGTGTGTGTGTGTGTTACAGTGAGAAGCTGGTGTATGTGTGTGTTACAGTGAGAAGTGTGTGTGTGTGTGTGTGTGTGTGTGTGTGTGTGTGTGTGTGTGTGTGTGTGTGTGTGTGTGTGTGTGTGTGTGTGTGTGTGTGTGTGTGTGTGTGTGTGTGTGTGTGTGTGTGTGTGTGTGTGTGTGTGTGTGTGTGTGTTACAGTGAGAAGCTGGTGTATATGTGTGTGTTACAGTGAGAAGCTTGTGTGTGTGTGTGTGTGTGTGTGTGTGTGTGTGTGTGTGTGTGTGTGTGTGTGTGTGTGTGTGTGTGTGTGTGTGTGTGTGTGTGTGTGTGTGTGTGTGTGTGTGTGTGTGTGTGTGTGTGTGTGTGTGTGTGTGTTTGCAATCCTTTGACGCAGTTTGTGGGCAATAAAGAAGCAAATTTGGGACCCCAATCTCCCCCTCCTCCCCCATCCCTCCATCTCTTGTGTTTACTTTCCTCAAACAGCCGGTCTCTAAGCTGCTCTGATGATGCACTTTTTCCCCCTCACCTCACCTCTGGTCCCCTCCACACACACACACACACACACACACACACACACACACACACACACACACACACACACACACACACACACACACACACACACACACACACACACACACACACGCAATAACATCACACACACACACACACACACACACTCAAACGTGCAAACACACATGCACAATAACAACACACACACACACACACACACACACACACACACACACACACACATGCGCAATAACATCACACACACACACACACACATCCCCCTCCTCCGTGGTGGCGACTGGTGTCCACAGAGCTCTCCCAGTCCTAACTCACTGAAGGGGAAAATGTTGAAGTCATGGCAGCGTTGGTTCCCTGGGCCGCGCAGAGCTCCTGCAGACGTCCCCCCCCCTCTCTCTCATGGAAAACCCCTGGGTGAGCTCTGGAGCCCCCTCGGAACCACACGCACGCACGCACACACACACACACACACACACACACACACACACACACACACACACACACACACACACACACACACACACACACACACACACACACACACACACACACACACACACACACACACACGCCTCTCCGGGAAAGCGGCTTAAATGTTTGAGGCACCTGGTAATGAAATGGCCATTAGTCATTAGTGTGAGAGACTCAAGGTTCTGGGCTGTGTGTGTGTGTGTGTGTGTGTGTGTGTGTGTGTGTGTGTGTGTGTGTGTGTGTGTGTGTGTGTGTGTGTGTGTGTGTGTGTGTGTGTGTGTGTGTGTGTGTGTGTGTGTGTGTGTGTGTGTGTGTGTGTGTGTGTGTGTGTGTGTGTGTGTGTGTGTGTGTGTGTGTGTGTGTGTGTGTGGTGTCATTATTACCTATAGCACCTCTAACTGATATAGATAGCAACTATATTGCTTTGAGTCATTAATTGAAGTGCAAATACCAAAACAACTGTATTTGTTGCTTGACAAATTGCAAATATTAGCATTAGCATGTATACATTCATACTTGTGAATCGTTTTTTCTTTGCTGTGAGTTAGACAAAGCAGCAAATAAATATACGGTTTATAATCTCACAACATGACAATAATATACGATGATATGAAAAAACTAATCGATAGGTTAATCTCCCAATGACATTAATAATCGATGACATTAATAATTGATATACAGCCCAACAGCAGGGGGTTTTCCTGGACCTTTTCCTGCCAGGCCCTATGACTACGACTACTACAACTAGAACTACAACTAGAACTACAACTAGAACTACAACTAGAACTACTACTACTACTACTACTACTACTACTACTATACTACTACTACTACTACTACTACTACTACTACTACTACTACTACTACTACTACTACTACTACTACTACTACTAGAACTACTACAACTAGAACAACTACAACTACAACTAGAACTAGAACTAGAACAACTACTACTACAACTAGAACTACAACTAGAACTAGTACTAGTACTAGTAGTACTACTACTACTACTACTAGAACTAGAACTACTACGACTACTACAACTAGAACTAGAACAACTACTACTACAACTAGAACTAGAACTAGAACTACTACTACAACTACAACTAGAACTACTACTACAACTACAACTACAACTAGAACTACTTATACAACTACAACTAGAACTACTACTACCACTACAACTCCAACTACAACTTGAACTACTACTACCACTACAACTCCAACTACAACTTGAACTACTACTACAACTCGAACTAGAACTACTTCTCGAACTACAACTACAACTACTACTAGAACTAGAACTACTACTACTACTACTACAACTAGAAGTAGAACTAGAACTACTTCTCGAACTACAACTACTACTAGAACTAGAACTACTACTACTAGAACTAGAACTAGAACTACTGCTACTGCTACAACAACAACAACCCTGGTGAGGGTTGGAGGCGTCCTGCCGCTATGTGGGCGGGGAACCTCCACCCAGGAGATGACGCACGTGGGGGTGGGGGGGGGAGGAGGGGGGAGGAGGGAGGGGGGGGGGAGGAGGGGGGAGGGACGGGCCTCCCGCGTTCTGGATTGTTTGCGTGTTGTTGTCGCTGCAGAGGAGAGGCCAGGGAATGTTTGGGCGGGTCAATAGTTCTGTGTTTTTTTTGTTATGCGAAGGATGCTCGTACGTTTTTTGTGATTAGAATCACGGCACGTGTGTCTGTCTGTCTGTCTGTCTGTCTGTCTGTCTGTCTGTCTGTCTGTCTGTCTGTCTGTCTGTCTGTCTGCCTGTTATCAAGATACCTCAACGACTCCAAAAGTGATGTACTCAATTGGACACAACTTGGTGGTTAGATTACTTATGGGCCAAGGCACAATTGATTCAATTTTGGCGCAGATCCAGATTTGAATCCGCATCCATTATTTCTATACATATATATATATATATATATATATATATATATATATATATATATATATATATATATACATATAATATAATTCAATTTCTATATGTTTTCTAACCAGAGAGGGAATGGAAG
>CM051007.1:27630144-27635144 GCA_027704905.1 Muraenolepis orangiensis
GTGTGTGTGTGTGTGTGTGTGTGTGTGTGTGTGTGTGTGTGTGTGTGTGTGTGTGTGTCTGGAAAAAAGACCAGGTCTGAATAAAGATGATGTAGAGGAGGAATTTCCTGAAATAGGCATCGGTGTGGAGGCACATTCATATGTGTGTGTGTGTGTGTGTGTGGAAATAACTTGTGGTGTGTGTGTGTGTGTGTGAAAAACTTGTGGTGTGTGCACGCATATGTGTGTATGTGTGAGCAGTCATTTGTGTGTGTGTGTGTGTGTGTGTGTGTGAGAGAGAGCACTCATTTGTGTATGTTTCTGTGTGTGTGTGTTTGTGTAAATCCGTGTGTGTGTGTGTGTGTGTGTGTGTGTGTGCTGGCGTGGCCCGATGGTGTGCAGTAGCCGGACCCGGTACGGTGCGATGGTTACCAGGGAAACAGGCAGGGTGTTGCATGTCCTACCGACAGGAACCGACCGGCCAATCGGGACGCAGCAGGCGTGGCGGCGGGACGTGGATGGGTGGGAGGGGGGGGAGGATGGGGGGTGCGGGGGTGGGGGCGCTGACAGAAGAGAATGTAGATATGAGAAAGGGGTGATTGTGAGCGTGGGGGTCCTCAGAGATGGATTACAGTGAGGGGCCCCTAGGAGCCAAAGTCACGCTGGTGTGGTAGACGGAGCCAAACCGCTACGGTTCTTGTGTGTGTGTGTGTGTGTGTGTGTGTGTGTGTGTGTGTGTGTGTGTGTGTGTGTGTGTGTGTGTGTGTGTGTGTGTGTGTGTGTGTGTGTGTGTGTGGTGTGTGTGTGTGTGTGTGTGTGTGTGTGTGTGTGTGTGTGTGTGTGTGTGTGTGTGTGTGTGTGTTGTGTGTGAGACAGAGAGGTAGGGGGTTAGGGGTCATCCCCGCTCAACTTATATACCTACAGCTACTTTGGTCGGTCCTGGACTGCAGGGGGAATCGAACCTGGTACCTTTCCAGATATACTAGTACTGGAATTGAACAGCACCCAAAAAGCTAAAAAGAAAGCTCACTGAAGCACACCTCAGCCACTGGGTTCACCCAAACCGGCTTCACCCAAACCGGCTTCAGACCCTTCAGAACCGAATCCCAGGGTTGTTCCCTGGGCTGCAGAGCCCTTCAGGACTTGAGGCCTCCTTACGTTAAGTCACATGACATCACAGCCCTTCAGCAGACACTTTGGTCCAAAGTCACAGAGTTACAACAGTGCGTTCGACCGAAAGGACTCAGGACTGCGGGAAATAACTTTTGGAGGTTTCCGAGCCCCCGCAAGGAAAGTAGTGTCGTCTGGAGGGATTCAGACGGCTTCTCCCACTCCCCGGTCTCTCTCTCTCTCTCTCTCTCTCTCTCTCTCTCTCTCTCTCTCTCTCTCTCTCTCTCTCTCTCTCTCTCTCTCTCTCTCTCTCTCTCTCTCTCTCTCTCTCTCTCTCGAGAGCGCGAGAGAGAGAGAGAGAGAGAGAGAGAGAGTGATCGGTGAGGGGGGAAGTCGTCTGAAGCCAAACTTCCTCTGGGATCAGACCCAACAAAAGCCAAATAAATATACCCCTCACCTAGTCTCGAGGGCAGGGACTCAGACTGTTTTCCGAAGCGAAACAGGAACCAGCTGCCTCCGCGCTGTTCGGATCTCTCTTTGTCTCGACCCTCTCGAACTGTCCGCCGCTGAGCTTGTTAGCGTTAGCGTTAGCGGTGGCGGGCGGACACTAGCTGTCCTGACCTCTTATAGCTCAGAGTTTCACCGTTAGTTGGGATGATCAGAATTGGCCGATTGGGTGGGGGCTATGGGGATCTTCCATTTAATGTTCCATATATTGTGTTGTATTATATGTTTAATAACTTTTTAATAGCAATAAAAGTAACTATTCTGAAATGCATTGCAGAAATGTTATATATATATCACAATAATATCATCTCACGTGACGCTACTCAACCAATCAAATCACTGCAGTCAGTGAGCGACCAGATTACAACACACACACATGCACACACACACACACACACATACACACACACACACACACATACACATACACGTACACACACACACACACATAGGAGAGACAAAGAGAGAAACAGTCTGAGTCATTTCACATGGAGTGCTCTATAGACAGAAAGGTAGACCGTGTAAACTCCTCCATGTTGGTTCTGCCCACAGGCGGCTCAGACCAGTACGCTGCGTTTGTTCCGTGGCGATTGTTAAACACATTATTAAACAGATAAAGCACACATCTTTTTACATTACTTTACATTACATTACATTACGTAATGTAGCAGACGCTTTTATCCAAAGCGACTTACAATAGTGTGTTTCAACAAAGGAAGGTGAGAGAACAACTCGTCACCAGAAGTCAAAAGTGCATTTCATTTCTAACAAGTCTCCAAGAACTGAACCAGAGCTCAGGTAGAAGTACAATAAGTTCAGGCGAAAGTGTTAGGGAAAAGTACAATAAGTTGGCAAACAATATGCAACAATATCTAGAACAATATATACCTATCTATAATATGTAATCGACTTGGATAATCGACTTAGCGCTACGAGGAAGGATCCGGGAAGTGTGTCCTGAAGAGATGGGTTTTCAGCCTGCGGCGGAAGATGGGAAGTGACTCTGCAGTCCTGACATCCGTGGGGAGTTTGTTCCACCAAATTGGGGCCACAGGACGGAGAAGAGCCGTGACCTCGTAGATCGGCCACACGGGCCCCTAAGCGAGGGGGCGAGCAGACGGCCCGAAGAAGCCGAGCAAAGTGGACGTGTTGGGATGTAGGCCTTGACCATTGCCTGGAGGTAGGATGGAGCAGTACCTTTTTACTGCCTTGTAGGCACCAAGGTCTTGAGCTGGATGAAGCAGCTACAGGTTGCCAGTGTAGAGTCCGAAGGAGGGTAGATGTGTGGGAGTACTTGGGGCGGTTAAACACCAGGCGAGCTGCAGCTTTCTGAATGAGCTCCAGGGGCCTGATGGCAAATGCCGGGGCGCCAGCAAGGAGGGAGTTGCAGTAGTCCAGCCGGGAGATGACTAGAGCCTGGATGAGCGCCTGGATGAGCACCTGGATGAGCACCTGGCAGCCTTTTCAGTGAGAAAAGGCCGAATCCTCCTGATGTTGTAGAGGAGGAATCTGCAGGAGCGTGTCACCGATGCAATGAGAGAACGACAGTTGTTCATCCAAGGTCACACCCAGATTCCTTGCGGTCCGAGTAGGTGTCACCACAGCATCATCGATGGTGACAGCCAGGTCTCGGTGTGGACAGCCCTTTGCCGGGAAGAACACTAGCTCAGTCTTGTCCAGGTTGAGCTTTAGGTGGTGCATCGACATCCAATTTGAGAGACTTTTAAGCAATCATACCCACCAAACTAAACGATCGAAGAGCCAAATAGGATCGATCTGTATTTATCGGTATGGCTTTCGGCAGTGCTGCCGGCATTTCTGCTTCACGCAAATTGCATAAAAATCTCATGTATTTTGAGTCATCTGATCAGCTCTTCTGATCGGCAGTTTTTGAGAGCTCTGATCGATCGGTTTAGAGGGAATATTGGCCGATAATGATCGGCGGCTAAACGATCGGAGCATCCCTTCCTGTAAGTCGTATCTTTATTCTGCACACGCAGTGGACGACAGAATCACACACGCCCCCGTGACGTGTGTGTGTGTGTGTGTGTCTGTGTGTGTGTGTGTCTGTGTGTTATTCAAGAGCAATTCAATTCACTCAGGTTGACAACGGTACACACACACACGCACACAAGGACACACACACACAAGCGCACACGCACACAAGGACACAAGCACAATCACACACACACACACACACACACACACACACACACACACACACACACACACACACACACACACACACACACACACACACACACACACACACACACACACACACACACGGACACACACACACACAAGGACACACACACAAGGACACACACACACACACACACACACACACACACACACACAAGGACACACACACACACACACACACACACACACACACACACACACACACACACACACACACACACACACACACACACACACACACACACACACACACACACACACACCAAGCCCTTGAGCGGTCCCGTCCTTTACTGAAGGTGTCCATGTGTCAGCAGGAGGTCCTCCGCCCACCAGATGTTGGGGGGCGGGGCAGACGGGACACGCCTCCCGCCTCAGGACCAATCAGAACACAGCTGAGGAAGTTAACATTGTTTTTTTTCATCTAAGTGATGAATCGGAGGAGGAGATGAGGGGGGGGGGGCACCGTCAGACCTGACAAGTGGTTGGTTAATGTTTGATGTTCCACTCCATCATCCAGCACATTAGAAACAAACATTAAACATGTCTTTATCTCTCCTCCCCAGATGACATCCTCTCTCTCTCTCTCTCTCTCTCTCTCTCTCTCTCTCTCTCTCTCTCTCTCTCTCTCTCTCTCTCTCTCTCTCTCTCTCTCTCTCTCTCGTGTATCCAGGTAGCTCTAGCTGTGTTTGTGTTTTGTTGTTAATATTTGTATATACTTTTCCAAAACCCTTTGTGACCCTCTTAAATCCCTTTTAAACCCCTTTTAAAATGAAAGCCGCCGTGCTAGCCAGCACAGTTTGCATCATAGTGGCTCAGCGTGATTTAATTGGAGGAAATTGCAACAGTCCTGTTGTGTTTTAGCGCTAGCTTTGTTTGTTGATACGCCGCGTCGCTGAGACAATGGCCGCCCCCGCTGGAACATCCTGTGCCGTTTAAATCTATTTATTTTCCCTCATCCTGCGACTTTTCAACGTCTCCGAGACGATCTTTTTTTAACACAGTTGTGTTTGATTTTATTTAATCCTGAGTATGTTATACTGTATTGTACTGGTGTGTGTGTGTCAAAAAACACATGCACAAACGCACTCACACACGCACGAACGCACACACACTCGTACACGCACACACACACACTGCTCTGGTTCGGGTTACTCGGGTTTCAGTTGGCGCTGGGGGTTTTGGCAGCAGGAGCAAATTCC
>CM051007.1:27640144-27645144 GCA_027704905.1 Muraenolepis orangiensis
CTGGTCTCTGTGTCTGAATGTCTGCATGTGGTCCGTGTTCCCTGGTGTGTTTTAATGTCTGTTTAGATTTGCGTGACTGTTGTTCGTGTTGTTCAACACGTTGCGGAGAGAGGGTGAGAACTTTACTTTCATTATGTGTGTTTTGTTGGAACTTTTTTTTTTTTAACACAATGCTATTTTTTGACATCGTACCAGAATTGATCAAATCTAAGGATTGTTGTTTCTCTGACGTATCAGAATTATTATTATTATTATATTGTTATGGCGGTTTGAATTCATTTTATGATAAGATGTTTGTATTAATTATATGATTAATAAGGATAATTGTGGATGAGCCAGCCTGATGTTAGTTAGTCATCATGCTGAAATCATTGTATTGAAGGTGACTGTTCAGTCAGGTGTGTGTGGGGTCAGGGGGCCTCTTGCTCCTGGATGCCTCCAGGCAGAATTGTGGACATAAGGATTTGAACCGGGAACCCTTTTTTGGGCTTCTGCCGTCCTCACCTCTAGCCTCTCCCATCCCTCACCCTCACCACTTCAACTTCTTTTGTGATTTGTGGTGCAACTCTGTCTGGTTGTTTTTCACACACACACACACACACACACACACACACACACACACACACACACACACACACACACACACACACACACACACACACAACACACACACACACACACACACACACACACACACACACACACACACCTCCACTGTCCGTGTTCGACTTGCTGACCTGGAGACAGAGAGACGGAGAGAGAGAGACGGAGAGAGAGGTGGAGAGAGATGGAGAGAGAGAGAGACGAAGGGAGAGAGAGAGAGATGGAGCGAGATGGAGCGAGATGGAGAGAGAGATAGAGAGAGAGAGAGAGAGAGAGAGGTAGAGAGAGAGAGAGACGAAGGGAGAGCGAGACGGAGAGAGAGAGAGAGACTAGGGCCAGAACCCTGGCTACCGCAGTCATGACGACAGGGCGGTCTGGGCGGTCCGGAGACGGAGGTGACGATGGCAGCAGAACCGGAGACGAGGGGATGTGATGTGGGGGTCGGGGAGAGGGGTGGTGGGGGTGGTGGGTGCTGAGTAAGGCTACTTATGGCTCCCCCCCCCACCCGCCCTCACCCTCTACGTCAGGGTTTGGCTTTCTTTAGCTCTCCGGCGTTAGCGTGCGCCCTCAGCTGCCTGCGCAGCAGAGTAAGAATAGCCGGCCTCGTTAGCACACCTTGTTACCGCCGGCTCACGGACGCCGGCGTCCATCGGTGTCTCTCGCCGGTGGTGGGCGGTCTTGGCTTCCTTCTGTTCCACCTGGGGTCATTCCGTTGTGCGGTGATGATGTCATTCACTTCATGTCTCGTGCAGCAGTGTAACCTTGTCGTCCCCCCCCCCCCCCCCCCCTATGTTTCATTTGTTTTTACTTTTACTTTTAATTTATTGTAAAATGTTTACATTTTTCAGTTTGTCTCTTGTCCGCTTGTCTATTTCTCTATTTCTCAGTTTTTACCCCTGACACCGAAGATGGAACAGAGGTTATGTTTTCACCTGTTTTTTTCTGTTTATTTTAGGCCGTTAGCAATATAACTCAAACAGTTATATATTATGGGCCAGGTGTTGACAGTTGATTCGATTTTGGCGCCGATCCGGATCTGAAATCGGATCCGGGGGACTTTCTGGTGTGGCGGAGGTGTGACCCCTCTACCGAGGGCCCTCGAGTTTATTTTCTTTGTCACGTCGACCATTATCGCAATTTCACTTAAGCACTTCCAGGCGTCCGAGTTGACATTTGTAGGTGTTGTAGGTGTTGTTGTGATGGGGTGTTGGAGGACGGAGGTTAACGATGTCTAACCACCTCATGAGTAGACAAACACAATCACAATTACAATGTCATCGCACCAGTACAGTGCCACGGTGCACTTTTTACACACACACACACACACACACACACACACACACACACACACACACACACACACACACACACACACACACACACACACACACACACACACACCACACACACACACACGGCAACGGCAATTGAAAATATGAATGACGGTAGATACTAAACTAAACTAAATAAACCCATTTCATTTCCCAAATATTAGTCAAATATTTCAGCCACGGAGGTTTGGATTCAGACCTTCTGCGTTTCGCTTTTAAAATAGAAAAGTGTTTTCCTGGAGCTGCTGTGTCTTGTTGTTGTTGTTGTTGTTGTTGTTGTTGTTGTTGTCGCTCCACCAACGACAACGTGGGAGGAGGAGCGTCGGGTGGGAGGGGAGGAGAGAGGGAGGAGAGAGTGAGGGGAGGGGAGAGTGAGGGAGAGGAGAGTGAGGGGAGAGGAGAGAGTGAGGGGAGAGGAGAGAGAGGGGAGAGGAGAGAGTGAGGGGAGACTGAGAGGGGAGAGTGAAGGGAGAGTGAGGAGAGAGTGTGAGGGGAAGGGACACTGGATGAGGATGAGGAGGAGTGAGGGGGTGGAGTAGGGAGGGGGGGCTGCAGAGTAAATCCATGCAGAGCGAAGGAGCAGCGGGGGACCGGCTAGGAGAAACAAGGAAGGTGACAGCGATGTGAGGGCGGGGGACGCGGTGTGTGAGGGCGGTGACACGACCAGACTGTAAAATCTATAATAACATATTATATTATTGTAATAATAATAGTAATAAGACGAAGAGAAGCGACGAGAGACGGGAACTGAGTGTCCATCCTGTCTCCTCCTGTCTCCTCCTCCTCCTCCTCCTCCTCCTCCTCTTCCTCCTCCCTAGCTCATTACCGCCCGCTGGTGTTATGTAACGTTAACCCCCTGCTGCTGCTGCTGCTGCCTCTTGGAGAACACACACACACACACACACATACACACACACACACACACACACACACACACACACACACACATAAACATGGTTGGACTGCAGCAGGTGATAAGCGTGGAGTCAGGTTTAGCCCCTACGATTCATCACCCACGTTACCGATCGGATGTCTCTTTTGAGTACAGAAGAAGAAGGGATTTGCTTATTAAAGTCGGCGTTCTGACCTGGACCTCGAAATGGGGGGGGGGTTAGATATCGTCAAACCATGGCGGAGCTGCGAGCCAAACTTTAGCTACGACCACGGTCTTCTTTTAGTCATGTTTTTGTTTTGACTGCGTGTTTCCGTCGGGAACGTCTGTCTTCTAATTATCCGTAGAGAAGGTCTGGAAACATACATGGAAGTATGGAAGCCGTCCAGGCTTCACCCAGAGGGAGGGTGTTCAGTCTGTCCCCGGCCTCCCTGGGGGGGGGGGGGGGGCGAGGCGCCCCTGGCAGAATGGAACCGGCCCGGCGGTTCTAACCGTAACACCGACGGCACCGTACCTCAGTGAGCGCTCGCGGTCTACTGGGCTACAGTAGTACTCATACAACCAAAAAGTTCATGTCAAGGTGTCGTTAGCCTCCTCTACCTCCTCGCAACATTCGGAATAAGAGAAGGATACATTGCTAAGTGCCATTTTTCCAGCTAACGTTCAGCTATGCTTGCTAGCTAACGTTTTAAAAGTTAATTGTATAACATTGGCAGCTGTAACAGAAAAATACCCCAAACATACCCATATATAATTTTTTTTGTTATATTTCCTGATCATTTCGTGACTATAACCGTCACTTCCAGAAAGTGGCGGCGTTGTTGTTTTGTTTAATTATTATTTACAAAAACCGGATTGACCCGTTCTGGCATACTGCCGGGTCATATCACCACGACGCCCAGCTCACCGCTCCTGGTCGGTCGGTCGGTCGGTCGGTCGGTCGGTCGGTTGTTTGGTGTTTGTTGTTTGTTGTTTTTCCAGATTCATTTTTTTATTATTTTTATTTTTTATTTGCCCATATGCAACAATGGAATGCTTACTCCCCATTCACTCCCACAGTATGCATTGCAATGCTTAACACTATTCTATAACAATACGCTACACAAGTATAATAATAAGAACAATAAAGTGACCGATGGATGATATGTACTGAATGTATTGAATTGTGCAGAAAGCATTTAAAAGCATTTAAAGTGCCAGTAGTGCAGCAGCATCATGAATACAGTGCAGAACGATGCAGTAACTGTAATGAGTCCAGAAATCCAGCAAAAGTATGATTGTGTAATATCGTGTAATATGGATGACGATGTTATGATGATGATGATGATGATGATGATGATGTTGTTGAGTTCTTGATAACCACATCTCTTAACCACAGAAGAACGGTTGGCAGCTGTTTTTTTTGCGTTTGGCTCTCCGGTTCTCAGGTGATTCACCTGAGAGTTGAGACATGGGAGAGCGACCGTGTGTGTGTGTGTGTGTGTGTGTGTGTGTGTGTGTGTGTGTGTGTGTGTGTGTGTGTGTGTGTGTGTGTGTGTGTGTGTGTGTGGTGTGTGTGTGTGTGTGTGTGTGTGTGTGTGTGTGTGTGTGTGTGTGTGTGTGTGTGTGTGTGTGTTCATTAACTATCTGGAAAGGCCCTCGGGATGCAACACTCACGTCGGTATTTCCCAAGACGAGAACGGCTAAGGAGAGGGATTTATTTTTTCCATGTTATGATGTCCAAAAACACACATTTAGCATGTGCTTGGTAAGCAGAAATGTCTGCGGACAGTTCACACAAAGTCATACAACACACACACGCACGCGCACACACACACACACACATATACACACTCAAACATACACACACACACACACACACACACACACACACACACACACACACACACACACACACACACACACACACACACACACACACACACACACACACACACACACACACACACACACACACACACACACACACACACACACTCTCCTACGTAAACATACTGTACACACACACAAGCCTCAGAAGGATTCCCGGGCCGCACATTTATGGGAATAACCAAAGAACCCTCAAAACGACGCTGGTGTTTGTCTTTGGTTTCCTCAGAGCCACAACACACCAGGCTTGGGGTCATTGGTTCTATGGTGAGCGGTAATTCCACTCCTTAACGTTGACGCTAGGC
>CM051007.1:27650144-27655144 GCA_027704905.1 Muraenolepis orangiensis
GCCTCCGCCTCCTCCTCCTCTCCTCCTCCTCCTCCTCCTCCTCCTCCTCCTCCTCCTCCTCCTCCTCCACTTTGGGCATTCTTGATATATCTTGTGATGCTCCAGTCGTTGCGGCGGGAGTGCGTGTGGCGGTGCGACGGCAACAACCCCGCGGGGGGGCGGAGCCCAGATGGTCTCACACCGTTCTCACTTCACGGACAAGCGCCATCGCTCGCTCTATGTGTACAGATATGGCTGCTGCTGCTGCTGCTGCTGTAGACACACACCATCTGACCGCCTCAGTAACTGAATCCGTTAAACCTCACAGGATGGTTTGACCGCAGAGAGAGAGAGAGAGAGAGAGAGAGGAGAGAGAGGAGAGAGAGGAGAGAGTGAGAGGAGAGGAGCAGAGAGAGTGCAGAGAGAGAGGGGGAGGAGAGGGAGAGGGGAGGAGGGAGAGGGAGAGGGGCAGGGAAGGGAAGGGAAGGAGGGAGGGACAGGGTTGGGATAACATGGGGCTCTGGTGGTCACACACTGGCGGTGGTGGGGTTGGGGAAGGGGGGGCAGGGGGTAGGTGGGTTTCACCACCACCAGCCTCCCCCCCCCCCCCTCTCTACCCCCTCCTCCCGTCCCCCCCCCCTCCCCTCTCTCATCCTCTTTTCCCCCCTCTCTTTCCCCTCTCCTTATATATATATATATATATATATATATATATATATATATATATATATATATATATATATATATATATATATATATATATATATGTTTATAGCTAGTCGTTTGTTTGCCTCAAAATGGTGACGAAGACGCGTGGCGTTTGACTATGACCTCTCCGTCGTCTCTCCGGCCGCCGGTGGGACGGACGGAGCGGTGTCGTTAGACACTTAGAGAACGTGGCGAAGAGCCAAACTTTATTCCTGGTTTGGTTTTCCTCTCTTCAGACCCAGCGAAGTGAAGCCGGCGTGAAACAGTGCAGAGACAAAACAGCGATGCGTTTTCAGTTATGTCACCGCCCTCTGTGTGTGTGTGTGTGTGTGTGGTGTGGTGTGGTGTGTGGTGTGTGTGTGTGTGTGTGTGTGTGTGTGTGTGTGTGTGTGTGTGTGTGTGTGTGTGTGTGTGTGTGTGTGTGTGTGGGTGTGTGTGTGTGTGCGAGAAGGTGTAGTTACATAATGGCCGTCTTCCTGCCCACTGACGGAGGAGAAGAGAAGGAGGAGGCAGCTGCCAACTTCTGTTTCATCTCCAGCCTGCTCTTCCCTCTCTCTCTCTCCCTCTCTCCCTCTCTCCCACTCTGTCTCTCTCTCTCCCACTCTGTCTCTCTCTCTCTCTCTCTCTCTCTCTTTCTTTTTGTCTCTTTCACCCACTCTCTCACCCACTCTCTCTCTCTCTCTCTCTCTCTCTCTCTCTCTCTCTCTCTCTCTCTCTCTCTCTCTCTCTCTCTCTCTCGCCCACCATCTCTCTCTCCATCCCCTGCTTTTCCTTGTCCCTCTCTTTCTCTTCCTCTCCTCTTGTCTGTCTCTCTATCTTCATTCCTCTCTACTCCTCTCCCTTCTCTTCTTTATCCTCCTCTCCTCTCCTCTCCTCTCCTCTCCTCTCCTCTCCTCTCCTCTCCTCTCCTCTCCTCTCCTCTCCTCTCCTCTCCTCTCTGTTCTCCTCCTGGAGGAACACTGTAGCGTTACGATGCACCGGTTGGTCAGGTATCACTTGGCTTTGTGTGTGTGTGTGTGTGTGTGTGTGTGTGTGTGTGTGTGTGTGTGTGTGGTGTGTGTGTGTGTGTGTGTGTGTGTGTGTGTGTGTGTGTGTGTGTGTGTGTGTGTGTGTGTGTGGTTCCACAGCACACATACCGCCAGGCGCTACACGAGCCGGGGCGCGACGGCGTTAACCGCCAGACAACGGCGACAACAACACCGAGGGGTCCGCTATCAGCCTAGCGTGATTTACCGCTGTGATTGACTTTGGCGGCTCGCTAACAAGACACTCCGGCCCGCTAGCCCGCTAGCCCCGTTGGCGGCGGCGTGTTGTCGTTGGCGACGGCCGGGCGCTGTGTCGCGCATACTGATATATGTGCTGGGCTAGCGCCACAGATGCTCCCCCCCCTCGTCCAAAATGAGAAGTCCTTTATTTCTCCGTTAGCGCTTCGCGGCTGGTGTTAGCCGGCGGGAGAAAACATTAATACAAAGACAACAAACTCTCTCTCCCTCTCCTTTTTTTCTCTCTCTCTCTCTCTCTCTCTCTCTCTCTCTCTCTCTCTCTCTCTCTCTCTCTCTCTCTCTCTCTCTCTCTCTCTCTCTCTCTCTCTCTCTCTCTCTCTCTCTCTCTCTCTCTCTCTCTCTCTCTCTCTCTCTCTCTCTCTCTCTCTCTCTCTCTCTCTCTCTCTCTCTCTCGTTATTCTTTGTTGTCGTTCTGTCTTGTCATGTGATCTGTAGCCATCCGTCCGAAACGCACGATGACGACAACAACAAAACCACAACAACAACACACACCCATGCATATGGCGTCTGTGCGTGCTGCCATGGCAACAAGCTGCCATCACTGAAAGCCGTCTCGCCCCACGATGCTCATGAGAGAGAGAGAGAGAGGGAGATAGACACACGACGAGAGGACACCCAGGGAGAGTCAAGCTGTCCGGCAGAACATAGGGAGACCGGGGAGGAGGGAGGGAGGAGGAGCGAGAGAGAGGGAGGGAGGGAGGGAGGGAGAGAGACCAACCAAGAAGGAGAAAGAGAAAGAGAGGGAGAGAGAGAGGGAGGGGAGAGAGAGAGAGAGAAAGAGAGGGAGGGAGAGAGAGAGAGGGAGGGGGAGAAGAGAAAGAGGGGGAGAGAGAGAGGGAGGGGAGAGGGAGAAAGAGAGGGAGGGGGAGGGGAGAGAGAGAGGGAGGGGAGAGGAGAAAGAGAGGGAGGGGGAGGGGGAGAGAGAGAGGGAGGGGGAGAAAGAGAAAGAGGGGGAGAGAGAGAGGGAGGGGAGAGGGAGAAAGAGAGAGGGATACCGAGGAGAACCATTAGCTCCCTGAGATTATTGACCCGTCTGCTGGGGGGGGGGGGAGAACGCACGGTCGGGTGACCGTTAATTATTAATAACGCCGTTCCAACTGACGTGCGTTATGGATGGTGTGTTCTGGAGTGAGGTAGTTTGAGTGTGTGTGTGTGTGTGTGTGTGTGTGTGTGTGTGTGTGTGTGTGTGTGTGTGTGTGTGTGTGTGTGTGTGTGTGTGTGTGTGGTGTGTGTGTGTGTGTGTGTGTGTGTGTGTGTGTGTGTGTGTGTGTGTGTGTGTGTGTGTGTGTGGTTAATGTTATATTCAGCTCATATGAATTGCTAACTACATATTCTAAATTGAGTTAGCTACACCTGTTTATTCTTAAATATTATGCTTTGGGTAATTAATTAGCGTGACCTGGGAGCTCCTGTGTACTCTGGCCTAGCGGGGTGTTTGTGCAGGCCCTTGGCCCCTAGCGGGGTGTTTGTGCAGGCCCATGGCTCCTAGCGGGGTGTTTGTGCAGGCGTGAGGACCCGGGACCCGAGCTAACATAGGGCTTCTTTAAAGAGGTGGTTCTGCTACACACACACACACGGTTCCTCTTTAAAACCGGCCCAAACAGCCTTTGAACTCTCTCCGCGCTGCTCGGCAGTTGAACTATTGGCTGCCGTTTGTTGAAAAACACTCGAGGCCTCAGGACTGCAGCGCCAGCGAAAAGTGTTTTCCGACTTTTTTTCCGATTTATTTTATTTTATTTTTAATTCCGCCCGTGAGGTCTCTCTTCAATCTGCTCTTCGTCAGGACACGGCCCGTTACATTAATTCCCTTATTTTTATCGGATTGTTTCTCTCGCATTTATTAGGACGCTTGTTAAAGTTTAACTTTTCAAACTACACCCCGTAAAAACAACCTTCCAGAAGGTCTGGTGAAAAACAGGGGAAAAACTTGGATGTTTTGGGCGCCCACAACCACAGAATTATGAGTTTCTGATTATTTTCATACATTTTCTGTACTTTTTTAAATTTAATTAGTCCGTCACGCTGACACTTTTTTGGACGATATGCCCGGGACGAGGTTAAAAGGGTCTTTATTTTCCTCATCGGTTTGTTTCCGTTCCATTTCATTCATATGCAGAATTCTAATTCATATTCAATATGAACTAGAGGGCCCTCAGTAGAACCCATGCCTCTCGGTCACACCAATAAGTCCCCTCGATCCGGATTCGGACCCGGATCTGCACCAAAATTGAATCAGCAGTTCCTTGGCCATTAGTAATGTAACCACGCTCTTACGCAACACGGTTAGCAGTCGTATGCTACTCTCCGCGCATAGCATATGCCGCTCACCACTAGAGTGAGTGTGTGAGTGTGTGTGTGTGTATGTGTGTGTGTAGCATGTCCGTGGGCGAGATGGGGCTGTTCTAAAATTAAGAGCATTCAACAGCTCACGTCAGCAACCGTTACGTCGAAAACACATCGTTGGCTCAATGTCTCAGGGGAGGGGGGGGGGGGGGGGTAGCAATATTTCTAGAAGCTTCCGTTCCTCCTCGCTATGATGTCATTCAGCACTGCAGACTCTACAGTGAATCCAGAGACGGGTCATTAAGGAGCAGGTAGGGGTTAGACAGTACAGAGACGGGTCATTAAGGAGCAGGTAGGGGTTAGACAGTACAGAGACAGGTCATTAAGGAGCAGGTAGGGGTTAGACAGTACAGAGACAGGTCATTAAGGAGCAGGTAGGGGTTAGACAGTACAGAGACGGGTCATTAAGGAGCAGGTAGGGGTTAGACAGTACAGAGACAGGTCATTAAGGAGCAGGTAGGGGTTAGACAGTACAGAGACAGGTCATTGAGGAGCAGGTAGGGGTTAGACAGTACAGAGACGGGTCATTAAGGAGCAGGTAGGGGTTAGACAGTACAGAGACAGGTCATTAAGGAGCAGGTAGGGGTTTGACAGTACAGAGACAGGTCATTAAGGAGCAGGTAGGGGTTAGACAGTACAGAGACGGGTCATTAAGGAGCAGGTAGGGGTTAGACGGTACAGAGACAG
>CM051007.1:27662644-27685144 GCA_027704905.1 Muraenolepis orangiensis
CACTTCCTAACCTCCGCCAAGGAGAAACCAGGCTTGCACATTAGCTTCAGCACTGGCTCGTCCACCATCACCCACACCCCCATCCCTTCAGGGCCTAAGACCATGCCGCAGAGCCAACCTCCGGTGATTCACACGTGCCAGTCCATCTCGGCCAGCGTTCCAAGCACAATCCAAGTCCCAGTGACACCTGGCTGCAGCCCAGTCGAAATGGCCACGGTGGTGAACATGGGCCCTGAGCAGGCAGGGAAGGACCTGAAGACAAAAAAACAGGGGAAGTATGTTTGCGAGTACTGTAGCCGGGCGTGTGCAAAGCCCAGTGTCCTGCTGAAGCACATCCGGTCTCACACGGGTGAGAGACCATACCCGTGTGTCACATGTGGCTTTTCGTTCAAGACCAACAGCAACTTGTACAAGCATAGGAAGTCTCGCGCTCACGCCATAAAACTGGGACTCGTCGCACGATCCGAATCCAGCGGAGGGTCACTCTCCCAAGAATCTGACAGAGCAGGTGGGACGCATTCGGAGGCGGAGGAGAGCGGGGACAGCGATGGAGAAAGCAGCACTGCGGACCAGGACCCTGACTCCTCCCAAAGCAGTGTTACGGCACTTTCTGAAGCTAGCATGCACAGTGCAGGAACCACACAAGCAGGTCTTTACGGAGAGGGAGAGTTATCTGGAAGTGTCACAGAGTTGGTCAAACCAGGCTCCGGTCACAGTGGCTATGAGCCAAAGGTGACGGCAGCTCTTCCAAAGGTGGTCGTTTACCCAGTTAATGTCTCCCCTCTGAGGGCAGACAGCCCGAGGGCTACCGATGCCGCCCCGGAGCAAGCAGCTGCGCAGCGGCAAAGAGAGTTCCAGATGGCCAATCATAGACCTAGCCTCACTATTCTGTCCTCTTTGAAAGAAGTTGACTGCAGCAATCCCTCACTGGACACAGTGAGCGAAGATGAAGACCAACTGTGTAAGTCTCCTCTCTTTGGAGGCCATGCTCAGCTTCAGAGGCAACAGGCGACAGACTTCTCTCAGCAGCAACAGACCAAGTGCCTGCTCAGTCCACGCAGTTTAGGAAGCACAGACTCTGGCTACTTTTCACGCTCTGAAAGTGCTGACCAGGCAATGAGTCCGCAGAGTTCATTTGTAAAGCTACCTCCTCCAGCAGAAACTGACATCTCCAAGATCACTGTTCCGAATGTGTCTCCGGTGGTGGCCACAGTGATGCATGTCACTGAGGAAAGGACACAACCCACAGAGGGACATATGATGCTACCGCCACAAGAAACAAAGGCACTCTCTTTAGAGGAGCGGATCTCAAAGTTAATATCGGACAACGAGGCAGTGGTTGATAACAAGCAGCTGGACAGTGTCAAACCGAGGAGAACTTCTCTCTCCAGGAGAGGAAGCATAGACTCTCCAAAGTCATACATATACAAAGACTCTTTTCAATTTGATCTCAAACCCATTGTAAGAAGGTCAAGTTCTAGTTCTGATATTCCTAAGTCTCCATTCACCCCCACAGATAAATCAAAGCCAGTATTTCTTCTTTCTGTCCCTTCTCAGTACCCGCCAATGGATTGTTTGCCGATCACAAGGAGTAACTCCATGCCAACGACACCAGGAAACTCGGGACTTCCAATGAATGTAGCCCCACAGCCCTACCCCTTGCGATCGTTTGCGTCGTTTGACGAGAAGATTGGTTCTTTGAACGATGATGTATTTTCCTCGGCCCCAACGACCCCAAACCCTGCTATTCATTCCCGCACTTTAGTTCGGCAAGTTGCCGTTGAAGATTTTACCACACATGAAAAGCACAGTATCCCCACTGTCCGTTCAATGGACGAGGCCTATCATGGCTCCAATGTATCGACAGAGATTATGCAACGAAGCAGGTCTTTTGAGCATGGTCAGGACAAGAGCAGAAGGCTACAGCAGACTAAAGGCACAATGTATGAGTGCGAGACCTGCCGGAATCGGTACAGAAAGCTAGAGAATTTTGAAAATCACAAGAAGTTCTACTGCTCTGAACTTCACGGTCCAAAAAACAAGCCTGTCATTGTTAAAGACAATGTGCAAGATGTATTCCAGGTTACCATGGGGCAGGCCCCGGTTCCCAGGTTATCAGGACTCCCAGGTGTTCTGGATCAGCAGACCTCCTTTAGAAAGAGACGGAAAATGAAGAGTGTTGGAGATGACGACGATCAATCACCCACAGACGTTATTCCTCCTTGCTCTGTCAGCTTCGATTTGTGTCAGTCAACGGCCACTGTGGCAGGCAAGATGTTTTCTCAATCGCATGCTGTCGTAGTGGACATACAGCCCAAAGACCATCAAGCACAACTACCTCAGATCCAACTTGTAGCAAGAAGTATAGATCTTACGGACTCCAGGTTGTCACCAATCCGAGAGGCCCAGATAAGCACTTCTGCTAAAGAGAGAGGAGATCTGCAGAGACAAGGCAGTGGCACCTCGGTCATCAGACACACCAACTCACTAAGTAGACCGAATTCATTTGAGACATCCGAATCATTTGACAGGACATCACCTGTTGACGCTAATCACGTCCAAAGCAAGACCAAACCAGAAGCAGACAATGTGTCAGTTGATGGCTACCTTGAAAAAATGTCCAAGCCCAAGAGTGTTGACTATGGAAAACAGGAGCACAGCACCGAGGGCCCTGTAGCTGTTTCTGTTGAGAGCACTACCCCTGTGCACCAGTCTCGACTGGTCCGTCAAAATAACATCCCAGAGATCCTAGTCACAGAGGAGCCTGACCGAGAACATGACACACAAACCACTGAGCCAACGGAAAAGCCGACAGAATCATTCAACTGGCCCCCGAGAAGCGAAAGCCTATCTAAGGTACCAGCAGAGAAACTCCCACCTAAAAAGAAGCGAATTCGGCTGGCTCAAATGGAGCAGTCTTCCGGTGAGTCCAGTTATGAGTCAAGCCTTTCAAGAAGCCTCAGCAGGGACAGCAGTCTATCTCGCTGCTCCAGTATTTCAGCCTCTTTCGACAGAGAAGAAGCCGCCCGGTCTGAAAGCCCTTCCCGGGGCGAGTGTGTTACTGTTGTTCAAGAACCACACGGGCTATCAACAGCATTCAATACCCTGGGGATACCTGGAATAATGAGGCGGGCTGCATCTGAACAAATCAACTGTACTCAGCCCTCAGTGGAGATTTCCTGCGACTACCGTAGTAAGTCCTTCGATTGTGCCAATGTGTCTCCCAGGAGGTCGTTGTCTCCTGCCGCACAGCCAAGATGCACACAAGGTTCTCCAGTTCCCCAGGTGCCGCTGATTGAAAGACGTAGAGGCCCGCTGGTTCGGCAGATGTCTTTAAAGATCAATCCAGAGACTCCTCAACACCCAAGGAAGATGATTGTCCCGCTGGAGAAGTTAGCATTATCAAACGTGAAACCTCTCATTCAGCATCGACCTCAAGAGACGAATGTGGTCAACAAAGGTCATGTTGCTCAACCATTAACTATTGATACACCCATAACAATTACTGAGCAAATGGTGCAAAGTATTAATTTGGGTAGCCCAACCCGGCAGCCTCAAATACATGGCCTTCCCCACCCTTGGCATCAAACGTCCAGGGTTCAAACATGCCAAAAGCTACCGCCACCTCCAAGCCAGATTGTGCTAAGTCGTGAAAGTTCCTTCTCTCAATCCTCTGAACCTGAGGAGAGGAAAAGTTTTGTGCCCAAGTACCAATTGCAGTGCCCTGCTCAGAAAGCATGCCAAACATTTTCATTTTCTAGCACGCAGGGAAATCCCATAGCATTGCCAATTTTATCAATACCACTTGCCAATCCGAATTTGAATGTCTCAAAGTCTTCAGAGGTACTCCAAAATGTCTTTATGGTTCAGCATAAGCATCTCGTTCCTGAGATCAAGACACAGGTCATTTTACCTGGAGGACAGCAAAGGAACTCGTTCAGCCAGAGCCAACCAGTTGCTACTCCATTGCCACAGATTCTGATAACACATGAACAAATGAACCCAGTCTCTTCTTTAGCCAAGCGAAACAGCCATCTGTCCATTCAGAGCATTGATAATGACCACAATACTACAACAAACGTCAACAGGGATAGAGCGCAAACGCAGACCGTCAGTGGCTCTCAGAACCGTCCCGTTGAGAAGCCGTCTCCTCTCGGGTCTCTACATTGCACACAGAAGTTTGCGTCGGTGACACTCTGCCCTCAACATGAACCCACGGCCTCCAGCAAGCGAATGCTCTCCCCTGCCAACAGCCTGGACATCTACATGGAGAAGCACCAAAAGCGGGCCAAGGACGAGCACGGTGTTGCGTGCCTCACCGACGGCAGGTCGGTCAACTACCTTAACTCCAAGATGGCTGACGTCACTCGACAGAGGAAGCATATGCTTGTCAGACAGGTTTGCACCACGGAGCTGGTGGATAGTCCCATCGAAACGGAGGCACCGCCCTTGCCAGACGTTAAAGCAGGGAAGGACTCTGAGGCTACAGACGACTGCAAACCCATGTCTCCGGATTGCACCGGACCGGACAAAGACACAACTGTAGTTCCTCGAGAGACGACCAGTGTGTTCAGTCAAACCACCCTGATGGCAGCTAGTAACTTGTTGAAGCCTCAGGACAAGGCGGAGGAACAGAGGTGGACTCCTGCCAAATCCCCCATCAGACCGTCCAGCTTCCACGGCAGCCAGATGAAGCTGACCTCGTCCGCATCCGCCGGAAACACCAAAGACAGCCACCGTCTGTCCTTCCCCAGCCTGAAGACTGCCACCACCTTCACCTGGTGTTTCCTGATGAAGAGGAAGCCCCTGCACGCTCCACAGACTGATCTGAAGACCTCCGCCTACGCCGCCTGGACAATTAGCCCAAAGAACCCCAACCCCCTGGGCCTCCCTACCAAGGTGGTGATGTCCCTGTTTGACTCGAAGCAGTGCTCCAAGAAGATACTCTATACCTCGGCAATAAAGACCAGTGGAAAGTCTGACATTGTGTCCTACTCGGGCCAGCTGAAAGACGTCATGTCCATGGTAAGAAAACAAACAGTGTTTTGTAATTGTTAGTGTTGAGATTGTCACCGTGTGGTTCCTGAGGCAAAAACATTGAGCATTGTGTGAGTCTAAATGTGTAAATACCCTGCAGTTAACCCGTATCTGTTTTCATGTGTAGCTGCTGTCATCCCAGAAGACGAAAGCGGTGGAAAACGTGAGCAAAGGGCAGCCAGAGACCCCAGCTGGTGGGGAGTCAGACAAAGAGCTGGCAGCTAAAACCGAACCGCGAAGAGTTAAGATATTCGACGGCGGGTAAGATGAGAATTCAGACTTCCCACCCAATCAATACATTTTTTTTTTTTGTCATTCAATTGTATAGCTTTTTTTTTTAATATATATAATAAATACAGATAACATTTTAGTATTTTTGATTTAAATGATTCCATGATTGCTTTGTTGGTGTAACTGCCGACGTGGAACTCAACGGATTTCAATCAAATGTTAAATACAAATTTAAATATTAATCATAATAAATCATCATAAATAGACAATAAATAAAGTTATGTCTAATTATATTCACCTCACCCTGGGGTTGCTAACTGCTGTTCCGTGGCCTTCCCCCCCCTCCCTCCTCCCTCCTCCCCGGGCACAGGTACAAGTCTAACGAGGAGTATGTGTATGTGCGGGGGCGCGGCCGGGGGAAGTACATCTGCGAGGAGTGTGGGATCCGCTGCAAGAAGCCCAGCATGCTGCGGAAACACATCCGCACGCACTCGGACGTCCGGCCCTATCACTGCGTCCACTGCAGCTTCTCCTTCAAGACCAAAGGTGAGGGCTTGGCCGACGGTTGGTCTTATTCTGTGTGTGTGTGTGTGTGTGTGTGTGTGTGTGTGTGTGTGTGTGTGTGTGTGTGTGTGTGTGTGTGTGTGTGTGTGTGTGTGTGTGTGTGTGTGTGTGTGTGTGTGTGTGTGTGTCAGTCAAGTCAAGTCAAGTTTGTTGTCACTTCACAGTTTATACAAGTATAAGCAATGAGTGAAAATCTTATGTGCAATACCCGATGACAGACAGCAGTTATAAAAAAAACAACAATAGAATAAAAAATAAGTAAAAAGTACAAACTGTATAAGTTAAGTTAAATATATAAAAATATAAAAATATATATAAAAATGCATATATAATATGCAATATATTAGCACAGAAAAAGAGCAATATATAAATCTATGTAATAAAATATACATTGTTATATGCTATATAATATGTGTGTGTGTGTGTGTGTGTTAGGAATGAATTGCACTTTTGACTTCTGGTTGACGAGTTGTTCTCTTACCTTACCTTTTGTTAAACGCACTATTGTTAGTCGCTTTGGACAAAAGCGTCTGCTAAATGACTGTAATGTAATGTTATGTAATGTGTGTGTTTGTGTGTGTGTGTGTGTGTGTGTGTGTATGTGTCAGTTTTAGCAGGCGCTTTCATCCAAACGTAGCTTGACGGTGAATTTAGATGCATGACATACTGGACTCCTTACCGTTACTGTACTGCTCTGTACTGCTCTGTACTGCTCTGTGCTCATGATGCTGCTACCACTCACTTCAGAGCTGCACTACAGCTCACTTTAAACACCATCCTCCTCCACACTTCGCCTGTCCTGCTCCCCATGGCGTGTTAATCATCACCCTTTTAGATCATATTCAAAACGTGAATTACTAAGAATATTGTGCTTTATATTTCGTTTGTTCTGAACTCCAAATGGGACATTTGACTTATTACGCAGACAGGTTCTTTTGAATGTGGAAAGTAAAAAAGAAAAGTGTTTATAAAGAGTTGTTTACAACATCGTAAAGTATGAACTCGAAACTATTGGTGACCGATATTTCCTGTATGTTAAATCAAATGTACAAGCATGGTACACATGCCCAACATTAATATTGAACTCTTAGCATTCATCCCAGTAATACAAAGCCTGCTCACTGCGGCTGTTATTTCCCCTACCTACATCTGTTTGATTCTCCATCTCTCTCCACCCAAGCAGCTATGATTCACCGTTCCTTGTTCAACTTCCTTCCCACGCGGAGCTGTAAAAGCAGCCCACGTCCCTTTCAAAAATGTCTTCGCTGGTTACTTGCATACAGCCTGCCTGCCTGCCTGCCTGCCTGCCTGCCTGCCTGCCTGCCTGCCTGCCGAGAGAGATAGAGATGGAGCGAATGTTCTCTTACATAAACCCACCTTCTGCATCTGTTAGGTCTCCACCCACCTACGAGATTGAGTTTGGGTGAAACTATGCAGGCTTTTTGTTGTGGTTGAAAGCCCCCCCCCCCCAACCACCGCCCTTTGCCTTGCTCATACGCAGACCTGGTTAACCGGACTCTAACCACACCTGAGCCCTCAAACTGAGACACAACCATCGCTAACCTAAACATCAAAACCAAAATGCGTCCGTCTTTTTAAACCGTCCGGCAGCTCAGGAGGTAGAGTGGGTTGTCTACCAACCGGAAAGTTTCTGGTTGGATCCCCCGGCTCCTCCTAGCTAACCACCAGCTCCTGACCGGCTGGCTGTCCTCCTTGCATGGCTGACATCGCTGTCACTCTGTATGAATGGGTGAAAGTCAGGCATGAATTGAAAAACGCTATATAAATGTAGTCCATTTACCATCCTTGATCTGACACCCGTCCTTGTTGCAGGAAACCTGACCAAGCACATGAAGTCGAAGGCACACAGCAAGAAGTGCTTGGAGATGGGGGTTCCGGTGGGACTCATCGACGACCAGGACGCCGAGGACTCGGGTACGCTTGGTGTCCCGCGGCTTCTTCCTTCCCACGGGAAACGCAAACAACCACGTGTTCTCATTCTGTGTTGGGTTGGGAAAAATCAAACTGGTCATTAGTGTGACAAAAAATGGCAGTGTGTGCAAACACAAGTCATACAGTCTTTGGCCATCCGCTGGATAACGAGTTGTTGTGCGGCGTTGTATGTGTGCGCCGAGTTTACCTCCATTTCCCCCTCAACAACTGGAGCGGCCGTCGTTAAACAGCCTCGCCGGTAATGAGCCCAGCTTTGAAACACAGGAATGGAGCCCAGCTCTCTGCTCACGGCTCGCTAGCAGATCAATAGCTCTGCCAGTGTCTAATTAGAAATTCTAAATCAGGCCTCCCTTCCCTGTTAACTCGGCGTGCATGTAGGCGACACGCGCTGCGTTTAGAAACAGGAAATTGCCGAATCTAAATTTAGCGGCGCCAGAGAGAGATTGAAAGAGAGCGAGCGCGAGAGAGCGAGAGATGATTGATAGAAAGAGAAGGGGAAAGCCTTAAAGCTGATCCGAGTCTGTGAAGGGAAGCATTGTTTTTCTTCTGCCTCTGACTGTGCTCAGGCTGGAGGGGGCGAAGGGAGGGGGCTTACTGTGGTCCGGGGTGGGGAACTAGAACTTCACTCCTGCAACGCCACATTATGTCCCTTAATGGAACCCCTCGGGGAGGGGGCCTCTCCTCCTCATCGTCTTTGGGAGACATGATCGTGGTTCCAACATTGCCCAAAGAGCTTGTTCATACACTCATACTAGTTACTAGTTGTGAGGATTTAAACTGAAAGGAAGATTATTAGAAGATTAATGTAAGTCTATTGTTTGGGATCGAGCACAAAAAAAATGAAATGTATTCCTTGGTGCTACAGCAGGTGACCGTGGTCATGGGGGCAGCTCCGACCGCCAGGACTCGGACGCCGACGACTCGGACGGCGAGGAGGAGGAGAACGACGAGGAGGAGGAGGAGGAGGAAGAGGAGTCTGGCCTGTCCACCAACCCCTCGGTCACCGCCAGCCCCCAGCACTTGCCCCCGGGCCCGGCCGAGATCCCGCCAAGCGCCCTCCTGGCCCAGATGTCAATCAGCTCCATGCCCTTCCCCTCCGCAATTTCCTCCACCCTGCCGCACGCCACATCTGACCCCGGCGCCTCCGACTGCTACTCAGAGTCGTCCGTTGCCATGATGAGTCCCGTGTCCCTGTACAAGCAGATGTCCATCTCCGGGTCCTGCTCCAGCCCCGGCCCGTTCCCTTCGTCCCCGCCACCCCTTGGCGGGCAACTTGCAGACCACCACGTGTCGGACACGGAGTCTATCCAAATGATGAGCCCCGTGTCGCCCTGCAGGCAGATGTCCATCGACTACCCCGACTTTGAGGTTCCTCCGAGTCCGCCGGTGCCTAGCAAGGGGTTTAAGCTCAGCCAGGTTTGTCTACTGTCTGTCTGTCTATGTTCAGTGAGTAGGCTGGTAGGTTGTTGATCTAGCCATCCTACTATCATCCTATCTGGATGGACACTCCCACTTCTGAAATTACTTTTGTAATGGCTGACACTTAAAAGTTAAGTTGGCAGCTACCTATCATTCATTAGTCATCACTAATGAGTGTCCCAATCATTAGGAATTCTACCATTCTACAGTTTTGAAAATGTGATTGAAGCTTACAGGTGTTCATTTTCCCACCTTCTTCATCTTTCTTCTTTTCCCAGGACGTCTCGCCACCCCCTCCCACCATGTCCACCACCCGCGAGTCCAGCTTCCCGGTGGACCGCGGCACCCAGACACCCTCCTTCCCGCCCCAGGGCTCAGTGCACCTCCCCCTGCACGGCCCAGCCCAGCCAGCAGGGCCCGGGACCCAGACCCACCACCTGTTCAGCCACCTGCCCCTGCACTCCCAGCAGCCCTACCGCTCCCCCTACAGCATGGTGCCGGTTGGGGGTATCCAGTTGGTGCCCGCGGGCCTGGCCGGGTACTCCACCTTCTTCCCCATCCAGGCCGGCCCCATCCAGCTCACCATCCCGACCGTGAGTGTCATCCACAGGAACGCCAGCCCGCTGCCGACCGCCACCTGCTCCCCGCGGCGCAGGGAGGACTGCTCCCCGCGGCGCAGGGAGGACTGCTCCCCGAGGCCCCGGCCCCTGGTGGTGCAGGAGCCCATCGGCAGCGTGACGCCCTGCTTCCCCCTGGGCCGGTTGGCCGGTCTGCAGGCTCAGGGGGTGCCGGCGGTCCAGTCGGTGGGGCTGGAGACGCTCAACCTCATGGCCGCCGGCCTGGGGGTCGGACAGGGGCTGACGCTCAACGCCACCTTGGGTCTGCAGGTTCTGGCCACCGGCCCCACGTCCCAGAGCGCCACTGGACTCCAGACCCACCTGCCCGCCCTGCAGATCCTCAACATCTCCCTGCCCGCCATCATCCCCTCTCTCGGCCCGCTGAGCCCGCTCCCCACGCTGTCAGAGAGGCAGGGCAGGCAGGCCTCCCCACCGCGCCTCACCGGGGGGCGGGGGGCGTCGCCGAGCCCACCCTCGCCGCCCGCCCCGGCGCCCCTTAGCAACCCGCCCGAGTTGACTGCACCCAGCCGATCCGGGCAGGTTGGGGCAAGCGAGGCAGAACTCAGAACACGGACTCCTGAGAACCGGAGGGCGCGCTGGGGGGGGAAACCGATGTCGGAGCGGCCGGCGGGCGGAACGGACACTTCCAAGACGTCACCGGCAGGGGGAGCCGGCAGTCCGACTCCCTCCGGACGTCCCGCGCCGCCGCTCCCCAGGCAAAAGGTGGCCGACGTCTACGACGACTACAACGATGCGTCCAGCGACGATGAAGACAGACTGGTCATCGCCACCTGAAGAGGAAAAAAACAAAAAAAACAACCCCAGTTGGAAAGCTATTCTTTGTCTACTTCTTAATTTTTTTTTTTGTAATGCTTGTCACTTTGTAAGACTGAGAACACTTATTCAGGGCGTTGTTTGATCGCAAACCGCCCTCGGAAGCACATATTCTGACATTCATATTGTACGTGCAATCACATGATGACTATTGTTCTATAAAAAAAATGACCAATCGTTTTGATTTTTACTTTGAGTCTGATTTTCTTTTTTGTACATGTTGTATAGACAATTGTGCCTTTTTCGAGTTCCTTGTGGAGGAACCTGTACATACAAACCTTATGAATCCAGATGTTACGTTGTGTTTATTCCAGCCACTTTAAGTAGAACCAGAGGACAAATGGAGGATATCACATTTATTTTGAAAAGACTTTGCCATTCGTAACTTTATGAAAGATTATAAATGTTAACTGGTACATGTACATTTCTATGGATTTTTTGGGGCAATGTTACTGTGTACAAATGTTGTGTTGAGCTATTTATTATATTCCATCTAGTGCCCATGGTTGATTCATAAGTCCATAGTCATGTGCAATATGGTAGCTTTACATTGCGGTATCAATATTATCAAATGTATCAGTAAAACTTTGTTTACAAACACTCGAGTGCTGCTGTATTTTCTTTATTTCATGACTTATTTCACAGTTGCCGTCATGAAACAGTTGAACTATTACGCGTGAACAGGCATTAGCCTAGCTTAATGGGGGGGCGGCACTAGCTCAGTCTGCTAGGACTTGGCCTGTTTAAGTCCCCAAAACTACTGGGCACTGCCGGGGTGCCCTTGAGCAAGACAACAGACCCCTACACTGCTCACCGGGCGCTGTGTATAAAAAAAACTGCCCACTGCTCCTAATACTAGAATGGGTTAAATGCAGAGAAACATATTTCACTGTGTGTGTATGTGATCACTGAAGAGGATTCAATCCTCTACATTTAGATTGTCTTTTAAAACATTGTCTAGTCACGAGAAAATAAGATGTATGTTACATTTTGCAAGCTGATGGTTTTGACGTCCAGAATTTCCGTGGATATTTGAGTCGACATCCAACATGTTCTTCAACAGTGCTATTAAAATGTGACATGCCCGTTATTCTCCAAATAACATACCTGTCAGACAAATGTAATCTAGTGAGGGGGATAAATTAGATATTGGCTACCTACCTAGACAAGTAAAAATGTTTTAATGAGGGCTTTCAAAACGCGATAATAACGTGTTAACGTTAATTTGTTTAACGATGACGCGTTAACGCACGTTCTGTTGCGACGACCGTTTTGCCCGACCCGTAGTTTAGGAATCAGGTAGCATTAACATTAAGTCGCATGGCGATAGCAAGCAGCAATGGATAAAGAAAAAGGATTGTATCCAATGGACATCCACTAAAATAAATAAACTTCGAGAGATAGTTCTGGATAGTTGTGGTTCTAACTAACTTTGGACAAGGGTAAATCATGTGAGTTGTAAAGTCAAGTATAACTCCCGGCCCTGCTAAGCAGGGGTCCTGGTGGGGCAGTGGAGAGTGCTGGTTGAAAGCCCTCAGTCAAGTTGGTTCAAGTCCTGCCACATGCACCTTTAATCTAACGCTCTCATGTCAATTGTAATGTCATATATATATCCTCAGATTACAGCTTGATCTCCTTCTCTGTGGCGCAGTGGAGTGTGCATAAGACATAGAATACATGGGTTCAGTTCCCACTGAGATTTCTGTAGATGGCAGTATTTATTTTCATGTGAATTGTAAAGTCATATATACACGTTTTGAACATATCCTATTTGGTGTCTTGGCAGTACGGTGGGAAGGCTGTTGGTTAGCACTCTGTAGACTCAGGTTCAAGTCCCTACTAAAATTGGACATTGGGCCTCTCCAAAAGATCTGTAGATGGCAATATTTATTTTCTACATCATGTGAATTAAATTCAAATATACTTTTCGAACAGGTCCTAGTTGGTGTCTTGGTGGTACAGTGGGAAGGCTCTTGCTTAAGGCTCTGTAGACTCAGGTTTGAGCCCTTCACTTGCATAACACGGAGAAAACACAGGTTCAATTCCCACTGAAATATCTGTAGATGGAAATATATATTTTCTACGTAATGTGAATTGTAAAGTCACTTGCCTAGTCGGCTGTTGGTAAACACTCACAGACACAATTCAACTAACCGCCACAAGATGTCAACATTAATTACTGTAGTACTGTAGGTAGTACCTTGAATTGTGTAGTGTTGGAGTACCCAGTGCTGTAGGGTTGACTGTATCAGCCAACTTTATAACACTGGGTACTACAGTAAACACTACAATACTAGGTACAGAACAACCCTAGGTACTACAGAACAACCCTACAACACTGGGTCCTACAATTAACACTAGGTTCTACTGTTTACATGACTCAAGGTACTACAGTAAATGCTACACAATACAAGGTACTACAGTCTACACTACTAGCTACTACAATATCAGATAATAGCCATTACACTACTCAACACTAGCACCTCTATTGACTGATTAACACATGCTCAATCACTACATTATTATAATTTGAAATAAATCGACCTTTGACCTTTAGGGGATTAATGAAGCGTCACCTTACCTTGTGTAGTTCAGTTGGGGTCATCTGGTCCTGCATGACCCGGTATTGGTCAGCAGCTACACACAGGAAGCAAATCGATAGAATTATATCATTATACAACAATGTTATACTAACATAGTAACAATTGAATGTCATACTGGCCAATATATCAATACTCATTACATTGCTAATACAAATCTTTATATATTTATAAAAATATTAATATTTGTATACTTCCACTACATCATGCAATAGGTTTACATAATACAATATGAATAAATTATTAGAATTACTTCAATACTAGTATACCACCATTAGTTTATCAACACATTATATATAATATAAAATATAAATACAAAAAGTAATATATTATTGAAGTGTGTATTTTGCTATATATATATATATATATATATATATTTATTTATTTATTTATGTATATATACAATATATTGCATTCACTTTAATCTTTTCTACTAAAACAATTCCAGGACAATTTTGACTATAGCAATACTATAGCAAACATGTCTTTTGGCTGAGAGTGGAACCACTAGACCACACATTCATATCAACGTTGAGATGATAGAGTAACAGTCACCTGTCAGAGACCTGCTCCAGGTCCATCTCCTGGTCCCCTGTCAGAGACCTGCTCCAGGTCCATCTCCTGGTCCCCTGTCAGAGACCTGCTCCAGGTCCATCTCCTGGTCCCCTGTCAGAGACCTGCTCCAGGTCCATCTCCTGGTCCCCTGTCAGAGACCTGCTCCGGGTCCATCTCCTGGTCACCTGTCAGAGACCTGCTCCGGGTCCATCTCCTGGTCCCCTGTCAGAGACCTGCTCCAGGTCCATCTCCTGGTCGCTGTGGAGGAGCAGCTGGCTGACTGAGTCATGCAGCACACACATGAAGAAGGTGATGAAGGCGATGGTACAGGTCACAGGTCAACCGCTAGAGACAAAACACACAAGGTGAGGCTCTGGGAGCAGAGCATGAGCAGAGCATGATGGGAGATGAGGTGTCTGTTTAAAATACAAAAAAAACAAGTTCACATTGACCTATGAGTCAAGAGAAGATGTACTTTATATTCCTAGACGGGAAATGTGCCACAACAGAAACTACAGGACAGTAATATAATTAAAAAGAGATAAAAAAACAACGCTACAATTTACAGAAAGTAGATGCATAATTTAATCTTAATAGACAATGACATGTACATTAATATGAATTGTCGATGTTATCCCCGACAAAGCAAACACAACCACACATTCATCATCACAGCGTTGACCTGTACAGTTTAGGCTGATAATATAAGTAACTAATTCAATATTAACCCTGACGATGAAAAGGTTTAATGGGCTCTGGTCGGTGAAGAAGAGGTACAACGTGCTTCGTGTTTAATATAACATTAAATATTAATACAGGCTCCACTAGAAAACCCCTTGGTACATGGAGAACTCTGTAAAGACCTGGGAGGAAAGGAAAAAGGAACATACTGGACTCTAACATGGCCATTCAGACTAAAAGTGTAAAGTTAGAGAGAGTTAAGAACTCTAAAGTGAGAGAGTTAACAACTTTAAAGTGAGTGAGAGTTAATAACTTTAAAGTTGGAAGGAGCTCCTAGTTAGCTGATGGCTAACTAGCATGCTAACACTGCTGTCTTGATGTTTAAAATACTGCTAAATATGACGTCTTGTGACACAAACATCTCTATGGATTCATAGCAGAGACAGCATGTGTCACAGATGATATAGTGATTTTATTTATAGCTCGTTATATTGTTGTTGTCACGACTTACCGGGTTGACAACGTTTAGTTTGGCCCCAGACGAGACAACTGATGGACAAGACGCAGATTTTCTTCTTCTGTCAACAATAATGAAGTCGGATCACTTCCCTCCGCTGGAAGACTGAGGAATTACAACACGTTCAAATTACAAAACACAAGTGGTTGTTCTGAGAGTACACAAGTTTTGTGCACCATCATGCATCTGCAATAAATTCCGCATGGGCAGACATCTCTGCTATCAGGAACACTTTGAGTTAGTCTGGCAACTCATATATTCTGGCCCAACTCAATCTAACCGGTTCACTCCACAAACCAATATTTTTTAAGGCCCCCTGGTTGTTAAAGGCTGGTTTATTGAATGATTTTGGTTTTGAATTGCTTTTTAAAAATATAAACAAAAAAATGTTTTTTAATGCAATTTGAATGTACAAAGAAATAACTGAGGTCCATGCGGTTTGAATGTTTTGCCGTCTTGTGGGCCATTCATTCACAACGCACACAGACATCAAAACGTCAACATCGGAACGTAGCATCGTAAAGCAAAACCCAGTATTAACCCTTAAGCTCCGTTCATCGGCTGTCACATTCTCCTCCTCAAACCCTACATATTTCTTTGAAGACGTTGTCTTTCATGTTCAACTATAAATCAATCCATGTCGACTAGGCAAGGTCTCAGTCCAATGGATGTATTAATCAGTCCTCAGTGTACTGCCTTCTATTGTGTACAGTATTGTTATAGTATAGCGTTGTGTAATATAACTATTGTACTTAGGATAGTATATAATGTTGTTCATAGTATTAAGTATAGCATTTCATAGGTAGTTTCATATGGTGTTGTTTACAGTGTAGTATTGTTTAGTATAGTATAGTATTGTATAGTTTAGTATAGTATTGTTGTAGGAAATGTAAACTGCGGGAGGGTATGGGTAGAAAGCATTCCATTGTACATGACAATTAAACATCTTGAATCTTGAATGTAAAGTTGAATCTCAGGCCTACACTTTTCCGATCATTTAACTGGTCACCGATATTTCAATAGGTTCCTTGAATGGGAATAGCCGACTAGAAACAAGCAGGACACAAATGTAGCCCAACGAAAATATATTATGCCAAAACATAGCTTTCCTGAGTTTACCACCATTACTCTCATAAGTATAACCCAATGATATGCCAGATATTAACATAGATAGTAACAATGGTCACATGCAATTCTAAAGGGGACCTAATCTTATCCACGTTGGGATAACAGTTTATTGTGCATTGGAAAACAATGACATTAGCTCAATAGTCTATAATATTATATTAGTCTAATAGTCTAGTCTAATATATTTACTATTCAATTCAGAGTCAAGAACAGCAGCATGGCCGTCAAGGGTGTTCAGATGCACAGAAAAGAGCAATCTGGGTGTCAAGGAGTGAAAGTAACCGGTCTCTCAAGAGGCTATTAGCGGTGCAACCCCCTCCTCGTCCGTCAGGAGGATGACTCATCAGCGACGGTATCTTCTTCCCCTTTGAGGCGATCAAACCCGTCGGCTCTTTTCTTTTTACTTCTCTGCGTGGAGGAGATTACAAATAGGCCAGTGGGGCCATCTAGCGGTTGGTGTCCGCCACTGCGGATCCGCTACGCTCACCAAACGACAAGTGGCCCATTAACGGTAGTGTAAAACTTTTTTTTAATTTTTTTAATAAATCTATCCTCATTCAAACACATCATTTCATAAAGTTGCCTGGGAATTTCGTGTCTTATTTTTTTTTAATTTATTTTACTTCCCACTATTATGTAATGGACACCTACAATGGACACCAACTGATATCATCTATTTGGCCTACAGACCAGCATGATGGCATATTTTATTATTTAATCTCTCTAAATATTCACAATACACAGGCCTCATCCTCAGCAGCTACTTGTTTGATAACTGACCAAATATATATATATATATATATATATAAATGGGCGACAGGATAGCTCATCAAGTCATCAAGACTTGGCTTGGGAACTGGAAGGTCGCCGGTTCAAGTCCCCAAAACATCTGGGGCACTGCCGAGGTGCCCTTGAGCAAGGACCCAGACCCCAGACCCCAGACCCCAGACCCCAGACCCCAGACCATACACGGCTCCCTGGGCAGCTGTATGTACACTAGTTGCCCACTGCTCCTAATACTAGGATGGGTTAGATGCAGAGGAACTCATTTCAGTGTTCCAGTGTTCCAGTGTTCCAGTGTTCCAGTGTTCCAGTGTTCCAGTGTTCCAGTGTTCCAGTGTTCCAGTGTTCCAGTGTTCCAGTGTTCCAGTAAAGAGGTTTCAATCCTCCAGATTTAGATCCAGATATTAACTGTGATAGTTGACATGTAGGCTTGTCATTAAGTGACTTCCAAGTGAGGGGAATAGGCAGGCTATAATAGTATCGTTAGGCTAGATAACACATTGGCCTAAGCTAAACTAAGGTCACACGAGGCTATATAGTCAATAGCCGTCCTACCATTAGAAATGTTCATCAGCATAGCAATACAACCTATACTGTTTAACAAACACATCAACATGACATCCATCTACATTTAGTTAAGTCCATTCACATCATGATGTCATTCTTTTCTCAAACTTGCTCTTTAGAGGTCAGACAAAAGTCATGTCATTTCACAAAGTGTGTTTTATGCAGACCCTAATGAAAACGTTTTTTTACATATCATTCTTAATTATTTTATCTATTTATTATGCACTCAAACAACTAAAAAAGTCACAATCCGCAAAGCCACAGAATTCGATTCCATTGCGTCTTGCGATATTATTTATTAGTTAATAACTTTAAAGTTGAAAGGAGCTCCTAGTTTGCTAACTAGCACACTAACACTGCTCTCTTAATGTTTAAACTACTGTTTAATACGATGTCTTACAAACATCTCTAAGGATTTATAGCAGAGACGCCGGTATGTGTCACAGATGATATAATGATTTTATTTATAGCTTGCTATATTGTTTTTTACACATTACATTACATTACAGTCATTCAGCAGACGCTTTTATCCAAAGCGACTTACAATAGTGCGTCATCAGAAGTCAAAAGTGCATTTCATTCCTAACAAGTCTCCAAGAACTACTGAACCAGTGCTCAGGTAGGAGTACAATTCATCCTCGCTCTACCGCCACCATGTGGCTCAAACCCAGAACTGCAGCCTTCTGAAGAGTTCTAGAGCCGGAGATGTTGTTTGTTTTCGGCACAGGCTGACAGCCGCCCGGCGTCTCTCTCTCTCTCTCTCTCTCTCTCTCTCTCTCTCTCTCTCTCTCTCTCTCTCTCTCTCTCTCTCTCTCTCTCTCTCTCTCTCTCTCTCTCTCTCTCTCTCTCTCTCTCTCTCTCTCTCTCAGGACGGCGTATTCTTATTATCGGCTCTTATCAGTGACCACTAACAAACAGCATTGTTTGCGATTGAGCCCAAAGGACAAAAAAAAATAAAAAAAATAAGTTATACACGCGACTCCTCCGGGGGAGGAAGGAGGGAGGAGGAGGGAGGGAGGAGGAGGGAGAGAGGCAGAGGAGGCAGAGGAGGGAGAGAGGGAGGGAGGAGAGGGAGGGGAGGGAGAGGAGGGAGGGGAGGAGGAGGGAGGGAGGAGGAGGGAGTGTATGAAAGCACTTGTATATAAAGTCATTGGGCTTGCCCATGCGGGTAGACACACACTCGTGTCTGGAGACTGACGCGCCCAGAGAGACGCATCTCAAAAAGACGCTCTTTCTTGCAGAGATTACGCGTCACGAAATTTCACCGCAAATTCAAGAAGAAGAAGAAGAATAAGAAGAAGGATTTTTTGGAGACTTCTACCTTTAGGATTATTACTTACGCGCAAACGAAATTGTAGTTTTTGTGAGAAAGAAAAGCAGTCAAACCTACTTTTAAAAGATGGATTTACGCACGTTGGTTTCCCTGCTGTCCGTGATGATCTCCGCAGTGACACACACAGGTAGATATTAATCAATGCTATTTTATTCATTTATCATTTCAGAGTATATTTAGTACGTCATTCAAGAGTGTATTTAGTGTGTCACATTTGTTTGTCAGTTGACAATTAAATACAAGATCAGGTGAGGTGACCACCTCCTTCATGTGTCAAGTGTCAACGTTTAAACGCATGCAAAATTTAAAAGTTTCCATTTATCCAAATGTAGGACATTATTATACAAATTCTAATGTTTAACACTTCTTCTTCTTCGTTTTTTTTTCATTTATTGCAGTCTGGTCGTCTCCCGCCATGAGCGAGGTCCCTGCCGCCGCCGCCAGCCTCGCGCGCCACGTGCGCAACAAGCGGTGCTCGTGCGCGTCGTTCCTGGACAAGGAGTGCGTGTACTTCTGTCACCTGGACATCATCTGGGTCAACACGCCCGAGTGAGTGGGGGCCCTTATACCTGGGGGTTCTGTCTTTACGTGTGTGTGTGTGTGTGTGTGTGTGTGTGTGTGTGTGTGTGTGTGTGTGTGTGTGTGTGTGTGTGTGTGTGTGTGTGTGTGTGTGTGTGTGTGTGTGTGTGTGTGTGTGTGTGTGTGTTTGTGTGTGTTTGTGTGTGTTTGTGTGTGTGTGTGTGTGTTTGTCTGTGTGTTTGTGTGTGTGTCTGTGCTTGTGTGTGTCTGCATATGTGTGTGTGTGTGTGTGTGTGTGTGTGTGTGTGTGTGTGTGTGTGTGTGTGTGTGTGTGTGTGTGTGTGTGTGTGTGTGTGTGTGTGTGTGTGTGTGTGTGTGTGTGTGTGCGCGCTTCTTTCGGTCAGAATCATATAGTGTCTTATATATATAGCGACTGACGTGTTTCTCCTCCTTCTTCTTCTTCTTCTTCTTCTTCTTCTTCTTCTTCTTGTCTTCGTCCTGCAGGCGCGTCGTGTCGTACGGCCTGGGGAACATGCCGAGGAAGAGGCGCTCCGTCGGAGCCTCCGAGGCGGGGGCGCCGCCGCCTCGCTGCAGGTGCCTCCGCGGACAGGACAGCACCTGCAGCGCCTTCTGTCAGCCTTCGGATACCCCACTCAGGTACACATTGAGACCAAGTCGAGAGAGAGAGAGAGAGAGAGAGAGAGAGAGAGAGAGAGAGAGAGAGAGAGAGAGAGAGAGAGAGAGAGAGAGAGAGAGGAGAGAGAGAGAGAGAGAGAGAGAGAGAGAGAGAGAGAGAGAGAGAGAGCGCCTCCACTTATAAGATAGATGAAGGCCTCTCCCATTAGCCACATAATGGGACTCCCTCCCTCCCTCCCTCCCTCCCTCCCTTCCACGTGAACGTTTTTCCGCTCCGCTGCGGAACACACGCACACGCTCTTTGTTTTGTTTGGTTGTTTGACATGACATGAAATGTGAGGCCAGTCATCATCTTTTTAACCGCGGTTTGATTTTTCTCCCCCACCTTTTACCCCCCCCCCCCCCTCCCCCCTCCCCCCTCTCTCCCTCCCCCCCTCCCCCCTCGGCAGGTACGGCAAGACGGTGCCAAGCGAGGTCGACGGGGGCTGCTCCGGGCCCGGCTGCACACGCGCCACACCGGCGGCCGGTGCTTTACCGAGGATAATAAAAAGGTACGAAAAAAACAACAATATATATATTTATGTATTTATTTATTTATTTATTTATATAAATAAATATTTATTTATATATAAATAAATAAATTCTTCTCTGACAGTCGAAGGAGCCACGTAGGGAAAAAAAAGAAAGAAAGAAAGAAGCAGGGAAATACCTCGGCTCTATTTGCAAAACAAACACACGCGCGTAATTATCTCCGGCTCACGCAAGGCGGAGGCGTGGGAGCCGATTTCTCTGCTGGGGGGTGAGGTGTGAGGTGGGTGGTGTGGGGGAGGGGCTTCTTCTTCTTCTTCTTCTTCTTCTTCTGCTGCTCCTATGTCGGATGACTCACGGGGCACCGCCACCACCGCCGCTGGTGTTGATAGACGGGTTGAGTCAAGGGTTTTCAACTAGACTATCCCTCAAGCCACGGATTTGATATCCGAAAACAAGCGTGTTCACCCCCCCCCCCCCTCGTCCCCCCCCCCCCCCTGTCCTAGGTGTTGTATATTATCAGGGGTTTGTTCAATCGCTATTTTTTGTTAGCTTTGTTTTTCCAAAAATCGAGGTTATTGTGTGACATTCCCTCCAACTGTCAGAGAGTCATCCACGTCCCGTCAAGTTTTTAAAACCAGCGGACTAACTGCTAGCCGCTCTTTGATGTGTTCAGAAAACACATCACGCGCCTGTCGCGCGTGACACCTAGCAAAGTAAAAGGCTTGTTTTGAAAGAACACACGCTGTGACTGACAGCCGTGTGATTAGCCGGGGCTAGCCCTGAAGACGTCTCCTCTGCGTTAACCTGAAAGCTTTCAGACCTGAAAGTTCAGTTCAGCGCTTCACGGACGACTGCTCTGAATACTCACCCATCGTCCTTTTTGATGTTTTGTTAACAGGAGAAAGAGCGGCGAGAGCGTGAGGAAAGCCTCGCCGGCGCTAGCGCTACGCGCCGCCGCCACCGCCACCGCCGCCGCCGCCAAGGTCCGGGTCGTCCTGGAGATGTGGAGGATGAGGAGGTGGAGGAGGAGGATGTTGAAGGAGGAGGAGATGAAGAAGAAGGAGACCCGTTCCTAGAGAACCTACTTTTGCACCTCTTGCACAAAACGCTCACCCTCCTCGTCTCCTCGCCTGCCCCACACGGAGAGAGAGAGAGAACGCCATTTGCGATCCTCACAGAAGGAGGGACGCAGTCAGAGCCCCGCCACCACCACCACCACCGCCACCACCACCGCCACCACCACCACCACCACCACCACCACCACCACCACCACCACCAGCGGCGGCACCGTCAGTACGAGGTGCCAAAGCTGGAAAGACGAGGCCGTTTTTGGCCATGGTGGCGGGAGGTAGCGGGGGGGCGGGGGGGGGGGGGGAGGGTCTTACCACGGGACTCGGTGGTCGGTCGGTTGGTTCCGAGCGTCCTTCTGGAAGGTGAAGGAAGTCAGGAGTTCTGCAAATGGGTGGATAGAGACTGAACAACATGTGTGGTGTTTGGACCCACAGGGACTGGAACATGTCTTGGACCAAGGTGTCCAAAGTGGTCCCAGAGGAGGGGGGGGCGGGGGGCGGGGGGGGGGGGGGGGGGGTCACTAGTGGACCAGGTGACCACCGACTCAAAAGGAGGTGAACTTCAGAAGCACTCCTCCGGGTTCCAGAGTGTGACGGTGAGGCTGAATGTAACCAGAAGCAAAGGGTCGTCACTTTACACAGCCAGAGGGCTTTTCTAACTGTTGACCCCTGACCCCCTGCTGTCCTGTTTGAACTGACCACGTGGTTGGTCAGTGTTGAACAAAAATGAAATGTTTTTTAATCGACTGAATGAATAACACCTCTTTATTCTCGTAACTTATTATTATTATTATTATTATTATTATTATTATTAATAATATTATTATTATATTGTTTGCATATATTGTTACCGTTATACTGTTTTATTTATTCATATGCTACGGATTGTTCTCCACTACCGACCACATTGGTCGCCCATATCCAC
>CM051007.1:27692644-27702644 GCA_027704905.1 Muraenolepis orangiensis
TAACCACTTTCCATTTGCACACATTATTATAGTATACTTAAATGTATTTAGAATGTACTTGAACAGCTGTATTTTGTAAATATATACGTATACAGTTCATACTGTATAACACATCATCAACAATACATTACAGTCATTTAGCGCTTGGACGCTTTTGTCTAAAGCGACTTAAGATAAGGTCATTCAACAGGTAGGCAATAGAACTACTAGTTACCAGAAGTCATAAGTGCATTTCCTTCCTAACAAGCCATAATAATCTAATATATACATACATATACACATGTATTACATTTACATTTACATTTAGGGCATTTGGCAGACGCTTTTATCCAAAGCGACTTACAAGGTGTATGATAACATAATATATAATACATTACAATAAGGTCATTCAACGAGTAGGCAAGAGAACTTCTAGTCACCAGAAGTCATAAATGTCATTTCTTCCTATCAAGCCTCAAAGAGCAGAACCAGAGCTCAGGTTAAAAATAGAATAAATTAGCTCCCTGGATTTGACACAACAAGCACATCAAACACTGATAGACATCACCAGTAGCTCACACAGGTGACCTAGAACACCCAGAACTCAAACAATGGGCAAGAATTCTTGACCTGGGCACCACCCTCCTCCGCCACCGCCGCCGCTCGTCCATCACCTGGAAAGTGACAGCTCCGCCACCAAGTGACGCTGTGAACCCTGGGAGGGGCGGGCGGGAAGAGAAACATAGTTAACGTCCGACCTGGTGCCAAATGATAAATGTATTGTTGAGTATATCTTAAATTTTTGTTTTGTTGCTTGGTCGAGGAGCGCTTGGTCTAAGCCTTTTATTGTGTAAAGTCGTGCCAAGGCAATTGTTCATGTCCAGGCTTGGGGAGTCAAGTCCTCCTGTGCAAAAAAAGACGTTCTTTCCTTTCATTTTCTTCTGCCTTCGGGCTGTTGTTGATGTTGTTGCCGGCTTTTCCTTGGAGACGGACAGGTTTTTCTTTAGGAATATCTGGGCGGGTGATTGTAATTCTCAAGTTCAAAGGGTTATTGGCGTGCCGGTTGAGGGGTTGATTGACTGTACACGCGGTGTATAGGCCTCCATAAAAACACATGGAAGCTATTAGTTATTAAAAAGTTATTATAGCTTTAGTCAACACCTACAGTCGTTCCACAAATCAGACTGAAAGGGACTAAAGCAACCTTCATATGACAGGGGATTACGTTGTCACGGCTTCGATCTTCGACAAAAGAAACAAATGACTACTCTGCTGCAAAAACTCAGACGTGAAACCAGACTGTACCTCTCCCTTTGGAGTGAGAGTTAACGGCACCTGTGGGCATAACGGAGGATGCTGAGTGTGCGCAAGTTGCAAGACTCTTCCCAGCTGATCATATTGGTCTCATTAGGGCTCTTCTTTAGCTCTATCACCGTAGTGCGGCCACCGCTGATCGTGTTGGAGCACTAATTAAGACTCTACTTCTACAGCTCTATCACTGTAAAGCAGCCACAGCTGATCGTATTAGAGGTCTAATTAAGACTCTTCTCCAGCTCTATCGCCCTAGTGCTGCCCAGCTGATCGTATAGGAGCTCTAATTTAGACTCTTCTTCTACCGCTTTATCACCGTAGTTCTGCCCAGCTGATGGTATTTTAAGTCAAATTAAGACTCTCCTACAGCTCTATCACCGTAGTGCACCCTTAGGTTTCAGATGACCCAAACACAACGTCAAAGTTCCCATAAGCGTCCTCGCGTCAGTTTCTCCGTCGTGTCCCTCAGGTGCAGCTCGTACGCCCAGGCCTTAAGGGGATTGGACTTGTCTCCATGTTTGCTTTTAAAGGACAGATCAATAAAACGACACACAAACTCAGCCAGCGTTGATAAACTCAACTTTTCCCGTAAGCCAGCTGAAACGTCCTCACAACGTCCTTGCAACCGTCCAACGTCCTTCGCAGCTGTCCTTAAGTGTCTGTATAGGTTTAAGATCAAACAGATGTGGTAGATGACTAGCCACTGCATAGATCCATTTGTTAATATACATTAGATCCATCAGGTGTCTTCTGAGACCTCCATCTTACCCCTCTCAAGAGGATTGGCCCCGGAGATTGGAAACATATCCTACGGGCTTTGAGTGACGGGCTGAACGGCGTGGTACCAGGATCTGATACAGTTCATCAAAAGGTCACTGACAACCTGGTCTCCGTGGCGATGGGGAAATACGGGAGGAAGAGGAGGAGGGGGAGGAGAAGGACGAAGAATACGGGACCTGTAACGGATGGTTTTTAGAATGGGAAGGGGGATGCAGGAGGAATGTGTGTGTATGGATCTGTGTTTAAATGTATGTGTGTGCATGTGCATGTGCATGTGTGTGTGTGTGTGTGTGTGTGTGTGTGTGTGTGTGTGTGTGTGTGTGTGAGAGCCGAGCGTCTTTGAAGTGTGGAGCCAGGCAGCCAGGCAGGTCAGTACAGAGTTCCCCCCCAGGGACCGGATCAGACATCCCTCGGGGGGGAACTCTGTGAGCCCCTCACTGTTGACACGTGGATCAGGATGGAGGGGATACACACACACACACACACACACACACACACACACACACACACACACACACACAGGTAGACAGACAGGAAGACACAGACACACATGGATGCTCACACACACACAAACACACACACACACACACACACACACACACACACACTCATGGAGGCATAAATGGATAAATGGGAATATGATCCCATACACACACACACAGATACACACGTTGTGGCATCACGAGGGGACAGGTTATAGAGGGCTGCTATATTCCCCTGGTGGACCAGCTGCAACATCCCAAAATGGCCGCCGGTCCGCAAACTACATCTCCCAGCATGCCCCACAAGTGTAGGTGCTCAAGCCATCTAATTGAAGCTGCCCTGGGGAAACAGACAAAAGCCCAGACTCTCAGGAGCAGAGAGAGAACCAGGAGCACATGGCTGGAAGGAGCAGAGAGAGAACCAGGGAGCACACGGCTGGAAGGAGCAGAGAGAGAACCAGGAGCACATGGCTGGAAGGAGCAGAGAGAGAACCAGGAGCACATGGCTGGAAGGAGCAGAGAGAGAACCAGGAGCACACGGCTGGAAGGAGCAGAGAGAGAACCAGGAGCACATGGCTGGAAGGAGCAGAGAGAGAACCAGGAGCACATGGCTGGAAGGAGCAGAGAGAGAACCAGGAGCACATGGCTGGAAGGAGCAGAGAGAGAACCAGGGAGCACATGGCTGGAAGGAGCTGGAGACACTGGTAGAAAAGCCTCAGAAGAGAAGGGAAGTCAAATTTCTGTTTGATGAACTGTGCTTGGGGGAAAAAAGCCCTTTGTGAGGAATTAATTGAAACTTTACTATTTTGACCTGTTTTGCCTGGAACTCTGCACCGCCCAACACTAGCCCACTGAGACGGCCTCTCGTGATGTTACAGATGGTGGAGGATGCGGGCACTGGGCTTAGGTACTGATGAGTGAGCGTGAGGAAATTGAAGAGCTGACTGAATTGTTTGTAGGACTTCGCACAGACAAACCCCAAAAAGACATGGAGCAGCTGGTGAGGGTGCTGGTGGAGACCCAAAAAGCGCAGCAGGAAACGATTGCAGCCTTGCTGCAACTGCAACTGCTTCAACAGTTAACCAGGTAGAAACCCAAGGTGGGTGATCTCATCTCAAAGCTGGGAGTGACCGATGATGTGGAAGCTTACCTTTATGCCTTTGAAACAACAGCCACTGCCACAGGGGTGGCCGAAAGCGCAGTGGGTTGGACTCTTGGCTCATTTCCTGTCTGGTGAGTCACTTAAAGCATTTCAAGATGTAGATGCCAGTATCGACCAAGACGATGACAAGCTAAAAGCAGAGATTCTGAGCCGCTCTGGCCTTACCAAGTTTAGCCTGGCGTTTCCATAATTGGACATTTCAACTCCCCATTCCCAATGCACAAATTAATATGAGTGACTAGAAAGTGGCTGGAACCAGACAGAAACAGCGCTGCAGCCATGATGTAAGCCCTAGTTATGGATCGTTATCTACGAGCTCTGCCTTATGAGGCGAAAAAGATAGTCAGTCACCAGAGGTTAAAAACAGCAGACGTGAGTTGGTAGAAGCCGTAGAGCAGTACCAGGCGTCCTCGGATATGCTCCGCCCAACCCGTAAGGAGCCTGCCACTTTGGTCCCCGCCCGCTCGCTTTGCTCCACCAAAAAAGTCCCAAACCTGGAAGCCCCGCTTCAGCCCGCCCAGAAAAGGTTTTAATCCACCTGGGCCGCAACAGGGTTCCCTGAACCTGGAGTCTCGCCAGTGTTACCGCTGTGCTGAGTTAGGCTATATCTCTTGGCAGTGTGAAAAGCCTGACGAGCCCATGCCCACAACTGAGTCTGCAAGCAGCCCCCATGCCCACTTTGCTGCCCTCCTGGGGGAAAGTGGAGACCGCAGACCGACTTGTCCGGTAACTGTAAACCAGTATGATGTAGTTGTACTTGCTCGATTCTGGAAGTGCCAGGACCCTGATCCAAGAGGCCGTGTTGGAAGGATCCTCCCCTGCTCAAGGCAAACCAGTTCCTATTGTGTGTGTCCATGGAGACACCCGAGAGTACCCAACAACCTGGGTGAGGCTAACCACTACTAAGGGCTTGTTTAATGTCGAGGTGGGAGTAATCAAGACCCTTCCAGTTCCAGTCCTGATTTGTCGGGACTGTCCAGCCTTCTCGCTGCTCTGGATGGAAGCCCAAAAGGGCCTTGATCGGGAACCCCGGAAACGTAGATTTCAAAAGTGTACATCGACTAAACCCTGGGTTAACCTTGCTAAGACATGCTCTTCCCCAGCTGTTCATAGCCTAGTGGCCGTGAATCAGCACCAGGGGAGTCAACTGACTGAGCAGCCACCTGGGCCAAGTGAAGAGGAAGCTGTTGGCCCTAGAGAAATGACACCCCTGAAAGGACAGTATGGAACTGCTCAGTTGCAGGATCCCACCCTGAGTAATGCATTAAGAAATGTTCAAGTCCTAGAGGGAACGTTGGTAGGGCCCAGACTGTACAGTATATCTTGGTCATTGTAGACTATGGTACCCGCTATCCTGAGGCCATCCCGCTAAGAAAGGCAAATGCTAAACAGATAGCAAAATAATATCATAATAATATATAATAATAGTAATATCTTCAGCAGCCGGGTAGGGTTACCAAAAGAGATCCTCACCGACCAAGGGAGCCCCTTTATGTCCAGGGTTATGTCCACTGGGGAGTTGTGTGCTCTGTTGCAAGTGAAACAGGTGAGAACCTCGGTATACTACCCCCATACAGACGGATTAGTGGAGAGGTTCAAGACTCTCAAAGCCATGCTGAGGAAGGCCATCGACAAAGATGGAAGAAATTGGGACTGGCTTCTCCCCTACCTTCTGTTTGCGGTAAGAGAAGTCCCTCAGTCGTCCCCTGGTTTCTCACCCTTTGACCTTTTGTACTCCTACAAACCCAGGTTTCTTCTGGACATAGCCAAGGAGACTTGGGAGGAACAACCATGTCCTCATCGTACCATGATTGAACATGTGGGGGTGATGAGGGACCGGATGGCGGTGGTAATTCCAATTGTGAAGGAGCACATGGAGAAAGCGTAGAGAGACCAATGTGCAGCTTATAACAGAGCAGCCCAAGCCAGAGAGTTCAAACCAGGGGATAGAGTGCTAGTGATGGTCCCCACAGTGGAATGAAAATTCCTGGCTACTTGGCAGGGACCGTATGAAGTAATTGAAAAGGTGGGGGAAGTAAATGACAAAGTACGGCAACCAGGGAGGCGAAAAGGTTAACCTACTAAAGATGACTCGAGCATGATCGAGAAGCACTGTTCACTTGTCTGCCCCCCAGACAGAGCCAAAAGAGTCAGCCCGGAACGAAGTGCAGTTGGGTCCAGCCCTGTCCCATCACCAACCAAAGCAAGCAAAGGAGCTAGTAGACGGAAATCAGGATGTCCTGATCCCTCCCGGGCTCCACCCACGTGGTGGAACATGAAATCCGCACCCAGCAAGGAAAAATGGTGAACCAAAAGCTGTATCGTGTACCAGAGGCTCGCAAGAAAATGATTGAAGGGAAGGTAAGAACATTTTTGGAAGAGTCAAAGAGCCTGTTCCAGCCCCATCGTCCTGGTAGAAAAACCTGACAACACAATACGTTTTGTAATGATTTCAGGAAAGTGAATGAAGTGTCTGATTTTGATGCCTATCCCATGCCTCGTGTTGATGAGCTAATCGAAAGTCTTGGCAATGCCCGGTTCATAACCACCCTGGATCTCACTAAGGGGTATTGGCAGGTTCCCTTGTCTGCAGACTCAAAGGAAAAGACAGCCTCTGCCACTCCGGGGGGCCAGTGGCAGTACAGAATGCTACCTTTTGGGTTATGCGGAGCGCCCGCTACCTTCCAGCGCCTGATGGATCAGGTACTTCAGCCTCATAAAGAGTATACCTCTGCCTATTTAGATGATGTTGTGATACAGAGCCCAGACTGAGAAAGCCACTTACCTCGTGTGCAGAAGGTCCTGGATTCCCTCTGACAAGCAGGCTTGATGGCGAACCCCAAGAAATGTAAGCTGGCATTCAGTGAGACAAACTACCTGGGGTCCACCATTGGGCGGGGCCTGGTCAAACCCCAGACCAACTCCCTGGGGTCCACCATTGGGCGGGGCCTTGTCAAACCCCAGACGGCCAAACTCTATGCCATTAAAGAGTGGCCAAAACCGGTGACCAAGAAACAGGTGAGATCCTTTTTGGGCCTTGCAAATTATTACAGACGTTTTATTCCGGACTTTGCTATGGTAGCTGCCCCTCTCGCAGAACTAACCACCAAGAAGCACTCACAGATGGTGAAATGGACCCAGGACGCAGAAGAAGTGTTTGGAAATCTGAAAAGGGCCTTGTCTTCCAAACCGGTCCTTACGGCCCCCGACTTGAGTCAGGAGTTTGTGGTCCAGGCAGATGCCCCGGAGGAGGGTCTGGGAGCTGTTCTATCCCAGATCAAGGAAGGTGAGGAACATCCAAAGAGAGAGTGCCTGGCTGTAAAATGGGCCCTGGAAATAATTCTCTGTTACAATGGATGGCTAAAAATAAAGAGACAAACAGCAGAGTAACTAGATGGTTTTTAGCACTCCAACCGTTTAACTTCTCTGTCATTCACAGGCCGGGACGGCGGCATGGAAACGCGGATGCCCTGTCCCGACGTGATGCCTTCTGGTGTTCCTTTAACCTGCCGATGGCGTCAGGCCCGGGGAGATGGATATGTGGCAGCATGAGGGGACAGGTTATAGAGGGGTGCTATATTCCCCTGGTGGACCAGCTGCAACATCCCAAAATGGCCACCGGTCCACAAACTACATCTCCCAGCATGCCCCACAACTCTGACAGGTGTAGGTGCTTAATTGCAGCTGCACTGGGGAAACAGTCAAAAGCCCAGCCCAACACTAGCCCACTGAGACGGCCTCTCATGATGTTGGAAATCACACACACACACACACACACATGGAGGCATAAATGGACACATGGAAATATGATCTCTCACACACACACACACACACACACCCCCACACACACACACACACACACACACATACACACATACAAACACACACACACACACATACAGATCAATAAATGGACACATGGAAATATGCAAATATGATTTCACACACACACACACATAAATACAGACACACATGTACACACAAACACACACACACACACACACACACACATCGATGCATACATGTATATATGCAAATATGATCATACACACACACACACACCCCCACACACCCCCCCCCCCCCCCCGCCTTACACACACACACACACACACAGAAAACCCTATGACTCTATGATGTCATACTTGTGGTGATCTCGGTCGGCCTGTGTTACGTAGCCGGTTCAGTACGGAGGTTGGGGACCACAGTCTGCACCAGCTTCCTTGGAGCTTATCTGTGAGGCCAAGGAGGAGCATGAGGAGAACACCTCAGTGGTTATGAGGAGGACCAACCGTAGCATTGGCTGATAACGTACCACCCCCACCACCATCACCACCAACCACTCAAACTTCCTCCGTTGAAGGAGGTTTCTTGTCAACTGCCTCAACTGTTTATGTTTCAGTTCCAAAGATTACAAATGACAAAAAAACAAACCGAAAGGGGTCTCTTTATTGTGCGGGCGTGACACACAAGGCCGAGACCAGGGAGAACGTTCATGTGCTGGTTCCTAGCCTCAGATTGTAGCACAAGGCTAACGGGCTAACGGGCTAACGGGCTAACGGCTAACGGGCTAACGGCTACGGCCAAACGCTAACACTTGTTACTTGTTTCCACAATACGCTCAGAAGTTAAATAAATACAAAGAAATATGCGATAGACTGAAGGTGAATCCACGTCGGGGATTACACCGCACACCACACACACACACACACACACACACACACACACACACACACACACACACACACACACACACACACACACACACACACACACACACACACACTCACACTGGGTTGAAGATAAATATTTGTTATTATATGGGCATATTACATGGGCAAAAACCTACCGAATGTGAAGATGTTTAGACACGTACGATAACTATTTAAAAGACATGAAGTTCAACTGTTAATTTCATTCATTCATTTATTTATTCATTCATTCATTGCACATTTATATCCCTCTCTCTCTCTCTCTCTCTCTCTCTCTCTCTCTCTCTCTCTCTCTCTCTCTCTCTCTCTCTCTCTCTCTCTCTCTCTCTCTTTCCCTCTCTCTCCTCTCTCTCTCTGTCCGTCTACCTCTCTTGTTTGGTCTTGTTGGGGAAAGTTGACAGAACTGGGGAGTGGTGGTGACGGTGGTGGTGTTAGTGGTGGTGGGTGGTGGTGGTGGTGGTGTTAGTGGTGGTGGGTGGTGGAAATTTCCCTGGTTCTGAAACTAGAGGTGGTGCCATGCGCCAGCTCCACCCTGCTCTAAGCCAGGTGCTTTCTCCTGGATCCTACCTGTCTTGTGGATACCCGAGAGGACTGTGGTGTTCTGTTCTGTGGTCAGACTCTGGTCATAACTCTCATAACTCTCCATAACTCTCCTCGCACTTCTCTCTCGCTTTGGGCTTCGGTAACACACTTAAGTCGCCATTTCCCACCGGCGATTAAAGAGGTTTTGCGAGAAAATTGGTTTCCCTAAGCACATCAATTGTGAGAATTTGTGCAATACGGGCAAAACGTATATATATTTTTCTGAAAGCCATGACCTGGTCTGGGCTCATTTCATTGTGGACATTTTGAAAAGACCGGCAAAAACGGCAATCTGGACGGGGAAACCTTTTTGGTTGTTGTTTTTGTTGCCACCGTAGTGCAGACATGACCTCGGGACACGCTCTGACTCACTCATTACATTACATTCCAGTCATTTAGCAGACGCTTTTATCCAAAGCGACTTACAATAGTGTGTTTCAACAAAGGAAGGTGAGAGAACAACTCGTCACCAGAAGTCAAAAGTGCATTTCATTTCTAACAAGTCTCCAAGAACTGAACCAGTGCTCATGTAAAAGTACAATAAGGTAAAAGTACAATAAGTTGACAAACAATAGAACAATATCTAACTAACTATCTACTTAGACAATCTACTTAGAAAGACGCTAGTATGCTAGTAAAAAGTGATCAGAGGATTGAAACTAGAGTCTAACTATCCATTACTGTTGGTCCACTCCACTCTAAACGGCGGAGGAGGTTACCTCACAACTGAGAGGAGTGACTGTGGAGACCGATAGACGGATCCGGTCCGCTCTGCGGTTGTGACATAACTCATCACAGCCACGGTGGTCGGTACAGTAGGCTAAAGGGACAACCTGGACGCTCCTATGGCCTCTCTACTGCTACTACTGCTGCTACTGCTGCTTCCCTTGGCCCGAAGCGTCTGGCCAGGTTCTCAGGTACGACAGCGAACCCAAAGTGACCCACAGTTGGTTTTCCAACTGTGGGTCGGGGCCCTTCAGTGGGTCACAGCAAAC
>CM051007.1:27714394-27716894 GCA_027704905.1 Muraenolepis orangiensis
CCCACCACACGCAATATCCAATATTAGCTAGCTATAGGCGGATTTATAAATTTATTAAATGTATTCATTTTTCTCGTCCGTAGTGTGATTTGTTTGGTGGGACAAATGCAACCGTTTCCGATATTGGGGGAGGGGGCGACCGATTTCTACGCCAATGTACTTAGCGATTGTATGCAATAGGCAACATCCTATCTACGAAACTGTAATATTTTGTATATTTTATTTGTGAAAAATACATTTACTTGTTTTTGTTAAATGTTATGTTATTGTTAAATTATTTAAATTATTCGTACAAGAACAACAATACAATCTTCTGTTAAAACATCGACGTGAGATAATATTTAAAACACAACTCTTTATTGTGAGGCAGAGAGAGCCCTTTTGAATGTTGACATTCAAATAAGGCAGACGAATGTGTCGCATTGTTAGCCAACATTTGGAAAAACATAATTGGATCGAGGTCACCGTCACCATGGAAACGCTTGCCCTTATTTAGTCTACAGCGCGGGCGAGTGGCCAGACCGGTGAGGAGCATTCATGTCTCGGCTTATCAAGACATGCCATGCATTTCTTTGCATTAGGCCCGCCCGTGTGTGTGTGTGTGTGTGTGTGTGTGTGAATGTGTGTGTATGTGTGTGTGTGTGTCGTGCATGTGTTGCTTGTTTGTGTGTGTGTGTGTGTGTGTGTGTGTGTGTGTGTGTGTGTGTGTGTGTGTGTGTGTGTGTGTGTGTGTGTGTGTCGTACATGTGTGTGTGTGCGTGTGTGTGTGCACATGCATGTGTGTACCTGCATTTTTTTTGGCTGTCTGTGAACACACCCCACGTGTCAGTGTTTGTATGTGCAAAGCGATGTGTGTGTGCGTGCCAGGGGTGCATCAGTGCGTGTGTGTGTGTGTGCGTGTGTGCGTGTGAGCGCATGTGTGTGCGTGTGAGCGCGTGCGTGCCTGCACCGCCTGACCCCCCCGGTGCAGGCGTGAGGACAACATGTGAATTCACCGCCGAGAAATTCCAAATACTTGTTAAGGACCCACGAGCCAAAACAAGAGAGCGTTTCCTGTTTTGTTCTCAGGCCCTTTTTGAAAGGAGAGACCAAACCCCCCCTCCCCCTCCCCTCCCCCTCCCCCTCCCCTCCCCCTCCTCCTCCTCCTCCTCCTCCTCTCCTCACCTCCTCTCCTGAACACCTTATTTACTCCCTCTCGTCCCTTCACCTCCTCCTCCTTTCCTCACCTTCTACTCGCCTCCTCTCCTTACCTCCTCTCTACACCTCACCTCCTCCTCTCCTCTCCTCACCTCTTCTCCTCGCCTCCTCCTCTCCTCATCCTCTCCCCAGCTCAGCCTCCTCCTTCACCTCCTCCTCCTCCTTTCCTCACCTTCTACTCGCCTCCTCTCCTTACCTCCTCTCCAGACCTCACCTCCTCCTCTCCAGACCTCACCTCCTCCTCTCCTCTCCTCACCTCCTCCTCTCCTCTCCTCACCTCTTCTCCTCGCCTCCTCCTCTCCTCACCTCTTCTCCTTGCCTCCTCCTCCTCCTCCTCTCCTCCTTCTCCTCTCCCCAGCTCAGCCTCCTCCTTCACCTCCTCCTCCTCCTTTCCTCACCTTCTACTCGCCTCCTCTCCGTACCTCCTCTCCTTACCTCCTCTCCACACCTCACCTCCTCCTCCTCTTCCCCACATCTCCTTTCCTCACCTCCTCCTCTCCAACAACCTCCTCTTCTCCTCAACTTTTGTGTACAGTATTTATAGTATAGTATACAGTATTGTGTTCTAGAACTTCATACTGCGGGAGGGAATGGGGAGTAAGCCTTCCATTGTACATTGCCACATGTGTTTCATGTGGCAAATACAAATCTTGAATCTTGAATTTGATTGAACTCCCCGGCACTCATCTTCACCTCCTCCTCTCCTCACCTCCTCTACCTCCACCCCCTTTCCCAACCTCCTCCTCCTTCTCCTCCTCTTCCCCACACCTCCACTCCTCACCTCCTCCACCTCCACCCCCTTTCCCAACCTCCTCCTCCTCCTCCTCCTCCTCCTCCTCCTCCTCCTCCTCCTCCTCCTCCTCCTCCTCCTCCTCCTCCTCTCCTCTGCCCTCCCCCCCCCCCCCTCACCAATATAGGAGAAGGGGATGGAAAGTTACAGAAAGGAGATACAGTATCTCGGCCTAAAGCCCTCTAGCCCTCCATCACACCTCTTCCCGTGTCTTGTGGGTGTCTCGTCTCCCCGCCTGTCAGATAAGCATCTGCTCCGCGCCGGCGTCCTCCTTAGCAACGCCCACGGAACACTTCAGGGGTTGAACGAGTAGCATAATTATTACTCACCGCCGCAATAGCTCAACTGTCCTCGTTTCTCGTAAACATGTCCCAGAAATCAGAATGCTGGGAATAAATTTGGACCGTGATAAATCGGAATGTGATCATTTATAAATGCGATAAATCGGAATGCGATAAAAAACGGATTCAAATGAATCAAAACATGATCAATCAGAATGCGATATATATCGGA
>CM051007.1:27726894-27734394 GCA_027704905.1 Muraenolepis orangiensis
TCCCGGTCGCCGTGGCAACAAGCGAAGCTGAGGGAGACTGATTCCATGGGGCAGGAAGTGGCGCACGGGACAACAGGATGTGCCTTGGCTCCGGCGTCCCAGCGCTAAGAATTCCAGGAAGTTATTGTACTCCGCGGATCGGCCCCAGGAATGCTAAATGTCTGCCCTTTTTTTTTCTTTTTCTTGGGTTGCGCGATGGCGACCGTACCACCGCCGGCAGGGGGGGTGTTTGAAGATAAGGTGTGCCCAGTGTTGGTGTGATGCGTGTCCAGACATGTTTTCTGGTCATTCATCTCTCCGGAGCAGTTCCTCCTCCACCCGACCCACGTCTGTGGACGCTAACAAAATATTTGGAGCCATGGTTACATCGGCAAAAAAAATTAAATGTTCATCATCAAGATCATTTGTTCTGAAGTTGTTCTTACGTGGAATAACAGGAGAGCAACTGAAAAACAAATGGCTCAAGGCCTCTTCCTGTGTGATTAATACTCATTATTGTAAGTCATGGGAAAAAGTGTTGAATAACAACGACACAAAAAACATACTTGGATTCTGAATCATGTTTGCCCCGATAGTCAAATGTGTGAAGAAGCGTGCGTAACAGCGATTCATTTTCCAATCGCTGAGGACGTCAACAACATCGCCCAAAACCGTTAACGCAGCGTCCATAAAGCTGTGTCTTCAGGTGTTTGGCCATGAGGGATTCTGCAGAAGTCAGAGTGCTGGCCAGCGCATCCTCACTCTTATTGTCCATGACAAGGACACGGGGTGATGAGGAAACCGCTTTTTTGCAGAGTTATGTCATTGGTAGCATAACAAGGCAGATGGTACGTGCTAGTGCTTCTCCTCCTGAGTGTATGTGGTGATGCCAGACTAGAGTCAGCCAGACTCTAATTAGTCTGACTGGGGCCAGGTGAGGCTGCTTCAACCAGACTCTAATCAGTCTGACTGGGGCCAGGTGAGGCTGCTTCAACCAGACTCTAATCAGTCTGACTGAGGCCAGGTGAGGCTGCTTCAACCAGACTCTAATCAGTCTGACTGGGGCCAGGTGAGGCTGCTTCAACCAGACTCTAATCAGTCTGACAGGGGGCCAGGTGAGGCTGCTTCAACCAGACTCTAATCAGTCTGACTGGGGCCAGATGAGGCTGCTTCAACCAGACTCTAATCAGTCTGACTGGGGCCAGATGAGGCTGCTTCAACCAGACTCTAACCACACACACACTCCACAAATGTCTACCCTAAAAGTATTAGAATGGACGAGGAGATCAACAAAATGATCATTTGTTTTGAGCTGCCATTCATCAGCACGTATCAAAGCCCCTCAATAAGATTACATAAAGCCTTCTCCGGGGCAGCCTCCAGACTCTGGAAGACCTCCCTCCCCCTCTATATGTTTAATTGATGATTATTATTAACACAACAACACACACCCTTTTGAGCATGCTCTCTCTCCTCTCTCCTCTCTCTCCTCTCTCTCTCTCTCTCTCTCTCTCTCTCTCTCTCTCTCTCTCTCTCACAGACAGATCATGTATCCCGTAGGTCTGCTGTGCTTCCCCAACATGGCCCATTTCATCCTGTGTAAGCCAACACCGAGCTAATTGGATCTGCGGGGGGGGGTTCCCCGGGCTCTTCTGTGTGTCTCCTGGCCCGCCGTCGCGTGGACGGGCCCTGCTGTTGTGTCCTTCGGGGGGGTCAGCGAGGTCAAAGGTTAACACCACGGGTCTCGCTCTGACAACAAACAAATAGGCTCCCCTTAAGTCCAAAGCGTACAGACGGGCAAATTTTCGACTGGATGTTTGCAACGTGTGACACAAACATGAACATTGGCTGTGTCTGAAAATCTCTCCCTACTCACAATATAGTGAGTTCGCCAATTCGTAGTGCATGCAATATAGCACAGTAGTATAGTGTATGCAGTATAGTGTATATGCAGTATAGTGATCATTTTTATACTATATATAGTGCCTTATACTATATATATCCTACATGCATGGTTAAAAGTAGTGTACAACCGATTGTCATATGCTTAGGTAAGCATCACAACTGGACCTTCTGTAGACCACCACCACCCGCCATTCCAAGATTTGGTTGTTCTAGTCAGACGGACGTCACAGAGGCAGTCACTTCATGCGTTATCTCATTTAGGAAGATCAGATTGTTGCAGCCCATTTCCAAGTTGACCATAGCAGTGTCCATGTAGTGAAGTAACAGACCACCACACACAGGCTATCGATTAAAGGGACGGTCTAACACGCTTAACGTGAAAAGGCTTAACGTAACTTAAAGTTCCAAAACAGCGATCAATAATCACCAAATGTCTCTGGCATATGTCTTGTCATTAGCACTTTCCCCTGTCAAAATATCAAAACCTAAATCCTACTATTACGGAAGTTATGTTACATTAAGTGTTTTCCTCTCATAAAGCTGCGTTTAGACTTTTCCTTACTGGCTCAATAGAGAGGAAAACACTTAATGTCACATAACGTCCATAATGGTAGAATTTCAATTTAGATATTTTGACAGGTGAAAGTGCTAAAAACAAGACATATGCCAGAGAAATTAGGTGATTATTGATCATATTATTATATCACTATATGATTGGTTGATCAAATTGTCAATCTAAACGTACGCTCTCATTCAGTCTAAGGGCCAAAGCATTCTGGAGTACTTTGGTTGAAAGATATTCTTCCCAGCAACCCAGAAAAAGATCTGATTGGTTGCATTTACATCTAACACAAAACCACTCAAATGCGTAGTGCATGGACCGAGAAAGACAAACAAATCAACGTAACACTGTAACACAGATCAACGTAACAGATCAACAACACAGATACCATTCTCATGTATTCTTTTTATTTAAATGTTATTCAATTTTCTTAAATTTTCTTAATACAATTAATTCAATTTGTTTTGTTTCATCTGAGAGTTCCAGGGTCTTCTCTGAATACCTTGAAGGCCCTGACCACTGGTAAGCATATAGACCACCATGCATTGAGCTGAAAGAAAAACGGCAGATGGATAAGAAACATCCACCGAAGCAGGTGGAGTAGGGAATGAGGGAAGGATTTCACTGTATAGTCCTCTACATTGAACTACTAGAGAGGGAGTAGGGAGTAGGGAACAAGGGAAGGATTTCACTATATAGTCCTCTACATTGAACTACTAGAGAGGAGTAGGGAGTAGGGAATGAGGGAAGGATTTCACTATATAGTCCTCTACATTGAACTACTAGAGAGGAGTAGGGAGTAGGGAACGAGGGAAGGATTTCACTCTATATCCTCTACATTGAACTACTAGAGAGGAGTAGGGAGTAGGGAATGAGGGAAGGATTTCACTATATAGTCCTCTACATTGAACTACTAGAGAGGAGTAGGGAGTAGGGAAGGAGGGAAGGATTTCACTATATAGTCCTCTACACTGAACTACTAGAGGGAGTAGGGAATGAGGGAAGGATTTCACTATATAGTCCTCTACACTGAACTACTAGAGAGGAGTAGGGAGTAGGGAACGAGGGAAGGATTTCACTATATAGTCCTCTACATTGAACTACTAGAGAGGAGTAGGGAGTAGGGAATGAGGGAAGGATTTCACTATATAGTCCTCTGCATTGAACTACTAGAGAGGGAGTAGGGAATGAGGGAAGGATTTTACTATATAGTCCTCTACACTGAACTACTAGAGAGGGAGTAGGGAATGAGGGAAAGAATGAGAGTTTTAGCAGACCCCAACAGCAGCGTGGCCAAATATTTCCCATTCTTTTGGTCTTTTTGCTTTACACATAAAGAGGTAAGTGGCTGCTAGCTGTTAGCTAGCTAGCTAGCTAGCATGAGTCCATCAACATGGGGCCCCCCAAAATTAGCCCCCCAAAAACATCTCTCTCCTCCCAACACCAAACATCCAACCAACCGTACGTCTGTTAACACACAGTCACAACAAGAGGCTCCGTTTGAAAACCCAGCAGCTGCACTTCAAGGTACATAAACGTTGGAAAATGTCCTCGTCTAAATGTTTAGAACGATCGAAAGTCCGAAAGGCCATAAAAAGTCAAAACTGTTTGTGGTAGCAAAAAAAGGCTACGTCCGCTAACAGACGCTTATGGTCCTCCATTAGCGAATGTTACGTTTCGCTAGGACAAACAGTTTTTTTGAGCGGGTGTTTGTTTCTCCAGGGATCAGATGTGTGTTTGCTGTTGACAGACACACAGCGCCTGTGGGGACTGTGTGTGTGTGTGTGTGTGTGTGTGTGTGTGTGTGTGTGTGTGTGTGTGTGTGTGTGTGTGTGTGTGTGTGTGTGTGTGTGTGTGTGTGTGTGTGTGTGTGCCTCAGGTATGGGGCTGGGTGGGCTTGTTAGCTCAGCCTTGATGATGTGCATTTCAATGGAGAGGTTAACAGGTTTGACCCCCCCCCCCCCCCCCCAACACACACACACACACACACACACACACACACACACACACCTTCCTACACAGCCTACATGCTGGAACCTCTGACCCCCACCACACACACATAGGCACACACATACATACACCCACACATACACATATACACACACACACACACACACACACAGATGAGGGACAGACACACTGACACACATCAGAGGCACATCCCAGACAGTCAGACAGCAGAGAGACAGATATGCAGACAGAGAGAGACAGACAGAGAGAGAGACACGCAGACAGACAGACAGACAGAGAGACACGCAGACAGACAGACAGACAGAGAGACACGCAGACAGACAGACAGAGAGACATGCAGACAGACAGACAGAGAGACAGACTGACACGCAGACAGACAGAGAGACACGCAGACAGACAGACAGAGAGACATGCAGACAGACAGACAGACAGAGAGACACGCAGACAGACAGACAGACAGACAGACACGCAGACAGACAGACAGAGAGACATGCAGACAGACAGACAGACGGACAGAGAGACAGACTGACACGCAGACAGACAGAGAGACACGCAGACAGACAGAGAGACACGCAGACAGACAGACAGACAGACGAGACATGCAGACAGACAGACAGACGGACAGAGAGACAGACACACAGACAGACAGAGAGACATGCAAACAGACAGACAGAGAGACAGAGAGACACGCAGACAGACAGACAGACAGAGAGACAGACACACAGACAGACAGACAGGCAGACAGAAAGACACGCAGACAGACAGACAGAGAGACAGACACGCAGACAGACAGAGCAGACAGACAGAGAGACAGACAGACACAGACAGACAGACAGACAGACAGACAGACAGACAGACAGGCAGACAGACAGACAGACAGACAGACAGAAAGACACGCAGACAGACAGACAGAGAGACACGCAGACAGACAGACAGACACACAGACAGACAGACATGCAGAGAGACAGACACGCAGACAGACAGGAAGCTAGGGGGCTCCACTGTGTTATTGAGACAAAGAGAGAAGCCTCTTGAAACACAGGAAAGGGAAGATAATTGGATCTCTTGAAAAGGAGGAAACGCTTTGTCAGAAAGACGCTTACATCACTCTCCGTGTCTCGGGCTCTGATAACCTTTTGTCTTTTCGCTAAAAACGGGAATTCTTTGTTGATTTCATTATTTGAGATTGCCGAGTCACGCATGGCAGCAACAAAGTGTGGTGTGGTACCACATAGTCAGTGAGCGTAAATAAACATTAAGCGAAAGAAAGCGCTAAGCGTCCTCTCGCAATAGCAGAGCGACGTCCCTGGGGATGAAACAAGTCCACTCAAGTCAAGTTAATTGTTTCTGCATCTGTAGCCCTTAATCACAGCCACAGTCTCAAAGGGCTTCACAGGCCCACATTATACTGTATGATACCCCCCCCCCCTCCCTCCCTCACCTCCCCCCCCCCCCCCCCCCCCCCCTCACCCTCACCTCCCCTCACCCTAAGCTCTCTCAAAGGGGAAGGGAAAACTCCCCCAAACACCCCAGAGGTGGAGAAACCACCGAGCAGGAACACAGACGAGGGGAGCGTACGTTTATGTCAGATTAAGACATAATCATAATCCGTTGGCACATTAAAAAAAAAATAATAATCAAAGAGTTTAACCTCAAAGCCCTTCGTAGGACTAGTGAAACGGGTGAAAGGTTTTCTGGCCTTTATTTTTATTATAATAATACGTTGGCTAAAAGTGTATTCATTGAGAGTAGATTATGTATGTATTTACATATCATGTATAGGCCTACTTGTAACAGGCACTTGAGAGCGATATTTATACACCAAAAGTAAAGTGAAGTCAAACAAACTGTAATTAATGTCGATGAGTGAGAGCCAAACATAGCTCTAATATGAGGTAACCGGAGGGGACAAGTGGAATGTACACAAACAAAGGGAAAGCCGTGGAATTCCTGCGTTAACAGGTGAGGCCATAGGAAGGTATATACCGCCCTCTAGCGGCACGCTTTTGCAAGTGTTTACATTACGTTACATTATATTTAGTCATTTAGCAGGCGCTTTTGTCTAAAGCGACTTACAATAAGTGCATTCAACAGGTAGACAAGAGAACTAATCGTCACCAGAAATTCATAAGTGTCAATTTGTAATTTAGAAACGTTAAATCCGAATCGATGATTGCGTTTTATATATGGTGCGAATAGTGGGAATGTAGGAAGCTAAGGGTTTGAAAGATATTTATTATACAGTAGTCGCTTGCCCATTTGATTGACCACACCAATGATGACCACTAGAGGGCGGTAATACCATTCGCATTGCTGTGGTCCAACGGTAAGAAGGCGCACACACATATTTAACAACTTATGTAGCAAACCTATACGTTAAAAGTGACAATATACTTGATCTCAATATTCAGTGCAGTATTACAATGCAGAGATTTATTTTGACTTATATTTTCTTTGTGTGTGATTCTATCTATCAAAGCCTCTATCTATCTATCTATCTATCTATCTATCTATCTATCTATCTATCTATCTATCTATCTATCTATCTATCTATCTATCTATCTATCTATCTATCTAAGCCTCTATCTATCAAAGCCTCTATCTATCTATCTATCTATCTATCTATCTATCTATCTATCTATCTATCTATCTATCTATCTATCTATCTATCTATCTATCTATCTATCTATCTATCTATCTATCTATCAAAGCCTCTATTATCTATCTATCTATCTATCTATCTATCTATCTATCTATCTATCTATCTATCTATCTATCTGTCTATCTGTCTGTCGGTCTATCTGTCTGTCGGTCTGTATATTTGCCTGCCTGCCTGCCTGCCTGCCTGCCTGCCTGCCTGCCTGCCTGCCTGCCTGCCTGCCTGCCTGCCTGCCTGCCTGCCTGCCTGCCTGCCTGCCTGCCTGCCTGCCTGCTGCCTGCCTGCCTGCCTGCCTGCCTGCCTGCCTGCCTGCCTGCCTGCCTGCCTGCCTGCCTGCCTGCTGAGTGTCCTCTTTTCTAGAACTTTCTCCTGTCCTTGTTTCCCGTGTCCTCTCCATCCATTGCGGTGACTGGTGTCCTGGTTT
>CM051007.1:27749394-27764394 GCA_027704905.1 Muraenolepis orangiensis
TCTCTCTCTCTAGTCCTCCACTCCTGTTCCACCCGCAGACACAAATCACCTCCCACTGTTGGCTGTTTCTATTGTGGGCTCAATGGCTGCAGCCCCATCCCCTCCCCCTCCCCCTCCCCCACCCACCCTCTCTCAAGCCCTGTAGGAGCCCTGAAGGAGCTTGCTACAGCACCCCCATCAACCCCAAACCAACACATCACTTCATCTACACACGGTACCGTGGACAACCGCGGGGTTGAGGGTGAATCTCAGGGCCGTTGCTCAAGCTCCGTTTCTCCTGTTAAGTGTTTCTCACTTTGCTGCTCGTCCAAGCACACCATTGATTAGTAATTCGATAAGTAACGAGGATTAAGGCTTGAGTGGCGCCAGATTGTGGCGTAATTATTGGACCGGCCAGCTGTTGCCTAGCAGCAGACGAAGGAAGAGGAGGAGGAGGAGGAGGAGGAGGAGGAGGAGGAGGAGGAGGAGGAGGAGGAGGAGGAGGAGGAGGAGGAGGATGGGGGGTTCGAACCCCGGACCCGGTGCCCTGTTGGTGCGGCAGTGTGGGGGGCAGTGAGTTGTGAGGGTTCTCACCACTTCTGTTCGCTATTTATGAACTGCTCCGTCAGTTTCGTCGGACACTTTCCTCCACGCAAACTTGGCTGTAAAACTCCAGAAACTGCCTCTGAAGACTGAGAGGGTTAACCTGAGATCCTAAATCAAGGTATAAAGGTGTCCTTCTGTTTGTTATCTCTACACTATGGACGGACTTCTCTTTCAGCTGAATCTTTCGCCGTGCCCCATCGCTGGCGGAGATCCAGGCCTCTCCCTCCAGCTCCCTCTCATCCCCTCCTCCCCCCCTCCCCTGGAAGCCTCCCAGGGGGAGGCGGGGGAGGGTGATGGACCGGCGCAGGTCCACCCGAGGCGTGGTTCATATGTCCGTTGTAATATTTGGCACCACGCTCATCGCAAACAACTTCGATGTGGACAGATCCGAGCTCCCCTCCCCCAGAGGCGTCGGAAAAATAGTTAATACAATTGTCGACGGACGTAATGAATTTACCTGATGGGTTTTACGGATCATAAAGTAACGTAATTATGTGGGACGGCTCCAACCGCCAACGTAATGAATAAATAATTACAGTAGGCCAATGCAGCAGCGGTGAGACAGGAGCTCTCTTCCATATTCAGCTCTGGTGTTCTTTTTCTCCTGCAGGGATGAGAAAGGAGGTCCGTGGGACCGGCTGTAAACAGACCCTGTCCGGACGGCACTTCTGGATGACTGAGAGAACAGATGGTTCTGGAGATGGGGGTCCCAGTGCTAAACAGAATGGGGGAAGGGGGGGGGGGGGGGAAGAGGTTAGCGCTCAGAGGGGCACCACAAGAGATAGCCCCCGTCCCCATGGAACAACAAGGTCGTAATGATCCAAAAAGAGTCTCGCCTCACTTCCTCCATGGACGGCAAAACAAGGAAATACTTTTGCTAAGCTATAGTGCCCCTGCTAGCAAGGAACGCTGCTAGCAAAAATACTTTTGCTTGCTAGTGTGTTTACGCTAGCAAAATGTGTGTCGCTTACAATGGGAGTTTTTGCTAGCAAGGATCGCTGCAAGCAAAAACACTTCAGCTCGATTCTGTGTTTTCCTGCAGTTTTGCTAGCAGGAAAGTACCCATACATTTAATCTGCTATGGAGAACACACAATAGTGAAAACACATCACAATGGAGTAGTTGTTTATAGAGGTTTAGGAGCAACAGCCAACAGCAGTTTGTCGCTTATTTTGCCGATTAAGTAAGCTGTCAAAACTGACGGCATGTTGATTCAGATCAGGCAGCAAAACAACCCCCCCCTCCCTCCCTCCCTCCCCCCCTCCCTCCCTCTCCACCTCCCTCCCTCCCTCCCTCCCTCCCCTCCCTCCCTCCCTCCCTCCCTCCCTCCCTCTCCACCTCCCTGTAATCTCTGGCATGTGAGTCCATTCAGGGAGTCATTACAAAATGCACCAGAGGGGAGGATTTAGCCGGAGGAATAAAACAAGGCCAGCTCCGAGGGGTCGACTGCACCGCACTCCCACCCGGCAGATCGGGATCCGCCCGGCGACAGACCCTCACAGCAGGGAGTCCAACTCTCTCTGGGTGGTATATAATGGAATTGCAGGCCTCTTCAAAGATGGTTCGAAAAAAATCCTAATGTAAAACTATTAAAGACCACATTTAGACCTAATATAGACCAATTTAATACATATTATAAACCCATTATAGACCTGTTATAGACCTATCATAGACCTATTATAGACCTATTATAGACCTATCATAGAACTATGAGTCCTATTATAGACCTGTCATAGACCTGCTATAGACCTATTAGTCCTATTATAGACCTGTCATAGACTGCTATAGACCTATTAGTCCTATTATAGACCTATCAAATACCTATTAGTCCTATTATAGACCTGTCATATACCTGTTATAGACCTATTAGTCCTATTAGACCTGTCATAGACCTGTTATAGACCTATTAGTCCTATTAGACCTGTTATAGACCTGTCATAGACCTATTAGTCCTATTAGACCTGTCATAGACCTGTTATAGACCTATTAGTCCTATTAGACCTGTCATAGACCTGTTATAGACCTATTAGTCCTACTATAGACCTGTCATAGACCTGTTATAGACATATCATAGACCTGTTATAGACATATCATAGACATATCATAGGCTATACTATAGACCTAATATATACCTATCATATTAGACCTATTATATCAAATACCTATTATAGACCTATCATAGACCTGTCATAGACTCATCATTAACCTGTCATAGGCCTACTATAGACCTAGTACAACCAGGGGAGGTGTAATGAAACGCTACCATTATGCGTTGCATAAAGAGAGAAAAAAAACCATCAACAACCAACAATTTCATAACCAAACCGAACCCTAGAACAGGAAGTGTAGGATTAACGGATTGGCCTCAATGCTGCGCTTCAACAGAGAGAGACGATACTTCATCCGACCTCACATGTCCTCCTGTACTTTTTTTTTTTGACAGATTGTGCGCTTGTGTTCCCGACACTCGTAGGGGAAACAGGAGGTGAGCTAAGCGGCCAAGGATCAGGGTAAACAAACGGACCAACCAAGCTCTCTAATTTCTGTTTGTCCACAAACCGTTTTCCAATTAATATTCAGAAGGCAGAGAAAGAAGAAGGAGGAAGAGTGAATAAACCAGCGAAGATGAATATCTTCCGTTTTTTTCTCTTGGGTCTGTGGGTGGTTGGCTCAAGGTGGCACACACACACACACACATTCATTAATTATTCATCTGGACTTGGACGAGCCGTCACAGGGGGGGGGGGGGGGGACAGAAGCCCATTGGACGACGGCAGCAGGAGACTGACTGTTCACTCAGGAGGTGAACTGAGGTTCCGACAGATTAGCTCTTAAGAGAACTCTTACAGGAAGAAATCTGGGCATCCTCCCTTGCTTGCTTGGCTCGCACACAACCAAAGCCTCTCAAGTGAGAGACTTTTGGCCCCATGCAGACTGTTGACTGGAGGCAATCGGAACGGATCACATCTTACCCAGAATGCATCAGCACAAGGCTTCCCCACTGGTCACAACCGGTGATGTCATGGTCGGTGTGCCAAAGCAAGAACCGATGATGTCATCATAATGACAAGTGATGTGAGATGCCTCCGGTTTTAACAGAATTCAAATGGAAATTCAACACGACTGATTTCAACTTTTATTATTCGAGACATTGGGTGAATTGGGAAAATGAAGGAAGGAAGCAAGAGCGTGGCAGGGGTTTCAGCGGGATGCTAACGTGCGCTAGCTACAGGCTAGCATGCGGAGAGCCAGGCTAGGCCTGTCTCCTTGGGTCACCTCACTAACAGCAGCTCAAGACAGAGCGGACCTGGAGGTGCTGGCCCAGACCCCTGCTGAGGTGCCCTTTAAAGAAATGCCTGGACAGACTAGTCTGTCACAATAGATCGAGAGAGAGAGAGAGACACACACACACACAGGGAGAGAGAGAGAGACACACACACACAGGGAGAGAGAGAGATGGAGAGAGAGAGTGAGAGGCAGAGAGAGAGAGAGAGAGAGAGAGAGAGAAAGAGGCAGAGAGAGAGAGAGAAAGAGGCAGAGAGAGAGAGAGAGAGAGATGTAGAGAGAGAGAGTGAGAGGCAGAGAGAGAGAGAGAGAGAGAGAGAGAGAACCCCAGGCACAATGCATTCATCAAGTCACTAACTTTTCTTGAGCACACAATACACAGTCAGACAGAAACAGAAACACACACACACAATCTGGAACACAGACACACACACACACACACAGTGTGACACACATACACACTTAAGCACACACACACAGTCTGACACACAAAGAAGAAGTCTGACACACATACACACGCACACACAAACACACACAGTCTGACAGACACAGACACAGTCTAGCACACATGCACATGTACACACACACAAAGTCTGACACACACACACACAAACATGCAGTCCGACACACACACACACACTAACACACAGCACACAGTTGCAGAAACATCAACACACTGAGATGCACAGCAGGCACAGAAACACAAATGGTCACACAATCTCTCTCTCTCTCTCACACACACACACACACACACACACACACAAACAGTGTCACACAGTGTCCCAGCAGGGGGGATGTGGGTGCGTGGTACAAGTCACAGTGAGGGCACCATGGTGTCAGCCTGTCAGCTCACTGTGGAGACTACAGAGGAGGAGGAGGAGGAGGAGGAGGAGGAGGAGGAGGAGGAGGAGGAGGCGGCGAGGGTGTAGGGGGGGGGGGAATCAGAGATTTGGGCCGGGTGTTGTAGTTTTCATGGTGTTAGCCGTCTGGGACGTTAGTTATGTAAATACCTTCTTCCTACTACAGTATGAAGATGAAAGAAGAAGAACTATCAGAGAGAATATAAGCCCAATGTTAATAATTTATTTTTGTTAAATGTCTTGTTCCGTCATGTTGACAGACCAACAATGCAAATAAAATAAAAAATAAAAATAAAAAAAAGGTACAGCATTTGTTCAACCAACAGTTATTGATCTGCATGACAAATAGATGTATTAAAATATAATCTAATATTCTTGTGTTTTGCAGTTTTCCTACTCAATCACCGAGCATCATTTCGTTTTTAAATCAACACTATAACATCACAACGTAAGCTTGCCTCTTAAACACAAAAAACATTGAACAAAAGTTTGGTGAATGCCGTAATACTGACTTTGATAAGTAAACTCAACAATGAAGTGTGTTCACGTTAGCCGTGCGTGTAGCGCGCGCCTCACTGCAGAAGCCCAGAGCGCGTAGCATCCATTTAATAAACAGTCGCTCCCTGCCGTTTTCCACCGCGTAGTCATCGGGAAAACAACCGATTTAACCAGAAATAACCGCAGACTAAGACTTCTGCAGTTAGCGGGGTACCTGTTGTTAAAACACACAGGTCCAGCCTGGCTCAGCTGACGCGTGAAACTCATCTAGATTTAGCTAAACTTTTTTTATTTTCTTTCTTTCGTTCTTTCTCAAAAAAAATCCCATCTCTGGTTTTTTTTTTGTTAATCTTTTTTCCTTCTGCATTTTCCTTCTCGTTTCTTTCATTTTTCTCTTTGTGTAATTTACTTTATTTTCCCTTTCTTTAGAAATCAGGAAGGACACATTTTCCAAGCTTTTAAACCCCTGAAAACAAGCGACGGTGAAACCAAAACTGCTCGTATATTTTAGCAGTTGGTCTCCCTGAGGCTACAGAGTGCACCAGGCACCCCTACGGCGAGGGCCAGAGTTGGTATAGTCCGTTCCAAGGAGAGCGCCGAGTACTGCTCTCAGTTAGTTAGTCGGCGGGGAGCAGGAGGACGAAACCCTGTTTGCTCTTCTTGAATTGGGCGATGGTCTGGCCCGCCCTGGTTTCCACGGTGACACTTTTCTGCTTGCCCCGCTTGTGGAACTGGACGGTCGAACACACCTTTACCGGAAAGGGAACCTGCTTCACCCTGGGGAACACACACACACACACACACACACACACACACACACACACACACACACACACACACACACACACACACACACACACACACACACACACACACACACACACACACACACACACACACACACACACACACACACACACACACACACACACACACACACACACACACACACACACACACACACAAATAGGGTTTTAATGAGGGGTATCAAACTTATATAAACAAGAAAACACAGACACACACAATAATACGTTTTTAATGAGGGGTATAAAACTTAAATAAACAAGAACACACACACACACACACACACACACACACACACGTTAGTTCAACAGCTACATGCCAGTGGCCATGGCCTATAGTGGCGGCAGTAGCGTCGTCAGCAGCACTTAGAACACATGCGTGAGTGAGTCATCCTATGAGCCATCGCCCAGAGCAGTCGGTCACCAGAGGAGAACTGCTTTACCATCACACACACCCGATACCACACCCCTGACAGCTGGGAGCCAGGTGGAGGGGGGGGGGGGGGGGAGAGGGGGAGAGGGGGGGGGGGGGGGGGGGGGGGGGGGGGGAGGGGAGAGGGAGGGGCACCCCGGGAGGAGGACCCGACAACCACAAGGTTCCTTCGGCTGAAGTCAGCAAGTTAGACGTCAGACCTTTTAAAATCCTGAAAAGACCAATTTAACAAGAACCAAAGCTCGCTTCACATCGCTTCACTTGCTTTCCCACTAGTAATTCCCCAATGTTTATTGTCACATAACACAAGACTCTTTTGGTCCAGCGAGAAGGACCAAATCTGACTCAGACAGCCTCTCTCCCTCTCCCTCCCATATGTGTGTGTGTGAGTGAGTGAATGAGTGAGTGAGTGAGTGAGGTTTGTGTGACCATTTGTGTTTCTGTGCCTGCTGTGCATCTCAGCGCGTTGATGTTTGTGCAACTGTGTGCCGTGTGTCCAGGGGGGTCTCCTCCACGGTTAACGCCGTGTGTCCAGGGGGTCTCCTCCACGGTTAACGCCGTGTGTCCAGGGGGGTCTCCTCCACGGTTAACGCCGTGGTCCAGGGGGTTCCTCCACGGTAACGCCGTGTGTCCAGGGGGTCTCCTCCACGGTTAACGCCGTGTGTCCAGGGGGGTCTCCTCCACGGTTAACGCCGTGTGTCCAGGGGGTCTCCTCCACGGTTAACGCCGTGTGTGGACGTGGAGGAAGGAGAGGAAGGGGTTTATGTTTACCAAGTTCCCATCACATGTTCATTGTTACGGTGCAGCTTCGCCGTGGATTATAATCATCCGTGTGGCTCACTTTGACTCCCTCTGGGTTCACAGTCGGGGGGGAATTCTATGGAAATTCCACTGAAAGGTCGAAGTGCAACACACAGCTTATATCTGGAGCAGGATTGAATCCTCTTTATTGGTCACATATGTACACACACACACACACAGTGAAATGTGTTCCTAGTATTAGGTGTGTAGGGGGCCCATGCCTTGCTCACAGGCACCTCGGCAGTGCTCCAGGCGTTTCGGGGACTTGAACCGGCGACCTTCCAGTTCCCAAGGTCCCAAGTCCTAACAGACTGAGCTATCCTGCCACCCGCTAAAAGGCCCCTAACCCCAACCGCCAAAATGAAATGGTTTGTAATACGGGGGGGGGGGGGGGGTAATGTAATATAAGAACGATATAATGTCACAATGATACTCTCTCACTCGTACACACTCGAAAGATATGACACACCGACCCTGTTTGAACCCTGTGTGTGTAGCACTGTGATATCACATTTTAATTGAAAGTCTTTCATCCAACGTGCAAACGTACAAAGTCAGGCTGAGAACAAATCCAAGCACACCATCAAAACGTCACTTCAGAAAGAAAACAACCTCCTCCAGGGTTTCAAAACCCAACCGCCCAGAAGAGAGCTCCACAGAGGACAGAGTCGGCTCCTGTCCGAGTCCTCAGACACGCTGGTGTACTGGACAAGAGAGACACACCTGGACCTCCGTTCACACCGAGCCCCCCCACCACCACCATCACTACCACCACCATCACCACCACCCAAGACAGCTGCAGCCATGGGTCTCCGTACATCCGGAGGCACGGCCGAGGGGGGCCAACTGATCTCCCCCCCTACCCTAACCCACACAACACCCACCCCCTCCCCTCCAAAACCTGGATAAGCCTGGGTCTGGTCCTGGGTCTGGTCCTGGATCACTGGGGACCGGCATCGGTGTCAACAAGAGTCCCAAGAGTGCGGACAGTGAAGCGGTAGACCCAGGGACCAGGAGACAGAGGCTTATAGGAGGAGGAGCATCGCGGTCTGTGTGTGTGTGAGCATGAAGCTAATGTCTGTTGATAGGGAAGGGACTAGCTCACAGAGGGGGGGTCTCTCTCTCTCTCTCTCTCTCTCTCTCTCTCTCTCTCTCTCTCTCTTCTCTCTCTCTCTCTCTCTCTCTCTCTCTCTCTCTCTCTCTCTCTCTCTCTCTCTCTCTCTCTCTCTCTCTCTCTCTCTCTCTCTCTCTCTCTCTCTCTCTCTCTCTCTCTCTCTCTCTCTCTCTCTCTCTCTCTCTCTCTCTCTCTCTCTCTCTCTCTCTCTCACGTTCCACAATCCCTAATGGCTATTTATAATGGAGTCAACCTCAGAGACACTTCAATGTGGGAGGTAAATGGTTACCTTTCCCCCAGATCTCCCCACTACTTTTGATTGCAAAAGACACACCGCTTTGATTGCAAAATGCGTCCATTTTAGCCCCCCATCTTACCTCAATGCCGTCATTAACTAGCAAGTAAATGGTGCTAAATGGACTGCATTTACCCAAAGCACTTTACAATGATTGCCTCACATTCACCCATTCATACGACGACGGCGTTGTCAGCCGTGCAAGGAGACGACAGCCAGCTGGTCAGGAGCAGTTACGGTGTCATGCTCAGGGACACCTCCACACTTAGCTAGGGGGAGGAGGAGCAGGGGGATCGAACCAGCGACCTTCCGGGTGCCAGACAACCCTGCTCTACCTCCTGAGCTAACTCCCCCCCCTTACCCCCCCGGTAGGGGTTAGGGGGTGTCTTTGCTCAAGGATGCCTACAGGTAGACTCCGGACATCTGGGATCGAACCCGGTACCTTTAGGTTAGGCTGTTGCCTTTAACTGCAACCCTATCCTGCCCTTCTTCCTCTGGTTCCTACCCTCCTCTTCCTCGTCATTTCCCCCATCCTCAGCATCATCATCAAAGTATCTCTCTTCCCTCTCGCCCACATGAACCCCCGACGAGACGTGTTAAATACGGCAGAGCACATGTGGCCAGCAGAGGGGGGGGGGGGGACGCCTCACCCCTGTCTCTCCCCCCCAACACCCACCAACCCCCCCCCCCCCCCCGCCGCGCCCTGGGCTGCATAAAGACGCCACCGAGGGAGGGGCAGAGCGGGCCCTGGTCCGTCTGCTGCCTGGAGAATCTAATTAAAGTTGTGATCTCCCCACCGGCTGGGGAGCTTCCACCCTGAGGATGTGTGCTCGTGGATGAGAGACCAGAGTGAGTCTGTGTTGACACAGTGGTGCTCTGAGTGTGTGTGTGTGTGTGTGTGTGTGTGTGTGTGTGTGTGTGTGTGTGTGTGTGTGTGTGTGTGTGTGTGTGTGTGTGTGTGTGTGTGTGTGTGTGTGTGTGTGTGTGTGTGTGTGTGTGTGTGTGTGTGTGTGTGTGGTGTGTGTGTGTGTGTGTGTGTGTGTGTGTGTGTGTGTGTGTGTGTGTGTGTGTGTGTGTGTGTGTGTGTGTGTGGTGCTTTCCTTCCGAAACTGTGATTCTTCGAAATTCGTCAATACGTCGAGAGGGCTTACTTGGGTGAGTGTGTGTTTTGGTGAGTGTGTGTTTTGGTGTGTGTGTGTGTATGTGTATGTGTATGTGTGTGTGTGTGTGTGTGTGTGTGTGTGTGCACGCGCGCGCCGCTCTCGAGCCGCTGACTCGATAGCTTGTGCGTCAGTACTTGCGTGCCTCAGCGTCGCGGCAGGAGGGCATAGCGGACTATAAAAGATGGATTTAAAAAAAAGGTGTTCAATCAGTCAGCCTAGCGGGGCGTGATCGGGGCTGACGCTGACGCTTGTTAAATGTCAACCAAAGGCGCTCACAGATTCACGTTTTAAGCAGACGTACCGCGAAAAGCACATCCGTCTGTCACCACAAACGGGTCTAATAATAACAGACTCGGGTCTCGCACGAAGCGCGAGTCAAACCTTCCACCGGCGCCGCACCTTCGACTCGTCAGCTGCGCTGCGCGTTTTGAATGGAAACAGACGAGACGCCAGAGGAAGGAACGGCGTAGCTGTCATGCAGAGAGAGTTAAACGCGAGGTTCAGAAGACACGGGTGACACCAGCTGACTGGGAACTAGACTGGGAACGCTAAGTCGTGTGAGAGGAGGGACTCATAAAAATAATAATAATAATAATAATAATAATAACAACTAAGGGGCCCTCGGTGGAGCGCAGGCCTCCACCAGAACCAAAAGGGCCCCTGGACCCGGATCCGGATCTGATGAAAAAATGTAATCAACCGTTCCTTCAGGGTAAAGAGGATGGCTCCTTCAGGGTCCATGGGTAATCTAACCACCAAGTTGTGTCACATTCCATAGATCACTTTGAGTTCTCTTGCTGACAGACAAACAAACAAACAAACAAACGGGGACGAAAACATCCATCTCCGTCTATCTCCGATGGCAAAGTTAATAAACCATAATCCATTGGATTTATACATCACTTCTCAAGGCACGGCGAGTTGGGTGTTACCTGGGTCCCATCACACCCTGGCACGGGGGGGGGGGAGGAGTTAACCGACACACAGTAAAGGAGGAGAGAAAACCATCTCCCTCCCTCCCTTCCTTCCTCACCCCCCTTCAGTCGTTCTTTTCACAATGTCAGTGTCACCTCGGAACATTCAGAGAGTGACGGAAGACAACGGGACATTATAAGCGGGGGGGGGGGGGGGGGGTGTCACTCACCCTGGGGGGTCCGGAGCAGAACACGTCAAACTTTTATGTTTCCCATTTCCTCAAAATCAAGTCAAACTTTCTATCCTTTCTTAGCTGCGGCCACTAAAGCACTACAACCTCCCCCCCCTTCCAAAACTCCACCTACCCACCCATCAATCCAACCAACACACACACACACCTGCCAGGCGGAGGTGTGTGTGTGTGTGTGTGTAATTAGCACTTCCCGCCACTAATGCCTGGCAACCATCACCGGGGCAACAGCAGCATCGGTATTAGCAGCAGGGGTTAAGGTTTTCTGGAGCCTGAGAGGCCGGAGTGACGGAGAGGACATTTCATTAATTCACGTGTGTGTGTGTGTGTGTGTGTGTGTGTGTGTGTGTGTGTGTGTGTGTGTGTGTGTGTGTGTGTGTGTGTGTGTGTGTGTGTGTGTGTGTGTGTGTGTGTGTGTGTGTGTGTGTGTGTGTGTGTGCAGGCCCTCGTTGCATCATCTCCACTTTCTGTGCTCCCTGCAGAGTCTCATGTCACCAGGTCCAATCAGAAACGCTGTACCTGTGGGGTAGGGTGTGTGTGTGTGTGTGTGTGTGTGTGTGTGTGTGTGTGTGTGTGTGTGTGTGTGTGTGTGTGTGTGTGTGTGTGTGTGTGTGTGTGGAGGGGGGGGGGATGTGATTCTAAGAAGAGTGAGTGAAAGTGAGTCAATCCTTGGCGGGAGAACAAGTACACGGTGAGCGATGATGACGAATCTCTCAGGCCAAACAGAGAAGTGGATTCACTTGAGCTATTTCAGCTAACAGCGCTGACGTCAGAAGGCACGCACGCAGGGGGCTGTGTGCAAAACCCCCCATTAACCTCCGTGGGGTAAAGAGACGGGGGGGGGGGGGGGGGAATACAATTACAATTCTCGTTAGCAGTTTCTTTCCATTTTTCCCACTTTTTCTTCGTACGTTGCCTTGTGTAAAAAAGGTGACATTGTGTCTAAACGGCATCGTGCGATTGGATTGTTCCGCTGCGATAATTCCATGAAACGATCCGTAATGAAACGATAACTTCATGCCGATGCAGCTTCCGAATTCCCCCATTCTGTGTGAACTTAGTGATATTTAACGCGCTAGTTTACAATGCGTGTTTGTGGTCGTTTTGTTCTTGCTACGGTTTTCGGGTTCATTCTTCCCCCCCCCCACAGGGAGAAGAACATGGGAACAGAACTAGATAAAACCGGACCAAACCAGACGGACAGATGTCGCCGGCGGATTGGCCATAAGTCATGTCGCCGTGGAGAACCACAGACACAGGAGAAGCAAGCCATGAGGTCAAAGGTCAGCCATGAGAGGGGATCTCAGGTAGAAGACTCAGAGGCTCAGAAGGATCCAGAATTTGCCCAAAGAGAACAGACTAGATTTTCAAATAACCAATTAGGGTCAAATGTCAAGATTTGAAAAAAAAGGACGATTTCAAGGAACAATCTTTTCAGAATTTCTATGAAAAATGATGAGTCAAACTACGATGTAATATATACACAGCGTATCCATACTATACACCAGTGTTATAGTACAGTTCAGCGTGAGAGTCCAATGTGAGCCAGAGTGTAACACTAGTGTTACACTAGTGTAACACTAGTGTAACACTAGTGTTACACTAGTGTTACACTAGTGTTACACTAGACCACATGAAACATTCTGATACTCCGAGCCCTCTAGCTGATCAACTCATTAAATCCCCCAAAACGGGCGGGAAAAAGAGACTGAGGACTTGAAAGAGAACAGGCTAGCATAAACCACCAGCGGGTGATGCACTCAGCGGGAAAACCTTTTGAAAAAGCGTTATTATCTGAATTAGCAGACTGCAGCTAACCACGGGGAAATAACAGAAGGGAATCAGCTTAGCACAAAACAAATTGTTAAAGGATTTGGCCGAGATAAACGGGAAAATAAAATCCTTTTTCTGAGGTCGTGAATCTGATAAATATCACAAAGGTTCCTTTGACATGTATAGAATAAAGTACAATTCACACATGAATAAATATATATATATTTATATATTTATTTATATCAAGAAATAAGCCCTAAATGGATTAATTTCTTTCTACTTTCTTGGGTTTAGTTTGTTCTGTAATGAGCTCACAGCTCAGCTCTGTTTAGAAACCTGTTCATATCTAAATAGTTCCTCTACTGCCAGTTGTTAATACCGTAATACCGCGCGCACGACACACACACACACACACACACACACACACCTTACCTTCTGTTCCATAGTTTTTTGTCAACTTGTACCCTTTGCTTTGTTAACCTGTGTGTGTGTGTGTGTGTGTGTGTGTGTGTGTGTGGTGTGTGTGTGTGTGTGTGGGTGTGTGTGTCCGGGCTGGACCAGACAGGTCCAGCCCGGAGGGAGGGGAGAGGGAGAGGGAGGAGAGGAGAGAGAGAGAGAGAGAGAGAGAGAGAGGGCAGTCTATTTCAGGATTTCAGGATAGGATGAGGATGTTTAAGATGATGATGATGATGATGATGATGATGGTGGTAATGACCTAAAAAGTGTTTCAGGTTTAGAAGAGAGGAGAGCGATCCTCTTTACCCTGAAGTCACCGAAAGACAGCAAGTCCTCTGTGTGTGTGTGTGTGTGTGTGTGTGTGTGTGTATATGCGTGTGTGTGTGTGTGCACAGGGTGTGTGTGTAGTGTAATGCAGGTGTAGGTGTGTGGTGTCTGTGGGAGTATGTGAAACAGGTTAGTTTATACTGACAATGAGTTATGAGAGAGAGAGAGAGAGAGAGAGAGAGAGAGAGAGAGAGAGAGAGAGAGAGAGAGAGAGAGAGAGAGAGAGAGAGAGAGAGAGAGAGAGAGAGAGAGAGAGAGAGAGAGAGAGAGAGAGAGAGAGAGAGAGAGAGAGAGAGAGAGAGAGAGAGAGAGAGAGAGAGAGAGAGAGAGAGAGAGAGAGAGAGAGAGAGAGAGAGAGAGAGAGAGAGAGAGAGAGAGAGAGAGAGAGAGAGAGAGAGAGAGAGAGAGAGAGAGAGAGAGAGATATTATCTTTTTCCACATCTTATTTGACTTTTAGTGCCTTGCCAGTGTAAATGTAAAACGTTTTCCAATGTGATTAAGGCTCTAGAATCCTGAATCTGGAGAGAAGAAGACAAGAGGAGGAAGAAGTGGGACACACACACACACACACACACACACACACACACACAATTAATGCATCCCTGGTCTGATGCCATATTCATAATATTCTTAAAGAGTAAATGTGCTGACAGAAAACCAGGGGGCAGGGAAAATAAAGAGGATGAGAGGATGATGAGGAAGATGAGAGGATGATGAGGAAGATGAGAGGATGATGAGGAAGATGAGAGGAGGATGAGGAGGATGAGAGGGGAGAGGAGGAAGATGAGAGGAGGATGAGGGGAGAGGAGGAAGATGAGAGGAGGATGAGGGGAGAGGAGGAAGATGAGAGGATGATGAGGGGACAGGAGGAAGAGGAAGATGAGAGGATGATGAGGGGAGAAGAGGAAGATGAGGGAGATGAGGGATGAGAGGAGATGAGAGGATGATGAGGAAGATGAGAGGATGATGAGGAGGATGAGAGGATGATGAGGAGGATGAGAGGATGATGAGGGGAGAGGAGGAAGATGAGAGGATGATGAGGGGACAGATTAGGAAGATGAAAGGATGATGAGGAAGATGAGGGGATGATGAGGGAGAAGAGGAAGATGAGAGGATGATGAGGGGAGAAGAGGAAGATGAGAGGATGATGAGGGGAGAAGAGGAAGATGAGAGGATGATGAGGGGAAAGAGGAAATGAGAGGATGATGAGGGAGAGACGGAAGATGAGAGGATGATGAGGGAGAGAGGAAGATGAGAGGATGATGAGGGAAGAAGAGGAAGATGACAGGATGATGAGGGGAGAAGAGGAAGATGAGAGGATGATGAGAGCAGAAGAGGAAGATGACAGGATGAGGAGAAGAGAGGAGATGACAGGATGATGAGGGGAGAAGAGGAAGATGAGGAGAGACGAGGAAGATGAGAGGATGACGAGGGAAGAAGAG
>CM051007.1:27769394-27786894 GCA_027704905.1 Muraenolepis orangiensis
TGTTTGAAGCTGTATGCTATATCAATAAACTGTGGTGAGTGAGTGAGTGAGTGAGTGAGTGAGTGAGTGAGTGAGTGAGTGAGTGAGTGAGGAGTGGAGTGAGTGAGTGGGTGTGTGTGTGTGTGTGTGTGGGTGTGTGTGTGGTGTGTGTGTGTGTGTGTGTGTGGTGTGTGTGGTGTGTGTGGTGTGTGTGTGTGTGTGTGCGTGGTGCGTGTGCGTGGTGTGTGTGTAAGGACTCACCTGGTCCAGTGGGGTTATCTTCAGGATCCTGAACTGCTTCTTGGGCTCCAGCTTGTACACGTGTCTGTCTGTGATGAGCACGGCCCGGTCAGTGGTGTTGTTGAACCAGTTCACCTGAGGACCAACACACCGTGAACGCTGGTCCGTTAATGGTCCCTCAACACTTACTACTTACTAGTACTGTAGTACACAGAACCCTCAGGGTGTTGCTGAGCAAGATGACAGACAGACAGACAGACAGATATTTTATCAGACAGACATATTTTAATCTATAAAACCGAAATTATTTTACTGTACGTGCAATTTGACCATGTCTGTAAAGCGCCTTTGGGTGTCCAGAAAAGCGCAATATGAAATAAATGGAATGTATTATTATTAATGTACTATCATGTCAGGGAGCGGATGTCTACGGCTCAGGCTCCGTGTACATTTGGGTTCAGAACACAGAACCCTTTTTTGGCCTGGGACTCAAACCAACCCCAACCGCTGTCCAGAAGCACAACCAAGAGCACCGCGTCCAAAGTTAGGGAAAAATCAATGATGAATCGATGATGAATCGGCCCGAGTGGCTCTCTGAGCCGTGCTCTCTGAGCCGTGTGCTCTCTGAGCCCGTGTGGCTCTCTGAGCCCGAGTGGCTCTCTGAGCCGTGGCTCTCTGAGCCGTGGGGCTCTCTGAGCCGTGGCTCTCTGAGCCCGTGTGGCTCTCTGAGCCCGAGTGGCTCTCTGAACCCGAGTGGCTCTCTGAGCCCGAGTGGCTCTCTGAGCCCGAGTGGCTCTCTGAACCGAGTGGCTCTCTGAACCCGAGTGGCTCTCTGAGCCCGAGTGGCTCTCTGAGCCCGTGGCGGTGAGCTCATCCTTTGTGTTCGGGCTTAAATGGTGCTTGGAAACCATCTTCATAAAACTCTCTGACCGGGACGTTCTAACGGCCGCCATTATCCAGTGTGGCGGGAAGGCGGATAAGAGACAGATTGAGGAGAACAATAGTGATGCTTCAAAGACTGCCGGCTCACCTCGACTCCTAAATCCTAACAAAAAAAGATAAATCCACTTCCCCCTGGTCTGATTTTAAGAAGTAATCTCCTTACTATTTTGGGTGAGAACTTTGTTAAAGACGGCCTCAAACATTTAAAATAAAATCCACCATGGCGGTTCTCTCTCTGGTTACCATTCTGCAGAGGCCCGAGAAGAGGATCAGACCAAACTGGTCCTTGGTCCTCAGCTCCTTGGAGACCCGGAGGAAGCTGCTGCAGGTCAGAGGACAGTCCCTGGCCTGTGGACCACACACAACAAATGCTGTGGTTGGTTGGAGAAATGACCCGCCGCCATCTTGGACATCCAAGGCTGATCCAAAATGGCTTCTAATTACCTGAATTCAACTGCAGGCAATAGAAACCAAAAAGGAGGTTAACGGGTATCTCTAATTCAAAAAATCGGATCGCAGAGCGCCGCACGCACACACACACACACACACACACACACACACACACACACACACACACACACACACACACACACACACACACACACACACACACACACACACACACACACACACACACACACACACACACACACACACACACACACACACACACACACACACACACACACACACACACACACACACACACACACACACAGTCATGTCACTGCTCATCCTGTATGTGACAAATAAAGTTCTTGAATCTTTTATCTTAAAAAAATATATATATCAAAGCAGTGTTTGACGAGATGCTAATATGACAGCTAAGAGTGAACTGAGCCGCTACCGAAAAAACTATAAACTGTTAAATAATAAATAAAGAAATAAATGAATAATATTAATCATTTTGTATAAAACGTATAAAGTAAAAGCACCACCACCACCAGCGTTAGAGGAGAGGAAAGGACATTTGAAAGGGAAAGAACACCGTCCAACCGGAACTTAATGAAGCTAATAAGCTAAGACTGTGAGACGAAGAAGAGGAGCAGTATTGTGTGAACTCAGTGGATCCATGGCTAAACGACACACACACACACACACACACACACACACACACACACACACACACAGACATGTCCCAGCATCACACCGGCCGCCCAGGGTCCCCGTGACAACCCCTGCTCCAGTTGCTCTTATCAGTGCAGTGTTCACACATCCCAGAATAAACAGGGTGTTGTTGTGTGTGTGTGTGTGTGTGTGTGTGTGTGTGTGTGTGTGTGTGTGTGTGTGTGTGTGTGTGTGTGTGTGTGTGTGTGTGTGTGTGTGTGTGTGTGTGTGTGTGTGTGTGTGTGTGCAATCAATAAGGAGGAAGAGGAGATAATTCAGGGTAGAGTAGTCGATTGTCGGTGTTCATTGACCTGGTTTCCGTAGACTCAAACGTCCTTGATTAAAATTCAGTTACACACCCTCACATGTTTAGTCTTTGAGTGTGTGTGCATGTGTGTGTCTATGTGACTGTATGTGTCTGACTGTGTCTGACTGTGTCTGTGTGTGTACCTCTGTATTTAGGTACCTGCATCCGCCTGTGTTTACGGATCTAAACACACACACACACACACACACACACACACACACACACACACACACACACACACACACACACACACACACACACACACACACACACACACACACACACACACACACACACACACACACACACACACACACACACACACACACACACACACACACCTATATATCTACTATAGAGGTTGTCTGTAACTCCTAGAGGAGGAGGAGGAGGAGGAGGAGGAGGAGGAGGAGGAGGAGCTAGTGAACTGGGACATGCAACTCATGGTCCTCTTGATTAGAAGCAGGAGGAGGAGAAAAGGTAAAAAAAGCAAGAGGAGGAGCAAGGGGGAGGAGGGTAAGAGGAGAGGAGGAGGGGGAGGGGTAAGAGGAGGAGGAGGAGGGGGAGGAGGGGTAAGAGGAGGAGGAGGGGGAGGAGGGTAAGAGGAGGAGGAGGAGGGGAGGAGGGGAGCAAGACAAGGTGGTGCAAAACTGGGTCACGCAAGTCATGGTTCTCTTAGCCCCTGCAAAAGGAGAAAGAAGAGAAGCGAAGAGGAGGAGGAAGAGCAGGAGGAGGAAAAGAAAGTGGAGGCCAAGGAGCTGGATCAGGGGGGAGGAGAATGAGGAGTAAGAGCAGGAGCAGCAGGAGAAGGAGGAGATGGAGGAGGAGGAGGAGGAGGAGGAGGAGCCCCCCCCCCCCCCTCCTCCTCGGAGAGATTCAAAGGCCCCCCCCCCCCTACCCCTGACCCCCCCCCCCCGGCTCTAGGTCACATGGCTGCCGTTTCATATTCATTTATTTATAAATATTAATATATGAACTGTTGAAGTACTTTTATTTTTATTTTTTACTATAAACCTGGAATGTGTGAATATTCGCTGAAAAATAATCAAGGAGAACAGACAAAGCACATACTGTATAGTTACTCCATCGCTGTCATAGGCTTACTATGTTCCTAATAGAAGTAAAGCGCTTGGTTTCGGATGTCGCCCTGCAGTGCCCTCTACAGGACGATTGAGGTAATTCCCTCAAGAGATTCCCTCACAGATGAACGTCTCACAAGGGAAAGAAATCTAACATTTTCCATTCAGCTCAGGTGAAATAAGTTGTACAACCTACTAAGCCCACAACTCACTAATAACTGTAACCAAGAACCTTAACACTCAGCTAAAGTTACAGCTCATAATGTAAACTGACTATAACCTAGAACTATAATACTAGACTATAACGATTAAGATCACTCATTCACCATCCAATAAATAAAGTAAATAGTGCTGATCATTTGACTCAATATCCTGACATCACACTGTGATAGCAACGTATCTCAGTAATGCTTTACCTTCCGTTAGATGGTGTTGTCCTCCGGAGAGGAAATTAACTGCCATTAAATATATGTGTGCATCACAGAGCACACTTTCATTCATGTTGTCATATGGTTCTAGAACACTCCAATGATGGAGCAAGCATGACCATGATGATGATGATGATGGTGATGGTGGTGCTCAATACATACACATCATTAGTGAATGAATGAATAAACGACAGATTGAACAAATAGACTAATTAACAAATGAAGAAATGAACAATGAATGAATGAATGAATGAATTAGGAAATGAAGAAATTGACAAAATAACAAATGAAGCAACGAATAAATCAAATTAAATGCAATTAAACGATTGAATAATTCAAAAATGAACGAACGAACAAACGAACGGACCGACGAACGGATGGACGAACAAACAAACAAACGAACAAACGAACAAACGAACAGACGAAACAAACGGACGAACAATCGAACAAACGAACAAACGAACAAACGAACAGACGAACAGACGAACAAACAAACGAACGAACAAACGAACAAACGAACAAACGAACAAACGAACAGACGAACAGACGAACAGACGAACAGACGAACAAACGAACAAACAAACAAGCGACTCAAAGGGGTGGTTTCGGGGTCTCACGTTGGCGAGGTAGTCGCGCTCCCAGGGCCGGCCGACCCCCCAGGTCTTGCGGGCCCCGCTGAGGGACCGTAGAGCCGCTACCTTGGCCCTCACCTCCGTCATCTCCGACGGGGGGATGTTCTTCACCACCTGCCGCGCCCACCACCTGAGGACCGGAGGGAGAACCGTCACGGGGGAGGAGGGAGACCCCAAGAGGACGGTCAGCGGCCCCAAAGACCATGTAGATATATAGAAGGATGTGTCCATGACATAACAGTAGAGTCATTTAGCAGACGCTTTTGTATAAAGTGACTTACAATAAACTCATCCAACAGGTAGGCAGGAGGACTACTAGTCACCAGAAGGCATAAGTGCAATTCCTTCCTAACAAGCCATAATTATTTAATATATACATATACACATATAGAATAACATAATATTTTAAACATGACATTACAGACATTATAAGGTCATTCCACATAGGTAGGCCAGAAAGCTACTAGTCACCATAATAATATAATGTATACATACATATACACACATAGGATAACATAATATATAATACATTACATTACAATAAAGTCATTCAACAGGTAGCCACTAGTCACCAGAAGTCAAAAGTGCATTTCCTTCCTAACAAGCCATAATAATATAATATATACATACATATACACATATATGATAACATTATATATAATACATTACATTTCTTTTCTAACCTAAAGCCTCCAAGAGCAGAACCAGAGCTCAGGTTGAAGCACAATGAGTTGGCTCCCTAGATTTAAAACCACAAGTCCATCAAACAGGGGCTATGTAGATAGATAGAGGAATGTATAGATATATATATGTACATGTATATGTACATGTATATGTACATGTAGATGCATACACATACACAGACATACAAGTCACACAGATATACACACAGTCCCAGGGACAGACACACACACACACACTGATACACTCAAACACTCTCACACACACACACACACTGACAAACTCCGAGGCTACCTGCGGTGGAGCGTGACGGTGATGTCGTGGAACTGGGCGAGGGCGGCGGGGGGGTGGGGCCACTCCACGCCGCGGCCGTAGTCGGCCATGTTGCGGGCGTTGACCAGGCGCCGCTCCACCTCCAGGAAGTGGGTCTTGAGCTTGTGGCGCCGGTAGCAGCCCATGATGGCGTAGATGGCCCGTAACCGCCGGCAACGCATCCTGGCCAGCGCCCCGCGCCACACCTGAGGAGACGGGTGGGGAGAGGGAGAGGGAGGGAGGGAGGGAGGGAGGGAGGGAGGGAGGGAGGGAGGGGGAGAGGGAGGGAGAGAGAGGGAGAGGGAGGGAGAGGGAGAGGGAGCGGGAGGGAGGGGGAGGGAGGGAGAGGGAGAGGGAGAGGGATGGAGAGAGGGAGAGGGAGAGGGAGAGGGAGGGAGAGAGGGAGGGAGGGAGAGGGAGGGAGGGAGAGAGAGGGAGCGGGAGAGGGAGCGGGAGAGAGAGGGAGAGAGGGAGAGAGGGGGAGAGGGAGGGAGAACAAGAACAAGAAAAAGAGAGAGGGGGAGAGAGATTGAAATAAAACTTGTATTTGGTGGTCACAGTCACTTTTATTAAATCACACTAGAGCGATCCCTTTATTTAAAAAATATGAAAGTAAAACGAAGCGAGAGAGCGATAACTAAAGAGAGAGAGACACAGACACAGACAGAGAGAGAGAGAGAGATGACCAAAGAGAGAGAGACACACACACAGACAGAGTGATGACTAAAGAGAGAGAGACACACACACACAGACAGAGAGAGAGTGATGACTAAAGAGAGAGAGACACACAGACACAGAGAGAGTGATGACTAAAGAGAGAGAGACACACACACAGACAGAGTGATGACTAAAGAGAGAGACACACACACACACAGACAGAGAGAGAGTGATGACTAAAGAGAGAGACACACACACACAGAGAGAGTGATGACTAAAGAGAGAGAGACACACACACACAGACAGAGAGTGATGACTAAAGAGAGAGAGACACACACACACAGACAGAGAGCGTGATGACTAAAGAGAGAGAGACACACACAGACAGAGAGAGAGATGACTAAAGAGAGAGAGAAAGACACACACACACACAGACAGAGAGAGAGTGATGACTAAAGAGAGAGAGACACAGACACAGACACAGACACAGACAGAGAGAGAGAGAGACACAGACACAGACACAGACACAGACACAGACACAGACACAGACACAGACACACACACACACACACACACACACACACACACACACACACACACACACACACACACACACACACACACACACACACACACACACACACACACACACACACACACACACACACACACACACACACACACACACAGATGACTAAAGAGAGAGAGACACAGACCCAGAGAGAGAGTGATGACTAAAGAGAGAGAGGGAGAGACACACCCAGAGAGAGAGAGTGATGACTAAAGAGAGAGAGGGAGAGACACACCTAGAGAGAGAGAGTGATGACTAAAGAGAGAGAGGGAGAGACACAGACCCAGAGAGAGAGAGTGATGACTAAAGAGAGAGAGGGAGAGACACAGACCCAGAGAGAGAGAGTGATGACTAAAGAGAGAGAGGGAGAGACACAGACCCAGAGAGAGAGAGTGATGACTAAAGAGAGAGAGGGAGAGACACAGACCCAGAGAGAGAGAGTGATGACTAAAGAGAGAGAGGGAGAGACACAGACCCAGAGAGAGAGAGATGACTAAAGAGAGAGAGGGAGAGACACAGACCCAGAGAGAGAGAGATGACTAAAGAGAGAGAGGGAGACACACAGAGAGAACTGAAACAGAGAGAGAACCAACATTACTTCTTGACACATTTCTGACAAGAGATTGAAAAGAAAGATGAAAGGTGTGTGTGTGAGTCTCGGCCTGCCTGCGTGTGTTCCTGTCTGTCTGTCTGACTGACTGAGTGCCTGTCTGTCTGTCCCTCCGTCTGTGTGAGTGCATGCATACGTGTCTGTCTGTCTGTCGTGTGTGTGTGTGCAAGCTGGTCTGTCTGCCTGTGTGCATGTCGGTCTGTCTGTCTGTATGCATGCGTGTCTGTCTGTCTGACTGCGTGCATGTGAGTCTGTCTGTCTTTCTGTGTGTGTGTCTGTCTGTGTGTGTGTTCCTGCTGTCAGCCAGAGCTCACTGTAGTGATAGAAACTAGAAACTGGGTCAAAGGATTTTCCAGAAACCAGGACAGACCACAACAGCCGAGCAGCAGGAAAGCACACTATGATGTAACCACACCACTGATCTCATTAGCCCAATTAGCACGCACACACACACACACACACACACACACACACACACACACACACACACACACACACACACACACACACACACACACACACACACACACACACACACACACACACACACACACACACACACACACACACACACACACACACACACACACACACACACACACACACACACACACACACACACACACACACACACACACACACACCATCTGCAGCAGACGCTGGCCGATCAATTTGTGCCAAGCAAATTACATCGCTCATCCATTCTACTTTATTCAGGCTCTCCAGGGTGGGGGTGTGGGTGGGGATGTGGGGGTATTCCAGTTCATGGGTGCATACATGTCAAGCATGTCAAACACATGTATGCACACACACAAACACACACACACAAACACACACACACACAACTTTAGCATTCCAGCGTGTGTTTCTGTTCTAACGGAATCTATATTTAAAATAACGTCTTCTACAAAAACTGCTGATTCAGTGTTGAATAAATAACTCATCTCAACTTCATATAAACTTTAACAATATTATGGGAACTGTCAAAAATCTGTTGAAATCCTTCAAGATGAAAACCTGAGGGATCCTTTGATGACATCAGCTCTATGATCTGGTGTGTCAGCCGTACCACTTTTACCCACAGAACTTTTACCCCAAGTTCCACATAATTTTTTCTTTAGATGGATGCTTTTATTGAGTGGTTAGGACATGGAGCTCAGGGAGGAGGTCGACTGTGGACACTAACCACAACATGTGAGACCATTTCCACCAAAGAAAAAAGAAATATATATATATATATATTTCCGCAGTGTAACTTCAACATATATCTGCCATTTATCACTAAATAGTCGGAAATCATAATAGTCCAAATGATGCCTGCCATCCTAAATCAGAATCAGTGCTACTGCTGCCAACGGAGTGGGCAAGGTTAAAAACCTCTGCACCAGACTATCCTGCCTCCCACACAGAAGAGGAAGGACCAGGCCCCTACCTTCTGGAGGGGCCAACACCTCCCTCGCCCTCGTGGAACCAGGCGGTAAGAGCATTTCCCATGCCAGAGAGAAACCGGGTCCATACCTCCTGAGAGGACAGGACCTCCCCTGCTCTAGAAAGGCTCCAGGCCCATCCTGAAGGCAACTCCTAGAAGAACAGCACATCCACAGACCAGCTGCACATCCAGGAGCATACCTCCTGGAGGTGAGAGGTACAGAAGAGCACGTCCTCTGGCCCATGTGGGACACTATCTTCTGGAGGAAGAGGACCTTCCCCTCCCCTCGTTGGACCAGGCCCCTACCTTCTGAAAGTAATATATAAGTAATAGGTAAGAGGCCCCTACCTTCTGGAGGACGAGGACCTACCCTCCCTTAGCGGGACCAGGCCTAGGACCAGTCCTACAGGATGGATGAGATAAGAGGCCCCCTACCTTCTGGAGGACGAGGACCTACCCTCCCTTAGCGGGACCAGGCCTAGGACCAGTCCTACAGGACGGATGAGATAAGAGACCCCCTACCTTCTGGAGGAAGAGAACCAGGATGGGGATGAGGGCGGCCCTCTCCTGCTCCAGGCAGAAGAGGGAGCGGGGCGAGCGCACAAACAGCTTGGTGTTGCCGTACGCCACGTCGTCTTGGAAACCGTGCCCCGTGACGATGGCCTCCACCGCCTCCCGGTCCGTGGCCATCAGGTGGTTGGGCCAGGTGTACTCACAGGTCATCTTGTACCTGGAGGAGACCGGGGGACCATGGAGGGGTAATAGAGAGAATAGATAGATTGGAAGATTGGAACGCATGACTCGTGCAGGAATAGCTAGAAGGCACTGAGTGTAAAGCTCCACCACACCTAGAAGTCCCCTGGATCCGGATTCGGATCTTGATCTGAGCCTAAATCTAATCAACTGTTCCTTGGCACATGCAGAAATCTACCTCTGCCCCATCTTCGATGGCAGAGGTAATAATAATAGTAATAATAATAATAATAATAATAATAATATGAAGCTTCTCTATCTGACGAACCCAAGGCTGACGTGATCGGTACAGTTCCGATGTTCAAATGACTCATGGAATGAAGCACTGAGAAGGTTCTATTCAGCCACTCAGCAGACGCTTCGACCCCGAGCGACCCGGGGCTGAACAATTAATTGACCAAAATTATTATCAAAATCCCCGGTGTGGGGATTGCGCGCATCTCAGTCGCCTCAGTCTGACTCTGACCTCTGCAGGAAGCGGTTGTAGGCCTGGCGGTAGGCGAAGCCGGCCCTCCGCACCCTGACGTTCTCCAGCAGGCCCAGGTACGCCACCTGATGGCGGCATCGCGCCTCGTCCAGCAGCAAGGGGGACTTCATCTCGTTGGGCTTGACACAGCGCACGTAGTACGGCTCCTGGCGGGCGGAAACTAATACATTTAACAATACAGCTAAATAACTCAAATAACCATATGCATCGTCAACGTCACAGCGGAGCAGAGCTTCGGGTTCACAGTTCGGTCCCAAGTCAAGTCCAGTGTATTTGTATAGCCCTTAATCACAGTTCCAGTCTCTAAGGGCTTCACAGGCCACAGCCCCACCCCCAAAAAAAAACCCCTAAAAACTCCCTAAATGATGGAGGAAGAAACCTTGAGAAGGAACGCACGCGTTATACAGCCTATCAGAAGACGCTTTTAATCCAAAGGCTTTGAACAATCGCACGTCACGATGGGTACAAAATGGCCTTCGCGATTTTAAAAGGAGGGACTGGATCAACTTTTGGATTCATGGATCAATGTTATTACCTCCGACATTGAAGATGGAACGGAGGTTATGTTTTCACCCATTTGTCTGTCTGTCTGTCTGTTAGCGAGATAACTCAACAAGCTATGTACGGAATTGGACAAAACTTGGTGGTTCCCTTATTTATGGGCCCAGGAACAGTTCAACACTTTGATTTTCCCAAGGTCCGGATCCGAATGCGGTTCCAGGGGAATATTTGGTGTGGTGGAGGTATGCGCTCTACTGAGAGCCCTCTAGCTTTGGAATGTTATTATTAGTGAGCGAAACATTATCAACAGACTGAATTTTCATTGATAAAATTCCAACATAATGTTACGAGGTCGGAGGGGTACTGAAAACCCAGACGGGAATAGCGGATCTTATCGCTAAGCTCAGCTATTATTGAGCTTAGTAACAGGAGTGTAAGAAAGATCATTAAAAGGGGTACGAGATCCCTGGAGCCGGCGCTCATTTTGCATTAAATGTGCGTTAAAAGCCGTCAAACGCCAATGGCGCTCTGTGTCTTGTTTCCCCAAGGGTCCCTGAAGGGTAAGTGATTCTCAAAAGGGACAAACCGCCACAGAGGGGAACTCTGTGGCGTGAGCTAAGCTAGCTCATTCTCGCTACCTCTTGGCACAGGAATCGCTAGCGAACAGCACACTAGTCATCTCCCCTTCTATTATGAGCTATGGAGCTATTAGATTCAGGTTTTTTTATTTGATTAGGTTTTCTAAGCACTCCAGGCTTAGGTTTTTTCCTGTCAAATGTAACAGCAGGCCTTTCCAAAATAAAAGCGTGCTACGTCAGAAAGTGAGCGGTGTGCGTCGGTTGCTTTGTTCCCGCCCTAAACAGAGTCTCGGAACAGTGACTAACCAAATACTCCTTTATTAAAACCTTTTTTAATTAAAACAATGAAACAGAGATTACCATTCCACCAACACACTCTCTGAAAGCACGCAGATGTTCCTCTGTTTATTATGATTTTTCTTTATTCATTTATTTATCTATGTAGTCTAAGTGTCTGCAAGAGCAAGGACAGTTTGGTAGGTAGGTCGCTAATCCAAAACAAAAACAGCATACGAGTGAAACTATGCGCCGCGGCTAACACTAAAGGAAATAAAGAACAAGCTAAGTGCCAAACAATAACCTTGATTTAGCAGCGAAATTCTCCCATTCAACACAATTTAAAGACTTTTAATGTTGAAAATAACATTTTTGTTCAAACCTTAGGGTGAATGTTTGGCAGTTACCGGTTGCCTATAAGCGATGAGAGACGCGGGAAGGTAGGACACAGGAAATGGAGGCTAAAGGGGGACTGAGCCAATCACAGACCTTGCAGGCCAGGTTCTCCACCAGCGCCACGATGGAGTTCTTGAAGAGGCTGGCGGCCGTCATGGGTCGCTTGGTCACCTCCATGATGCTCAGACCCCCGTCAGGCCACATCTCCGTCAGCACAGGGTTGGTGCTACCGAGGAGGAGCGGGAGGAGGAGGAGGAGGAGGAAGGAGGTGGAGGTGGAGCAGGAGAGACAGATGAGGAGGAGGAGGAGGAGGAGGAGGAGGAGGAGGAGGAGGAGGAGGAGGAGGAGGAGGAGGAGGAGGAGCGAGAGAGGAGGAGGAGGAGGAGGAGGAGGAGGAGGAGCAGGAGAGATGGAGGAGGAGGAGGAGGAGAGATGGAGGAGGAGGAGGTGGAGCAGGAGATAGTAGAGGAGAAGGAGGAGGGGAAGGACAAGGAAAGAAGACGATGGAGGAGGAGGAGGAGGAGGAGGAGGAGGAGGAGGAGGAGGAGGAGGAGGTGGTGGGGGAAAGAGAGGGAGGAGAGGTAATGGGGGAGAGAGATGGTCACATTCGGATGAAACAGGGAATGGACACCAGACGAAAAACATGTAACCGACTTCTTTCTGCCTGTCCATCGGATGTGTGGGAGGATACAGACGAGCGTCTGATACCTGTTAAACATCAGACGTTTGAAGTCCTGGAAGAGCAGGTCTTTGTTCTTGTCCAGGAATCCCTCCACCGAATACCTGGAAGAGACAGGAGAAGGGGCGGAGGGCAGGGGGGGTTAGAGGACCTAAGAGGAACAAGTGTTGTTGTTCACGGTGATCAAGAGGAGGTAGAGCGCTCGAGGAGACCACCGTGTGAAGACCAGTGTAGTATATCTCTCTCTCTCTCGCTCTCCACATTTATTTTCCTCTCTCATTAAGTATTTTCTCTCCATTTTTAGATTCCCCTCCGTCTCTTCCAAATGACTCACAAAAGTCAACCGGTCCGTGGCGGATAGAAGGATTAGCAGCATAGCGATCAAGCTGCTTAGCATACATTTGGGGGGGGGGGGGGGGGGTTGGGGGAAACACCTGAAACAATAGTGACAGAGCCAGCCGCCATCCAGCCCTGCTTCCATGGCGGGTGTGTGAGGCGATTTTGTGATTAACGTGTAAAGTGTGGTCGGGTAATCTGATGGAACCTGGGAGGTCAGATTAGGGGAGAGACGGAGGGAGGAAAGAGAGGCTTTGTGAATGAACGTCAACCCCGTCTCTCTCCCTTTCGTGTCTCCTTTCTTCCTCTCTTATTTATTCACTCTTTCACACACACACACACGCGGGCGGGCGCACACACACACACACACAAAAGCGCAACCTTTTCATCACTTGGCGTGTCGTTTTCTAAATGAATCATGCCTATATTAGCATTTCCCTCTCACTCACAATTACTCCAACCGTCCACACACACACACACACACACAGGGCGTGCGTGTCTGACAGATGTGTGAAAGATGTGTCCTTCTGGCTGCTGACAGCACCTGAACCTTTTCCAGAAATCTATCTGAAGCAGTAGTGAGAGAGAGAGAGAGAGAGAGAGAGAGAGAGAGAGAGAGCGAGAGAGAGCGAGAGAGAGAGACGAGAGAGAGAGAGAGAGAGAGAGAGAGAGAGAGAGAGAGAGAGAGAGAGAGAGAGAGAGCGAGAGAGAGAGAGAGAGACGAGAGAGAGAGAGAGAGAGAGAGAGAGAGAGAGAGAGAGAGAGAGAGAGAGACGAGAGAGAGAGAGACGAGAGAGAGAGAGAGAGAGAGAGAGAGAGAGAGACTCTCATTGTAAATCAAAGACACCAGCTATTTCAGCTATCAATTTAACCCCATCAACATCTGCCCTTGATATCCATGTCCTAGTGAACGTATGCACATCGCGACCACACACTATTTAGCAGTCTAAATCATTTAGCAGTCTGTTCGTATGCACGGGACCTTTGTGAGACCTTTAAAGACTTTGGAATCATTTCACTGAATCCATCTATGAACAAATATCCATCGCCTAGCAAGTTTGCAGTCTTCCCAATTGTAGCAAAATTCCCCAAATGTTAACAAAATCCCTTAATTTCCTGCTGGGATTAATGAAGCACATTTTAGCACATCTTAATCTCCAGCAACCTCCATATGCAAATCAGGTGACCCCCCCAAGTGGGGTCTCAACCCACAGGTTTGGAAGCCCTGCTGTCTCTGTCTGGATGTACGGCCTCTATCTGGGTGTACGGCCTCTATCTGGGTGTACGGCCTCTGTCTGGGTGTACGGCCTCTGTCTGGGTGTACGGCCTCTGTCTGGGTGTATGGCCTCTGTCTGGGTGTACGGCCTCTATCTGGGTGTACGGCCTCTGTCTGGGTGTACGGCCTCTGTCTGGGTGTACGGCCTCTGTCTGGGTGTATGGCCTCTGTCTGGGTGTACGGCCTCTGTCTGGGTGTACGGCCTCTATCTTGGTGTACGGCCTCTGTCTGGATGTACGGCCTCTATCTGGGTGTACGGCCTCTATCTTGGTGTACGGCCTCTGTCTGGATGTACGGCCTCTATCTGGGTGTACGGCCTCTATCTGGGTGTACGGCCTCTATCTGGGTGTACGGCCTCTGTCTGGGTGTACGGCCTCTGTCTGGGTGTACGGCCTCTGTCTGGGTGTACGGCCTCTGTCTGGGTGTACGGCCTCTGTCTGGGTGTACGGCCTCTATCTTGGTGTACGGCCTCTGTCTGGGTGTACGGCCTCTGTCTGGGTGTATGGCCTCTGTCTGGGTGTACGGCCTCTGTCTGGGTGTACGGCCTCTATCTTGGTGTACGGCCTCTGTCTGGGTGTACGGCCTCTATCTTGGTGTACGGCCTCTGTCTGGGTGTACGGCCTCTATCTTGGTGTACGGCCTCTGTCTGGGTGTACGGCCTCTATCTTGGTGTACGGCCTCTGTCTGGGTGTACGGCCTCAGTCTAGATCTACAGCCTTTATCTGGGTGCACAGCCTCTGTCTGGATGTAAAGGGGAGTCAGGTGAGTTTAGCAAACAGCAGACTAACGCAGTATAAACTGTTAGGGTGAGGATTGTCTGATACCTCACAGTAGGTCCACACACACACACACACACACACACACAGAAGGTGCTGAATAGAGCAGCGTTTGCAGTCGGTGATTCTGCAGGGGGACAGAAGTGCAGACGAGGGAGGGATGGGGGGGGGGGGGAAGAGAGAGAGAGAGAGAGAGAGAGAGAGAGAGAGAGAGAGAGAGAGAGAGAGAGAGAGAGAGAGAGAGAGAGGAGAGAGAGGAGAGAGGGATGGGAGCTAAAGAAAGGAGATAAAGAGAGAGAGAGAGACAAGGGGCAGAAGAAACAGAACGAGAGAAAAGGGAGAGAGAAAGAGAGAGAAGAAGGAGTGAGACAATGCAAGGAAATAAAAAAAGACTTCAGAGAAAGGTAAGTGAAAGGGTGTGTGTGTGTGTGTGGTGTGTGTGTGTGTGTGTGTGTGTGTGGTGTGTGTGTGTGTGTGGTGTGTGTGTGTGTGTGTGCACGCGCGCGCGGGCGCACGCACGCGTGCACAGAGTAAATATAGACACAGATGAAATAGCTCAGGACATAACAGGAGAGGACAGGAAGCCGGATGCTGTCGCTAGGATGCCGTCGCTAGGGAGAGCTGAGGACCTCACAGAGGACCACTCAGAACATCCCACCACCCCCCCCCCTCCCCTTAAAACGGTCTCCCAGTGAGAAGAAGAGGAGAGAAGAGAGGAGGAGAGGATACAACACAAGACAAGTCAAGAGGAAATGAGATGACAAGTTACAAGATGAGATAAGCTACAAGACAACCGATAATACACAAGAAAAACAAGAGGAAACATGACTGGAGATTAAATCAAAAGATGAAATATTGCAACAGGAGATGACGCAAGATCAAAAAACAGTGAGAGAGAAGATAAGGACACCATTTTTTTACAAGACAAAACTAGACGAGTAACGTCGTAATTCATCCCTGAGGGGATCTCTGAGAGGCTCTGCTCAAGCAAGACAGCACCCAACACACTACTGGGCAGTGAACCCAACACACTACTGGGCAGTGAACCCAACACACTATTGGGCAGTGAACCCAACACACTATTGGGCAGTGAACCCAACACACTACTGGGCAGTGAACCCAACACACTACTGGGCAGTGAACCCAACACACTACTGGGCAGTGAACCCAACACACTACTGGGCAGTGAACCCAACACACTACTGGGCAGTGAACCCAACACACTATTGGGCAGTGAACCCAACACACTACTGGGCAGTGAACCCAACACAGTATTGGGCAGTGAACCCAACACACTACTGGGCAGTGAACCCAACACACTATTGGGCAGTGAACCCAACACACTATTGGGCAGTGAACCCAACACACTACTGGGCAGTGAACCCAACACACTACTGGGCAGTGAACCCAACACACTATTGGGCAGTGAACCCAACACACTACTGGGCAGTGAACCCAACACACTACTGGGCAGTGAACCCAACACACTACTGGGCAGTGAACCCAACACACTACTGGGCAGTGAACCCAACACACTATTGGGCAGTGAACCCAACACACTACTGGGCAGTGAACCCAACACACTACTGGGCAGTGAACCCAACACACTACTGGGCAGTGAACCCAACACACTACTGGGCAGTGAACCCAACACACTACTGGGCAGTGAACCCAACACACTATTGGGCAGTGAACCCAACACACTACTGGGCAGTGAACCCAACACACTACTGGGCAGTGAACCCAACACACTACTGGGCAGTGAACCCAACACACTACTGGGCAGTGAACCCAACACACTACTGGGCAGTGAACCCAACATCCTTTGTTTCAGAGTGTTTAAAGGGCCCCTGTTTTACCATCAAGAGTGTGTGAGTGTGATTCGCCTTTTTCGCAGTGTCATGTGACAATTGTGTGCAGGTGGAGGTGCAGGTGGAGGTGCAGGTGGAGGCGCAGGTGGAGCTTCAGGTGGCGGTGCAGGTGCAGGGGGAGGTGGAGGTGCAAGTAAAGGTGTAGGTGGAGGTGCAGTATAAGGTGGAGGTTCAGGTGCAGGTGCAGGTGGAGGTTCAGGTGGAGGTGGAGGTTCAGGTGGAGGTGGAGGTGGAGGTGGGGGTTCAGGTTCAGGTGGAGGTTCAGGTGGAGGTGGAGGTGGAGGTGGGGGTTGAGGTGGAGGTGGAGGTGGAGGTGGAGGTGGGGGTTGAGGTGGAGGTGGAGGTGGAGGTGGAGGTGTGGATGATAAGAATACATCACGTCCACTAAGCAGAAAAAAGGATCTCGGGAATCTGAGATGAGAGCTTGCATATTTCTAATTGTAGCCGTGACGTGGGTGTGTGTCTGTCGACGGCGAGGTGTGGTTTGAAATCTGTTCTGTCCCATCATGACCATATATGGCCACAGGAAAACAGACAGACCGGAAGTGATCTCACGGGATGTCACGCTATCATAAGAACAGTTGTGAATTACAAAAC
>CM051007.1:27789394-27816894 GCA_027704905.1 Muraenolepis orangiensis
ATGTGTGTGCGTGTGTGTGTGTGTGTGTGTGTGTGTGGGGGCTCACATGCAGCCAGGCCACGCCCTCCCTCTGGTACTCCTCCTGCTCCTGACCCAGGATCAGCTCGATGAACAGCTGCTGAAGCTTCTCGTTGCAGTAGTTGATACAGAACTGCTCAAAACTGGCCAATCGGGGACCGGGGAAAACAGAAGAAAAAAAAGGTTCTAAGTTCTATTGAGCTTCCACGAACGCAACAACGACACTTTGTGGTTTAAGATGAGGTTAAGGTTGAAGTGAGGGTTCGGTTCACGTCATTAAAGTTCAAGTTGCAACATAAAGTTCAGCTCAGTTCAGTTATATTTAGAGATAAGATACAATTTGTACTTTCTGGCACTTCCCCATCATGAATAATCTGATCAATTCAGTAAGAAACGTTGTGACACGGTGGATGAAGCAGCTGGATGGAGCTGGCCAGGGGCCTCCTTCAAGCAGAAAGTTGGAATGTGTTTACGCTCCAACCTGAACGCTGCCCTGGACTGGTCGTTTCAGACACAGAGGATCAAGTTCAAACCCTCAATCTCGGACGGGTTGAACCTGAACTTAGTTACATGTTTACATCCCACCGCACCTTAGTATTTATATGTTTCTAATTTGCACTACTTCTAAATAGAGCCTACAGGGTCTATATATATGTTTACTCATATTTGGCATATTTTCTGCTGTGATGTGTGTAAAGAGTGCACAGCGAGGACTGCTACACAATTCCGTTGTACTTGTGCGATGACAATTAAGGTGTTCTGATTCTGATTCTGCTAGGTCCGAGGTTTGCTACAGGTTCGGCTCACAGCTGTGAGTAACCGTGGCAACTGAACTGAGATTAGTCTAAATTGAAAATTGTGAGCTTTAACATATCCTGTTTACCTAGAAAACCCCAGCTTCTTAAAACAGAGCCCACCCGGGGGGGGGGGGGGGGGGGGGGTCTCCAGACTCACCTGTTGTTGTCAAATATCTCAAAGCCATAGATGTCCAGCACACCGATCACTGTGTTTTTCCCATGGAGCATTGGGTTGTAGCCTTTCACCTCAATCACAGTGTTGATACGGCCTATGATCCACCCAAACAGCCTCTCGTAGAGAGCCTGATGACCAAGACGCAGAAGAAAAGAGTAAGAGAAAGGGCTAGGGGGGGGTGATCCAACCCGGTAGCAAAAAGGTACCGGGTTCGATTCCCCGATGTCACCTGTAGCGCCAACCCCTCCCTGCTACTGAATGACACACATCTCCAATTTCATCGTTTTTTCATCAATTTCATTCAGAAGACACAAGAGAAGAAGATTGTTGAATAAAGAATATAATATATAATATATATATAAGAATATCTTATATAATCAAGGATGACGATATGGTAAAACATCTTCCATAAGCATTATAAATAGGTAAAGTAAAATATAGGCATAAGTTGGCGTATTAATTCATTTAAATTATGAAGTTATGCAACCCTAACCCTGACCATAAACCTATTTGGGATTTCAGTTTTGCGACAGTACAGCATCTGAAGAGAAGCAATGCATCATGGGTAATCATGGGAGAATAAAAAACAGAAGCAGCACCTTGGCGAAGGCGTCCCTCCCGAAGCACGCCTCCTGCTCCGTGTGGGCTTTCTCGATGACATCGCCGCCCCCGGTGGCCACCGTGCGGAACAGCAGGCCCTTGGCCACACCCTCCGCCGGGGTGGAGGTCAGCTGGGCGATGTGGTCCACCGCCTCGCCCTCGCCCTCCACCAGGACGCTCTCTTCGTCCGTACGGAACCCGACGTTACCCTGGACGACGAGGACGTACAAAGAACATTGACTGTTTTGCAACAGTTGGAATCTGAATCTGGCAGTGGTCATGCAGTAGCGTTAGCATCATATTAGCCGGATCTTGTAGCATAAGAGTAGCAGTATGATCTAGTAGTATTGGAGTAGTATTACCAGTAGTAGTATAGCAGCCAGTACTTTGTAGATGGACTCTATTTCGTTCTCTGAGAACCCGATGACCTTCAGGGCCGTCCTCACGGCTCGGTGGCTGGAAAGGTCGCTGGTGGCCGTCTGAGGCAGACAACACGTTGCTTTATCAGAGATACACCAAGCAGAACGGTGGGGGTTTCTCCTTAATGACCCGTATCTGTACCGTCTAACCCCTACCTGCTCCTAAATGACCTGTCTAACCCCTACCTGCTCCTTAATGACCCGTATCTGTACCGTCTAACCCCTACCTGCTCCTTAATGACCTGTCTCTGTACCGTCTAACCCCTACCTGCTCCTTAATGACCCGTCTCTGTACTGTCTAACCCCTACCTGCTCCTTAATGACCTGTCTCTGTACTGTCTAACCCCTACCTGCTCCTCAATGACCTGTCTCTGTACTGTCTAACCCCTACCTGCTCCTTAATGACCTGTCTCTATACGGTCTAACCCCTACCTGCTCCTTAATGACCCGTCTCTGTACCGTCTAACCCCTACCTGCTCCTTAATGACCCGTCTCTGTACCGTCTAACCCCTACCTGCTCCTTAATGACCCGTAATGCCCCTTCCTAACCCCTACCTGCTCCTTAATGACCCTTAATGTCCCTTGCTAACCCCCATGTTGAACGTGTTATGTTGAACACTCACCGAGCAGCCTGCCCCCTCCTTAGTGTAGGTGTAGAGAGCAGGATCGCCCTGCAGGTGAAACGACTCCAACAGGCTCTGGGGACCCCCGCCTAACAACTACAACACAATGAACACATGAATGCATGGGTGGATGAATGAATGGGGGAAAGGGATGAATAAGTGAATGGATGGATGAAGGGATGGGTGGGTGGACAGATGAATGAATGGGTGAATGACTGAATTAACTCATTTATAAACGGATGAATGAATGACTGAATGGATGGATGGAAGGATGAATGGATGAGAGGGTGGATGGATGAGAGGATGGGTGACATCACCAACATGCAATACTCCATACAAAAACAATTACAAGATTGGGTTTTAATTCAATGCTTATGCAGTGTCTTATTTGTGTCACGTTACCTGATAGAAGGAATGGAAGTTCCTCTCTCCCGCCTGCTGGTGAACCACCCTGGACTGGAACCACAATAAATAAATAAATAAATCAATAGATTAGATATTATTATCTATATCGTTACCATCATTACCACAGCGGCTCAGGATTCCTGACAATTCCAACCAGAAATTCCTGCCACACACAGACTACTTTACAATGTCAAGTGAGTGAGTGATTGATGGATGGATGCTAAGCTACCCCGGAGCTATGACCCACACAAGAAAAAGGTCAGGGGGGCGCGTGTCTCACACACACACACACACACACACACACACACACACACACACACACACACACACACACACACACACACACACACACACACACACACACACACACACACACACACACACACACACACACACACACACACACACACACACACACACACACACACACACACACACACACACACACACACACACACACACACACACCAATGTTTTTTTCCCCTCACCTCACTGGCTTTGAATTGTTTGGATCAAATCACATGTATTGTGGAGCCCCGCCCTCGCCTCAGGGCACACTGACATGCTGGTTGGGAACCGAAGGAATAGGGTGAAGTCACACCGACCAGCCGACAGGGTTTGTTCAGCGGCACTTGAAACTCCAACACCACCCAAACATCACACTAACACTACCCCAAAGCTACCTTAACCCCACCCAAAACATCCCCCAAACACCACCCTAACATTACCCAAAAAACACCAAAATACCACCCAAACACCACATAACAGCACCAGATTATCACCTAAACACCACCCTAACATCACCCAAACACCACCATGACATCACACAAACACCACAATAACACCACCCTAACATCACTGAAACACCAATCTAACATCACCATAACCCCACCCTAGCATCACCTAAACACCACCCTAACACCACCATAACACCACCCTAGCATCACCCAAGCACCACCATAACATCACCCTAACCCCAGACAAACACAACCCAAAGACCATCTTTACGCCACCGTAACATCACCCTGACATCACCCTAAAGCCACCTTAACCCCACCCAAACACCACCCAGAAGCAACCCTGACATCACCCACACCCCCACCAAAACACCAGGAGACGCTTTTGGGGCTGCTGTAGACAGCTCTTAAAAAGGTGTGGTTATTCTCCCCGAGAGCCGGTGGTGTTTCACGCCGTTCGCCTGGCGCCAGACGTCATGACACGACGTCTGGCGCCAGGCGACTAAACAAACGCTCTCCAGAGATCAGTTCATTATCACCCCACAGGCCGACCGGAGAAGAGGGCTCACTGGAAACCGTCTATTCGCGGAACCACGGTTCTCGCACATGATTGTTCGTCAAAAAGTCTAATTAAAAACATGGTCCTCACCCGGAGGAAGTGAGCTAACTGGGGCATAAGAGGAAAAAACTTGAGAAACTTTTTTGAAACTCACTTTGAAAGTGTTTCAGGGAACAAAAGCTAATGGCAAAACTCCCAAGATCCTCTTTGTTTGGTGTCGATTTCGATTTGATTCACCGTATTGTCACGGAGACTAAAAACAACGGTTTTTTTTGGACACACAGACGTGCGTGTCTGTCTGTCTGTCAGCATTCGGTTAACAGACAAGTAGACCGCAAAATACAACTATCGCAAAAGCAAACATCTGTATCTGTTCAGCGTGTAGGGTGGGAACCTCTCCTGGAGGGCAGGGATCGGTAGAGCGCCGGAAAATATGCTCAACCTTTGCCAGAGAGTCATTAAAATGTTCCTGTAATATTTCTGTGAATATTTAAATATTTCATACTTTTTGTCAAATGAATTTTTTCCTTTCTTTTTGTTTGAGGTGTTTGATTGACTTGCTTGAGACGCGCTGTTCTGTTTATAGCTTTGTGGAAACTCCAAAAACACTTAAGTGGAACATTCTAAGTGGGAGAAAGTGTAACAAAAAAACCGCTAACCTCAAACTGCACCTCAATTCCATTATTCTGCGTGTGTTTCCACTTCCTGTTTCCACTTCCTGTCACGGAGGAAGCAGGAGAAGCGGCATCTCACCTTCTCCAGCAGGTAGTTGTTGATGTGTCCTCCGGTGGGGTCTCCGCTGAAGCTGAAGTTGATGTCCATGTACTTCCCAAAGCGGCTGGAGTTGTCGTTGCGGTTGGTCTTGGCGTTGCCAAAGGCCTCCAGCACACAGTTGGACTTCAGCAGCACGTTCTTCACACTAGGGGGGGGGGGGGGGGAAGAGAGAGAGAGAGAGAGAGAGAGAGAGAGAGAGAGAGAGAGAGAGAGAGAGAGAGAGAGAGAGAGAGAGAGAGAGAGAGAGATAAATGAGAGACAGAGAAAGAGAGATAAGAGACAGAGAGACAGACAGACAGACAAAGATCAACTGATTATGATGGTTCACTCTGATTCTTGTACACACACAAAAACACACCACAAGACACACTGCATGTAATACTGTTGCACATTTTCTAACATTTCTAATTCTAAATGGAATTTCTAATGGAAAGGTGTGTGTATGTGTGTGTTAGTGTGTGTGTGTGTGTGTGTGTACATTCAAATGCAAATATATTAGTAGGAACAGGAAGGTACCATCTGGGTACCAAGTGCTGAGGGCCGCTCACCTCTCCACCTCCTCTCTCTGGCTGGGGTTGGTGATAGCGGCGATGTACTGCATGATATACTTGCTAGCCTCCGTCTTTCCCGCGCCACTCTCTCCTGAAAAAGAGACACAGTTGTAGCGTCTCCGTCAGTATCGCCTCAGCCTGGTGTGAAGAGGAGCGCAGGGTGTGTGCCTACACTGACCTCTTCAACCCATCTGGAGAAGAACATCCATCGCCGCAGAGAGACATACTTCACACGTACATCGTACCAATCATTGGATTTGGAAAAAGCTAGCATTAAGGAGCAGGTAGGGATGAGACCGGACAGAGACAGGTCATTAAGGAGCAGGTAGGGGTTGTACAGTGCAGAGACAAGTCATTAAGGAGCTGGTTGGGTGAGACGGTAGAGAGAGACAGGTCATTATGGAGCAGGTAGGGGTTAGACAGTACAGAGACGGGTCATTAAGGAGCAGGTAGGGGTGAGACCGGACAGAGGCAGGTCATTAAGGATCAGGTAGGGGTGAGACCGGACAGAGGCAGGTCATTAAGGAGCAGGTAGGGGTTAGACAGTAGAGAGACAGGTCATTGAGGAGAAGGTAGGGGTTAGACAGTACGGAGACAGGTCAGTAAAGAGCAGGTAGGGGTTAGACAGTACAGAGACAGGTCATTAAGGAGCAGGTAGGGGTTAGACAGTACAGAGACAGGTCATTAAGGAGCAGGTAGGGGTTAGACAGTACGGAGACAGGTCAGTAAGGAGCAGGTAGGGGTTAGACAGTACAGAGACAGGTCATTAAGGAGCAGGTAGGGGTTAGACAGTACAGAGACAGGTCATTAAGGAGCAGGTAGGGGTTAGACAGTACAGAGACAGATCATTAAGGAGCAGGTAGGGGTTAGACAGTACGGAGACAGGTCAGTAAGGAGCAGGTAGGGGTTAGACAGTACAGAGACAGGTCATTAAGGAGCAGGTAGGGGTTAGACAGTACAGAGACAGGTCATTAAGGAGCAGGTAGGGGTTAGACAGTACAGAGACAGGTCATTAAGGAGCAGGTAGGGGTTAGACAGTACAGAGACAGGTCATTAAGGAGCAGGTAGGGGTTAGACAGTAGAGAGACAGGTCATTAAGGAGCAGGTAGGGGTTAGACAGTGCAGAGACAGGTCATTAAGGAGCAGGTTGGGTTAGACGGTACAGAGACGGGTCATTAAGGAGCAGGTAGGGGTTAGACAGTAGAGAGACAGGTCATTAAGGAGCAGGTAGGGGTTATACAGTGCAGAGACAAGTCATTAAGGAGCAGGTTGGATGAGACGGTAGAGAGAGACAGGTCATTATGGAGCAGGTAGGGGTTAGACAGTACAGAGACAGATCATTAAGGAGCAGGTAGGGGTTAGACAGTACGGAGACAGGTCATTAAGGAGCAGGTAGGGGTTAGACAGTACAGAGACAGGTCATTAAGGAGCAGGTAGGGGTTAGACAGTACAGAGACAGGTCATTAAGGAGCAGGTAGGGGTTAGACAGTACAGAGACAGGTCATTAAGGAGCAGGTGGGGTGAGACCGGACAGAGACAGGTCATTAAGGAGCAGGTAGGGGTTAGACAGTAGAGAGACAGGTCATTAAGGAGCAGGTAGGGGTTATACAGTAGAGAGACAGGTCATTAAGGAGCAGGTAGGGGTTAGACGGTACAGAGACAGGTCATTAAGGAGCAGGTAGGGTGAGACGGTAGAGAGAGACAGGTCATTAAGGAGCAGGTAGGGGTGAGACAGGACATAGGCAGGTCATTACGGCGCAGGTGATTATTGTGAGGGTACAGGGTTATGAGGGGGTTACATTTTGCTCAAGCATGCCTACAGGTAGGACTGCGGACTCAGGGGTTCGCACTCGGAACCTCTCCGGGGGGGGGGGGGGGGGTTGGGGAGTCACAAGCTAGGCTCACCTGATATGACGATGCAGGTGTCTTTGGCGCGCCTCTTCATGGCCTTGTAGGCGGCGTCAGCCACAGCGTAGAGGTGGGGCGGGTTCTCGTACAGCTCCCGGCCCCGGTACGCCGCGATGGCCTCCTTGCCGTAGACGTTCATCTCGCGGTAGGGGTTGACGGACACCACCACCTCCCCGATGAAGGTGTAGATGCGACCCTTCTCAAACCTGGGACCCCGGGGGGGTAGCAGAAGGTGGAGGGAAGGGATAGATAGATCGATTTGGTACTTTAATGAATGGAGAGATGAAGGTGCCACAGCAGCACACAGCAGTACAAATATATTTAAGTAAATTTAAAGTAGAGGGATGAAAGGACGACAAGGAATGTGTTTATTTTGGTGTTAACATTTAGTCGTTTAAGTTAGAACTTATCTATCTTTGGTGACTTCCCAGGTCATTAAGGAGCAGGTAGGGGTTAGACAGTACAGAGACAGGTCATTAAGGAGCAGGTAGGGGTTAGACGGTACAGAGACGGGTCATTAAGGAGCAGGTAGGGGTTAGACAGTACAGAGAGAGGTCATTAAGGAGCAGGTAGGGGTTAGACAGTACAGAGACGGGTCATTAAGGAGCAGGTAGGGGTTAGACGGTACAGAGACGGGTCATTAAGGAGCAGGTAGGGGTTGGATGGTACAGAGACGGGTCATTGAGGAGCAGGTAGGGGTTGGATGGTACAGAGACGGGTCATTAAGGAGCAGGTAGGGGTTAGACAGTACAGAGACGGGTCATTGAGGAGCAGGTAGGGGTTAGACAGTACAGAGACGGGTCATTAAGGAGCAGGTAGGGGTTAGACAGTAGAGAGACAGGTCATTAAGGAGCAGGTAGGGGTTAGACAGTACAGAGACGGGTCATTGAGGAGCAGGTAGGGGTTAGACAGTACAGAGACGGGTCATTAAGGAGCAGGTAGGGGTTAGACAGTACAGAGACAGGTCATTAAGGAGCAGGTAGGGGTTGGATGGTACAGAGACAGGTCATTGAGGAGCAGGTAGGGGTTAGACTGTATGTGGAATATGTAGGGAGTAAACGGTTATCAGTGACAAAAAAAGGAAGGAAACCGAAGCCCTCTGAGGGGACAGGTTACAGACATCTCCCAGCATGCCCCACAATTCTGACAGGTGTAGGTGTTGAATAATTGAAGCTGAAACATTGAAAGCCCAGACTCTCAGGAGCAGAGAGAGAACCAGGAGCACATGGCTGGAAGGAGCAGAGAGAGAACCAGGAGCACATGGCTGGAAGGAGCAGAGAGAGAACCAGGAGCACACGGCTGGAAGGAGCAGAGAGACACTGGTAGCAAAGCCTCAGAAGAGAAGGGAAGTCGTTATTGATGGATGAACTGGGCTGCACAGGGAAGAAGCCCTTTTGTGGTTATAAAACCGTGCAAGAACTTTTTGTTGAATCTTCAAATAACTTTTTGTTTAGCTTAAACATCCTGAGTTACTTATTAACCTACTGCCTTTGTGAGGGAAATGAAGCCTATTTTCATTTAAACTTTACCGTTTTGACCCGTTTTTCCTGGAACTCTGCACCGCCCCACAACACCAGCTGAGACGGCACTTCATGATATTACAACATGGATTTATTTCTCGGAAATGACAACTTCAACACCCGTTACATCTGAGGTTTTTAACAACCAGTCTCATCCCCCCCCCCCGCCCTCCCCCCTCCCCCCTCCCCCACAGCAGGACAGGAAGTGACAAGTGCAAGAGTTTCGAGAAGAGGAAGTGTGCGGCTGTGGTTGAAATGTGGTGTGTTTTCCTGTACATATTGCGTCCACCCTGCCATATATGTACAACACCGAGAAACTAGAGTACAACCCATACACACGTGGGTTAGGCTTCTGGGTATATACCGGTCTATATAATTGCTCCTTCTCAAAGAGCAGGTTTCACCCCCCATGTACAATATATGTCCTGTTCATGTCAATTCACACACTTCCAACCGCTGCTCATCCCAGCAGAGTGTGACCTGGAAGAATCGGGTTGAGATAACAAACACACGTGTCACAGACGCCTGACGAGGGTGTTGCTTTGGAGAGTCTGTCTGTCGTCCTGTTGCTATGGGGTATGTGTTGCTATGGGGTATGTGTTGCTATGGACTATGTGCTAGCTCAGGATGTAGAGCGGTCGCCTCACAGCTGGTTCGATCCCCGGCTCCTCCTAGCAAAAAGAACGGTAGTTGTGCAGTTGGCTGTACTGTACTGTACACGGACACATTAGAATAATAATTATTATTTGCTCTGTCCTCTGAACAGGACCGGAGGTCAGCATCTGTTGTGTAACAAAAATGTATTTCTGTGGAACTTCTGCGCCCCTTTCAATGTTCCACAAATGACGGGGAGGAAGTGAGAATTATGTTGTCTGGCAACCGAGATACAGAGTGCATCTCACACACACACACACACACACACACACACACACACACACACCGAAATAGGAAAGAAAGTCGGCAGGGTTTGGTGAAAGCCGCTCCAAACGCCTCGCAGAGAGAGTGTGACGTGTCAACTTAAATGTCAGAGCCATTTCCAAACAAGCCGGTATGAATCCTACTGTATCGCGTGGGCCGACACACACACACACACACACACACACACACACACACACACACACACACACACACACACACACACACACACACACACACACACACACACACACACACACACACACACACACACACACACACACACACACACACACAACTAGAACCAGTCACACGTCTATCGACCAAGAGAGAGAAAAGGGCGGGAAAGTCGATGTTGAGGTGACCCACCGTCGTGTGTGTGTGTGCGTGTGCATGTGTTCCTTTAACCCCATCTCTCCGTGTCTTTAACTGTGAAAGGCAGGTAAGCCGTCTGCCTCCATCCCCCCCCGAGCGTCCCACTTACGTTCCCTAACCCACATACTGATACTCACTAACTCAAATGCTTTTATCCAACGTCAGGCTGAGAGCAATCAAAGCATCAATACAACACACTCAAATATTGGAGTATAGCCAGAAAATAAAAGGTTGCTAGTGCAGCTGCCACTAGCAACTAGAGGGCAGGGAGATTAGCCGGGAGACGGGAAATAGGAAAAACAAGCTTAGCAAGTGCAGCGCACTAAACTTGTATTTAGTCAAAGGTTAGTAGTACATGAATGAGTGAATGCACTGTCACAATCTCCAGGAAACACAGGAGGCCGAAACCAAAAGATCTACAGTTCACAAGCTCTCTACGACAACTACGTGAAGTCGTGGTGTTGGTTTAATAACCCAGACACCCCCTCTACACCCTACTCCTCATCCTCATCCTCCTCCTCCTCATCCTCCTCCTCGTCCTCCTCCTCCTCCTCTTCCTCTTCCTCCTCATCCTCCTCCTCACCTCAGCTTCAGGTTCTCCATAAAGTGTTCCATGTTGACTTCGTCCAGCAGAACAAAGTCTGACTTCCCGAACTCCAGGCCCTCGTGCTCCGCCATTCTTCACACATCTATTGGCACCAACACCCACCCACACACACACACACCCACACACGTGCACACAAACAGACACACACCTGCACACACTTAACAAACACACACACACACACACACAAATCTGCAGTCAGTTGCAGGAGGCAGCGACTGAAGTGTTGAAAGAGGGAAGAAGTGTCATCAACTCTGCGACCCAGTAGTGTAGAGAGTGTGCGAGAGAGAGAGAGAGTCGGTGAGCGTGTGAGAGAGCGAGTGTGTGTGCGAGAGAGAGTGTGTGTGTGTGTGTGTGAGTGCAGGGGTGTGGCTGTAAGAGACGCCTTCAGTGGATTCTTGAGTGTGCTTTATGCACCACTATTGCAACTTCTGACGAAGCTAGAGAGTTGTGGTTGGCGTGCTAAGGCACGTCACCCCCGTCGGGCCCTGTGTGTGTGTGTGTGTGTGTGTGTGTGTGTGTGTGTGTGTGTGTGTGTGTGTGTGTGTGTGCGCGCGCACATCTATAGAAATGAGTGAAGCTATCATTAGAGGAAGGACAGGCCGCTACTGCATTCTGATTCTCTCTCTAACATGCTGGGAAGAGAGGTGTGTTATTGTGTGTGTGTGTGTGTGTGTGTGTGTGTGTGTGTGTGTGTGTGTGTGTGTGTGTGTGTGTGTGTGTGTGTGTGTTGTTCCTGCCTGCCTGTTTAAGTCAAGTTTGAGTAGATTAGAGAGAGAGAATGAGAGAATATGAGAGAATATGAGAGAGAGAGAGAGAGAGAGAGAGAGAGAGAGAGAGAGAGAGAGAGAGAGAGAGAGAGAGAGAGAATGAGAATGAGAATGAGAATGAGAATCATTAAATGTCCTTGTCTCCTGGGAAATGGTGGTGGCATTTCCTGCACGGGGAACTCGTCATGTCCCCGTCTGGTTTGCGGCTGCCATTAACCATTAAGTCTTGGCTTAATGGTTCAAACTGAGCGTCATTTGTAGTTGGCACTTGTTGGCAGTGAAAACGCACTAACCTTCCAGTGGCTTCCACAGGTCGTTCTTCATCGCGGCTTGACGCGTGGTTGACTTGTAGCCCTCGGGGGTTGACTTTTTCTCCTCATAAAGTTTCAGTTCCTCCGCGTCAGCTCTTTCCTCGGTAGAATATCCACCGTTTCAACAACCGGAGTGATGGGTTAGGCCCGCTTGTTGCTTTCCGTCTCAAAGGGATCATTCAGCACGATGCTGAAGGGTGTGTGTGGTGTTAAGGACACTGGTGGCGTTCAGAGATCAGCCCTGTCAAATGTTTTCAAATGTATACAATCTCCATAAAGCTCCACACACAGAAGAGATCTGGATCTGTGGCACCAACCAACCACTTTTTAATTTATTTAATTTATTTGGATTGCTATTGCGACGTCTGCAGAGCTCCTAGGGTAGGTCAATGCGTTTTACTGGAACTAGAATCCCGTGTCACATTATGATCCACAGACAGGACAGGACAGATCCGTATTGCGCTAATTCACTTCCTCTTTCAATGTGAACGCCACTCATCTCCTTCCTGAAAAGAAAACAATCTATTGTTTTGGGCGATGCATTCCACTGAGGAAATGGTTCAATTCACTTAAATTCACGCTTATATTTAGTTGTAGAGTTTGAAATAGTTGAGGTAGGGTTAAGGCTGTACGTTATTGTACATTATCATCATGTTGAATGAGTTTGGGGTTAGACAGTTTCTGATCTCTGGTAAATGTCGCCACCTAGTGGTTTGAATCGGGAGGTGAAGGTGCTTGTCAACGTCAGGGTACCCTGGAATGTACACAATAAAATAATGTACACAGTAAAGGATGCCTTTATTAAAAGGTCAATTATACCATAGACTTGTGATAAACAGGCCATTGTAAAAGGTTTAATTAGCCAATAAAAGTAATGTGCTGAAGGTTTGTTGGTGGTTCCATAACAAACCCAATCAGGAATGAAAAGATCTCTCTAGATTATGAACGATTGAAATTGCGCATACAAGAATTCGATTCACGAAACCTGCAAAACACCCAACCGATACCCGGAAGAAAGATTGAATCACTGGAATATGGACCAATATCGAACAAGCGTGCCTTAAAACCCGGTTTAACTAAAGTTTAGGTTAAGAAACCCTGCTTCTTTGGCCGTTTTAGCATTAAGGGGGCCTTGAAAACTGGACCCGTGGGTTTCAAGTCTGGCCCCTTCGTGATCCCGTGGTCGGCGTTCTCTTCTGGCTTGGCGCGGGTCCTGGTCAGGGAGCCGCTCCTTCCCCTCTGAACTATGACCTCTGGTGTCCCCAGAGCGGCGCCTTGGCGTCCTCGGTCCGCGGCACTCGGCATCGAGGAATAGCCGCCGCCGCCGCCGCCGAGGGACAGCGGCTGGACTGGGTTAGCCGTGAACTCGCCCGGCAGCTCTCCTCTTCCGCTGGTTCTCGGTACGGATCGGCTGCGCCTCATGGGCCTCTTCTCCTGACTCCGGCCCGTTCGGACCCCCCCCCCCGCCCCCCCCGCCGCCTCCGCCTCCTCCTCAGGCCTCTGCTGCAGGAGCTTCTCTTTCATCCGCTCGCAGGGCGACCTCGGGCCGATCATGCGGAGGGCTCCGTGGGTCTCTCTGACCACCACCGTCGGAAAGCCGGGCGCCAGCTCCCGGAGGCGCTCGGCCACGCCCAGCTTGGCGTCGCGGTCGAGGCCGTCCAGCGGGACCTCGCGGGTGCGCAGCTCGGTGCTGATGTTGTGCAGGAGGGCCCGGAGCTCGACGGCGGCGCCGCTCGCGTCCCGCCCCGTCACCGTGACGGTGCTCACCTCGGTGTCCGTGGCGACCACCTTCATCTCCGCGCCGTGGCGCCCCAGGAGGTCGTCCACGCCCAACAGCTCGCAGCGCCGGGCGTAGAGCACCGCGTCCGCCGGCGCGACGAAGGACTCGAACGAAGGACTGGACCGAGCTCTGATCGGACCGTCTACCGGTCCCACCGGTGACAAGGAGGAGGGGGAAAAGGAGGTGTAAGTGGGGGGAAGGGAAACCCCCGCATACGCAGGTGGTGCGTGCGCGGGTTTTTGTTTAGCTCGCGCTGAACTGCCGTGGGTGGAGTTCTTGGAAACGACACCAGGGGGCGACGGACTACTTTGTCCCGATGAGGTGGAGGCCGGGGAGGACGTTCGGGTCGGGTTCGGGGTCTGTGCGCTCAGCAGCTTCTCGGTCGCGGCCTTGAAGGACCTCAGCCTCATCATGGAGCCCTTGACTTTGACCTGAGGCGTGTATCTGTCCCCCTCGATGATCTCAAAGCCGTGCAGGTCAAGAAGTCGTCTCAGCTCCGTCTTATCGGCGACCATGCTCACATTCAGGATGGCCTCCACTGGTAGATCAACCTTATTACAGGTAAACACAAACAGTACGGTGAGCACGCACACACACAAACAGATTACAAAGTGTCACACACACACACACAGATTACAAAGTGTCACACACGCAAAAACACGCACACACACACAGATTACAAAGTGACACACACACACACAGATTCCAAAGTGTCACACAGGCACTCAAAGTGTAGGCCAAAACATTTGATGACGTGTTACCTCGGGCCTGTCCGCGGGTTTCACCTCCAGAGGGAAAGTTAGGTCCCCAATTTGCAGCTCATGGTTGCGCTTTTGTAGGACCCGAGAAGCGACTATAGACGGAGAAGAGGACTATGACGATGATGTAACTACAATCTGTTTTAGTTCATGATCCAATATCCCAATACGCTATATCCAATATGTCGACCTTACCGTCCGGGTCCTCGTATATGACCAGGGCCTGGCCGGGGAGGTGCGTCGGGTACAGGACCCTCCGCACCTCCCCGCCTCCGTTCCGGGGTCTGAGGAAGTGGATCAGGAGCTTGTCCACCGTGCGGTCGGCGGGTATGATGTCCGGTACCCCGATCACCTCCAGGCCCACCCCGCGTCTCATCTCCTCCAGGCCGACCCCGCGTCTCTCCGCCATTCGAAGAGAAACCGAAAGTAAAACTCCGGGTTGCGCGGGACAATAACGCTTTGTTATCGCATACAAACGCCCAGCTAAAACCAGTTATATTAATTGTTAACACAGGACAGATCGAATCCTACTTGCCGAATAGCTTGGTCGATACTAGATCAGATGCTGAACGAGTTTAGACTGAAGGCCGACCGCGTCGTCGTGCGTTTAGTGATCTGGTTCATTGCGTAGCAGGCAATGGAATGCAATGTTCGGAATGTAATCAAGTCACTTTCGCACTGTGTTTTGTTTAAAAGTATTTACCGACCGCCACTTTGTTCATACGGACTGCAAATGGAAAGCAAAGCACCGCAGAAGCCCAGGAGTTGTATAGTTTCAATAACCCCTGCCCCTCCTCCATTATATGGTAGGTCTAAAGTCTGCACAGTAGTGACTAATGTTGTCCAAAAATGTGCTCAAATGTACAATTACTGTACAAATTAACTCTAATCTGCAGTATAGAATAATGCCACACACCCGCAGTAGGAATAATACTTCATATAATAGGGATGATTGTCATTAGTAATTTAAGAAACACAAAACCAAAACTTCCAACATGAAAAAAATATCTTTATTTCAAGTGTGAAACACATCATACATCTTACTGTGAGAAACAACGAGTAGACAGAACCTGTGTGTTCTACAACAGTCAAGTTTGAACCAAGGGGTTTGCTTGGACAAGCACTCCCTCTTGTGGGACACTGCTGACGTGTTTCGGTGTGAGGAGAATCCGTCCTCTTGCCTTCCACACATCCGGGAGTGGTGGAGCGCTGGTGCCTTGGTCATGGGCACGCGGGTAGAACCACCAACATAGGATGCATGTAAACCACTTCCTGATTCTGATGTCTTTGGTTCGGCACACTGGCGCTTCAACAAAGCCGTCTGCACCACTCGACGTCGCAGACTCTGGAAATACAACATTGAAGAAATGCATAAAAATCCAATTTCACCTTTATCACCCCCCACATAAAATCCATGTTAAACCGATCTCTACCACCAGGCGTGGCGTTTATAAGCCATTCCCGAAATCGACCCTGCAGTGACATCACACGTGGCATCACCCCCCCCCCCCCCCCCCCCATGTAGGATCGATTGCTCAAGCCCAGTGGACCATACCAACCGGTCAGCTGATCCATACACATTAGGTGAGGGGGGGGGGGGGTGGGTGGATTTGTCTGAGGTTTACCTATAACCCCGCAGTGTGGAGGTCACCGCGGGGCCTCAAACCGCCTCAGATTTCTCTCTAGCAGACACGATAGGAAAGGACGGGGCCATGAGAGGCCGAGCCTCGCTGGAAGCGGTCTGCGTTATAACTGGCGCCATCCTGGGCACTGTTGATTAAAACTAGAGTAAACTTGTCCTTCCATCATCGTTTCAGTTGCATTAGCTTAGCGAGGATGAACCAAGTGTTTACATTTAGGTCTGAATATTAAGAGGTTCACAAATTATTTTCAGCTGACCTAGTATACAGCCTGGACATCTCAAAATGATCTGTATTAGAAGTGATCCAAAATATGGAAACATTTTAGTGAAACTGATGTAGTATACAAGTGCATTTTATGGCCAAATGCAAACGATTTGAGTCATTTGCTTACAATCTCATTCTCTGAATGACATCTACGAGTTCTGTTGCTTATGCCAAACACTGTTCCCATTCGGCGAGGTCTTCCTGTTCCATGCGCGTTGACGCCACCTCGGTCACCGACGGCCAAGTCATCAATGATTCTGAAGAAGAAGACGATTGTTAAATCTCCAACGCACAAAACCCACACCATAAACCTGTGATGAGTTCTCCAAGGATATGCATGTCCGAGGTTTACCTATAACCCCGCAGCGTGGAGGTCACCGCGGGGCCTCAAACCGCCTCAGATTTCTCTCTAGCAGACACGGTAGGAAAGGACGGGGCCATGAGAGGCCGAGCCTCGCTGGAAGCGGTCTGCGTTATAACTGGCACCATCCTGGGCACCGTTGATTAATACTGGGGTAACTTTAAAGTCCTTCCATCATCGTTTCGGTTGCGTTAGCTTAGCGAGGAGGACCGAGGTTGTGATGAACCAAGTGGTTTTACATTTGGGTCGGAATATTTAGGAGGTTCACAGTATATACAGCCTGGACATATTCCTTCAAAAATGATTTATATGCAAGTCATCCAAAACAGGGAAATGTTTTACTGAAACTGACCTAAGCACCATGAGTATTTTAAGGCCAAATGCAAACTATTTGGGTGATTTGCTTACAATCTCATTCTCTGAATGACATCTTTGAGTTCAGTTGCGTATGGCCAACACTGTTGGACATGGTCTTCCTGTTCCATGCGTTGGCGCCACGGGAGTCATCCATGATTCTGGAGAAGAAGAACAACACTATTGTTAAATCTCTGGCAACCATTCAGTACACAAAACCAAACACTTTGAAGAAGAAGAGAGTAGTCTCATAGTAAAGACATGTCCGAGGTTTACCTATAACCCCGCAGTGTGGAGGTCACCGCGGGGCCTCAAACCGCCTCAGATTTCTCTCTAGCAGACACGGTAGGAAAGGACGGGGCCATGAGAGGCCGAGCCTCGCTGGAAGCGGTCTGCGTTTAAAGCATGCAGGGGGGGCTATTTTGGGCACCAATCAAGCCATAAAACAAAATATATACACAACTACAGCCACTGTGTTGTCATTGCTATATCTGTAGATGGAGCTACAGGTGGTTGTGTTAGCTAATAAAAGGCTGATGTGGAATCCAGATTGCAACCAAAGTAGTTTACATGATCATGATCAGCAACAGGTCTGACAATTAGAGGAGCCTCACATTGGTGTATGCAGAGATCATCTAGTTTCCATAGATATCAGACATGATGGTTTTTAAATGGCATACCAACAATTAGAAAGGGAAAATCATGAGTTTTACAACCAAACGAACATGCAATTTAGACTTTGGTTACAAGCTCATATACCGAATCACACACCCCCAAAGAGCAAAAAGTCATATCCGGTGTGTGTTTTAAATCCATTTACTGTTTACCACGTGTTGCTGATTCTTCAGTCAGGGTCAGCATGGTCCTCCGTGATCCTGGAGAACACCACCATTGTTAAATTTCTCTGGCAGCCATTCAGTACACAAAACCAAAATACTTTGAAGAGCCGTCTCTTATTAATAATAATAAAGACACATGTCCGAGGTTTACCTATAACCCCGCAGTGTGTAGGTCACCGCGGGGCCTCAAACCGCCTCAGATTTCTCTCTAGCAGACACGGTAGGAAAGGACGGGGCCATGAGAGGCCGAGCCTCGCTGGAAGCGGTCTGCGTTATAACTGGCGCCATCCTGGGCACCGTTGATTAAAACTAGGGTAACTTTAAAGTCCTTCCAGTTGCATTAGCTTAGCGAGGAGGACCGAGGTTGTGATGAACCAAGTGGTTTTACATTTGGGTCGGAATATTTAGAGGTTCACTGTATATACAACCTGGACATATTCCTTCAAAAATGACCTATATAGAAGTGATCCAAAACAGAGAAACATTTGACTGAAACTGACCTAAGTACCAAGAGCATTCTATGGCCAAACGAAAACTATTTGAGTCATTTGCTTACAATCTCATTCTCTGAATGACATCTTTGAGTTCAGTTGCTTATGGCCAACACTGTTGGACATGGTCTTCCTGTTCCATGCGTTGCCGCCACAGGAGTCATCCATGATTCTAGAGAAGAAGAACACTATTGTTAAAGCTCTCTGGCAACCATTCAGTACACAAAACACTGAAGAAGAAGAGAGTAATAATAAAAGTCTCATAATAATAATAATAAAGACATGTCCGAGGTTTACCTATAACCCCGCAGTGTGGAGGTCACCGCGGGGCCTCAAACCGCCTCAGATTTCTCTCTAGCAGACACGGTAGGAAAGGACGGGGCCATGAGAGGCCGAGCCTCGCTGGAAGCGGTCTGCGTTTAAGGCAAGCAGGGGGGGGCCAATTTGGGCACCAATCAAGCCATACAACAAAATATATATACAACTACAGCCACTGTGTGGTCATTGCTATATCTGTAGATGGAGCGACCGGTGGTTGTGTTAGCTGAGAAAAGGTTGATGTGGAATCCAGATTGCAACCAAAGTAGTTTACATGATCAGCAACAGGTCTGAATAATAGAGGGACCTCACATCCAGATATACATTTTTGGTTCAAAATGGCATACCGGAGATAAGAAAAAGATTTACTTTGGTTACAAGCTCATTAACCGAATCATATCCACTTCCTAGTCACCTGTTCCACGTGTTGCTGAGACTTCAGTCAGGGTGGCAGACAGCATGGTCCTCCATGACTCTGGAGAACAAGAACACCACCACCATTGTTACAGCTCTCTGGCAACCATTCAGTACACACACAACCCACCACTTTAAAGAAGAAGAAGAGAGTGGTCTCTTATTAATAATAATAATAATAAAGACACATGTCCGAGGTTTACCTATAACCCCGCAGTGTGTAGGTCACCGCGGGGCCTCAAACCGCCTCAGATCTCTCTCTAGCAGACACGGTAGGAAAGGACGGGGCCATGAGAGGCCGAGCCTCGCTGGAAGCGGTCTGCCTTACAACCTTAAAGCCTTCATTACCGTTTATGTACCGTGAAACTACCTTTTTAAACAATAACTTTTACACTCTTTATTTAACAATTTTAAAAAGTTTTACGCACCCAGTTGTCGCAGTTAAAGAGAGACACAAACTACATTTGAGATACGTTTTAAAAGCGCAGCCTTACTTGTTCAGGCGTCTGAACTTACTTTATAACAAATAAACACATAATGTACAATTGTTAATAGTCAACGACCGAATGGCGCAGCTCATATATTGAAAAGCACCACGTGTCTAAAAAAGACACCCCCAGTCTTTGAAACAGTATAAAATACACACCTTTTCGAGGCTTTCCCGTAGAAGATATAGGCCATACTTCACTACTTATTTTAGTTTTCGTAGTAGAGTAGTTTGGGGGCTCACCGACGTCTAATCGATCCGATCAGTTGGGGTTTTTTGGGTCTCTTGAAACGTGCGTCTCGTCCCCACAGAACCCACTGCTGAAAGAAAGACACGTGCTCGTTTCCCACCGGACGTGACGTGTCTATTTAGTAGCTCGGTGTTTCCCCCCCCCCTTGTAGTTACAGTGAAGCGCCACTAGAGGGCAGTTAAGTACAACTAATCGTAATCGCAACTAATTGCCATTAGACATACAGTATAGTATACGACTATTAAATAATGCCGTTGCGGTGTATGAAGGCGATCAATTATGTTTTCGGGAAATTATTAGGCCTACGGACCATGTGGTTGCTAAATTAAATATATGGCCCTCGTTGATGAGTGTGTGATAATTGTATGAACATAAAAGTAAAAAATAAAAAAATCCAAATTCCAACTTTTAAAAAAGTGCATGGAATATCAAAACGCCACGTCACGTTTGAAGTCTGTATAACCAAAGTTTACGAGTCAAGACAAGTTAAAAAATAACGTTATTTTGGGAACTGGTCCGCCAAAAGTGGCCCATAGCTCTACCACCATCCCCACCCACCAGGGGCCATTGTGTGTGTGTGTGTGTGTGTGTGTGTGTGTGTGTGTGTGTGTGTGTGTGTGTGTGTGTGTGTGTGTGTGTGTGTGTGTGTGTGTGTGTGTGTGTGTGTGTGTGTGTGTGTGTGTGTGTGTGTGTGTGTGTGTGTGTGGGAGGCAGGAGGGTTTCAGGGGAGGCTCAGCGAATGGAAGGGAACACATATGACACTAGTTTCTTTTTAAAAGTTGATCACGTTAGAATAATCGACATATGTTGTGATTTGGTGAAAGAGATAGCTCAGAGATACAGAGTCGTTTTGGGGAATTTGTTAAACTTGTTTTCCACACTTTCCCAGAGTTGGAAACTAATAAATGCCTTCTTAGGACAGAGGTTTGTTTGAATGAATTTGGTGTTATGGTGTTTGAAGTTATGTCTCGGCTCAATTATTGAGTGACTGTGACATCCAAAAACATCAACAGTGAAGCAAAGCAAGTAAAGTCAGGGGTTGGGGGGGTTTGTCCACTACAGGACAAACATTATTTAAAAAATATTATTTATGGCCGGCAGTAGCTCAGTCTGTTGGGACTTGGCTTGGGAACCGGAGGGTCGCCGGTTCAAGTCCCCGCAAAAAAACGGACCAAGTACGGAGTGAGAACTGGTACTTGGAAAAAAAAGTGGCAGTTCGCCTCCTGGGCACTGCCTATAAGGTGCCCTTGAGCAAGGTGCCCTTGAGCAAGGCACCAGACCCCTAACACTGCTCCCCCTACAGGCAGCTGTATATACAATAGCTGCCCACTGCTCCTAATACTAGGATGGGTTAAATGCAGAGAAGCTCATTTGACTGTGTGTGTCGCAGTGTCCATGTATGACCAATAAAGAGGATTCAAAATCCTCCAGATTTAAGAAGGGGTCTTGTATACCGGACGGCCGGTTGATGGACACAATGAAGACCACCACCACCACCACCCGATGTGGACTGACAGTGTGTCTGTGTGTTTAAAATAGACTCTCTCTGTGATTGTATTCAGGGGGACGGTCCTTTATTGACACCAGTGGGGGGGGCAGCAGCGAGAGGGGGACTCCCGTTGTGCGGGTGTCGTTTCGGAGCACAGCGGCACACTGTTTATGTTGGGGATCTTAAATGGCACAGCTGGGGTTGAATGCACTCTGATTTCTATCCCCCCCCGGCCTCGGTACATAAACCCCATTGATTACATAACCATGGCTCGACCGGCTCTCCGTACAACCACACGATTGTGACGCTTGTCAGTAATATTGACATGCAGTAATATTGACAAGGGTTATTCGTTCATTGAGAGATAATAGCTTAATACCAGGCACTAGGTCTGTTTGTTGAATAACCTTATCACGCTTATGCACCGTGTCCCTGCCACTGTAACCATGACTCGAACTCACCTTCTCGTTCTCTCTCTCTCTCTCTCTCTCTCTCTCTCCCCCCTCCCTCTCTCTCCCTAATCACCATCACCCCACTGCGGTAAATGGATCAGGGGACAATCCAAGAGAATAAGAGAGAGCACAGTGCAGGTACTGACGGGGAACCCATGGGAACCGAAGGGCCAGAATTGTGTTAAACCTGAGCGAGGGAGGGAGGGTGTGTGTGAGAGAGAGAGAGAGAGAGGAGAGAGAGAGAGCTGGGTGTCCCCGTAACAGGTGACTCAGAAGGATTGGTCATTGTCCTCAACACGTTAAGACGGACACTCACCAATTAACAAGGATGTTCTGGTCCGCTGTTCTCGCACACACACACACACACACACACACACACACACACACAGATAATAATCTCATGACCCACAGACAAACAAACTCGATGAACTCCCTGCTCTGTGTTCTGCGTATCTTTATGTAAATTGGTGGGAACCAAACCCCAAAGGCCCGGTTAACGCCTCGCCCTACCCGTTGAGCAAGACAGGGAGTCAAACTTCTAACCCTGGTGGTATGTGAATGCCTTGCTCTACCAGTTGTGCTACACAGGACCACTCTCACACACACACACACACACACACACACACACACACACACACACACACACACACACATATGTCTGTGTCCTCCAGCAGGTAAAACAATATGATTCCTTTCCTGAAGTGGATCAAACAAGGTAAACAAGTACATCCCTGGAATAGCCGCTTTGTCCTCCCTCCTGGGGGGGGGAGGGGGGGGAGGTTCCTCCTGGCCCTTCAGAAGGGGGTGAGGTAAGGGGGTGGTTGTAGAGTGTGGGCCCCCGATATCCATTTGAGACCAGGGCTCCACAACTAAGCCTGACTTGGACAGAGAAGAGAGGTCTTCAAGTCAAAACGACCTACAGCTAAAAAAGAATTGGACCCCAGGACTAATTTCTGTAACTGCCTCAGCAACACCCCTCTCCCCACACACACACACACACACACACACACACACACACACACACACACACACCACACACACACACACACACACACACACACACACACACACACCAGCAGTGAAGTGTGTCTGGAGGAGAAGGAGGATGAGGTCGAGGAACTAGCAATTACTAGCAGGGTATAGCCGTTAGCCGCTATGCAGGGGGGCGTTGGAGCGTGATGAGTCAGACCCCACCCTGTGCACACACCACACACACACACACACACACCACACACACACACACACACACACACACACACACACACACAGAGTACAGCCAACTTGGAGCCAGTCTGACTGCACCGTAAAGGAACTCTCGTCAGAAGTTTGAGATGAATATGTTCAAACACACAAACATGTACAGTACACACACGTACAGTTCTAACGTGATCAACTTTTAAAAAGAAACTAGTGTCATATGTGTTCCCTTCCATTCGCTGAGCCTCCCCGGAAATCCTCCTGCCTCCCACTGGGACACCGCCGGGCCAACACACACACACACACACACACACACACACACACACACACACACACACACACACACACACACACACATAGACAAACACACACGGGCATACACACAAACATACGCATACACACACACACATGCATGTTTTTTTTGTTAATTTTATTGTATATATAATTATAATTTTTATGGTGTTGTTTTGTAGATGTATACTGCGGGAGGGAATGGGGAGTAAGCGTTCCTATGTACTTGGTACAAATGGCAAATAAAAATATTGTATTGTATAGACAAACACACAAACACACACACACACACACACACACACACACACACAGTCAGCGTTTGAGTTTGAAAAACAAAAGTGTTTTTTTCTCTGTTACTCATGGTGTGTCCGACCACAGATGGAGCGCCCCATGAATCACACAGAGCCATCAGAAGGCTACAGAACAACACGGTTTTATGACACAACACATGCCTTGGTTGTGTTTACGGCGGGGACGAAGCAGAACAAAGTGTTTCATTCTCCAGCTAAATCATGTCACTCCTGTGTTATCATGTGGACATTTTTTTATGAATGACGGTGATAACGTTTCGTTTTAACGATGACTTTTATGACCGGAACTCGCCGACACCGAGCAGTTAGGCGTGTAGCGGTAAGTGTTATAATGAGTACTTTGCATTTGGCAATCGTACACACAGGAAACTTCCAAGGAAGATAGTGTTTTTCCACAGGGATCGGGAAAACTACTCTCTCACTAAACTCTGAACTGCTCTGACTTTAAAGATGATTATTATATATAATATGTTCTCTTGTTACAGCTGATATCCACTGAAATCTTTATTATTTAACGTTACATAACCATACTTTAAATACTTTCTCTTTTCTCATAAAACGCATAAAACAACTTTATTTTTATTTCTCAATGAAAAATTAGATGTTATATACTGTGTGTATATATATGTTTTATTTTTGTATTTAATTCTTTACAATTGAACAAAGATGGGTAAATCTTGGTTTATGATGTTCTGGATGCTCTACTTGAATACATTTACAACCGGCCACTTTGTCGGTGATACATAAAAATACATAATCAGAACTATGTACGACTTTAAACCATAACCAATAAACCAGTAAAAGGTTAGACGGGGTCAACGGCACCCGAAGCCACGCCCCCTGACAACCAGCGAGGGATTTTTCCTCACGCTCTCGAGTTGCTCTTAGCGACACCCCAGCACCGCGTCCTGGAGGGCCTCTTCACCGCTCCGTGGAAGACGGAAGACGCCCCCAGATGCCAGACGCCATTGGATTGCTCTTGGAGTCATTACCACCACCCCGCCAGACAGACGCTAATGATGACTGTGATGTGAGGAGGCAGGCTAACGGGGGGGGGGGGGGGCAACCGCAGGCTAGCTAACAGCATGAGCGCCGGTCAGCCGAGAGGTAGTCAATATTAAGTATGCTAATTTAGGAATGTTCCGGAAGACGATTGGTGCATGAGAGGTTCGTTAAACTGCCTCATAATGACGAAAAAGGTTTTTGTGATTGTGATGTTGACACCACCTTCCTTCATTGGAACACACACTCCTCAGAGTAGGGTTGGTAGAGAGACTTCTGTGTTATGTCAATGAAGATCCCTTTAAATCGTTTTTTAACTGGCTACCTTTGGCTGCCTTTCATTGGCTGGAGGGAACCCTGGCCTTTCATTGGCTGGAACTAACCCTGGCCTTTAATTGGCTGGAGGTAACACTGGCTGCTCATTGGCTGGAGGTAACCCTGGCCGCTCATTGGCTGCAGGTAACCCTCACCACTCATTGGCTGGAGGTAACGCTCCCCGCTCATTGGCTGGAGGTAACCCTGGCCTTTCATTGGCTGGAGGTAACCCTCCCCGCTCATTGGCTGGAGGTAACCCTGGATGCTCATTGGCTGGAGGTAACCCTCCCCGCTCATTGGCTGGAGTTAACCCTCCACGCTCATTGGCTGGAGGTAACCCTCCCCGCTCATTGGCTGGAGGTCACCCCGGCCTGCTGGTCTATTGGTTGGGACTGCAGGCTTATTCCTGATGGCTGACCTCTACCTCCAGGCCTATCCATGTGCGGAGGGGGTTTAGTGCTGTGACCTGGACGTTCTATTGGTCCATATAGGTGCACACACACACACGCCAGACACACCCCATGTTAGACAGGAAGTCTGATCTATCTACTCTATACAGGTCATTTTAGTTGATTTAGTTGAATACATGCTGTACATCCAGAAGAACATCTCTCTCTCTCTCTCTCTCTCTCTCTCTCTCGTCTCTCTCTCTCTCTCTCTCTCTCTCTCTCTCTCTCTCTCTCTCGCTCTCTCTCTCTCACACACACACACACAGTGAAGGGAGGTCTTCCTCTTAACGACCTGCAGCACCGCACAGCCTTGGCCTCCTGATTGGGAACATTGAGTCTGGGCTCCCTTCGTGAGCTTCATGAGCGTAACTCAATTGTGTGGAAAAGGCCTTGATCATGTCACACGCTGTACTGTCTAACCCCTACCTGCTCCTTAATGACCCGTCTCTGTACTGTCTAACCCCTACCTGCTCCTTAATGACCCGTCTCTGTACTGTCTAACCCCTACCTGCTCCTTAATGACCCGTCTCTGTACTGTCTAACCCCTACCTGCTCCTTAATGACCCGTCTCTGTACTGTCTAACCCAGTGGTCCCCAAACTAAGGCCCGCGGGCCGGATACGGCCCGCCTCCACATTTGGCCCGGCCCCCTGAACAATACCAGAGACGCATTATGATATTTATTTTTTATTATTATTATTTTTTTTATTTTATTTTTTTATTTTATGTTCATCAGTTCACACTGATGAACATACATAGGTAAGATCACTTTTCTGACTTTTCTGAGTATAAACAAATTTAATCATAATAAAATCTACTGGGATAAAATCCATATCCACAACCATACTGGTAGTGAAATGTATTGTGCTGTGTAGGTGCTGTATCACTTAGTTCGGTTTCTCAGCCTGCTTGCTTTGTGGTTTTCACAGGGAAGTTGATGAGAGAGAGCTGCAAACAGCGGTGTCTACAAGCCTACTGGAACCTACAAAAGGATTATAAGGAAGGAACACAAGAACTTTGAGAGACTGCTCATATGAGTCATTTGATTAAGAGATTCTGCTCTGACAACTAAGCTAAACTTTTACCTGTTAAGATTGTGCACGGCACAACAGAAAGTTAATGTTCAGTGGACTTTTTTTCTGTGAAGAACCCAGAGAGGGTTATTTGGTTATTATTTATTTCATAAATAGTGTTATTATATATTTCCCGACTTTATTTTTTCTGTGAAGAACCCAGAGAGGGTTATTTGGTTTTTATTTATTTCACAAATAGTGTTATTTATTTCCTGACTTTTTTCTGTGAAGAACCCAGAGAGGGTTATTTGGTTATTATTTATTTCATAAATAGTGTTATTTATTTCATTAATAGTGTTATTATTTATTTCCTGCCTTTTTTTTCTGTGAAGATCCCGGAAAGGGTTATTAATATTTGGTTATGTGTGGCTTTCTGGAAAACAATAAATGTTTACGTTTAGGCACCCCTGCGATCGTCACACTTTTTCTGTTACAAACTGACCCCGGCCCCCATCAGAGAAGGGAAAAGTTATGTGGCCCTCACAGGAAAAAGTTTGGGGACCCCTGGTCTAACCCCTACCTGCTCCTTAATGACCCGTCTCTGTACTGTCTAACCCCTACCTGCTCCTTAATGACCCGTCTCTGTACTGTCTAACCCCTACCTGCTCCTTAATGACCTGTCTCTGTACTGTCTAACCCCTACCTGCTCCTTAATGACCTGTCTCTGTACTGTCTAACCCCTACCTGCTCCTTAATGACCTGTCTCTGTACTGTCTAACCCCTACCTGCTCCTTAATGACCTGTCTCTGTACTGTCTAACCCCTACCTGCTCCTTAATGACCTGTCTCTGTACTGTCTAACCCCTACCTGCTCCTTAATGACCTGTCTCTGTACTGTCTAACCCCTACCTGCTCCTTAATGACCCGTCTCTGTACTGTCTAACCCCTACCTGCTCCTTAATG
>CM051007.1:27819394-27829394 GCA_027704905.1 Muraenolepis orangiensis
ACACACCCAAAGGCGCACGCACACATACACACACACACACACATGCACAGACACTGTCCATCAATTATATATTTACAACTGATTCATTCGCGAACTCATTCATTCATCCACAAACTAACATCGGTTAATTAGTTTGTTAATGAACTAACATTCATTAGCATACTAATACTATATAAGACCACAGGCAGTCTCTAACCGTCCAGCCTTCCCGGTCGACCAATCACTGCTTGCACATTCACGTCACATGACCTGCTGTGGAGCCTTTTTTGTGAATGGTCGGCTTTAGATCTTGTGAGTGGGCTGCATGGCCACTGACGGTAACCACACCCGCCCCCCCCCCCCCCACACACCACACACACACACACACACACACACACACACGCACGGTAAACACATCGTCCCCACTAAAGACGTCACCCAGGCTTGAAGAAGAGGCTGCTTCTTCTTCTTCATCTTCACAAGAGATGTGTGATGTGTTTTTCGGCCCCTGGGCTACGAAGAGTGTGAACAAAATATACAATATATCAAATATACAATATATCAAATATACAATATATCAAATATGCAATATATCAAATATACAATATATAAAATATACACAGGGTCTATAACACAGAGGGGAGCAGTTCAGTTCCTGTACATCGCAAAATGTATTTTTTCCTATAAGGCTTGGACATCAGAATGCATCATTTTTGTTGCAGATTGTTGTATATAGTATGGCATATAATAGGTAGTATATAGTGTTGTTTATAGTATAGAGTATAGTATATATATACAGTATATACCTATAATTCTGCACATATCTCATACCTACTCTATAAGGTATTTTATACATGTTTTTATACCTAGTGGACTGTTTTTACATCCTATTTCACCACTGTACATTGTGTATTACATTACATTAAAGTCTGTAACATTTGCACTCTGGTCAGATTCCAAATGATTGTCTCTGTACTGTACTTGTGCTGTGTGCAATGACAATACATTTGAATCTAATTGAACATAGTAGGTAGTATATATATATATAGTGTTGTTTATAGTATAGTATTGTATAGTATAGTTGTTGAAATTCATATGCAAATAAAAACATCTTGAATCTCTTGAAGCGATCAATGTAAATATACCGTAAAACTCGACGGACTAAAACCTTGTTTTTCTGTGGCAGTTTCAAACTGAAACAACAACATCGTCTTCCCCGTGACCACATATCATTTCACGGTAAAATTACAAAAGCGTGACCAAAGAAAAGCATGACTAAACCAACAGAATAACCAACATTCCTCCACTCTTTATCCGCTCTTTATACGGTCTTTATCCGCTCTTTATCCGCTCTTTATACGGTCTTTATATGCTTTATAAAGTTATAAAGCGAGCTCGGAGAGTCGTGTCGACCGGCGATGGGCCCTGTGGTCCTCTCTGTCCGCCTCTGGTCTCTCATCCACGCTGGTGCTTCAGTGGTTCAGTGGGAGAGGGCAGAGGCTTAGTGGAGAGAGCGATGGAGGGACCAGAGGCCTGGGTCCTTAGGATTACAGTTATTATGATTATTACATCATTCTCTTTCCATGGATTAGCCTTATTCCCCTCATGTGCTGCTGTAAAGCAGACGTGGAATGTTTCCACTCCAAAGCCTACGTGACCTGCGACCTTTAGGCCAGGCGGGAGAGAGGTGTGTGTGTGTGTGTGTGTGTGTGTGTGTGTGTGTGTGTGTGTGTGTGTGTGCACTGTGTGTATGTATGGAGGTGCACGCATGTGTATGTGTCTTGTGTTCATGTTGTGTGTGTGTGTGTGTGTGTGTATTTTGTTCATGTTGTGTGTGTGTGTATTGTGTTCATGTTGTGTGTATTGTGTTCATGTTGTGCGTGTGTGTGTGTATGTGTATGTGTTCATGTTGTGTTTGCATGTGTGTGTGTGTGTGTGTGTATTGTGTTCATGTTGTGTGTGTGTGTGTGTGTGTGTGTGTCTGTCTGTATGTGTATGTGTTCATGTTGTGTTTGCATGTGTGTGTGTGTGTATTGTGTTCATGTTGTGTGTGTGTGTGTGTCTGTATGTGTATGTGTTCATGTTGTGTTTGCATGTGTGTGTGTGTGTGTGTGTATTGTGTTCATGTTGTGTGTGTGTGTGTGTGTGTCTGTATGTGTATGTGTTCATGTTGTGTTTGCATGTGTGTGTGTGTGTATTGTGTTCATGTTGTGTGTGTGTGTATGTGTCTGTATGTGTATGTGTTCATGTTGTGTTTGCATGTGCCTGTGTATGTCCGTAGTTTGTTTATGTTGAGTGTGTGTGTGGGTGTGTGTGTGTGTGTGTATTGTATTCATGTTGTGTGTGTGTGTATTGTATTCATGTTGTGTGTGTGTATTGTGTTCATGGTGAGTGTGGGTGTGTGTCTACTTGTGTATGTGTTCGTGTTGTGTGTGCATGTGTGTGTCTGTATTTTGTTCATGTTGAGTGTGTGTGTATGGTGTTCATGTTGAGTGTGTGTGTGTGTGTGTGTGTGTGTGTGTGTGTGTGTATGTGTATCGTTTTCATGTTGCGTATGAATGTGTGTTCATTACGCTCGTGACACACACACAGATTCCCATCTGTGTGTGTGCTACTCCGGTCCCGGGGTCCTGCCGTGTGATGTAATGTCAGCCCCCCCCCCCTCCTCCTCCTCCTCCTCCTCCTCCTCCTCCCCCTCCCCTCCCCTGCCTGCTGACCAGCTGCCGGTTTCCATGACAACAACGCTCGTCTAGAAGGTCTACCGGCGACTTCACCCAAAAACACAGCTCTCTCCTGAGGACGGTCCCCGAGGGCGACATGTTCACGATGCCTCGTATAATCCAGTCCATTGCAAGCCCCTTTTGTTTGTGTCGTCCCTTAATCACAGTTACAGTCTCAGAGGGCTTTCCAGGCCACCGAATTATCAGACCTCCCCCCTCCCTCCCTCCCTCCCTCCCTCTCTCTCTCCCTCCCCCCCTCCCTCCCCCCTCCCTCCCTCTCTCTCTCCCCCGAAGGGCAAGGAAGAACTCACTTAATGATCCGGGAAGAAACCTTGAGGATAATCCGAGCGTCTCATCATCTTGACCGCCATCAAATCATCTTTGAGGCTTTTACTATATTACATTTATAACATTACATTACATTGCATAACAGTCATTAAGCAGACCATTTTGTCCAAAGCGACTTAACAATAAGGCCATTCAACAACAGGTAGGCAAGAGAACTACTAGTCACCAGAAGTCATCAGTGCATTTCCTTCCTAACAAGCCATAATAATATAATATATACATACATATACACATAAACAATAACATATATAATACATGACATTACTTTCTAACAAGCCATAGTAATATGATATATACATACATATACACATGTACAATAACATATATAATACATGACATTTCCTTCCTACCGAGCTTCCGAGAGCAGAGCCAGGGCTCAGGTAAAAGTACAATAAGTTGTCTCCCTAGATTTGACACAATATGTGAAGCCAATAGACACACAGAGATAATTAGGAAAAGCTTATGAACAAGTGCTGGCGGACAAGAAATAGAGCTTATAAGAATTGTAACCATGAATATTTATTTAACCATTTTAATATTTATACAGTTAATTCATTACAGAGTTCATACAAATCTTAGCGGGGAATCAAACCCACACCCTACCTGAAGGATACTTAAGCAAGCCCTTCCTGCTCCCACCTACCTGTTTACCCACCTAACCTGACCCCAATGTACCGTAAGTCACCTTGGATTAAAAAAAAACATCTAATATATAATAAGGAAAGAGTTCCACAGTTTGGTCTCCGAACTGAGGTTCGCCTTCCCAGAAGGCGAGCCACGGGCCGTGGGCCGAGATGGCTCTCGTTGGATTTCATCCCGGACTTTTTGCCCACACACGTGACGAGCTTCAAAGGGACGACCCGGGTAACAGACCTCCCTCCACGGGACACTTTCCGCTGTTGGCAGACACACCGCCCTTAGATCACGTACAGTACATCGACTGTTTGGATTGAGGTAAAAGACCGTCAAGCACAAAGCAAACTTCGAGTGCAAATTTTTGCTTTGGGGGGTTGTGACTTCATATCAAATCTACGTTCTTCAAACACGCAAAGGAGTCAGATGGTTGTGATGAACAATGTAACCGTATTAGGGGGCGATTGTGATGTGATGTGATTGAGATGTGATTCAGGGGATGTGACGCCACCATCGTTCATGACTAATACAGTTAAGAACTGTGTCTCAAGCTTAGCGACATCATCATTTGGGCTGCAGGTTTTATCCAAAGCAAACTCCATTGATTTTGTTGAAGAAGAAGTCAGGCTTCATCTCCTCTAACTAACTGACTCCTATTCACGACAATTTTTTTTAAGTCTGATCGTCGATCAATACACACTATCGATACACACAGACTCTCCCAAGTTAAGAAAATATCCGGTTTGTCCCCGGAGGACAGGCCAGGTCCTGGCCCGAAGCCAGAATGTGGTTCCACTCCCATCGTCCCGAAGATAAGTCAATTAAAGTATAGAATATAAATAGCTCTCCACACTGCGTTCTTCTGATGGTTGCTATTGTCCACAGACGAGGTAAACAGCAGCCCGAGTCGTCACTCAACAACTTGGCGAGTCGACTTAGTGGAGCAGAAGTGTTATGTGTGCTATTTTTGAAACATAAAGGCACCGTGACAGCCCTTTATTACACCGAACAACATAAGGAGGTGTTTGCTAGTTTGCTGTGGTTTTTAAGGGGTGTTAGAGGCGTGACATCTTTTGTTCTCAACACGATAACCAAGACTTGGCCCGGTGATGGAATAGCTTTCACTTGTGTGGATGAGCGGGTATGCAATAGCCGGCTAAATAGGGCCCAGGACTATTCGTAATGCGTCACAAGTCCGGGAGGCATAATAAGCATTTGAACTATTTTTAAATCCGCAGAGTCACACCTCCTAGCACCATGGTATGTTGTCTATGGTAAGTATCTAAGGAGGAATATAAACATTATCTCAGAAGCAATTTTTAGCTGGGTCCATTAGACCAGGCCATTGCAATGTCTTAAGTCTGTTCTTGTAAACGTAAACAGACCCGGCATTTCAGATCTCGGCGCGGGCATAAAACCGACGGCTTTGGACCCCAAATCTCTGAAACGTGGAAAATATTGTGGGGAAATATCATTCATTTAAGATCACTCAATCAATCTTAACGTTTTATCCTTTCTATTCATGTGAGCTTTTTGGTTAATTAGGAGTGCGACCCGCCTCCACCTGTTTCTATAAAACAAGATTAGAACCAACAGGGTTCTCCCCAGGGAAGGAGCAGAGTGGAACATTCCAATCGCCAAGAGTCCAAACAAACTCCATGGGGGCAGAGAAGGGCACGTGAGAGAGAGAGAGAGAGAGAGAGAGAGAGAGAGAGAGAGAGAGAGAGAGAGAGAGAGAGAGAGAGAGAGAGAGAGAGAGAGAGAGAGAGAGAGAGGAGAGGGAGAGAGCAAGTGAGAGAGAGATGGTCAGTGAGGGGGAGGGAAGAGAGAGAGAGAGAGAGAGAGGGCCGGACAAGCCCCACTTTGTTAAGAAGAATAACTGCCTTATCTGTGAGAACCCTGGCCTACGAGGAAACAGAGCGAGAGAGAGAGAGAGAGAGAGAGAGAGAGAGAGAGAGAGAGAGAGAGAGAGAGAGAGAGAGAGAGAGAGGAGAGAGAGAGAGAGAGAGAGAGAGAGAGAGAGAAAGAGAAAGAAAGAGAGAGGGAGGTAGGCACACACACACCTCAGCAACATTCCACTGAGAGAGAGTGAGCATGGTTCAGCACCGGGAGAGAGAGCTCCATTAGGGAAGTAAGTTGTAATAAGAAAGCACAGCATGGTGTCTGACTTTTAGCCCACTAATGGGGAAACCTTTGTCACGTTGTATGTGGATTATGTCCAGTGTGTCCAGTGTGGATGGTAAATGTAGTCCATTGAACCAATAAATACCTTGCGTGTACTATATTGACCGAGAAAAATACACAGTCAATGGTCCATCCATCCATCCATCGTCTACCGCTTATCCGTGGTCGGGTCGCGGAGGTAGCAGCTTCAGCAGGTGACTCCAAACTTCCCTCTCCCTGGCAACATGGACTAGCTCTGACTGGGGGATCCCGAGGCGTTCCCAGGCCAGCGTGGAGATGTAATCACCCCACCTGTACCTCGGTCTGCCCCGTGGTCTCTTCCCAGTTGGATGTGCCTGGAAAACCTCCCTCGGGAGGCGACCAGGAAGCATCTAGATTACTACATGTCCGAACCACCTCAACTGGCTCCTTGAGTCAATGGTCAATCTGCTAAATAAACCGGTTTATTGCAGGGTTGAGAATGTGCTGCAGGCAGAGCAGGTTGTGAAAGGTCAAGGTGTCAAGTGTGTACGGATGGCCTGGTTCAACCTGTGGTTCTCGATGGGCCGTTGCACCACAGGTGTGCTCAGCCTACAGGGTTTAGATAGGTCTGACTCGCTCCAGGTGAGGCAGCTTGAACCAGACCCTCGACCACAGACACACACACACACACTACACAGCCTGCAAAGAGACTTAAAGTCAACAGCTTCAGAGTACTTTGATAGTGCTACCTTTCCTTTGGTATCACACACACAAACACACAGACACACACACAGACACACACAGACACACACACACACAGACACACACACACACACACACGTATGTGTTTGTGTGTGTGTGTTTGTGTGTGTGGGGGGGGGGGGGGGGAGTTGTGAGAGAGATCATCCTGAGTCAGGAAAGGGTGTGTGTGTGTATTGTGCATGTATATGTATGTGTGTGTGTGTGTCTGCATGTGTGTGTCTGCACGTGTGTGTGTGCATGCATGTGTGTGTGTGTGTGTGTGTGTGTGTGTGTGTGTGTGTGTGTGTGTGTGTGTGTGTGTGTGTGTGTGTGTGTGTGTGTGTGCGTGTGTGTGTGTGAGAGAGAGACAGCGAAGGGCATCGCTGTATTCTCTCTGTGCAACAGATGCTCTCCTGTTTCATAACACATCAGTGTCCTTCATCCCAGATGGGGCTGCGCACACACACACACACACACACACACACACACACACACACACACATACCCCCCCCCCCACACACACACACACACACACACACAGTGGAGGGTTAGAGACTCCACTTCACACCAAGGGAGGAAAGAAACTTTAGAGCACTTCTACCAGTAACTTTACTCACGAATGTTGAGCATTTGCATTTCATAACACTGAGAAAGGTTCATCAAAACAAAAGTAACTAGAGGGAAACTCAGTGAAGCGCATACCTCTACCACACCAAAAAAAGTCCCCTGGATCCGGGTTTCGGATCTGCGCCAAAATGAACTCAAATGAACTGTTCCTTGGCCCATAAGTCATCTCACCACCAAGTTCTGCCACACGCCACCTTAGACACTTCTCAGGGCTCCTCCGCCTCACACACACACACGGGTGAACGTTACGCGTGAACCGGTCTATTGGAGAGTTGGCAACACGTGACAGCCAGAGTGGGTGATACATGTGGCCATTTCGGCACTCTCTTCCTGTGTGTGTGTGTGTGTGTGTGTGTGTGTGTGTGTGTGTGTGTGTGTGTGTGTGTGTGTGAGGCGATGACTCATTTAACCTGTGTGCCGTGATTCTCAACCAGCCAACAAACACACACACACACACACACACACACACACACACACACACACACACACACACACACACACACACACACACACACACACACACACACCACAGGGACCCTAAATCCTAACTCAACCTAATGTAATGTAATTTCTTAGCACATTCAATTTTGTTTCATTCTCCATAAAATAATAATATATATAATATTAAGTACATTTGACTCTCTCGGCTTAGATTAGTGTCAAGGGACTGAAGCAACACATACAGCCCAACCAGAATGATTTCCTCATATGCGTGATACGATTGTGGAGTGTGTGTGGTTGGTGGCTGGTTTAAGCAGCCTCACCTGGCCTGAGTTACACTGATTGGCTGGTGAGGCTGCACACCTGTGGGTCATTGTTATTCAAGGCCAACAGGTTAAAACAGCCTCCACCACACACACTCGAGGAGGAGAGCTCTAGCTCTCATAATGATTTCAAACTCTTGCAATAAACCGGATTCCTCGTCACCCAGTGTCCTTGTCCATGGGAGACCATTTTACGGGAAGGAGGCCATTTTAATGCCGTGTGGCAGCCTCGTCTGCCAGTATGTTATGATGGATCCCTAGCAGCCCTGACCTAGTTACAGGGCAGGGCCGATGGAAACCAGAGTCGCCTGTTACACAAGCCTCACATCTCCCACCAGGGAGGGAGATAGGGGGGGGGGGGGGGAGAGGGGTAGCATCACCAGGGTGGGAGACAGGTGGGGAGGAGGGTAGCATCACCAGGGAGGGAGACAGGTGGGGAGGAGGGTAGCATCACCAGTGAGGGAGACAGGGGGGGGGGGGGGGTAGCATCACCAGGGAGGGAGACATGGGGGGGGGGGGTAGCATCACCAGAGATCAGACGCTTTGCAGTTACCATTGAAATTGTATTAAGAAATAAAGGAAGAAAAGAGAGAGGGGGCGAGAGAGGGGGCGAGAGAGAGGGGGAGGGGGGAGAGAGAGAGACATACAGAGAGAAAGAGAGAGAGGGAGAGAGGGGGAGGGGGGAGGGGGAGAGAGAGAGACATACAGAGAGAAAGAGAGAGAGGGAGAGAGGGGAAGGGAGAGCAAGAGCGATAAAGAGGGAGGGAGAGAGAGAGAGACATACAGAGAGAGAGAAAGCAAGTGGGAGAGAGAGGGCAAGTGGGAGAGAGAGAGAGAGAGAGAAGAGAGAGAGAGAGAGAGAGAGAGAGAGAGAGAGAGAGAGAGAGAGAGAGAGAGAGAGACCAAGGGGAGGGGGTGACAACAGGCTTATGCATTCATGGGCCGGTGGGGGGGGGGGGATAAGTGTCCTTGGTCCTCAGAGCATTTCTTGGTTTATGTAAGGACTCCCCCCCTCCCCCCCCCCCCCCCCCAGGGGCCTGTGGATTAGTTTGAATCAGAGAAAGAAGGTTAAAGTTATAAGGTTAGAGGGTGGTGTGTTATTATTGTGGATTAGAATACGTTCTAGAATAACGGAATATAATACATCTCCATTGTCCAGCCTGGCCTGGAAAAGCCTGCTTTTGGCCTCAGCTCAGAAACATAAAACCAACTCCAGCCGGGTCCACCCTACATAGTAGGGATGTTGATTTCTGGGTTCTCACCACACACACATCCACAGGGTCCATTATGCACAGTGAAATCAGTAAATCGCGTGAATAGTTATTTGAATTTCACCATTGATTATTGTGTCTTAAATCTTAAATTTGGAGCATTTTGAATCCTCTTTATTGGTCACACACAGAGGAATGTGTTTCTCTGCATTTAACCCATCCTCGTATTAGGAGCAGTGGGCAGCTATTTTATATACTGTCTGGTGCCTTGCTCAAGGGCCCCCACGGCAGTGCCCTGGAGTCGAACTCGCACCTTTTTTTCCGAGTACCAGATCTCACTCTGTAGCGGCCACGCTCCGGTTCCCAAGCCAAGTCCCAACAGACTGAGCTACTGAGCTATTGTGTGAATACACACACTATTGTTGATATTTTATTTTAAAAGTCGTATATTTTCCTGTTCCATTTGGAATAACCTGTTAGGTTTGTTGCTGCTGTACCCCTGAGATGATCTCCGGGGAATGACAAAAGTGCAAAGTGTGCGTGCGTGTGTGTGTGTGTGTGTGTGCGTGCGTGCGTGCGTGCGTGCGTGCGTGCGTGTGTGTGTGTGTGTGTGTGTGTGTGTGTGTGTGTGTGTGTGTGTGTGTGTGTGTGTGTGTGTGTGTGTGTGTCAGCTCCTTCTGGAAACTGGGTTGGTGTCTCATATCGATTGTGTGCTAGACTCACACGCACGCACACACCACACACACACACACACACACACACACACACACACACACACACACACACACACACACCACACACAACACACACACACACACACACACCACTACAG
>CM051007.1:27836894-27844394 GCA_027704905.1 Muraenolepis orangiensis
TCTCCTCCTCTCCATTACACACACTTAGTGTACTTCCATGTGGTCTGAGGGCCAGGGCTGTGAAAAGCCTTCGCCTCGCCAGGAGAAACTTCTCCTCAAAGAGTCCTATTTACCATCATCATCATCATCATCATCATCATCATCATCACCATCATCATCATCATCATCATCATCATCATCATCATCACCATCATCATCATCATCATCATCATCATCACCATCACCATCATCACCATCATCATCATCACATCATCATCATCACCATCATCATCATCATCATCATCATCATCATCATCACCATCATCATCATCACCATCATCATCATCATCATCATCATCATCACCATCATCATCATCATCATCATCACCATCATCATCATCATCATCACCATCATCATCATCATCATCATCATCATCATCACCATCATCACCATCATCATCATCATCATCATCATCACCATCCTCATCATCATCATCATCATCATCATCATCATCATCACCATCATCATCATCATCATCATCATCATCATCACCATCATCATCATCATCATCATCATCACCATCATCATCATCATCATCATCATCACCATCATCATCCATCATCATCATCACCATCATCATCATCATCATCATCACCATCATCATCATCATCATCATCATCATCATCACCATCATCATCATCATCATCATCATCATCATCACCATCATCATCATCATCATCATCACCATCATCATCATCATCATCATCATCATCACCATCACCATCATCATCATCATCATCATCATCATCATCACCATCATCATCATCATCATCATCATCATCACCATCATCATCATCACCATCATCATCACCATCATCATCACCATCATCATCATCATCATCATCATCATCATCATCACCATCATCATCATCATCATCATCATCCATCATCACCATCATCACCATCCTCATCATCATCATCATCATCACCATCATCATCATCACCATCATCATCATCATCATCATCATCATCATCATCATCATCATCATCACCATCCTCATCATCATCATCATCACCATCATCATCATCATCATCATCATCACCATCATCATCATCATCATCATCACCATCATCATCATCATCATCATCATCATCATCATCATCACCATCATCATCATCATCATCATCATCATCATCACCATCATCATCATCATCACCATCATCACCATCATCACCATCATCATCATCATCATCATCATCACCATCATCATCATCATCATCACCATCATCATCATCATCATCACCATCATCATCACCATCATAATCATCATCATCATCTTTTTCAGGATATATAGAATACAATGGCATTGTATATGCTGCGTTAAGATGTAACGCTTGCGTTAATGTTGATTTCAACATAAATTACACAGCCATATTTTGTATTGTTTATTATATATTATATATTATTATTATACAAAATATAAAAGTGTTGGAACAACACTTTTCTATCCATCTATCCATCCAACTAGACATCTTTCTATCTATCTATCTATCAATCACTTAATCACTATCTATGCGATGGCTAATAAGCGATGGCTAATATTGGGCGGTGACAAGAAGCTGTCAGCGTAAGTCACGTAAGTTCAAAATAATTATTCAGCATTTATTCAGCAAAGTGGTGTCCATCTCCGCTTTTGCAAATGAACTCGATTGGAATCTGTCAAAAACCACCTTAAGCGAGCGTATCAACTTGTATGTGAATCAGGGGAAGTTGATTTTCTAATGCAAATCGAAATATGGTGATGGAAACCCGACTAATCACTCTATCCATCCATCCTCACCCGACAATATATCTATCTAGCTATCCATCTATCCTCTATCTATCACTTTATCTATCAATCTATCTATTTATCTATTTATCTATCCATCGATCAATCTATCGACCTTCCGACATGTCCAGTCTGGGACCAACAAGGTACGATCTCACCTATCCATCCATCCACAGCGGGGCGAGGACTTCACAAACATTCAACGACAGCTCAAACGTGAGCTTTTATATAGCTAATATAGGACGGGAAGTCGAGGCGGGCCAAAGCCGTACACTGTTCTTGTAGCTCGATGCGTAGCGGCATGAGAGAAGGCCGATAGTATTACCCTAAAAAGGAGGCTGTAATACAAAAGATCCATCGTGTTCGATGCCAAACTGTCAAGGAGCCCGGCACTGCAGGGAGGACTTCCCTCTCTCCCGAGAACCATTAGACACCGTTCAGCAGCTGTGAAGATGATGAAGAGGAATCCATTACGGAGGCTGTTAAAACAAAGCAATTTCTCTGGAATAGACAACTCTCTCTCTCTCTCTCTCTCTCTCTATTTCTCTCTCTCTCTCTCTCTCTCTCTCTCTCTCTCTCTCTCTCTCTCTCTCTCTCTCTCTCTCTCTCTCTCTCTCTCTCTCTCTCTCTCCTCTCCCTCCCTCCTCCCTCTCCCTCTCTCACTCTCCTCTAACCTCCCCCCTTCTCTATCTCTATCTCTCTCTCCCCCTCCCTCTCCTCTAACCTCCCCCTTCTCTATCTCTATCTCTCTCTCCCCCTCCCTCTCCTCTAACCTCCCCCCTTCTCTATCTCTATCTCTCTCTCCCCCTCCCTCTCCTCTAACCTCCCCCCTTCTCTATCTCTATCTCTCTCTCCCCCTCACTCTCCTCTAACCTCCCCCTCTCTCTATCTCTATCTCTCTCTCCCCCTCCCTCTCCTCTAACCCTCCCCCCTTCTCTATCTCTATCTCTCTCTCCCCCTCCCTCTCCTCTAACCCTCCCCCCTTCTCTATCTCTATCTCTCTCTCCCCCTCACTCTCCTCTAACCTCCCCCTTCTCTATCTCTATCTCTCTCTCCCCCTCCCTCTCCTCTAACCTCCCCCCTTCTCTATCTCTCTCTCTCTCTCCCCCTCCCTCTCCTCTAACCTCCCCCCTTCTCTATCTCTATCTCTCTTTCCCCCTCCCTCTCCTCTAACCTCCCCCCCTCTCTATCTCTATCTCTCTCTCCCCCTCCCTCTCCTCTAACCTCCCCCCTTCTCTATCTCTATCTCTCTCTCCCCCTCCCTCTCCTCTAACCTCCCCCCTTCTCTATCTCTATCTCTCTCTCCCCCTCCCTCTCCTCTAACCTCCCCCTTCTCTATCTCTATCTCTCTCTCCCCCTCACTCTCCTCTAACCTCCCCCCTTCTCTATCTCTATCTCTCTCTCCCCCTCACTCTCCTCTAACCTCCCCCTCTCTCTATCTCTATCTCTCTCTCCCCTCCCTCTCCTCTAACCCTCCCCCCTTCTCTATCTCTATCTCTCTCTCCCCCTCCCTCTCCTCTAACCCTCCCCCCTTCTCTATCTCTATCTCTCTCTCCCCCTCACTCTCCTCTAACCTCCCCCCTTCTCTATCTCTATCTCTCTCTCCCCCTCCCTCTCCTCTAACCTCCCCCCTTCTCTATCTCTCTCTCTCTCTCCCCTCCCTCTCCTCTAACCTCCCCCCTTCTCTATCTCTATCTCTCTTTCCCCCTCCCTCTCCTCTAACCTCCCCCCCTCTCTATCTCTATCTCTCTCTCCCCCTCCCTCTCCTCTAACCTCCCCCCTTCTCTATCTCTATCTCTCTCTCCCCCTCCCTCTCCTCTAACCTCCCCCCTTCTCTATCTCTATCTCTCTCTCCCCCTCCCTCTCCTCTAACCCTGCCCCCTTCTCTATCTCTATCTCTCTCTCCCCCTCCCTCTCCTCTAACCCTCCCCCCTTCTCTATCTCTATCTCTCTCTCCCCCTCCCTCTCCTCTAACCTCCCCCCTTCTATATCTCTATCTCTCTCTCCCCCTCCCTCTCCTCTAACCTCCCCCCTTCTCTATCTCTATCTCTCTCTCCCCCTCCCTCTCCTCTAACCTCCCCCCTTCTATATCTCTATCTCTCTCTCCCCCTCCCTCTCCTCTAACCCTGCCCCCTTCTCTATCTCTATCTCTCTCTCCCCCTCACTCTCCTCTAACCTCCCCCCTTCTCTATCTCTATCTCTCTCTCCCCCTCCCTCTCCTCTAACCTCCCCCTTCTATATCTCTATCTCTCTCTCCCCCTCCCTCTCCTCTAACCCTGCCCCCTTCTCTATCTCTATCTCTCTCTCCCCCTCCCTCTCCTCTAACCTCCCCCCTTCTATATCTCTATCTCTCTCTCCCCCTCCCTCTCCTCTAACCTCCCCCTTCTCTATCTCTATCTCTCTCTCCCCCTCCCTCTCCTCTAACCCTCCCCCTCTCTCTGCAGTGATGTGTGGCACACATTTTAAAATGTTCTCCAGTAAAAAGGTTTAGTTTTTTTTCAACAGGAGACTTTGTGTCACACCGACATCATCACGGCGTGTAGACACCACGCGGGGCGTGAAGGTGAAGCGCCGTATAGATGAATATTGAACCGCGATCGCCCTGAGCAAAACCCGCCAGTCGCGCCTGTGTGTTGGTTTGTGTGGTCCATGTGTGATGTTTACGAAAGGCCTTGGCGTGTCCCCAATCCGCTGGGCAAACCACCAAGCACCACCAAGACCAAGGACCATGAAGCAGCATCCTTCTGGCTTCTAGTGAGTGAGTGAGTGAGTGAGTGAGTGAGTGAGTGAGTGAGTGAGTGAGTGAGTGAGTGAGTGAGTGAGTGAGTGAGTGAGTGAGTGAGGTCTGCAAACCCCATTCACCGCAGGCCGGTGTCCAGGTGACAACGGACTGCATTTATGTAGCGCTTTGACCCAAAAGGTGCTGTACAATCACCGCCTCACATTCACCCATTCATAACACTGGCTGCATTTAGCAGCCTGATTGCAGATGATCCTTTAGTCCTGTGTGTGACAGTAGTCGTCTGACAGGACTTGGTTAAGCTGGGTTATCAATGATGTATTTAATCAATAGCAAAGGTTTTATACCTGCCTTTAACGTATCATTATAATTATCTTGCCTGTGAGTGTTTGAGTTGTGTTTAAGTTACTTTTACCAGGTGGTAAAAGTAACCAGGTGGGTGGTTACCAGGTGGCGTTTACCAGGTGGTGGTTACCAGGTGGTGGTTACCAGGTGGCGTTTACCAGGTGGTGGTTACCAGGTGGGTGGTTACCAGGTGGGTGGTTACCAGGTGGCGTTTACCAGGTGGTGGTTACCAGGTGGGTGGTTACCAGGTGGCGGTTACCTGGTGAGTGGTTACCAGGTGGGTAGTTACCAGGTGAGTGGTTACCAGGTGGGTGGTTACCAGGTGGGTGGTTACCAGGTGAGTGGTTACCAGGTGGGTGGTTACCAGGTGGGTGGTTACCAGGTGGCGGTTACCAGGTGGGTGGTTACCAGGTGGGTGGTTACCAGGTGAGTGGTTACCAGGTGGGTGGTTACCAGGTGGGTGGTTACCAGGTGAGTGGTTACCAGGTGGGTGGTTACCAGGTGGGTGGTTACCAGGTGGGTAGTTACCAGGTGGCGGTTACCAGGTGGGTGGTTACCAGGTGGGTGGTTACCAGGTGAGTGGTTACCAGGTGGGTGGTTACCAGGTGGGTGGTTACCAGGTGGCAGGTACCGCGGTGCCGGCCAACCGGGAGTCGCAAGTAATGAAGGAGAAGAAGAAGAAGAAGAAGAAGAAGAAGAAGAAGAAGAAGAAGAAGAAGAAGAAGAAGAAGAAGAAGAAGAAGAAGAAAAAAAATAACAAGGGCGGCCGCTGTCTGTTCCGTGGCACTCGTCAGGTGTGTTTCCTGGCGTCATGGCAACCGTGTCTCCCCCTTGGGAGAGGGGGGGGACAGAGGGAGGGAGAGAGAGAGGTAACAGGACACCTGCGTCTGTTGTGTGAATGTGGCACACACAGGTAACAGGTAAGAACAAGAACAAAAGGAGAAGGGGTGGGGTTGGGGGTGGGGTTGGTGACCGGTTGGGAACAGAGGGGGTGGGGGAGGAGGAGGCGAAGGGGGGGGAGGGGGGGTGGTAAGTGTGTCACATGTCTTTGAATTTCGGGGGATTTCTGTCCGATTGCTTCAGAGGTGCATGGCAGAGAGAGATAGAGAGAGATGAGAGTGCACACGAGAGAGAGAGTGCCAGTCATAGCGAGATAGAGAGAGAGAGAGAGAGAGAGAGAGAGAGAGAGAGAGAGAGAGAGAGAGAGAGAGAGAGAGAGAGAGAGAGAGAGAGAGAGAGAGAGAGAGAGAGAGAGAGAGAGAGAGAGAGAGCAGGAAGCAGAAGCACAGGGGGAAAGTGCAGGCGAGGGAACCGATTGGCTGCCGGATTGTTGTGGACTTTGCAGCCCTGACCGAGCGACGAGGAGGAGGAGGAGGAGGAGGAGGAGGAGGAGGAGGAGGAGGAGGAGGAGGAGAAGACGAAGGGGAGAACACGCACATCGACGGAGCAACAAACCCCCTCCCCCCCCCCCCCCCCCCCCCCTGCGTTCTCCTGCACACCTGGACGCACGGCGTCTAGCGGACGAAGAACAACAACCTCGGCGACAGAACAAGACGGACGACTGACATACGACCCCCCCTCCAGCCCTCACCCCTCACCCCTCACCACCCAGACTGTGGACTACGTCACAGACCAGACGCCACCGCCAGCAACAGGTCGGAGACCAGCACCGGGCGGGCAAGATGAAGACCGGCAAGAGATCCTTCATAGGTAGAGACGGGTTTAAACTTCCTCTTTGTTGTTGTTTATCAAAGGGGGTCGTGATCATGTGACCGAGGCTGATGATGTCATCATACATGATGACATGTATTTCAATGCCGTTTTTCCGGCATCTTCCCTCTCTCTCCCTTTCTCTCTCTCTCTCTCTCTCCCTTTCTCTCTCTCTCTCTCTCTCTCTCTCTCTATGAGCGATCACGAATTAGGTGTTTTTAATGCAGTTTGCCCCCATTTCATATCCACCCCCATCCACCCGAATATGATTACTAATATAAATTGCCAAAGCCCCCGGAGAGAATCCATCCTCTCTCTCTCTCTCTCTCTCTCTCTCTCTCTCTCTCCTCTCTCTCTCTCTCTCTCTCTCTCTCTCTCTCTCCTCTCTCTCTCTCTCTCTCTCTCTCTCTCTCTCTCTCGTCGCCGCCATCACCGAGGGTCGTCTGTTGTATGTACGCCACCACTCACCCCCCCCGCCCACACCCCCCCCCCCCCCCCAACCAACGCCGCTGTGTACTGTATTCGTGTCCCACTTTAGCAGCCGCCGGCTGTTTACAAAGACAGGTGTTCCTGTTATGATGTGACGTGAGTTGGCGTCCGTCCAACAGAGAGAGCTGGTGGTTCTCCACCGGCGTGCCCTGAGGTGCAGGGCTAACCCTGACACACTGGGGGTTACTAATGTAATGGGCCGGTTGTTTACAATGTGCTCCGCGACTGACGAGGATTCACCCACACTGCGTCACGGAGCTTCTTGCGGTGGTGTGTTACAGTGTGGGTGATGTCTGACGAATTTCTGGGTGTGCCTTCGATTTGAATCCGCCCGGAGAGGATCAGAGTAGATCAGAATAGATCTAGAGAGACACACCCGATTCAGGCCTACCGGTAGGAGAAGATTG
>CM051007.1:27849394-27966894 GCA_027704905.1 Muraenolepis orangiensis
GAAGGTGCGGGGTTGCCTCTCCATCTTCCCATGAGGGGTGGGGGGTTGTATAGTACAGCGTCATATCCCGCGCCCCCAGCAGAGTGGTCCGCCGGCGGCACCACACGCCGGAGTCGTCGGAATTCCGTGACGTCACTTCGGCAGTGCGTGGTTGCCCCGGGTTACCAGTGACGACAATGAATGGGGGCGTTACGTTACGTTGGGGCCGCCCCGCCCACCGCCGCTATACACACCACGTGCTCCGTATATAATAACCCGCTTCCATCGGGTGGACAGCAGTGACACACGGCAGTACAGCGGGATTCCACACTCACGGCACACGTCACAAGTTCGATACCAACGCCCCAAGGATTACATTTCTTTTTCGGATTTCGGATATAGTATATCATATCATATCATATAATATAATATATCATATTATATTATATTATATTATATTCTGTACGTTTTGAATCGTCTCAACATGGCTGTGACCGAGGCTACCTGTGACCTGACGTACTGCAGGATGAGGGGCTTTGCGTCCGTACTGACCGGTGAGACATCTCTCCTTCACATCTCCATCTCTCCTTCACATCTCCATCTCTCCTTCACATCTCCATCTCTCCTTCACATCTCCATCTCTCCTTCACATCTCTATCTCTCCTTCACATCTCTCCTTCACATCTCCATCTCTCCTTCACATCTCTCCTTCACATCTCCATCTCCGGTTCCATCTCCATCTCCATCGGCGCGTCGGGTTCTATTTGTGAATGGCGGGTGTGATGTTTGGGTGTGATGTTTGTGTGTGTGTGTGTGAGTGTGTGTGTGTGTGTGTGTGTGTGTGGTGTGTGTGTGTGTGTGTGTGTGTGGTGTGTGTGTGTGTGTGTGTGTGTGTGTTTGGGTGTGTTTCGGTATGTCAATGAATGATAATCCGGTTACTTTGTTGTGTTTTGTTGTCTGTGTTATATATCAATAACTATATCTCCCTATATCTATATAGATATATCTATATATCTATATATCTATATATAGATATATAGATATATATACACACGGGGCGTTTAAACGGAACTATGACACCGATCACATTTTTTGAGCACCATTAGGACTTCCTTTTTAGGGCAGTATGCGTTGTCCGCTTATTGTCCTCTCAATGTGTGTGTGTGTGTGTGTGTGTGGTGTGGTGTGTGTGTGTGTGTGTGGTGTGTGTGTGTGGTGTGTGTGTGTGTGTGGTGTGGTGTGCTGTGTGTGTGTGTGTGTGTGTGGTTTTACACCATAGTGTTATGTCGTGAGCGGATCCAACACTACGTCACATGACACACATATCGATTTATAAAAGGTCTCCCCCGTTGGCGTGTTCCTAAGGAAATCTTATTATATTATAATATATATAATATTTGCGTTTCTATTACGACCGCGCACTGCGCTGAATAAACACTGCATCACTGTTGAGAGCAAACAGTATTGACGTGTGTGTGTGTGTGTGTGTGTGTGTGTGTGTGTGTGGTGTGTGTGTGTGTGTGTGTGTGTGTGTGTGTGTGTGTGTGTGTGTGTGTGTGTGTGTGTGTGTGTGTGTGTGTGTGTTCTATTCCGTGTCCGCAGCCTTCATCAAGGAGAGGAAGATGGGACTCAACGACTTCATTCAGCGGCTGGTATCAACGCCACACATCTGCCAACAGTGAGTATATATATATATATTATATATATATATATATATATATATATATAGGCATATACCTGATATATATGTACCATAGGGGTCAGTTATTAGTAGGTCTCGGAGCGAAGGTGAAGAAAGCATTAAGGGAGTAAGAATAGCCGCTTTCCTTGAAGAGCTCCTTCCCCCGCTGCCCTTGCGCCTCGCCGCCTAATCACCCTTCCTGCAGCCTAAATACACGCTGTCCCCGAGACGGGAATAAACCTCTAATTCGATTATCACGCGGGACGACCGCGTTAACCCGCGAGAGTTGGGCACTCTCCCACGCTCGCGCGGACGTTACATGACGTTACATTTTAGATCATTGAAGCAGACCCCAGTTTGTCCAAAGCGACTTACATACAGCAATTGTAATTCAATTTTTGAATTGAATTGTTGAACTGAATGCAATTGTCATTCAACAGGTAGGCAAGAGAACCACTAGTCACCAGAAGTCATATGTGCATTTACTTCCCAACAAGCCTCCGAGAGCACAACCAGTAAAAGTACCATAAGTTGTCACTCCCTAGATTGACACATTAAGTACATCAAACAAGAGCAAGAACAAATAGTGGAGTTTAATAGACACACACACAGAGCTAATAAGCAAAAAAATTAAGTAAACAAGCGCTGGTAAACAAGCAATAGAGCCGCAAGACGCAAGTGCAAAGAGGGAAAAGGTCAGGGGTAGTCCTCTTGGAACCCTCACCTCACGCCATTCAGCTGTGTGTATACCATAATAATATAAGTAGTAATAAACAGCCTTAGTTGTGTGCTGTTGAGTGGGAGTGTATACACCTTGACTGCGTTCCCACAGCACTTTAATCGGCAGTGTGTCTGGAGACCGGATAAAGGGCTCCTGTGTTCCCTGAACCCTAAGCTTGTTGGTCTGCTACAGTACCACCCGAGGGGCTTGACACACTGACCAGCACGGAGGAGAAGGACACTTTTATTTATAAGTCAAGTCTGTTCATCGGAGCACATCCTGTTTTTACTGTGGACCAGATGTCGGTACCATATGGGGTTTGGAAATGTGTTTTAACATACAATAACAGAATAGAAAATAATGATCTAAAGGTTTTCTCCCTCCCTCTGTTCCTCTCTCCCACCCACTCTCTCACTCCTCTCCCACCCCTCTCTCACTCCTCTCCCACCCTCTCTCCCTCTCTCTCTCCCATCTCCCTCTCTCTCTCTCTCTCCCTCTTTCCCCCTGCAGTGCGGAAGTCAACAACTTCATGAAAATTGATGAGAACGACAACGAGGACATTGAGAAAGCCATCCTCAGAGACAGCAAAGTGCGTCGCTCGAAATGTCCCACATCTAGATCATTAAAGTTCCTCCTTTTAGAAACGTACCAATGTTCAGACATCCTGTCCCTGTATCCTCATATTATATTGTTGGTTTGTTTTCAGTACTACCTGAACTCCAGGACCTCACTGGCTGAAGAGACTCAGTAAGTGGCGTTGTTACCTCTAAGAGATCTCTAGAGGTATCTCTAAGAGATGAGATGAACTTCATTCATTCTAGACAGGAAATATGGGTCTAAAATATACACAATATGAGAAGTGACTCAACCTTAGTGTGTGTGTGTGTGTGTGTGTGTGTGTGTGTGTGTGTCCCTTTTGAATGTAACCCTAAACACTCTTGTCCTTCCTCAACAGGATCAAACCCTCCGACTTCGACTACCTCAAAATCATCGGCAAGGGCAGTTTCGGAAAGGTGAGTTCCCCCCTCGACGTCCCTTTATCGACGATGCTGCCGTCATGACATTAGCATCTCGTTGCTAACCTGCTGTGCTTCCTGTGTGTGTGTGGGTGGCAGGTTCTGCTAGCGAGGCACAAGGAGTCCACCAACTACTACGCTGTGAAAGTGTTGCAGAAGAAGATCATCCTCAAAAAGAAGGAGGTAAGGAAACATGGACCGATATTAGGAAACATGGACCGATATTAGGAAACATGGACCGATACTAGGAAACATGGACAGATATTAGGAAACATGGACTGATATTAGGAAACATGGACAGATACTAGGAAACATGGACCGATATTAGGAAACATGGACCGATACTAGGAAACATGGACCGATATTAGGAAACATGGACCGATACTAGGAAACATGGACAGATATTAGGAAACATGGACAGATACTAGGAAACATGGACCGATATTAGGAAACAAGGACCGATATTAGGAAACATGGACTGATACTAGGAAACATGGACAGATATTAGGAAACATGGACAGATACTAGGAAACATGGACCGATATTAGGAAACAAGGACCGATATTAGGAAACATGGACAGATACTAGGAAACATGGACAGATATTAGGAAACATGGACCGATGATCTATAGATAGATAGTATTTATCATCATACTTCACAATGCGGTATCATATTCATATTGTGACTTCCTGTGTACTCATACCTGCACTTCCTGTGTTGCAGCAAAAGCACATCATGGCGGAGCGCAGTGTGCTGATGAAGAACATCAAGCATCCGTTCCTGGTGGGCCTCCACTACTCCTTCCAGACCACAGACAAACTGTACTTCGTCCTCGACTACGTCAACGGCGGAGAGGTAGGCCTACGCCATCTGATGGCCACATGTGGGAACTCACTGAGCACGTGGGACATACGAAATTACCCGTTTTTACTTGGATGTTAACTTATTACTTTGCTTTCATTACTTTGCCCCCCGCAGCTCTTCTATCACCTACAGAGGGAGAGGGTTTTCCTAGAGCCACGGGCGAGGTTCTACGCTGCGGAAATTGCCAGCGCACTCGGCTATCTGCACTCTTTGCACATCGTCTACAGGTGCGTTGTCTATATAGCCGGCCTTTAGCACCCTCTAGCGGACGTGGGGAGAAATGCAATTACATGCTAAATCGTTAACAGGATTTGGAACAAGAACATTTATTGTAATTAAATATAATTGACTTATAATCATATATTATATGAGAATGGCTATTCAATCATTTGAATTGTAAGATTATTGTAGTATTATTGTAGTACAAAGATTGATTATAAATGATTTAATAATATTATAAAATAATATTCTTTCAACCACAGGGACCTGAAGCCTGAGAACATTTTGCTGGACTCCCAGGGTCACATCGTCCTCACAGACTTTGGTCTCTGCAAAGAGGGTCTGGAGGAGAACAGCACCACCTCCACCTTCTGTGGAACCCCCGAGGTAGAGCATAAACCCCACCCTCAGCCCTAACCCCACACACACACTCTTTAAAACATTGTAAAATCAGAACAAATGATGACTCTCTGTGTGGTTAACGTTGTTTTGGTTGTGTTGTGGTGTTTTTCAGTACCTGGCGCCCGAGGTGCTCCAGAAGCAGGCTTACGACCGCACGGTGGACTGGTGGTGCCTGGGCTCCGTGCTCTACGAGATGCTCTACGGCCTGGTGAGACACACCGCTCATTACCTCGCTTACATTTGATATTCAGGTGCTTGTTCAACTGCTGGAGGGACTCTGAGGAAACCATACTAAAGTATATAGTTGTGATGCTTATGACGTTGCTAGTAGCTGTACCTAGACTGCTTCAAGTACGTTAACGTGTTAGTGTGTGTGTGTGTGTCGTGGCCCATTGAAGGTAGTTTAACCCAAACCTCGGCTAACTGTTGTAAACTGTTGTAAATTGTCATGTCAATCAAGGGGCCAGTTTATAGGCAGTGCAGGCAGAGTTTCACTTCAGTCTGTGTTTCAACTGCTGTGAGGGACTCATCTGGAATAGTCTTGAGTCAAGCGTATTCACAACTCCCGCTTACCTCCGGCCAAACACAAACCTCAACGATTTTGTTTGTGGTCCCCCTCAGCCCCCGTTCTACAGCCGCAACACGGCCGAGATGTACAACAACATCCTGTACAAGTCGCCGGTGATGAAGCCCAACGTGTCCAACGCAGGCCGGGAGCTGCTGGAGGGCCTGCTGCAGAAGGACCGCACCAAGAGGCTGGGCATGAAGAACGACTTTGTAAGTCCCATCGCACGCCACCCCCGCTGCTCTAGTTGGTACAGTCCTGTTCAGCTCTATCCTTCGGTCTGGTTGGACTGTGATGTCACTACCTGTGATTTCGAGCTATTAGTCTACTGTGTTCTACTGCTGGTCTGACGGAGTGTGTGTGTGTTTGCTTGTGTGTTTCCCCCACAGCTGGAGATTCAGCAACATAGCTTCTTCTCACCCATCAACTGGGACGACCTGATGGCCAGGAGGATCACCCCTCCATTCATCCCCTCAGTGGTACGTTCCAACTCTTCTTCTTTTTTTTTGTAAAATCACATTATTTACTGACATAATAAACAGAGGTCAGATTTGTTTCAAATGTTCAGGTTTATCTAATCTTCTCCAAGCGTTCTCTATGGGCCTTTTTGGTCCTTTTATGAGTTAGGGTTAAAGAAGAGACATAATGACATAGAAAGAATGACGGCAGAGAGACGACTCATAAGGGTTTATAAACCGTTTTTTTTTGTTCCTCCGTCACAGAGCGGCCCCACCGACCTGCGGCACTTCGACACGGAGTTCACCCACCTCCCGGTCAGCGGCTCCCTGCTCAACTCCGACAGCCTGGCGGTGACCAGCAGCGTCAGGGAGGCCGCGGGCGCCTTCCCGGGCTTCTCGTACGGACCCCCGGTGGACCACCTCATGTGAGCCCTCTCCCCTTCCCCCCCCACACTCCCACCCTCCCTCCCTCCGTCCCTCCCTGGCCCGGCTTCACCACTGGAGACACAGACTCACAGGCAGGGGCTTGTCACAGGGACCACACAGGGGCCTGTGGGACATTCCAAATGGGGGGGGGGGGTGTTGGTACGATCCGTCCCGACGTGGCGGACAGATGCAGATCTCCCTTGCGAGATGAAGTGAGGACATCTTATCAGACTCCTCTTTCCCCACCTCCTCCTCCACCCGAAGGCTCACGACGGACTTGAAAAGGGTGCCAAGTTTGGAAACTGGGATGGGGTTTTCTTTTTTTATGACTGAAAGACTGAAAATAGCCTTTTTATTTTTGCTGGTGAAGGACACGTGAAGAGGAAGTGCCTGAGCGTCTAAAGGCAGTGTTGAAGGAAGCAACAGAGCTGTTTTGGACCCCCCACGGTGGTGTGGTGTGGTGTGTGTGTGTGTGTGTGTGTGTGTGTGTGTGGGCCATTTTGAGTTTAAAAGACGGTGTCTGTGACCGTCTCTGATATCACTGTTGTTTAAATGTTTTTGTTGTCGTTTTATTGCGAAACGCTGTTGTTGCACTCAAAGGAGACGAGGGGTCAAGGGTCACATGCCATGGTTTACAACAGCTGCACATCTTCCCCTCAGTGACGTCACTTTTAGAAAGAAAATGGCATTCCACAGAAATTGACTGGGTATACGGAACAATAGGTGCCCTGTTAATTCCCTGCAAAATATTGACCATTCCTCAGAAGAACAAGAGAAAGTGTACTGTATGAAACTAAAATGTTACCATGTTACCAAATTGTTTTTACGACTAACTAACCGCAAAACCATTGTCTGTTTTACGTTTAAACGTTTACACTGTACACGCTGATCTTAAATGTAAGACAAAATGTTAAAAAAAAAAAAAACCCGTGCTATTGGTTACGTGCTATTTTCCTATATATTTTACTTTACACATCTTTTATTTTAATATGCCACAATGCAAACGTGCGTTGACCTAAACAGAGCTGTGTTCTTTTTTCCAGGCTTCCTGGAATTATTTTCATATCAAAAAGAGAAATCAGTTGATTTAGCAATAATGTTATTTACAATAACATTGTAAATAACAATAACTGTAAAATGTGATGGTCTCGCGATCATCAGAATCGATCCTTCACTGCGACATACGATTCCAGGCGACGAGAGAGTAACTGTGAACGGCTTGTGCCTGACCCCCCCCCGTGTACATGTACACGCTATACATGGATATACATATATATATACATGTATATACATATATATACATGTGTAGTACAACACGTATGTACAACATGTATGTACAACATGTATGTACAACACATATGTACAACACGTATGTACGGTTAATCATATCTTCCGCCCTGGTAGTCCTTTCCGCTGCTCTTCGTCGAGATAGAAAGTTCTGGAAGAACTGAAATGTTGGACCAGACTTTTAGTTTAACACCAAAAACCATCATGATTCAGTTAAAAGAAAGTGCAATAATAATAATAATAATGATAAGTTGATTTTTAGATGATATAAAAAAAAGATGATTATTTTCATGACTGTAAATGATAATTTATGAATCTATTAAATTATTGAGGCGTTGTAGTATTAGGGTTTTCATGAGGAAACGAATCACGTGTTCCTGACATGTTTAGGTCCAACCCTTTGTAAAAAGTGTATATATATATATATTTTAGTCTTGAAATATGAATGGCTACACTGCAAGGTTGTGCATTTTCTACTGAGTATACGACAGTCATGCATTTCTAGACTTATTTTTTTCCCCCATATGCCGAGGAATCAACTTTTTGATTTATCCCTTTTTCATGTATATTTATTCACGCACAAGTGTATGTTTATTGTACCACGACTGTACACACGGGGAAATTGTCCTTGTTACACGATGAAGACATTTAACTGTAACCTGTTCTCAGCAGTGGATAATAAATATAATAAATCTACGTAATCTAAAATACTAATAGATTCTTTTTGTCTGTAAAAGAGGTACATACGTGTATAATATTTTACATCTTGATGTACTATTTTCCAATACAACCTATTTGACATATTTATACATATACACACATACGTGCTGTTGATAAAAAAAGGAGCTTTCAGAAGGGTTTGGAACACAAGTATCGCTTATTCCAAAAAAATTAATAATTGTGAATCAGTCATTTATAAAAATGTTGACGGGTCCGAAATTAATGTTTTGTTTATCTCTGTGTAAGATGTCTGACGTTGGTTCACTGCAATTAACAATTAAGGCTAGTTAGTTAGTAGTTTCCAGTTTTTTGCCAAATTTGAGAGCAACTGCTAGTACTCAGCGACAAGAGTGTAGGAGCAAGACCAGGGAGTGAACATTTATTCAGATTTTTCTCTACCACGAAAGAGTCAAAGATTCACCACTCATTCACACGACATGAATACTTTCAGGTTGTGCATTAAAATGGCAACCCGTTAAATGGAATGGAAAAGGGAGACCTCTAGTGGCCGAATGTAATACATGTTATACATTTTATAAATGGCACCTTTAAATGCACTTACAATATGTGTTGGTTGACCTTAACAGCCTGGTGCTTTCACAAACAAACAAAATAAATATGTTTATATGTCTATATGCCAAACAATCTCAATAAACAGGAACAGCCTATAGTCCTGAGCATGGAGGAATAGTGGGATCGAGTGAGGTAACAGGGAGCTATACCTCAGTGTGACTAATAAAGAAAGGCCGTTTGGTTTACACGTTTTCTCACCTGTCCTGCCGTTAACCCGCACACACCTGTCGCTCCGCATCTCGCTTCACGTCAACGGGTGTGCGCACTGCGCATGCGCAGACGGAACAGGGAGGGGGGGGGAAACTTCCTGCAAAATAGTGATCCCTAACAACAGACAAAGCTTGTGACAGTGTGTGCATTGCATTGGAGACGATTCAATAACAAATAAAAGCACAGCGACTATCTCACTTGATGGTAAGTTGATCGATTATTTATAGATCGTTTCGACATTTCTACACATGCTCCCCCCCTCTCTCTCTCTCTCTGTGTGTGTGTGTGGAAACAACATAAAGAGTTGTTGTTTTCTCACACACACACACACACACATTGCTGAGCTATTTCAGTAGCCACTCCTTGGGCTAAGATCCCGACTATGACTTGGAACCGAAAACTTTGGTATGGGTGGTGGGTGGGGGGCACGGGACATTATTAAACCTTATTAAACATATTCGTGTTTGCAAACGTGAGGTTCTAACAACATGCGATCACCGGGTTATCAACCTAATAATACAAAAGAGTGTCAGTGTGTGTGTGTGTGTGTGTGGGAAGTGGATATTGCAAAAGGATAATGTGTTTTGACTTTGGGCCTTTTTTTTTTTTTTTTGAAAGAAACCCTTTACAGGATTTTAGCGGTTAGTTTAACTTACTTAGGAGTGATCGTATCACTAGTAGTCATTAAGGTTTCGTGTGTGCCGATCGTCTGAGAATCGGCCGTAAGGGAGGGTCGGGGATAAGACGAGACCGTTTGTAAACTTGTCCTTGGGATGCGGCTACTTGCTGGATGTGTAGCCAGCCGTGGCTAGCCCTGCTAGCGTCTGTTGTGTGTGTGTTGTGTATATGATACACAGTCTGTGTGTGTGTGTTGTGTATATGATACACACACAGATCCCACACGTTCACTCGATTTGTGTAGACCTGTAGACCTTGCATTTACAACGTCTAAAATGACGTTCATTTGGACTGAAAAGCTGTGTGTGTGTGTGTGTCAGTCACTGACTGCAACCTAACGTTGGAACTAACTAACGCTTCATATTCCCGGCGTTAAACCCAAGAGAGAACGTGTTCGTGTTCCGTTTCACACGTGCGCCTAACGGAAATGAACGGCTGATTTAAAAACAAGCGGGTTAACAAGACGTCGTTTAACGTCAACCGAAACATAGTGAGCGGTAGGCGGCGTCGTCGTCTTACTTGGCCCGCACGCGACACGCAGGCACGCGCCGCTCGTCGGTGGTCTCTCTCCCGGCCGCTCTGATTGGCCGGCGGTATCGGTGACGATACCCACGGTTACTAGTGGCAACGACGAGGCCTTCGTATTATTATTGTTATGAGTGTGTGTGAGTGAGTGAGTGAGTTTTGACCACCACCAATATGTGTCACGTGTGTCAACTGTTTGACACTAGACACTGCCTGCCGTGTGTGTGTGTGTGTGTGTGTGTGTGTGTGTGTGTGTGTGTGTGTGTGTGGTGTGTGTGTGTGTGTGTGTGTGTGTGTGTGTGTGTGTGTGTGTGTGTGTGTGTGTGTGTGTGTGTGTGTGTGTGTGTGTGTGTCAAGCAAGCGGTTGTTTTATGTCATGTCAAATAAGCAGTTTATATAGAGTGGCTTGTATTTTGGAGAGATATTAGATTTTCATTTTAGTATTATGTGTCAAGTCAAGTTTATTGTTACTTCACAGTTTACACAAGTATAAAGCAGTGAGTGAAAATCTTATGTGCAATACCCAACGACAGACAGAGTCGTGGGATGTAAACATGTGATGAAGTGTAGTCCAGGTGCTATTGCAAAAATAACTACTAATATACAAACCAGAATAACAATACAAATGTGAATGTCCACAATATATGTGCAGCTGTGTACAGAATAAATCTTACCGTAATCCACAAAAATATGTATTCACATGATCAATCAAAAAGTACACTATAATGTGTGTATCATTTAATACAGTATGTGATGAGGTTGAATATAGGCCGGTTGTGCCAGCCTTATATGGATCTATTGGCAAAGGAAATATATTGTTTTGTGCTTGTCGTACCTTAAATTAAGTCATACCACCATTTAAATGTAAATAACCTAAATGAGCCTGTAGAACAGGGTTTAGAGTTTCTGGGTATGTTGTTATAATGTAATGGTTTGAAAGGTTAGGGTTAGGTTTGTGGCTCTATTGTTTCAAGAGTGATGCTCTCAATAATGGCCATATTTTCTCTCTCAAATACAGAACTGTGCCTATATGAAATATTTAGTTTATTCATTATTGCATGTATTAATGAGGAGTTGCGTCCATGTCTCTATAGTAAAGCAGCAAGTGTGTTAAGGACAAAGGTTTTCCTGAAAATAACAGCAACCGTGTTTTTTTATATATTAGAATTATCAGGTTGTCAAAAAAAAACAAATAAAATGTAATCACCTTGACCCCCCCGTCGGCGGGCTTGCGGCCAAATCCCCCCAAATCCCGTTCACATCAGATAAGGGTTACCTTATCCGTGTCATGTTGGAGCGTAGGAGCCACTCGTGCGGGGTCTTGCATAAACCCTCCCAACCGGCACGCCACCGCGGACGCAGAACGTGAGCCACAAACGGGTACCCGGGCCTAATCGGGATCCTTCTGAATTCCCCAGTTGGCCTACTTTTCCTCTGCCATCCTGGCGGTGTAGCGGTTATATAAATGGCCTATCTCTCGTTTCGCCGCCTTGGGGTTGGCAGAGACGGTAGCTGGAGAAACCAGGTTAGATCTTATCTCGCCGGGCTGCCCCAAACGATACGACAGCTTGCACCTGAGCACCTCATGCTCGCGGGAGGACATGTTTGGCCGACTGTAGGTTAGGGCACGTGTAAACAGGCCCCTTGGCGCCTAATCCCTACTGTAAACACCGTGAGCCCGGGGCCAGGGGGGGGACACGTGCGGGTGGCGGGAGGAGCCAGTGCTTGGCCCATTTCCTGCTTCCCCCAAACGGTACCACCTTCTCCCCGCCTCTGTGTGGGTTACCCTGGTGATGGGACAGAGTCAGGGCAGGAGTGGGAGGACCACTGCATAGTGTGGGGATAGAGAGAGGGAGAGGGGGAGGGGAGAGGAGAGAGAGAGAGAGAGAGAGAGAGAGAGAGGAGGTCACAAACCCAGGGTACTTAAGGCACAGACCCCCTGCATTCCTCCTAACTGGGTGTGTGTGTTTTCCCGATGCTGGTGGCGCTGGGTGAAGCAGGGTCAACACGGCGGCAGCAGGTCCAGAGAGCAGTAGGAGGAACCAGGGGCCCAATGACAGCTCGCCCCCCTGCAGAGATGGACGGCCCGCAGGAGCTGCCCGAGCTGCCGGTGAACATATGCACACGCACGCACGCACACGCACCCACACAAGCTCACTCACATGTATGTATGCATGCAAGCATGCATGCATGCATGCATGCTTGCATGCACCACCCAAGATGGTGCAGGGTGATCCCAATGGGATGAAGTGCTTTGCAGATTACTTTTAGGTTATTTTCCAATCCATTTACTTTTAGGTTCTGTACTTCATAGAACCGAAGTTCATAGAACCGGTCCCTGAAAAATGGATTGCATGGCAGGGAATTAGCTTGTATTTCGTATTGTTGGGCGCTGAATGGACGGGTTTTTAAATGTGACAACATGTCTCACATAACGCTCGTCACATAGAGAGCAGTATTAATTATATCTATTAATTTTGTGTTTTTATTTCTGCTCAGTCGAAGAAGGCCAAGCTTGACATGGACGACGGACTTGAGAAGGAAGCGAGGTGAGTCATTCGCCGTGGCTAACCGTAAGGTAATTAGGTTAATATGTGATTATGATTCAGTTAAATGACTAGTAGTTTAGTAAATATAGTCAAATGCAAAGTGTAAAATAATGTAAAGTAAAATGTGAACGAATGTAGTAAATGACTGTAATGTAATGGTGTATAAAGTAAGGCATACACTAAACAATCAGGGCTGTCTCTCTGTTGTCCTGTAGGAACTTGAGAGAGGACAGGAGCCCCAAGAACTCGTCCTACCCTGCCTTGACCACAGGTAACGGTCTTCTTTATCCCTGATACGCAGACACTGCTGAAGAATAGTGTCGGATCAAGGTTTTTGTGACGGTTCCACTTTGTATTGTTGTCTGTATAGTAAGTCAATATAATGTCATGTATTATCACCTATTACACAGCTTTGTAGAATACTCTATTTCGATTGGTCAACTCATTTTAAATCAACTTTAAAAAAAAAGTTTTATTACCAACTGTACAATCTACTTTTTTTTCTTCTTTTTCTTTTGCCGAAAAGCAATAAAACCTTTTTTTTTTTTTGAATCAACAGAATCTTAATTTTTTTTTAATTGTTGTATTTAGTGTCAAATGATTAATTTCTTTAGTGAGTAATCTGGCCTTCAGGGAGATGTCTATGTGGGTTGATTTCTCGCTGTACATCACCTCTTACATAACGCATGTCTCACCAGTCCGAGACGCGGGGCGGCCGGACCAGCTGGGGACATGCCGAGGCACCATGAACTCCTACACACATTCTGGTAGGAGAAAACCCTTTATTCACAACGGGGCCGTCAGTGGCTCAGGAGGCAGAGCGGGTGGTCTGGATTGATCTCCCCCTGGGTCCTCCTCCTCCTCCTCCTAGCCAAGTGTAGAGGTGTTGTCCCTGATGCATGACACCCTAACCCTAACTGCTCCTGACCAGCTGTCCGACTGACCGGCTGTCTTCTTATAATAATAATTGTAATTGCAATAATTGTAAAGCACTTCATAAATTCAGTCCATTTACCGTCACCAACATGGCATCAGTGCAAAAAATATTAGATTTTCCCACAGAAGTTAAGATAAAGATAAGCCTTGATAAAACATGTAAAACTTGTCATCCCGAGTTTCACTGTACAGAATGACCATGTATATACAGCATACAGCATATCTGATGATTATTTTGCACACTTTTCCGCTTCAGTCGGACCGTGCAAAGAACCCGACACCACTGCTGCGTCGGAGTACAACACCCAGATGTACCAAGACAACAAGTAGGTGTCCCTTCATCCACATGATTATTATCAGAATTATTTATTAACGTTTATAATACGCAGATGGTTTTACCACGGTTTCTCTCCAGCCATTAAAAGGTCACACTGTAATTGTATCATGTAAAGCGTCGTCGTATCCACCATCAACATGGTTGTGTGGTTGCTCTGTTGCCACTGTCTCTGCTGTTTACTGATCTGTTGCGATTAAGGGATTAGAAAGTGCTTTTTAGAGATCGGTGCTATAACCTTTTACCACATGTCAAACAATAAAACAAAAACACAAACTTGATAACACCGCTTCAGCATTACACTGGAATACAATGTATGGAATTAAAATAAAGTGGTTGAAACAATTATGTCATTCTAGATTTAAAAAAAAATGGAAGTCATGCAAAAGCCCTCAAGCAGATTTTTTTTACAGTGATTAAAGTGTAGAGATGACTGGGCTCATTGGTGACCTGTGACCTGTGTTCTCAACCCAGCCCTGCAGTGACGTCCTACGGCAGCCAGGGGCCCTTCTCTCCTCTGGCCCAGAGTAGTGTGTACTCGTCCTTCCCCCAGGCAGGCCAGACCTATGGGCTCCCGCCGTTCGGTCAGTTCTGGGAACTCAACCTCACGTTCGTAGACAACCGTTAACTCGGGGCTTCCACTAGAGGGCGCGCCAGAGAAACTCACACCGCATATGGGAATGAACTTCTGGATTTGCATGAAGTGAAATGTGAACAGTTACCATGGTTGACGACTCGAGGGACGTTTCTTTAGTTTTTATTCTGAGCCTACTGACCCCTGACCCCGTCTCGTCCCCATACCGCCCCCCCCCCCCCCCCCCCCCTGCCAGTTCATGTGCACATTGCATCTTGCTGATTGGACCGTACCAACCGTCCAATCGGGACGCAGGATACATATATGCAGTGTGTATATATAAGCAATATATATCTCTGGCCTAACGCTTATGTTCTGGGTCTGCTACTCATGTACCTGTTGTCTGCTTACTAAACTTCCATCTCATTGCTCTTCACTGTGCTACCAGATGCTTTGGCCACGCGGATTCAACGGCTTTTTATTTATTCATTAATCTCTGCTTGTACATAAAACATCACACCTGGAATAAAAGAGCTTTTTTTATCTTTCCTAATACCACCACTTCTTCTCTTCCTTCTGTCCTCATCCACTCTCCTCCTCCTCATCCACTCCTCCTCCTCCTCCTCCTCCTCCTCCTCCTCCTCTCCCCTCTTCTGGTCCTTCCCCCTCTGCTCCCACTGCCCTCTTCTTCTTCCTCCTCTTCCTCCTCCTCTTCTTCCTCTTCTTCTTCTTCTTCAGGTGCTATGTGGCCAGGCATAAAAACAGAGACAGGGCTGCCCGAAGCGCCCTCTGTTGGTCAGCCGGGGTTTCTCAGCTTCAGCAGCGCATACACGTCCACGCAGCCTGGCCAGCTTCACTATTCCTACCCCAATCAAGGCAAGCCGTGATCTCACCCTCCTCCTCCTTCTCCTCCTCCTCCATGTAATAACACGGCTTTGCCCAGACATCATTACAACAACAACAACCACCATCACCACCACCACCACCATAGGCACCGGGTTGTCCTTGCGATGTATTCTTTAGCAGATGATCTTAACCAAAGCTTCACTTAAATTCAGTTACTTGACATTAAAGAGCAGGTGTCTCGCTCAAGGAGGCCTACAGGTAGGCTGTGGGCATTGGGGAAATCAAACCCATTCAATCAAAGCCATTACACTATCCGCCCCCAGGTCATTAAGGTAAGGGGCAGTGCAGGAATCTCACCCCAGTGTGCCTACAAGTTTGGCTGTGGACGGCGGGGATCGAACCCAGTTCTCGTGGGACTGTGAATCAAACACCCTAGACACTGCCTGCCCCTTCTGTGTGTGTGTGTGTGTGTGTGTGTGTGTGTGTGTGTGTGTGTGTGTGTGTGTGTGTGTGTGTGTGTGTGTGTGTGTGTGTGTGTGTGTGTGTGTGTGTGTGGTGTGTGTGTGTGTGTGTGTGTGTGTGTGTGTGTGTGTGTGTGTGTGTGTGTGTGTGTGTGTGTGTGTGTGTGTGTGTGTGTTGCCCCCTGTGTGTTAAGTGTGTGTTGCCGCTGTCCCTGCAGGCTCCAGCTTCACCACGTCCAGTGTGTACTCCAACATCCCCGCTACCGCCGCCAGCGCCGCCCCCGCCCCAGCACCCAATCAGGTAGGAGAGAGGGGGCGGGACCCTGGTGCAAGTTTAAACCAATCAAATTGAGTGTGCTCGTGCTGGCAGCACTTGCTTGTATTAAAACGTTCTATATGAATAACATTACATATATGTATATATATGTGTGTGGTGTGGTGTGTGTGTATATATGAGATATTGATATTATTTACTGCTTTATGAGAGGATCAAATAAAGAAGTAAAAACGGTTAAATCATCTTAAGATGGCAGCAGGGCTATTAACCAGCCGTGTGTTCTGTGTCCATCCTCTCCTCCTCCCAGGAGTTCAGCAGCTACTCCTCCCTGGTTCCCCAGGGCCAGTTCTCCCAGTACTACGCCCCTCTGCCGGGCTACGCGCCCCCCGGCCTGCCCAGCAGCGATAGCCACGGTACGGACGCGGCAGGCGTGGCGGGCTACCCGGCCGTCAAGTCGGAGAGCGCCGTGTCTGCCGGGCTGCCCAGCAACACCGGTGAATAGGTCACCCGAATTCACAGGCCCCCCGCTGTAAAATCTCAACCACAACGACAACGACAACAGGAGGAGTCAACCTGCTGTTGACTCCTGCTCCTTGGCTTGATGTGTGTCGTTGAGATTTTACTGAATTAGTTTTAGGCATTGCGCTATTCAGTTTTGAAAATGTTAAATGTTGTAAATTTTGTCAAATTACAAATACAATTTAGTAATTTCAAAATGTACAATTTAGTTATTTGAAAATGTACAATTTCGGCAATTGAAATCTATACAATTTTCACGCTTCTAACAAAGATGGATATATAACGAAGAAACATGTCTAATGTTTTATTATCAGACCCGAACAGGCCTGAACAGTTTTGTGTGAACACGGAACAAAGCGGACGCTAACATGCTAACCCAGCTGCCCCCCCCCGTTCTTCTCTCAGACGCTCCACCGCAGGAGAACCTGCCGCCAGGCATCGCCCTGCCGGCGGGGGTGGCCCTCCCCACCGGGGCCCGGGAGCTGGACGACGCGAGCCGCAGGAACTCTGTGGGGAAGGCTAAGGGCAAGGTCAAGAAGCCAGACGGATGTCCGTCCGCCGACACAGACCTGGAGGTAACCGGCTCGTCTTGTCGGGTTTCCCGTCTCCTGTGTCTCCTGTTCCCTGTTCCCTCTGTCTCCCTTGTCCTGTGTCTCCTGTTCCCTGTTCCCTCTGTCTCCCTTGTCCTGTGTCTCCTGTTCCCTGTTCCCTCTGTCTCCCTTGTCCTGTGTCTCCTGTTCCCTGTTCCCTCTGTCTCCCTTGTCCTGTGTCTCCTGTTCCCTGTTCCCTCTGTCTCCCTTGTCCTGTGTCTCCTGTTCCCTGTTCCCTCTGTCTCCCTTGTCCTGTGTCTCCTGTTCCCTGTTCCCTCTGTCTCCCTTGTCCTGTGTCTCCTGTTCCCTGTTCCCTCTGTCTCCCTTGTCCTGTGTCTCCTGTTCCCTGTTCCCTCTGTCTCCCTTGTCCTGTGTCTCCTGTTCCCTGTTCCCTCTGTCTCCCTTGTCCTGTGTCTCCTGTTCCCTGTCTCCTGTTCCCTGTTCCCTCTGTCTCCCTTGTCCTGTGTCTCCTGTTCCCCGTCTCCTCTGTCTCCTGTTTCCTGTCTCCTCCGAAAATTGTGACCCAAAAATGATCATTCTCACTACAAGTGACAAAATAAACTCAATATGATTTTAAGTGCGCTAGCGGGTTGAGCCACCCCCCATGTTGCACTACAATTACCTGTATTTGTTTGCTTTAACATTCTTTTGGACTGAAGTTTTTGGACTGAACCAACTTTGTTTCAGAGAGTCTTCCTGTGGGACCTGGATGAGACCATCATCATTTTCCACTCTCTTCTCACCGGCTCCTTCGCTCAGAAGTTTGGCAAGGTGTGTGTCTGCTCACGTCACAAATATAAACTGTAGCTGAGTGTCATGATAATTTCAGATGCTTGTTTGTGTGTGTACGACTGTCTGATTTATCGCAAACTCTATAGCCACGGTTCTGAGCCCACAGTCGGGTTCCCAGCATCCATCATTCTCCCATTTAGTCAAACACTTTAGAATAACCTGTGTGTGTGTGTGTGTGTGTGTGTGTGTGTGTGTGTGTGTGTGTGTGTGTGTGTGTGTGTGTGTGTGTGTGTGTGTGTGTGTGTGTGTGTGTGTGTGTGTGTGTGTGTGTGTGTGTGTGTGTGTGTGTGTGTGTGTGTGTGTGTGTGTGTGTGTGTGTGTGTGTGTGTGTTCTCAGGACCCAGCCACCGTTCTGAACCTCGGCCTTCAGATGGAGGAACTCATCTTTGAGCTGGCTGACACACACCTGTTCTTCAACGACCTGGAGGTAAACCATACGGCTGCAACATCGTGTTACGTTGGATTGGATTAGATTAGATTAGATTCACAAGTACAGTGAAAATAATTTAGCATCTAACCAGAGTGCAAATGTTGCAGTAAAGTGCATGGTAATATACAATGTACAGTGGTTAAATAAGATGTAAAAACAGTCTACTGGGTATAAAAACAGGTATACAATAACTTAAAGAGTAGGTATGAGATATGTGCAGAATTGTATTTATATATATATATATATACAGGTAAGTATACAAGTATCAACAGGTACTTTATATGGTCAATATGCACACAATGTGTGTTCTCACTCATATAATCAAACTATAGCCAACTTATTGTACTTGACCACTGACCACTGGTTCTGCTCTTGGAGGAAGGAAATGCTAAATGACAGTGTGTCTCCTGATGCAGTGCATGTGATGTGGAAATGAGGCCTCGCTGGAGCATGCCTCCACAGACCCGGCCTGACTCAACCACCACCACCATAACCATATCTTCTTCTTCTTCTTCTACTTTTACGTTTACGTTTACTTTTACTTCTTCTTCTTCTTCTTCTTCTTCTTCTTCTTCTTCTTCTTCTTCTTCTTCTTCTTCTTCTTCTTCTTCTTCTTCTTCTTCTTCTTCTTCTTCTTCTTCTTCTTCTTCTTCTTCTTCTTCTTCTTCTTCTTCTTCTTCTTCTTCTTCTTCTTCTTCTTCTTCTTCTTCTTCTTCTTCTTCTTCTTCTTCTTCTTCTTCTTCTTCTTCTTCTTCTTCTTCTTCTTCTTCTTCTTTTTTTTCTACTTCTTCTTCTTCTCCTTCCAGGAATGCGACCAGGTCCACGTGGAGGACGTGGCGTCCGACGACAACGGCCAGGACCTCAGGTGGGTCTCTCTCTAGCGCAGTGGTAACCAACCTTTTCAAGCCCAAGATCACTTTTTATTCCAAAATGTAAGCCAAGATGTACCAATCCGATATCTTTCAAAAAAAACCCACTTAGGAGTAATATTATCGTCATATTTATTTTTGCAATCTATTTCTGTTACAACAGGCTCAATGTACGTGCATACCAGGGTTTCCGTTAGCCGGTAATTACCGTTTGTTTTTAGCTGGTCAAATTGATAAAAAAAAAAGAGGTAAATTCAAAACCTGCCGGTCAAAATGTCCGGTAATAATGCTCATACAAAACTTAGATAACGATAGGCGTCAAGGGCGCCCGACGAGACGCAGTGGCAGGGATGACGGCGCTCCGCGGCTATGGGGTTCAACTTTTGCGACAGCTTGCAAAGTGCTCATTTATGAGTTCAGCGAGCTGTACCCTGATTGGGCTACACTGGCTGTGTTCTGTGTCTGTGTTCTGTGTTCTGTGTTCTGCCTGTGTCAAGCGATCAGCAGAGAGGGGCTTCTTCCTGTTTTGGCATCGATATGATTTTATTTATTTTTTAAACCCCATCCACAATTGCATGCATAAAAAATGCTTTGTTTGTGTCTTGTTCTCTCTCGTCTGCCTCTCTCGTCTCTCTCGTCTCTGTCTCTGTCTTTCTCTCTCTATATATGTCTCTCTCTATATATGTCTCTATATATGTATGTCTCTATGTCTCTTTCTCAGTAACTACAACTTCCTGGCCGATGGCTTCAGTGGCTCCAGCGCCGGGGGCGGGGGCTCTGGGACCGCTGGAGTTCCTGGTGGCGTGGAGTGGATGCGCAAGCTAGCCTACCGCTACCGCCGGCTAAAGGAGATCTACAACGGCTACAAGACTAACGTTGGAGGTGAGCTAGCGTTGTACTCCCAGCTACGATGCTATAACAATGCTACAGTCAGCAAGGATCTGCTAGCGGTTTGTTTCCCGCCATTGGAAACATCTGTAGCTGGTGGCACTGTGCAGTTTTGCTATAGGATTAGCTAGCTGGTTAAAGCATTGTGGCTAGCTAGCTTGTGGTGGGAGTCTTCGAGAGGGGCCAGAGCGGTGTGTTTGAACAGTGCATTGACAGTCAGGACATAATATTTATTTTAAGACCCGTTTCGTCTGTTTAGCTTGGCGTCCGTCTGGTGACAGCAACCGTCTCTAGTTGCTGTTTATCCTTTGCTTTTGCTGAAATGGATCTTTAGCCTGGGGCTTTTTAAGTTGAGAATTTAGGTGTGTGTGTGTGTGTGTGTGTGTATGGCGCAGTAGCAGCAGCAGCTTTGGAGGTACAGTCTGGGTTGTCTGGCAACCGGAAGGTCGCCGGTTCGATCCCGTCTGTGCTCCTTCTCCTCCTAGCCAAGTGTCGAGATGTCCCTGAGCAAGACACACTAACTGCTCCTTAAAGCAGCTGGCTGTGGTCTCCTTGCATGGCTGACACCTCCGTCTGTGTAGGACTGGGTGAATGTGAGACATGTCTATTGACCGTGTGTGTACCGTTGTGTCAGGGCTGCTGAGTCCTATGAAGAGAGACCTCCTGCTGAGGCTCCAGTCTGAGATCGAGATCGTGACGGACACCTGGCTCAGCACGGCCCTCAAGTCCCTGCTGCTCATCCAGTCCAGGTCTGTGTGTCTGTGTCTGTCTGTCTGTCTGTCTGTCTGTCTGTCTGTCTGTCTGTCTGTCTGTCTGTCTGTCTGTCTGTCTGTCTGTCTGTCTGTCTGTCTGTGTAGCAACACACTGGGCTGTGTAGTTAAGAAAAAAACAACTGTTGGCATAGATTATGTCACAAAGCACGATCACTTCCTGCGCTCTCTAGAGGAAACCATGTTCTAAAATGGTGTTGTGTGTGTGTGTGTGTGTGTTTGTGGTGTGTGTGTGTGTGTGTGTGTCAGGGGGAAATGTATGAACATCCTGGTGACAACCACCCAGCTGGTGCCGGCTCTGGCCAAGGTGCTGCTCTACGGCCTGGGAGAGGTCTTCCCCATCGACACCATCTACAGCGCCACTAAAATAGGTGTGTCGAAGGCAAAGGGTTCCCTTGGCCCGTGGTGACCCAAGATGGCCACTAGGTGAATAAGGCCCATTATCCGGTGTATACGTGGAAGCTTCACGTCGTTGTGGTTTCTCCGCCCAGGGAAGGAGAGCTGCTTCGAGAGGATCGTCTCGCGCTTCGGCAAGAAGGTGACCTACGTGGTCATCGGGGACGGCCGCGACGAGGAGTTTGCCGCCAAACAGGTGACCCGACCCCCCCCCCCCCCCCCCGCTCTGCTACGTCTTCCCCTGCATCCCATAATAATAATGAAGTCTGATGACGATGGTTACCACAACAAATGCATAATCACAGCGGTTACCACGGCGTCAGCGCCTTGGTTACCAATTGTCTCCGAGGGTCTAACCTGGTCTGTCTGTCTGTCTGTCTGTCTGTCTGTCTGTCTGTCTGTCTGTTCAGCACAACATGCCGTTTTGGCGTATCTCCACCCATGGAGACCTGGTGTCCCTGCATCAGGCGCTGGAGCTGGACTTCCTGTAGACCCGGTGCTGGTGGAGGGGGGTTGCTGGGAGGTTCCTCACCGCCGAAGCCCAGTGGGAAGAGACACCAGGCCTGAGGACACCAGGCCCCCCCCCCCCTCCCACCCTCAACCAAACTCCACTATACAACTTTGATTTCATGTTGCCTTTTTTTTTTCATTGTAGTCGTTCCTTTTTATTATTTTTTTTTTTTATACGATTGTGGTAAAAGCGCCGGCCCGAGCCTGGAGTTTAGCAGGCTAGGGCCGGCGAGGACTCGTGGGGGGAGGGACCAACGTTTTAAGACGGTTTGGTGAGACTGGATGGATGACCCTTGAACCTGTATGGCAGCTAAACGCTCAAACAAGCTGGAACTGGCACTGACTGGGACACCAAGAGGGACTCTTTCTCTCCGTCTCTCTTTCCCACACTCTCCCCTCATCTCTCTCTCTTCATCTCTCTCTCTCTCTCTCTCTCCTCATCTCTCTCTCTCTCACTCTCCTCATCTCTCACTCTCCTCATCTCTCTCTCGCTCTCTCTCTCTCTCTCTCTCTCTCTCTCTCTCTCTCTCTCTCTCTCTCTCTCTCTCTCTCTCCTCATCTCTCTCTCTCTCTCTCTCATCTCTCTCTCCCTCATCTCTCTCTCTCTCTCTCTCTCTCTCATCTCTCTCTCTCTCTCTCTCTCTCTCTCTCTCTCTCTCTCTCTCTCTCTCTCTCTCTCTCTCTCTCTCTCTCACTCTCCTCATCTCTCTCTCTCTCCTCATCTCTCTCTCACGTCACCACGGCTCCTCCCCCTGTGATGGTTCTTGAAGGTCGTCAAGAAGAACCCAACCCGAGCGGACATTCTGAGCTGGCGTTGGCACTCATTCCGAAAAGCTTATAAACGCATGGATGTTGCTTTTGTTTGTTGATTTTTGTTTATCACATTACAAATACTAACGCTGGCGGTAACAAGAGAATTTCAAGTTCAGTTTTTACATCCTCGATGAAGTCGTTGGTGGAGTCCGGTCTGAAAGGTACTCTCTGTTACGGTTACGGGACGTTCCTCTCATGCACCTGACCTCTTGTGAGGGGTCAGCTGACCTGGCTTTCCCCCGTGGGGCAGCAGACCACCTGACCCCACTGTGACCGCGCTGTGTTGTGACAGCGTGGTCTGGTTCTGGTTTCTATCTGACGCGGGAAGTAACCCTCCGTCACTCCTCTCTCCTCCTCGAGGCTACGGGATAAAAACCAAAACCCACATGCTTACCCAGAATCCATAGTCTCAGCTGAGGAGTTTTACACGGAAGTTTGGCTTTGCTTAAGTTTTTTTTTTTAAATGCTCTTTAGTTCTATCTTTAACTGGGACGGGGAAGGGGGGGGGGGGGGGGTTAGGAATTTTTGATACACCAAAATAGTTCGCACTATCACCATCACAGTAGAATTCCACTTCCTGTTTCCTGTGTGTCAACCGATCCTATGGACTTTGCTATGCTGCCCCCCCCCCCCCTTATTCTCCCCCCCCCCCTCTCACAGGGATCACTGTGAAAAGTGTTAGGAGGGAGAGGGTATTGTATTAAATAGGGTTAATACTAATTATTGCAATTGATGATGTCATACTGACCCCCCCCCCCCCCCCCCCACCACCCTCTAAACAAACTCATCGCTGGGGTTTCTAATATGCTCAGTGTTCCCATGACGACGACGATGATGATGATGAAGATGGATACAATTAGGGTGTGGCTCTGTAGTCCTTCACAGTCTGAGGCGTGAACCAATCGCGGTTTCTTCCCCCAGTGAGTCATGTGAGGCAGGCAGGTTATTCCCAGCCTCACTCTTAAAAAGAAACACACCACTTTCCTACCGGTCGTCTGTGTGTGTGTGTGTGTGTGTGTGTGTGTGTGTGTGTGTGTGTGTGTGTGTGTGTGTGTGTGTGTGTGTGTGTGTGTGTGTGTGTGTGTGTGTGTGTGTGTGTGTGTGTGTGTGTGTGTGTGTGTGTGTGTGTGTGTGTGTGTGTGTGTGTGTGTGTGTGTGTGTGTGTGTGTGTGTGTGTGTGTGTGGACAATCATCACATGTAGCGTTGGTGGCATGCCCATTAACCAATCAGAGATGGAGAGGGTTAGGGAGGTGGGGGAGGGGGTGTGTCTCTGTGGAAGGTTATGACTGAATTGAACTGAGCCTGGTTTCACATGGACACCCATGCAGCTTTTGACCAATAAGAATGTTGTTGTTGTATTAGGTTGTTTTCGTTTTGTGTATCAGCATATTTATATTGTGCCTTTTTTTTTTTTTTAACCAGTTATTGTACACTCTGTAATCTCAAAAGGGGAAACTACCGTCATATGTTTATCCAAAGTGTTGTTCTGTTTGTTACCTTTATATATATATAGATATATATATCTATATATATATATCTATATATATATATCTATATATATCTATATCTATATATATATCTATATATATATATATAGATATATATATATCTATATATATATCTATATATAGATCTATATATATATCTATATATATATATCTATATATATAGATATATATATCTATATATATAGATATATATATATAGATATCTATATATATAGATATAGATATCTATAGATATAGATATAGATATATATATATATATATAATCTGCAGAGGCACTTCAACAACTTGACATGTTTAAAAGACAAAAATACCAATTATGGTATGATTATTTTTCTTTCCAAAATGCTTCAGATTTTATTTTTAATAAGTTAGTGTTACCTGACGTTATTACATCTCGAAAACTGGTAAATGATATTACAAATTATACTTATTTTTATTTTTTTGTGGATGATTCATCATATGAACTATCCCGAATCTTGGCTGATCGGCGTGAGGTCATCGTTCAGATTATACCGTTTTTATTTCTGAATGAAAACTAATTTTGCCGACGAACTTGTATGTAACATTTGCGACCGTCACCTGTGGTACCTGTGGACGTGGCTCGGAGACAATCAACAGAAGAAGAAGAACATGATGCACATATGCAGTCGGTACTGACCCACTCTTCGTGTGTGTGTGTGTGTGTGTGTGTGTGTGTGTGTGTGTGTGTGTGTGTGTGTGTGTGTGTGTGTGTGTGTGTGTGTGTGTGTGTGTGTGTGTGTGTGTGTGTGTGTGTGTGTGTGTGTGTGTGTGTGTGTGTGTGTGTGTGTGTGTGTGTGTGTGTGTGTGTGTGAGAGAGACTGAAATATTGTACTACCTAAAAGGGAATTCCCAATCCCTTGAATGTCCCCTATAACGTGTAATGGGGGGGGGGGGGGGAGGTGGAATCTCAAAAGCACGTCATGACCCTTTCAACTTCATTGTTGTCAACTCTGAGGAGGGGGAAAGGTGGCTACACCTTAACGTGTTGCAAGGGATTGTGGGACTTTGTTTTTGTGTTATTTTTGCTGGGTTACCCGGACGCACGGCGGATCGTTTGAGGTCTCCAGTGAGTCTCTTCATATTAGATTTTCCCCTTTTTTTTTTTTCCAATGCCAAAGACTATTGTATTTTTTTTAAACTGCAACCTTTAAACGTTTGTTTGTTTGTTTGTTTGTTTGTTGTTGGGGTTGTTTATTTTAATTTCTTGTTACATTTCATCTCATGGCAGTGACCCACATGGTGGTGCTCGTGTGACACACACACACACACACACACACACACACACACACACACACACACACACACACATACACACACACATACACACACATACACACACACACACACACACAGAGCGACGGCCCGGCTGTCCACCGTCATTCACATGGTCCGTCTTGGCGCCTCCTGTGTTGTCCTGTTCAAGGCCCTCCTGCTGTGTTCTGTACACACTCCTGTACAATGTAAATAAACTATCAAATACTGTAAAGAGAAATGAGGAAATCACGTTTTTACTGGTTCCTGATTGTGTTTTATTGATACAACATGGCTGTTGATAAATAAGAATAAATAGAAAAAGGTCATTACAATCACAATTGACAAAAAAAAGCACCATTAGGTATATTTGTATGAGATAGATTTATATATATATATATATATGTATGAGATAGATATACAGTATATATATATATATATATATATATAGAAAGTGGACAGTCGGTGGACAGATTTGTCAATGCAAATATATAGCAATATTGCAACCAGGACGAGTGTGTCGTGCTCTAGCTGTACTCCGTTAGCAATGGAATGTAAACCGCTACAAACACTGGTCCCATCTCTTGTCATCGGTTCTTCTGAACAAAGTGCAGAACCGATAGATGACCCGGAGAGAAAAGACTTCAGAACGAAAATGACGACGACGGCGGAAAACAAGAGAGTACGGCTTGACTTGAACTTCGCACTGAAATGTTACGAAACCCCCGTGTCACATAAGCCCTGGGAGATGAGGTCACTGACCGGTCACTGATATGAGTAAGGAGCACAAAACAAACCACAGTCGGTGCCACACGTTCAGAGCGTAACACGAACGCCTGCAGGGCGAAGGATTCCGTCACCTCCGCGGTGTCTCACTTGAACGTCAATTTGATTTCCTGTCTCAGAGGAACTAGGAGTAGAAGTTCTGAGACAAGAGCTTCATCCTTCTGTTCTCCGGTTCTCAGCTCACCTCTCGAACCAGCCAAGATAGATCCCTGGAATCCACTTGGTCGCCGTCAACTGTGATGTTGGATACGTCTCCGGCGTAAGCGCAGAGTTTCATAGGCTTTAGTAGGTCTGGCGACGGCTCGCCGTCAGTCATACCGTCCGATGACCGCGCAGACGGGGAACTTTCCAGCTTGGGATGACAGAACCTGTAGTACAGCAGTTTGAGCAGGATACCGCCCAGGTACACCCCGAGGACCACGCCGCTCATGACGATGGCAATGCACGGGGACAGAACGGCGGCGCCCGGCGGGGCGTCGAGGGTCCGCCAGCACGCCAGGCCGCAGAGCAAGACCAGGTCCGCCAGCATCCAGGTGTGGTAGAGGATGCAGCGGCGTGCCGTGTTGCCCTCCGTCACGTTGAACCAGCTGAAGTACCAGATGAGGCCCACGGTGGCCCGGTAGAGCCACTCGCCGCCCGCGCTGTCCATCAGCGAGGTCCCGGCGCACCAGGCCAAGAAGAGCAGCACGGCCCAGCAGCACAGGAAGTGCGTGAAGATGTAGCAGGGCAGGGCGTGGGCGAACAGCGCCAGGGCGACCAGACGGGGGAAGATGAGCAGCAGGTTCCAGGCGAAGTACAGCAGGGAGGAGAGGGCGCCCTGCTGGGCCTTGTCGGGGAGGAAGGAGCGCAGGGAGCGGTGGTACAGGGTGACGCTGCAGGCGATGGCCGAGGCCGACCCAAGGGCCTTCAGCACTGGAGGAGATGAGGGGATAACAAAACGTTCAAAGACGTTTCTGCCTTCCTTTTCTACTACACTCTGTACAACTCTGCAGCTTATCTACAGCACATTTAGGTCCATATCAATTTAAATAGGCCTAACGCCCATTCAAATGAGTGATAAGGGTCGAAACTGGTGACCTCTGGCTTGTGAGACCAAGCCTTTTTCCAACTGTAACAACTGTTGTTGTTGTGTAACTACCACTAATATGATAAATATATATTTTGTTTCCATTATTATTAGGACCACCACCCTCATTGCCATGATTTATAAACATTTATTATATACTCTAGTCTGCACTCTATCCAGTTTTTCCTTGTAATAAATAATAAATAATAACAACAAAAAAACAAAAAGAAAGAAACACTACGATGGTCTACGATTGTGAGCGTATAGCGCGAACACGTACTGGTCACGGGGTCCCTCCAGTCGCCGCTCCTCAGCATCACGGTCAGCATCAGGACCAGCTGGGGCGAGCTCTCCGAGAAGGTCTCCACCAGGCGCAGCAGCGCCAGGTCGTGGGACAGGTACACCGCCGTGTTCCTCGGGGCCCGCCGCTTGGACCAGAGGCTGCACAGGGCCACCTCCAGCACCCCGACATACCTGCAGCCAGGAAGGGTATGAGTAGGGCTATCAGTATCATCATCATCATCATCATCATCATCATCATCATTATTATTATTGTTATTATCATCATCATCATCATCATCATCATTATTATTATTATTATTGTTGTTATTATCATCATCAGCATTCTTAATATTAGTATTATTTGATTATTATCATCATCATCATCATCGTCATCGTTATTATTATTATTTTATTGTTATTATCATCATCATTATTATTATTATTAGTATTATTTTATTATCATCATCATCGTCATTATTATTATTATTTTATTGTTATCATCATCATCATCATCATCATCATTATTATTATTTTATCGTTATTATCATCATCATCATCATAATCATCATTATTATTTTATCGTTATTATCATCATCATCGTCATTATTATTATTATTATTATTATTTTATTGTTATCATTATCTTCTTAATGTTATTAGTATTATTTGATTGTTATTATCATCATCATCATCATTCTTTATTTTATTATTATAATTGTATTGTTATTACCATCATAATTCTGCTTAGTATGTTTATTATCATCGTAATTCGTATTATTATTATAATTACCGAACTGTACTTTTATATATCATAAAAGTTTTAGTAATAAGACGATATATATATATATATATATCGTCTTATTACTAAAACTTTTATTTAAAATAAATAATTAGAATCATAAAAGTTTTAGTAATAAGACGATATATATATATATCATATATATATAAATAATATATCGTCTTATTACTAAAACTTTTATGATTCTAATTATTTATTTTAAATAGGATAGAATACGAACTCAAGAAGTTACGATGGAAAAAACACAATCAATAACAACGTGTTCGCTTTTTAATCGCACATGTTTTAAATATCGTCGATTTGAGGATTATAATAAGTCATTAGCATTTTAATCACGAAGGCATTCTTTTATTTTTATTATCACGAAAGCATATACCAACCAGCCTTACAGGACTACCTGGCGAATATAATTATGATATTCTTTTAAATAAATTAAATAAATTAACTTAAAAAAGTTAAATGCCCCCCCCCCCAAATATGATTATGATATTTTTCAAATAAATAACTTTAGTTAAAAGTTAAGAGTAAGAGTCTCACCTGAGGTAGTCTCAATAAGAGTCCCATCTGAGGTAGTCTCAATAAGAGTCCCATCTGAGGTAGTCTCAATAAGAGTCCCATCTGAGGTAGTCTCAATAAGAGTCCCACCTGAGGTAGTCTCAATAAGAGTCTCACCTGAGGTAGTCTCAATAAGAGTCTCATCTGAGGTAGTCTCAATAAGAGTCCCATCTGAGGTAGTCTCAATAAGAGTCCCACCTGAGGTAGTCTCAATAAGAGTCCCACCTGAGGTAGTCTCAATAAGAGTCTCACCTGAGGTAGTCTCAATAAGAGTCCCACCTGAGGTAGTCTCAATAAGAGTCCCACCTGAGGTCGTCTCAATAAGAGTCTCGTCTGAGGTAGTCTCAATAAGAGTCCCACCTGAGGTCGTCTCAATAAGAGTCTCGTCTGAGGTAGTCTCAATAAGAGTCCCACCTGAGGTCGTCTCAATAAGAGTCTCGTCTGAGGTCTCATAAGAGTCTCATCTGAGTAGTCTCAATAAGAGTCCGTCGAGTAGTCCATAGAGTCCATCTGAGGTAGTCTCAATAAGAGTCCCATCTGAGTAGTCTCAATAAAGTCCATCTGAGGTAGTCTCAATAAGAGTCCCACCTGAGGTAGTCTCAATAAAAGTCCCGCCTGAGGTAGTCTCAATAAAAGTCCCGCCTGAGGTAGTCTCAATAAAAGTCCCACCTGAGGTAGTCTCAATAAGAGTCCCATCTGAGGTAGTCTCAATAAAAGTCCCACCTGAGGTAGTCTCAATAAAAGTCCCGCCTGAGGTAGTCTCAATAAGAGTCCCGCCTGAGGTAGTCTCAATAAAAGTCCCACCTGAGGTAGTCTCAATAAAAGTCCCGCCTGAGGTAGTCTCAATAAGAGTCCCGCCTGAGGTAGTCTCAATAGGAGTCTCACCTGAGGTAGACTCCCAGCTGGAGGAGGTGCAGCCCCCGGAGCCCCGCCGTGCTCACGGACCTCTCCGCGCAGGTATGTCTCTCGAAGTCCTCGTAGCGGTACCACAGCCAGCTGAAGAGCTGGCCCAGCACCGAGGAGCCCACCAGGAACCCCACCAGGAGCCCCAGGCACACCAAGTCCCCGTCGTGGTAGAAGTGCACCACGGCCACCACGTCCAGCGCTATGTCGCTCAGGAAAAAGAGCAGGCCGAGGGCGGTGAACACAAAGTCCAAGGGGGAATACTTGAAGGAAACGTCGCCCTCCATGGTGGCATCGATGGGTGGTCGATGTGTTGTGTCGTCAAGAGGCGAAACGCTGATCTGTGGTCTTCTGTGCCTGTACTACATGTCCGACAGGCACATATCTCCGTTCAATCAGGCATCTCATTCAGCGCGACGACATGTCAAATCGAAAGTTATGCGGACTCAATGTCCCGTGTGTGTGTGTGCGTGTGGGACTTCAGGACTCCGCTCCCTCCCATTCTGACGTCACCCTTTAAAGGCGTCCCTTGTCCACCCTCAAAGACACACTGAATAACACTATTTGGCTGCTATGTGGCCTTAAATTACATTACATTACATCAGTCAAATGACTGTTAAGTTAACTTACTTCTTAAGTCAATACGTCTTGTCTGTCCAGTGAAGATGATGATGGTGAATATACTAACACAGAATGTGTTGTTTGTTAGGTTTTTAAACCCATCGTGAAGCAGACATTAGCATCTAAAAAGCCATAGATCAGACTCTACTATACGTCTTGTTGTTCTTCTTGGTTTAATACAATATTTTGTAATAATTTCCAATGATACATCCATACAGACTGAGACTTGAGGTGGGGGAACATCCCCTGAGGGGAAAAGACTTGAACAAAGAAAAAGTACACACAAAGAATCCACTGTGTTTGCCTACAGTCTAAACCGCTGACCAGTTGTTACGTACAAACTACAAGGCTACTTTATTGACAAAGTACACAGAAGACATCGTCACTGGGCAGCTTATTCCCAAGCAGACACAAGAGGACCGACATTGACGGACATTGACAACGAAGAAAAGTCCTGAAAGGTCGTGGAGAAATATCGGGATAAGTGGATTTTTTTTTTCACGTTACGTTCGGCATTCGCTCGATTTGGACTTCTTTACTCAAAAGACGAAACATTACATTTGTAGGCAACATGAGCAACTCTGTGTACACCAATTAGCTTGGGTCTGGCTATGTACACGTTCATCCATTAAGTTTCAGAAACAACATAACAAGCATAACTGACATTCAAAGTGAGAACGGGTGTAGCATGTGTACCGGGCGTGTTTTGAATCGACCGGATGTCGTACGATAAATGAGGCCCGAGGCCATGCACACTAAAGTGGAGGGATATTTAGTTTCCGTCACAGAAGACTTCACTCACAGTTGTAAACAATACAAAAAAAATAGAACTTTCGGAATATTTGTAGACTGTGAAAATTCCTAAACGAGCGTGCTAAAAACACCACGGCGTCCAGCAGCACGAGAAGTGTGCATTTTTTTTAATATCTCAAAAGCTGTCATGTGGCCACGGTGATGAATCGCGGAGGGTTCCAATTCGGAGAAGGAATGCCGTTTCCCAGCGTTCCTCGAGGCAGCGCCGCTAACAAGCCGCTAGGTCATACCACCAGGCTAGCGGGTCCCGACCGGTCTCTCCCGCCCATCGCTTCCCGCCCTCCCGAATAAAAGTGTGCCGCGTGGCGGTACATCCTGGCGTTGAGTAACGGCGGTGGCTCTTCCAGGCCTTCGTGGGCGGAGACATTCCTGAAGACCACCTTGCCGCCGTCGGGCATTTCGACGGGCGCCGTCTCGACGGGGGGCCCCTCGACGGCGGCGGCGGGCGAGGGAGTCCTCCGGCGGCCCAGCTTGGGGTGGAAGCGGCGGTAGTACAGGGCCTTGAGGGCCAGCCCCGCCAGGTAGGTGGTGGGCAGGGCGGCGGCCAGCGCGTGGGCATAGGGCCCTGTGGCCCCCGGGTCCCGGTAGGCCCACCAGGTGGACAGCAGCACCACGCCGTCAGCGCACATGAAGCCATGGTAGATGAGGCTGCGTCCGCGGGTGCGGCCCTCCGTCACGTTGAACCAGCTGAAGTACCAGATGAGGCCCACCGTGCCGCGGTACAGCCACTCGCCGCCCGCGCTGTCCATGAAGTCCGTGCGCTGGAGCCACGCCCACAGCGCCAGCGCCGGCCACAGCAGCAGGAAGTGGGCGACCACGCCGCCGGGCGTGACCGAGGCGAACAGCGCCACGGTGGCCACGCGCGGCGCGATCAGCAGCAGGTTCCACAGGAAGTAGACGGCGGCCGAGCCCCAGCCCTGGTTGGCCTTGTCGGGCAGGAAGGAGCGCAGGCAGCGGTGGTAGTCCACCACCATCCACACGATGGAGGTGGTGGAGGCAGCCACGCTCACGTCTGCCAGGGGGAGAGAGAGGGGGAAGAGACGGAGAGAGAGAGGGAGAGAGGAACCCTGATCAAATTGTCTGAAAACAGAAACAGCTGATGACCATCAAGTATAATCTATGATCCAACAGTCCTACTGTGTTATAGCAGAACTTCTGATCCAGCCGTCCTACTGTGTTAAAGCAAGTTTCGCCTTGTTTCCTGTTTGGTTATAGTCTACCGATTTGGTTATTAATTTAGTCATTATACCTGCTCTTGAATCCAGCCATTCAGGAGCAGCTCTCTAGGATGCCTACAGGCAGACTACGGGCCTAATTTCCTCTGGGAAATTTCATCCGAAGCGACTTAAGAGTGAGCTTGTAGATACATGTCATGAAGGAACCGTAGAGGGGTGGGGGTTGAGCATCTAGGGTACAGGTTGAGCATCGTGCTCAAGGGGACGTCAGGGGATCGAACCCAGAGCCTTTAGGTACCCGGTAGGTACTCACACTGCACGGTCCTGGCCTGGTGGGTGTGCAGCATGATGTAGGTCATGAGTGTGAGCTGGGGCGCGCTCTCGCAGAAGGTCTCGATGAGGCGCAGCATGCTGAGGTCGTGGGTCAGGTACACGGCGTAACCCGAGCCCGGGTCGCCCCGCCACCACACCCGGAAGCCCTGCCAGATGGCCGAGATGTGCCTGCGTTTACACACACACACACGGGCGGGCAGGGAGACGCAGACACACACACACAATAACCGGTTGCGTTTTCAGGTAGTTATTATGTGCTCAGCGCATTTCATGTCAGGAACTCCCAAGACAGGGAGTGGAGTTCTGGTTGATTTACCAGCTGTCACTTGGATTATGACACTATGAAGTGTGCACCTGTGATTCAATTGGGACGCATGCCAGGAATGTATTCATAGACAGTTTCATGCGCATAACTGTACTGTGTACTAAGTGTACCGTGCTATGGTGGTGATCCCTGGGAAATGACAAATGACAATTGCCTAAGGTCTCGCTCTCTCTAACCGGTTGTGTCGTCTTTTAAAACGCTTGTCTCTTGTGTACCTGGTGTGTGTGTATTGGTAAAGGAGTCGAGAAACACAACACTGTGAAAGAAAGTTACTAAACTCTCTCACACACACACACACACACACACACACACACCTGCAAAGGAAGCCGAGCTGGAGCACATGAAGAAGGCAGGAGATCTTGACGTGGTCGCTGAAGAGACCCGCCGCTTCTGCTTCTGCGTGGTGCGCCCCCAAGAACCCCTCCAGGTCCCGGTCGTACTGGAACCAGAACCAGCTGAACAGCTGCACCACGACGGAGGACAGCAGCATCCAGCCCACCAGCACCCCGAACCAGAAGAGGTCCCCGCGGGCGTAGAACTCCGTGGCGACCCACACGTCGGAGCCCCAGTCGAACAGGAAGGTGCACACACCGACCACGGAGAAGGCGAAGTCGAACCAGGAGTACCTGGGGAAAGTTGGCCGCTCCATGGGGGGGGGGGGGACACTGTCGTGGTCGAGGTGGTCCCACACCACGACTTGTGTGTGTGTGTGTGTGTTGGCTCGGTTAGCCGGCGGAGGCTAACCGCTCCGGGGTGGTACCGTTATGTTCTCCATTTTCGTCTTTGTTGCCTCATGCGCCTCATGCGAAACTTTCATGTCTTAACTGGACGACCGGTCGGTGTGTGTGTGTGTGTGTGTGTGTGTTTCGAGATACGAGGTTTGAGGTTTTGTTTACGTGAATTCTGGGTGCGCGTACACAAGTTCTGGATACACACACATGTTGTTCAGCGACCCGTTGAGCTCATTACATTAGAGAGCGCTGAGCTGGCCCCTCCCACCGAGGAAGAGGCGCGGGTTCAAAACCCGGCTCGCTACAAACTCTGGTGCGCTCTGGTGTGTGTGTGTGTGTGTGTGGTGTGTGTGTGTGTGTGTGTGTGTGTGTGTGTGACCCCCCCCCCTCGCCGGGTCACGGAATGGGGAACCAACCGGTCATGAGAAAAAAAGTGCTCTACATAAAGTATCTAAAGACTACTATGCAAAAGTTGGCCACTTTTAGGGACAAAGGGTGTCTTGCTAAAGGACTGGAATGTAAACTTACATACTGGACCTTGCTGAATCACTGTTACTACACTGTATTGACACATGATGCTGCTGCACTACTTGCACTTTAAATGCTTTTAAATCTTTTTGTAAAAATAAAAGATTGTACATGTACATTCAACACATGTACATATCATTTAAGTCACTTTGCTGCTCTTTTTTTGTTTATTTTTATTGTTGTTGTAGATGTTATTGTTTGTAGATGTATACTGTGGGAGGGAGTAAGCATTCCTATGTTCTTGTTACAAATGGCCAATAACATATCTTGTATCTATGTATTATATGGGGGCTTATGGCCAACTGTCTGTCACACACAGCACACATACCAGCTTGTAATGAATAAATAAAAAACATTAACAGTACACATTAACATTACAGTTCTAGGTCACAGCAAACTTTAAATCTGTAACATTTCATCATTTCTTGTGTTTTTATAAATGTTTAAAAGGTTTGTTTAGTTTTTAATTAAAACAAATATATATTGTTGTGTGTAAGAGTGCACCGTGAGGACCTCTACACAATCTCGTTGTACTTGTGTGCAATAACAATAAATGCATTATATTCTAAAATCTTATCCTCTACTGTATGAGATTATATTAGATTAGATTTAGTATTGTACTCTATCAACTCCATTCTATTGTATTCTGCTCTGTTACTAAACTCTCTTCTGCTCTACTCTACTAGATATACTAATACTAACTAATAATATATACCTATAATATAATACATATATATATATATACCTATAATTCTGCACATATCTCATATATACTCTATGTTATTTAATACCTGTTTTTATACCTAGTAGACTGTCTTTACATCTTATTTAACCACTGTATAGTATATATTACCATGCACTTTCCTGTAACATTTTCACTCCGGTTAGATTAGATTCAAATGTATTGTCATTGCACAGCAAGTTGCACAAGTACAGTACATGTAAATGTATATACAAGTGAGCATATATAAATGTATGTCATATATAAATGTATATACAAGAGTAGGAGCAGTTCTATCAACAGTTGAAATCTAAATGTATATATGGCAGGTACAGTAACCAGGTATCTGATTAATGAATATGTAAAGTATAGAGAGGTAGGTAGTTGTGATACAGTAGATTGTGTACTGTACTTCAAGTCAAGTTTATTGTCACTTCACAGTTTACGCAAGTATAAAGCAGTGGTGTGAAAATATTATGTGCAATACCCGACGACAAACAGCAGTTATAAAAATAAGACAAAAAACTAAAAATAGAATAGAATAAAGTTTAAAAATAAAAATGCAATTTATAAAAAACATACTTGTGCTGTGCAATGACAATCAATTTGAATCTAATCTAATCTATTTTCTACTGTATTCCACTCTTCCTCTACTTTGATCCTATTCAAGTGGTGTGTGTGTGTGTGTGTGTGTGTGTGTGTGTGTGTGTGTGTGTGTGTGTGTGTGTGTGTGTGTGTGTGTGTGTGTGTGTGTGTAGGGGCACCAGAAGGCATCTACAGGCCGCGTCGGTCTGAGCGGCAATCCGCAGGCCCCGCCCACAACCGCGCATGCGCCTCCCCCCCCCCCACATCGTGTCAAGTGTGGTGTCCTCCTTCTGGTCCCCGCAGCACACCGGAGTGTTCTCCAGCATCATGTCCAGGGTTTACATCGGGAGGCTGAGCTACCGGGCCAGGGAGAAGGACGTCGAGAAGTTCTTCAAGGGATACGGGAAGATACTCGAAGTGGACTTAAAGAACGGGTAAATATAACGGTGTTTGTTTGGTGTCTTCCGGCCCGTTGATTGTTCGTTAAAGCGCGCGTGTGTGTGTGTGTGTGGCGCCCTGGTGGTTTGGGGCCCTGGTCCACACTGAGGGCCTCCCTCGAATACCCCCAGTCAAACTTCAAGCGGTTATTAACGTTGTTGTTTAAGTATATTCACGATGTATGCACACGTCTACTCCGAAATACACTTTATCGTCTTTTTTTCCACGTATTTGCTGGGATTTGCAAGAGGTTTAGACGCCATAATGAATGCTAGCCGTTAGCCACCTAGCTCCGGCTAGTAACACGGGTCCGCCATGTTCCGCCCGACGATTATACGTGGCCATTTGTTAAGAGTCCTAGTTATATAACAAAACATGGGGACTTGGGGAGTGGTTTCTATTTACATTGCAGCTGTTGTGGGTTCGGATTTATATTTATATTCATATGATCCTTCCCACCGCAACAAAAAAATGTACGTTGCGCAATTTTTGCGCATATATTCGGCGTTCTGATTGCGCAAGTTCACCTTGACTTTTTTTGGAGGGAGACTGGTTTCATGTATCAATGGGAGTCAATGCTTCAACACACTATCAACCTTCTCATGCCCTTATTATCTCACTAATCTCTTCCTTTTATATCTATATATAGTTATGGGTTCGTTGAGTTCGACGACCCCCGGGACGCGGACGACGCGGTGTACGACCTGAACGGGAAGGACCTGTGTGGTGAGCGGGTGATAGTAGAGCACACCAAGGGACCCCGGCGGGACGGCAGCTATGGCGGCGGCAGGAGTGAGTATGGAGTGTGCAGCGGTGTGCCCTCTCTCTCTCATCTCACATACATATAATACATATACATGTTAAAGGGGTTACTGTACTGTAGTCTGGGGTGGTGGCCATCAACCTCCCAGTTAATTAATGGGAGGTGTGTGTCTTGTCGTCGTGCATGCATGCATATTCATGTATATTTAGTATCGCTGTAGTTAACACGCGTGTCCTTGGTGGCCTCTGGATGTGCATTCAGTTGACCATTAAACTAATATATATAATATAGTGTCCGTTAAACAGGCTAGAACTCGTTGTCAGGTTCGATTTTTGGCTTGCAAGTTTTTCTTTATTTTTTATTTCCCTTAAGCAAAAGTAGCCCTTAAAAATAAATACATTTTTATATACACCTAGGAATCGTATGAACATTTGTTTAGTTCATGTTAATCAGAGCCACCGGTGGCTAGTCCGGTTTGATCTGGCAAATGACCACTCGAGTATCGGGTGTTTAATCAGAGTTAGTATGCAACGGAGCCACCAATGACTTTAAGTGTCTTGGATATGCATGTGTGCTAGTAGTGTTTCCCCAATGGAACGCAGCTTACTGACGATTATTTTACATGGGGGGGGTGGGTTTGTGTGTATGTACCTGCTTGTGGAAAAACAAAAATAACTTGCTAAACATGTTTTTTATGATGTAAATGATCTTGTAATCTATTGCTAAAAAATAAAAGCTGGAATTTTCTTATTTAAAAAAAAAATTGACTGTCGATTTGCAAAAGGTAAAAGATTTAACAAAGCACCTCAATGTTTTAATTGAAAGAGTCCTTTGCCGACTGCCTGCCCCTATTGCTGGCCATGGTGTCCCCCTTTCCAAGAGTGTGGTTTGACCATTCTGGGCCCCTGGGCAGACCATAACAGGGAGCCATTGCGAGTGAAGACCGCTTTTCCCTTAAGCCCTGGCCGGGTGGTGAGGATACCATGGGGTTAGAGAAGGATGTGGTTCAGCTCTTCTAGGTGCCTGAAAAGAAACTTTTGTTTTCATTTTATAAAAGTGAAATGTTTTTCTTTTTCATTTGAATTTTTTGATATGCTAGTAGATGGGTAGATATGACTTTAGTTTCATCAAGTAATTTTACTCAGTTTTCATAATTTTTTTCCCTTGTGTAGCATAGGCTTTTTACATTTTACCAAGTGCAATTTTATATGTACATTTATAGATCATATTTTTTATATGTAAACCCCCTTTTTAATGTACTTTTTTTTACCCTGTAGTTGTGGACTATGATTTGCCCCCGTTTGGTTTCGTTTTGTCCCAGACGTAAATGGACAGTGTGTAGTAGTGTTAGCTGTTAGGAGCTGCCAGCGTCTCAACAATGCTCTCGTCCTCATTGGCCCTGGATCTTCCCTTGTCCCAATGAAAAGGTGGCGGCGGAGGAGGCAGCGGTGGTGGTGGTGGTGGAGGAGGCGGCGGTGGCGGCGGTGGAGGAGGGGGCGGTGGGGGCGGTGGAGGTGGCGGCTATGGTCGCGGCGGAAGAGACAGATACGGCCCACCCACACGCACAGACTATCGGCTGATAGTGGAGAATCTCTCCAGCCGCTGCAGCTGGCAGGACCTCAAGGTATGGAGCTGGGAGCGAGGGCCGATCATTCAATGTTATCCTTTGTTGTCATTGAGCGGTATTGTCATTAACGTTAAGATATCGACCTGCCTGTTTCATCGTCTACATTATTTTCTGATGAGACGATTTGAGGTTTGAAATCTTTCAAAGGAAAACTAGCTTTAGTCTTATACACATTTTCCCCCTTTTCTTTAATATAATTTACTACAATAAGGTTGAATGATAATTTGTCGTTAATATGTGGCCGGTGAAGCCCTTTAAAATAACCGATTAAGGGCTATACTAATTTGTCGGGCGCAAACATAAACAGTCGAGGCGGGGTAGCTCAGTTTGGACTTGGCTTGGGAACCGTAAGGTCGCCAGTTCAAGTCCCCGAAACACATGGGCATGAGCTGCCGAGGTGCCCTTGAGCAAGGCACCAGACCCCCTACAATGCTCCCCGGGCGCTCTGTATATACAATAGTGTACAATACAATAGTGTCTTGTGGCTCATGTCCTTCTGCGCATGTCTCAGGACTACATGAGGCAGGCCGGCGAGGTGACGTACGCCGACACCAACCGGGGGCGCAAGAACGAGGGCGTGATCGAGTTCCGTCTGTACGCCGACATGAAGCGGGCCCTGGAGAAGCTGGACGGCACCGAGGTCAACGGCCGCAAGATCCGGCTTATCGAGGACCGCCCGGGGGCCCGCCGCCGCCGCTCATACTCCCGTAGCCGCTCCAGGTACTGACACACACGTGCACGGGGGGGGGGGTCAGTTTGTTTGTGGTCAAATGTGTTGACCTGTGTTTGTGACCCCGTCCCCAGGTCTCGCTCCAGGAGCCGCAGGTCTCGCAAGAGCCGCAGTCGCAGTGATAGCAGCAGTCGTAGCCGCTCGCAGTCCAGGTGAGTCCTCCGTACATAGGTCTTATTCACGGTAGCTGTCTGAAGCTACTGACCGTGACTAGGGCTGGGCCCTATGGTGTCGTCATTATCGTAACATAACCGTGGATATATCGCTAAATATCACGATAGACTTATTCAATATGCCGTCCATAACGTTACATTTTAAGTATATGGACATTTCAAATATGGTGTCCAAGGCAAATCTATCTATCACCTATATGATAGGTGACTAGATATTGTAATATGGCGCTAGTGTTCTTTCCTGGTTTTAAAGGCTGCATTACAGATTGAGGGATTGACTGAATTATTACCCAGCTTTACTCTGAACTACTTGCTGCCCCGGCCTTCTCTGACCTGTGTCCCTGCCCCCAGGGCTGCGTCCCGCTCCAGAAGCCGCTCTCGCAGCAAGAAGAACAAGAGCAAGAAGGAGGACGAGGAGCGCACAAACGGCGCCCACAAGAAGGACGTCCGCAGTCGCAGCAGGAGCCGCAGCCCCAAGAACAAGGAGCGGAGCCGGAGCCGCAGCATCAAGAACAACAAGGAGCGGAGCCGCAGCCGCAGCATCAAGAACAAGGAGAGGAGCCGCAGCGCCAAGAAAGACGTCCGAAGCCGCAGCAGGAGCCGCAGCCCCAAGAACAAGGAGCGCAGCCGGAGCCGCAGCATGAAGAACAACAAGGAGCGGAGCCGGAGCCGCAGCGCCAAGAAGGACGGCCGCAGCCGCAGCCGGAGCCGCAGTGTGAAGAACAAGGAGCGGAGCGCCAGCGCCAGCCCCCGCAGCAAGAAGGCCAAGAAGGAGGTGAAGAAGGGCCGCAAGGACGACTCGCGCTCCCGCTCCAGGTCCCGCAACCGGAAGTCTGGCTCAAAGGGCCGCGACGAGGACGGCGGCGGCTGCCCGGCCGGGCGCCGCCCCTCTCGCTCCCGCACCCCCGTGGAGTCCAAACCCAGGGCCCGCTCCAAGTCCAAGTCCCACTCGCCCACCCCCGCCAAGGCCCGGTCCCGGTCCCCCTCACGCTCCCTGTCGCGCTCAAAGTCCCGCTCCCCGTCCCGCTCTCGCTCCAGGTCCCGCTCCTAGTCCGATCGCCATACTGTCTTGATATGAGCCCCTTCTCCTTCCCCCTCCCCTCCCTCCCTCCCCCTGAGTCGTGGTCCTCCCCCCCCCCCCCCCCCCTGAGTCTACATTCCCCCTCCCCCTCTCCTGTACGTTTTTTAATGACTAGTTGTAGACCACCGGGCCACACATTGACGTGACCTTCCTGTACATGCTTCACTTTTTTTATTTGACTTAATGTGGACATTTTTTTTCCCCAAATAGTCTCTTTCTGGAGGTGTTTGCAAAGTTAACGGGTCTAAAGCCTTGTGTTTTTAAGTGGATCACATGCTATGTTACGTGCTAGTGTAGTTTTATCACATGTGTGCATTGGTCCAGTGATGTGCTGGGTAAGGCTTTTCTTTTTCCCCCCTTCTGTGACATCATGCCGTTTAGAAATCCTTTTTTTTTGTTTACTTTCAGAATAAAAACTAAAACATGATATTTTGCATTTCCTTGTCCTTTTTTGCTTTCATTGTTTGTCGTCATGTATCCGCAGTACAAAATACAATCAAATTCACAATCGATACTTTAAATGCAGCCCTGTTTTGTGCAGTTTAGTGGTGGTTTGAGTAACTATAATATATAGTATATAGCTATAGTAAATATACTAACTAATAAATAAATCACCATATGCAACAAGTACAATAGAGTCCCCGTTCCCTCCCTCAGTTTGAACTTCTACAATTTAACACTACTATACTATGAACTATACATGCAACACTTATAAGTATAGTAAATAAGTTTACTGAACTATCAATTACTGTTCTCAAAGGAGCAAGTGTGAAAGGAAAAACTATTTTCAGTCCGATGAAGGCAGCCATTCATGACGCAGCGGTTCAACCTGTGAAATTCATAGCAACACCATGGGTAATGTCATCGGTAAAGTTATTACTGAACAATTGAGTCTACTAGAAATGTAATCGTTCATTCATGATTACATGTGTTAATCATGTTTTATGAATACATAATGCAGCAATTTATTAATAGTTCAGGTGGTAAGAATACGTTGATTCAATATTTTGCGTGAGCTCATCTAAAGCGAGGACTTCGATGCGTTAATAAGCATGTATAAAGGCATGCGTGATCTTATTAAGCATATCATTAACTTGTAATCATTTCTAAGTATTTCTTACTAATGGCTATTCATACAGGAATAACACTTTATACATTTAGAATTCACCGGGTACTTCTACGTTATTAATGCTTCAAAGTGATGTACCATCTAAATCTGTGCAGCTGTTAACCGGTGCGAACCTGATTCCACGGTACATAACGGGTGACGTGGTGACGGGGAACGTGTATAAATAAATAAAATACAATATAATACGTTAACCTCCAGATTCGATTTATCATTTAAAACTTGATGCTTAAGATGGACACACGATATTTGATTTTTCTTTACAAATAAATAAAAAATTAAAAGTCGAGCTAGCCAGGAGTCGAACCTAGAATCTTCTGATCCGTAGTCAGACGCGTTATCCATTGCGCCACTAGCCCATGAGAAAAGAGGGGTAAGACGAAGAATAAGTCCCTGGCACTGTCAGTCTGTAACAAGCCCGTGATTGTAATAAATGTACTAAGTACAATGTTACATTAACATATAATATATATATATATATATATATTATATAGTATATATATATAGTTATATATATTATTCATGTAAGAGATGTTCACAGTCGCAGGTTGTTGAATTTCAGTTCGTTTGCTTCTCGACAAACTGCCGACCAACTGACTTTGTGTTACAGTTTCCAAATCTATCATCGATACCTCCGTTATCAACCACACCTGCTGTTAATAATCAATAATCACATTAATTAATCAGGGACTGTAGAAACCAAACCCACTTACAGTTGCCCTCATTTAGAGCCACACATCATTATCGTATACCTACATGTTTACACTGTAGTTTCAAACAATTCTATTAACAGATTGCCGACCATCGTAGTAAATGTGTATCAACCATTTGGTTCCCATGTTCAAAGTTTACAAAGTTAACATTGTTGTAATGGTTACAAAAATGTACTCGTGTATCGTGTATCGCTAAACGCATTTCTGAATATTCACTTTATAACCTTCTGACTTCAAATGACTACGTGTAATTCATAGACCTAAATCAGTTTAGAATCATGACCGACGATATTATGCTTATTGGCAAATATACCCTTATTATCCACAAATAAATGCCTTGTTGTAGCAAATTGCATGCGAGTAGCGTCAGTGTTGTGGCACCACCTGGTGGTAGTTGTAGGTATTACACACGGCAGTTTGGTTTTCAGTGATTTTTGGGACCACATTTAAACTAAATGTTCTGTTGGATGCCACGTGACTGCTCAAACCTACAACAAGAGTAGGCCAACAATTCTTCACATAACTATGTTCACTGAATAAAAATAAAGATGTAAAAATATTCACATCATATTTCATATAATTTCCAATTGACAACAGTAACACCGTCGTATAAAAACACATTTAATTCGATTTGACAAAGTCACACGTGGTACAGTAACAACCATCCATTCCTAATCCTTATTGCCTCCCAACCCTCGATCGAATAAGATAACGAAACATGTCCTGGACATGCTTATAGAGTGTATATATGACCTAGATCAAATTGTTGTTCTGTTTATTACATTATAAGAAAAGCTCCATCTTTTATCCATTGTTCCACTAATTAAACCGTTTCTCTCTCTCTCTCTCTCTCTTCCCCCCCCCCCCCCCTTGTGTCTGCTACGGTGTGGTTCGTCCCTACACAACCCTTTGGAGACGACATGCATATGCAAAACAGTTAATAATAAGTGCCGACGCCCATCCTCCTCCTCATGCGCCTTATGATGACATCATCATCATCATCATCATCATCATCATCATCCAGGCTATGACCACCTCATTGTCCCCAGGGTAAAATGACATCATCGTAATGATGTCATTGTCCATATTACAATGACGATCGTCGACATTACGACCACCTCATCTTCTGCTGTTTTATGACGACATCATCATCATCAACATCAACATCAACATCATCATCCTCCTCCTCGGAGCTGTGATGACCTCATCGTTGCGTTCCTGGCGAGGCCGCGGGGCCCACCCCTCTCAGTCCTCGCTGTCTTCGTCATCGTCGGAGGAGAAGTGGGTCATGCCCTGGCTGTCGTCGCGGTAACAGCGGGCCAGGAGGCGCAGCTGCTCCAGGGCGTCCTGGTACTCGGCCATCTCGGGCCCCTGGGAGAGGAAGCTAGGGGCCACGCGGCGGATGTTAAGGGCCGCCACGGTGCGCTGGATCTCTGCCAGCCAGGGGCCCATGGCCGGGCCAGACTGGAGGCAGGTGAGGACGGGGGCGGAGGACACGGGCGGAGGCACGGCTGTGGATGCAGGAGAGGAGAGAGGGAGAGAAAGAGAGAGACAAGAGAGAGGGACCAGAGAGGGAGAGGGACCAGAGAGAGAGTGGGAGAGAAAGAGAGAGACAAGAGAGAGGGAGTGGGAGAGAAAGAGAGAGGGACCAGAGAGGGAGAGAAAGAGAGAGGGACCAGAGAGGGAGAGAAAGAGAGAGGGCAAAGAGAGAGGGACCAGAGAGGGAGAGAAAGAGAGAGGGACCAGAGAGGGAGTGGGAGAGAAAGAGAGAGGGAGAGGGAGAGAAAGAGAGAGGGGGAGAAAGAGGTACCAGAGAGGGAGAGGGACAGAAAGAGAGAGGGACCAGAGAGGGAGAGAAAGAGAGAGGCGAAGAGAGAGGGACCAGAGAGGGAGAGGGACAGAAAGAGAGAGGGACCAGAGGGAGAGGGAGAGAAAGAGAGAGGGAGAGGGAGAGAGAGGGACCAGAGAGGGCAAAGAGAGAGGGAGAGGGAGAGAAAGAGAGAGAGAGAGGGACCAGAGAGGGAGAGAAAGAGAGAGACAAGAGAGAGGGACCAGAGAGGGAGAGAGAGAGAGAGGGACCAGAGAGGGAGAGGGAGAGAAAGGGACCAGAGAGGGAGAGGGAGAGAAAAGAGAGAGGGACCAGAGGGGAGGGAGAGAAAGAGAGAGGACAGGGAGAGAAAGAGAGAGGACCAGAGAGGGAGAGGGAGAGAGAGAGAGGGACCAGAGAGGGAGGGAGAGAAGGGACAGAGAGGGACAGGGAGAGAAAGAGAGAGGGACCAGAGAGGAGAGGAGAGAAAAGAGAGGGAGAGGAGAGAAAGAGAGAGGGACCAGAGAGGGAGAGAAAGAGAGAGGGAGAGAAAGAGAGAGGACCAGAGAGGGAGAGAAAGAGAGAGGCGAAGAGACAAGAGGAGAGAGAGAAAAAAGAGAAAGTGACAGAGAGGGAGAAAGAGGAGAGCGGGGGAGAGCGAGAGTGGAGGGACAGGAGTAAGATGCCTTGTCCATATTTGAGCCATTTCTACACAGTGACAGTACAGTACAGTCTTCTTCAAACTGCCAAGTGAAGCCCTGGGGGGTAGGGGGGGGTGTACTTACAGCCAGGGGGCAGGTACCGGCTCAGCAGACAGCCCTGTGCATCCACGTCCGGGCTGAAGATCTGGGGGTAGGGCGGGGTCAACTTGCTGGGGGAGGAGAGCAGGTGCATGGCCCTGCAGGGTGCCGAGAGGACGGGGGTTAAGGAAGAGGGACACTATGGTCACAGGTCCGTTCCACAGTAGGGAGGGATACCTACAGAGTGCCGGTGGGGTAGAAGGAGGCCATGTAGGAGGCCAGGACGTCCTCTCCACTGTGCAGGCCGTGCAGAGCGCTGGGGGGCCGCGACCCACGGGCAGCACGGCTGAGCAGACAAAATGTGACATTTGGAAAAAGAAAAGAAAAAAAAAGCTCATTTAAAATGAATCAAATGCCTTCAGTGATACGGCAGCCTGTGTGGACTACACACGGTAAAACCACAGCAGTTATACCATAGCAACAGTAATACAACCGCAACAGTAAACACCATAGCAACAGTAATACAACCGCAACAGTAAACACCATAGCAACAGTAATACAACCGCAACAGTAAACACCATAGCAACAGTAATACCACCACAACAGTAAACACCATAGCAACAGTAATACCACCACAACAGTAAACACCATAGCAACAGTAATACCACCACAACAGTAAACACCATAGCAACAGTAATACCACATCTTCTGACCTGACCAGCCGCTGGTCCTCCAGGCCCCTCAGGGTCAGCAGCTGAGCGTAGCATTGACCGCCGCCGCCCTCAGGGCAGGTCGACAAGGGTTTCCACGGCAACGCATCGGCGCAGTGACTCAGGGCATCGGGCAGCGTGGCGCCCTGGGTCATGGGGAGGGGAAGGGCGCCGTACGCGGCCACCACCTGCAGGACGACGACGAGAGACATCAGATCTCTCATTGGGAACACATTGGCATCGTCAAGTTTGTGAGAGGAGCAGAGGAATGGAAGCTTAATGACATCGTCGTTTAGCAGACACTTTTGTCCAAAGCGACTTACAATAAGGCCACTCAACATAAGGTAGACAAGAGAACTACTAGTCAACAGAAGTCATACGTGCATTTCCTACCTAACAAGCCTCCAAGAACAAAACCAATGCTCGAGTAAAAGTACAATAAGTTGGCTAATAGAGCTCAATAGTAAACATACAAACACATCGGACATCGTCATCCAATAAACTACGCCAGGAGGCGGGTTCTGTGTTTTCTTAACCAATCCCACGGTGGCATGGAGCTCTATAAGGTGCCACTACACCCAAATGTGTCCCCAGAACCCAACTATAACCAGGTAGGGGGGGGGGGGTTCAGGAGAGGGTGTGGCTGAATGTAGCTCCGCCTCTCCCCAGCCCCGCCTCGAGGGACACATGCAGTGAATAGGACACCTGAAAAATCCCTGAAAGCATCATCAGTCATCTTCATCATCATCATCGTCACATCACATGGTGGTTTACCTTTCTCCCCGACCCGGTCAGCAGGTCGGCCATCTGCCTCATGGGGGTGTTGTTCTGTCGGAGGCGGCAGGGCGCAGTGAGGGAGTCCAGGGCCAGCGCCAGAACAGAGCTGGAGTGGTACCACAGAGAGGGCTGGGCCAGAAAGGAACAAACGGTTCAGAAACAGAAGTTGACATTAGACATACCATCAGGAAAGAGAGGGGCGGAGACGAGCGCTCTGGGGTCGTCAGAGCGGTTCCAGACACTCACGTCGTAGGTCAGGTGGGGGAAGGCTACGGGACGTCCCGGCCGGCGGCCCAGCCCGCCCCTCAGGGTCAGAGGGCAGAAGAAGGAGCTGTGATTGGCCATGCCGACCATCCCCAGCGCCGCGTTGATCACGTGGTACAGATCCTGCATCGGGGTCTGCAGAGAACGGAACAAAAAAACAGAAGACGGCGTTACGACCACAACGACTGAATGACATCGTTATTGTTGTAGACCAGTGGTTTCTAAAATGTGGGTCGCGACCCACAAATGGGCCGTAGCAGGGGACCAAGTGGCTCCGGCCACAAAAAGCATATATTTTAACATTTAGATTTACTTTGGTACGTTTGAAGACAATGGGAATACTGTATCCAAGTACAATATACATAGAGACACACTCTATGTAATGAGAATGTATTGGACCTATGTGGACCAATCAACTCACTGAATTTGGATGAGTGACGGGGGCCATTCCCCAGGTGAGAATGCCCTTTCCGCTGTACGAGTCCTGGAGCATCTCCGTGAGCTTCGACCCCAGGCCGGAGAAGCCGTTGGTCAGGTCGCAGAGCACCTGGAAGCCCTGATGGAGCGGAGAGGAGGGATGAGTGTAGTCTCGTCATCACGGAAACCGGAATATATATGTCCAGTGGAACGGATTCTCAGAGCATTCAGCGGTTTGAATAGATATCATCAGTATTCCATATTAAATATAAGTTGATATACTGTATGTAGCAAACTGAAAATGAAGATTTCTTTTGTACAAATAAATATTCATATATATTAGGACTTTAATAAAGAGAACAGTGAATAAGATTATAGCATTTAACAGAAAACTGAATACATATCTTCATAAAGTTAGGGGAGCTCCGTGTGGTGCCTTACAATTCATATAATAAATAAAGTAATGTTTTAATAAGGGCTCTTGAAGGTTGTCACACAGGTTGAGCACAGCAATACATAAATGGTACGAGGACTGCATTTATATTGCGTTACAATTACTGCCCTACATTCACACACTGACGGCAGTGTCAGTCATACGAGGAGAAAGCCAGCTGGTCAGGACCAGTAAGGGTTAAAGGTCTTGCTCAAGGACATCTCCACACTTGTACCTGGAGGTTGTCGCACTCCTCTACGAAGAAGTGCAGTCTGTCCTCTAGGTCCTCCAGCACCGAGCCCTGCAGGACGGTCTCCCCCTGGCCGAAGGCCTCCAGACGGTGGGCCTCCCTGGGTCACACACACACACACACACACACACACACACACACACACACACACACACACACACACACACACACACACACACACACACACACACACACACACACACACACACACACACACACACACACACACACACACACACACACACACACACACACACACACACACACACACACACACACACACACACACAATCCAACTGCAATCTAATTTAACACTGGATGGAAAACGTGAAAACTACAATTCCCACAAAGAAATTCTCTAAATACAGCTTTTTCAGGTCTTTCCATGTCACCCACATGAGAGCCATTATCATGGTAACGCTTTGATACTGGTTCTAGCTTTCTACAGAATGTAAGAAAGTACACACAACAATTTACAATACTACAAAGTATATACTACAATTTATACAAAGATAGGCCACATCTCACATCACATGTAAATCCATTAAACTATATAAACACCCGAAACACACTCCCGAACGCGATGACGAAGTTCCTTATAGCTTAGAAAGCAAAAATAAAAAAAGCCCTTACCCGTCGTGGTTGAACTGGTGGATGACGGAGACGGAGCGCGGGTGGAGGTGGATGCGGAGGAAGTCCGACCACACCCGGACGCTGCCCTCCAGCGCGTAGCACTGAGCCATGCGCTCCAACTGCCGGTTCACCGTGTCCCCGCCCGTGGCCCCCGCTACAACAAGCAGCGCATTTTGCACTTCAGAAGTTCTGACTTTTCATTTTTGTTGAATGATTTTTTTCATATGATATATTACATATTATAGATGACTTTACTACCTACTGTACTTTTATTTTTTTTGCCAATACAATCATTTGCGTACCTGAGCAGTGGGCCTGGTTAGTGCCATCAATATCATCCGGGGCCAATAGCGCCCCCGTCTGGACAGAGAGCAGACGACACCATCAATGACCAAGCATTACCGTGTACCATGCGTGTGTACCATGTGGTGGGATGTGATGATCTTAAAATGTGACAAGTAGACTCCAGTAGTCATTTCAGACACGTTTCAGTATACAGGAAGCAGATGACCAGACTACACTTTGTAAAATAAACGATTAACTACAGGGGGGTGAGGAGAGGAATGTAAACATTGAATCACACTGGATCCAGCCCATAATAATAACACTCACCTCCAGCTTGTCCAGGTCCTGGAGGAAGGGGTTTTTGGAGGACGGGCTCTCCTGGTGCATGGTGATGTCCCCCTCCCTGCAGCCGAACAAAAACCAAACACATCCACATGTCACACACAAACAACCACAACAACAACACAACACAACACACCACTAACAAAAACAGACCCAGTCCAAACGTGTAATTACCAGGTAATGGCGGACCTGTCTGCATCTGTGCTGTACAGACACCCCTCTTGTCGCAAAGTCTGAAGACTCCCTGTGACGGAATAATAATATTAAAAATATTAAAAAACACAGTCTGTAGTAAAGTATAACATACACTTTTGCCAGAATTATTGTACTTCTACCCGAGCACAGGTTCAGTTATTGGGGACTTGTTAGAAATGAAATGCACTTTTGACTTCTGGTGACGAGTTGTTCTCTTACCTTCCTTTGTTGAAACACACTATTGTAAGTCGCTCTGGATAAAAGCGTCTGCTAAATGACTAATGTAATGTAATGTAATGTATTACACTGTGAATGACGTCGTTATTGTAGACCAGTGGTTTTAAAAATGTGGGCCAAGAGCCACAAAGGGTTCAGCGGCAGGGGACCAGGTGGCTCTGGCTACAAACCTATTTTAGTATCACAGTATATTTGTTTTACATTTATATTTCATTCCATACGTTTGAAGACTGAACCATGGGAACCTTAATCCTCCCTTTTGGATCGTGACTTGGTGACTAATGATGGGACCCACACACGCGTGGGTCCAAGCCGATTGAGAACCACTTTATTATTATTATATTGTTGTGTGTGTATGGGTGTCAGACGGACGCATTCATTTGCCATGCAGGTGACAGCGGGTCACCTTTGAGGTCCATGGCGATGAGCCGGGGCGTGTAGGTGAGCTGGCCGCACATGGTCTGCCCCTCACGGAACGCCACATCGCTGTCGATCTCCCCGAGCTCCGAGTCGTACGACAGGGAGGCATCCTGCCACACACACACACACACACACACACACACACACACACACACACACACACACACACACACACACACACACACACACACACACACACACACACACACACACACACACACACACACACACACACACACACACACACACACACACACACACACACGATATTGTCGATATAGTGACAATCATATACACTCATGCACAACACAGCGTATAGGGCTGCTGTATAGTGGACTTAAGTGTGTGTGTGTACTGTATGTATGTACGTACGTATGTACGTATGTATACTGTATGTATGTATGAATGTATGTACGTATGTATACATGTATGTGTGTATGTATGTACGCGTGCGTGCGTGCGTGTGTGTGTGTGTGGTACATCTAGCACGTTTTAAAGTGTTGACGTCTCTGAGGCTAACACACCAACTAGCCACAAGCCGACCGGTCCTCTCCACTCACTCACCTGCAGATTCCACCAGTGTGTGCCCACAAAGTTCGAGTAGTGTCCCAACTGGAGCGTTACGATCTCCCTGCCGCGGCTTCCCATCGCGGAGATGTCGATGATATCAACGATTCAGACCCCAGGAACACAACTTAATCTTCTTAAACATCGCTCACGACTGTTGGGTGTTTACGGCAACAAAACAGACAGTCGGTACTGAGTGTGACGGACGGACGTGACGTGAGGCAACCATCCAGGGGCGGGTGTGACACTCTGATTGGTCGAACTATGATGACCCACCCGGACAGCCAATCGCATCGCAGCGCGATGCGATTGGCTGTCATCATAGTTAGGTTTCGTTGTGCCATGGCTGCACGTGTGGCGCCGGTTGGGACCATGGTAAAGTTGTATTTTAACTATTTTTAACTCTATACTCTATTGAGTATACATGCATGGAAAAAATAAAAGGTTGTTTTTTTGTTCAGAGTATGCATCGATATAGTCCCACAGAAACCACCTGTGACTGTATTGTTTCTTGTTCTACTGTTATAACTACTGTCCGGTGGAGTCTGCAATACTGCCATCTGCTGCTTGCCACCGACACCATCCATCATGTACAGTTACGTCATTACCAACCACATAGACGACAGGCCTTTAAAGAGTTTAGCTTCAATGCAGAAACGATGCATGGGATTCTAAAAGGGGTTGAAGAAGAAGCAAGTGGAGCAGTGTCTCGGGAGGAGATTGAGCGCGGGTTGCCGGGCTCCTACTAACCAAGTGTGTGTGTGTGTGTGTGTGTGTGTGTGTGTGTGTGTGTGTGTGTGTGTGTGTGGTGTGTGTGTGTGTGTGTGTGTGTGTGTGTGTGTGTGTGTGTGTGTGTGTGTGTGTGTGTGTGTGTGTGTGTGTGTGTGTGTGTGTGTGTGTGTGTGTGTGTGTTGTCCCTGCGCAAGAAGACACCCTAACTGCTCCTGACCGGCGGGCCCTCTCCTTGCATGTTTGACACCGCGGTCGGTTTATGAATGGGTGAATGTGAGGCATGACTTGTAAAGCTTAAAATCACCATGAAAACACACATGTGAACTGAGAATGTTTTATTGCATCACCGCTACGGAGGGAAAGATAAATGAAACACATGCACACATTTAAAAGGACTGTGGACAACAACACACTTTCAATGTGTCACGGGTCTCACAGCCGATTCAAAAGAGAATGAAGCATTTCCTACCAACCCTAAGGACATACAGCGTAACGTTGTTAGTACACCGATAGAGCGGAACGCATTTTCCGGTCATCTTCCGTCTACTCGCGGAACATGGCGGTGAACCACTCGCTGAGCTCCTCCATCTTCTCCTCCAGGGTGGAGCGCAGGTTCTCGGCGGAGCTCTTGACCTTGTCGGCCACGTCCTCGGCCTGGGACACCAGCAGCCGGTTGATGATGCTGATCTTTTTCTCGGCTTTTTGGCGCACCTCCGTCAGCACGGGCTCCACCTTGTCCTGGATGTCCTTCACGCTCGTCGAGCTGCGGTACTGGATGTCCTCCACATAGGCCGCCACGCTCCTGGAGGGGAGGAGTCAAATCAATCAGACGAATCAAAGAGGAACTGAATTGAGTTGATCAGCATTTCTGAACTGCGTGAAGAGCTTGTAAGTTTAACAAATTGCCAATCCTCTCACCCCCTGCTCCCTAATGACCTGTTTCCGGATCCACTGTAAGATGCTTTGGATAAAAGAAAATAGGAACAGACGTCTCCTATCCTCTCTCCTAGCCCCACGCCTCCTCAACCCCCCCCCCCCCCCCCCACTGGGCCCATGACTCACTTGTCGAAGGTGTCCTTGTCCTTGATCACCCTCTTCTGAATCTTGCGGGCATAGGCGTTGAAGGTGCTGAGCGCCTGCTCCAGGAGGGTCTGCAGCTCCTGGCTGTACACGGTGGCGCGGCCCCCGGCGTCCGCCAGGTTGTTCTTAAACCTGTGGCTCAGGGCCTCCAGGTCCTGGGCCAGCTCCTGGGCGCGCTCCTGGGTGTAGGGCCCCAGTTTCTTGTGGAGTTCGTCCCCGTAGAGGCCCAGCTCTGCTATGGTGTCTTGGGTCAGGGTGCTATCGGATGGGGGGGGGGGGGGGTGTTTGGATATCATATATATGTATACGGTTGTGTCTTTTTGGAGAAAAAAAACCCTGTTTGGTTTTGGTTTGCGACTGAAAAAGCCCGGACTGTCGTGTGTGTCGTGTCTCCGGGTGTTGAACTCTGAACACCAAACACCGAAGGGTTGTGGGTTTGATTCCCCATGTCAGCAGTCTGCCAGCAAGCAGGTAATACCTTAACTAGGTGTCCTGCTCTTTAAAGACATGAATCTAAAATCAATCACCGCAAGTCACTTTGGAAAAAAGCTTCTGTTAAATGACCTTCTAGTAGTTAAGAGTACGTCAAATAACAGCAACCCCCAAGTATCCAGTTAGTTAGCACCATTTAAAATCAATGGTAATCGATATCCCTGTTTACCGTTCAAACCATGTTTGGTGTCTTTCTCATATGTGGCCTGTAATGGGTCGGAAGGAAAGAAAGGAGAAAACCTGGACTCACTCGAGCTCCCGGACCACCTGGGTCTTCTGCAGATCCTCGACCATCTCGTTGGCCTTGGCGTTGAGGCCCGAGAAGTACTCCCTGAAGCTCTCCACCGCTGTCTCCAAGTCAGTCCAGGGGTTGTCCTGGGGCGGCATGTGCCCATGGCAACCTGGTGACAACCAGGTACCAGTTTACACCTCACAGTCACTTAGACACATAGCTTACCATCAAAATTGGAGCAGTTACAATTTTTAATTTTTTTACAGAGTTCCATTTGTACTTTGAACCCGTCACGGTGCTTTAGAAATGACAAATTTGTCATTGACATGTCACTAGTCACTAGTCATGTCAAATATAGGAATAGCTCTTTGATGATCCTGAATATGGTCATTTTAGTTGTGAAACATTGGATAAGGAGATGTTTGGTACCTGAGAAGGCGACCACGGCGAGAATCACTGCGAACCACTTCATGTTGAATTATTCACCTGAAATGTAACACAGTTTGTAGTTACGGAACAAAGACAAATATTATTTATTCTTTCTCAAATTGAATTAATTTGACCATTTGCATGCCATACTGACTGACATGGTTGTTAAATACTTATTTGGATATTCACACCAATAATCATGCACGTGAATAACCTTTATTAATATTAATCATTTCTCATAATTAACATTACTTTACATGACATTGTGTGTTTCAACAAAGGAAGGTAAGAGAACAACTCGTCACCAGAAGTCAAAAGTGCATTTTATTCCTAACAAAGTCTCCAATAACTAAACCAGTGCTCCAGTAAAAGTAGGCAAGTTGGCAAACAATATAACAATATCTAACTAACTAACAAGCAAACTATCTACTTAGTAAGACGCTAGTAAAAAGTGATAATAGATAATTAATAATCCTTCATAAAATTAGTAATTGTAGTTGTTAGCCATTTTAATCAAGAGTTTTGTCACACAAGTGACAAAGATCCACACAACTAACTAAGTCCACCATTATCCAGCCTTACCTTAAGTAATACTGCCCTATGTAATTGTCAAGAGTGGAACTCACCTGTGCGATGTGCTGTGTGTGGACAGAAGCAGCCCTGAGAGGTCCTGGTGTGTATTTAAGTGCTCCGCTCAGATGTTATCCAATCGATGTCAGAGAGCCTGACCTCTGTCCGAAGTTCCCCCCGATGAGTGTGTTGTTGTCATCTTTTATTGCTGCGTCGTCCTTATTAATCAAGTTATTATCACGCTCCTCGGCAACAACCGCTATATAAAGTACACACACACAGAGCCACGTACACAAAATACGTTTGACCAAATGACTGAATGTCTGAATAGCAGAAGAAGTAGCAGAAGTTTTTTTATTTATTTCAAGCTCATCTAAACTATCCCGAGATGTCAATATGGGTACTAATCTGATGACGCCACAAAGCAAACGAAAGGGAACACCAGATTGCTTTTAAAACCAGATTTCTGTCGGGGCCTTCGTGACCTGAACATCGCGTGGTCATGTGACCCGAGGAAGAAACCTGACGGCAAAGGTCGAAGGTCGCTATGATATCACACCGCAATCCAAGTGATACGCAGAGGGCAGTACAGTCCACACACGCAGACCATAATCTATCTAATGAGGGCTTTTTACTGGACCAAAGACCAGCCGGGGTTAGTGTAATTCACTTGTAGTCATTAAGTACACATCAGGGAGAACAGATAGTTCATCTGTGATAAGTACGACGTAATAAGTGGGAAGAACCTGATTAATAGTTTAGTGGCATAGGTAAGTGATTTACTACCACTCTCAAGGTTGTGTCTGTGCTATTCAACAAATACCATGACTTTGAATGGTTATAGTGTTTGAAAACTAATAGTAGTCTAATTCAGATTCAGAGATGTCTGGTGTATAATGATGATGCAGGCGGTCCTTATTGCGCAGATGAGAGAGTAATGTAAAGTAATGTAAAGGCAGGGGATGACAACACCCTTCTCACAGAGGTGATCATGAGTCTGCTGTTTCTTGTCCGTGTCTTGTGTAACCCCTGGTTACTAGAGCTCCAATGACTCCAAAACTTATCTCTAACATTGAAATGAGATTTGACCAATCAGAGCGTTAGGCCCGCCTCCTACGTTTACCGTGAACTCCGGTCAATACCAGATTTTCCTTTGTCGAGTCAGGAATGACATGAGGTGTGGATGTTTAAGACATCGTCCCGTTGGTATATGATAACTATCCTCAGATTACTGATAGAAGAGAGAATACTGGTATGATATCCTGAATTGAATTAGAAAGAAGAACCTTTGTGGATATTGTGAGAAGTGTGCGAAGGGATTCAGCACACACTCGTCGAGACGGTTGCTAGTTAGCATCAGAGAAATCCTTGGTGAGTCTCAAACAAGAGAAATGTGACTATTAGAAAGTTGTGGTAACATGATAATTGAGTGTAATGTGCGGTATAACGATAGTTGGAATGTCGCAACATTGTTCCTCAAAAGCACGAGGGGCCGCTATACAGCCATGACATAATGAAAAGAGTTGAACCCAGGTACAGGTTGTAAATGCACTTTATTGAATGAGACGTTGATATGCACGTATGGTTTTGTATTGCAAGGCTGGGTTTTGTGTTGGATTGATTTGGATCCTGGATTCGTCTGTTCGTCTGCTGGTTCCTTTGGACTGCATCGGCGGCGGACAGGCTGGCGAGCCTCCCACGAGAACGACCTGTGAAGTGAACAAGGACCGAGTTAAAGCGCGCCTTCTACAGAGCGGTAGGATAAGCGCACTCAACGACACGTTTCCCAGGATGGATTCGTATCACTGAACTGATTTAAAGGGCCACGGACACCAAGTTCCCTGAACACATGGACAGAGTTTGACCACCATTCATGGAATGAGTGAAATTGTTGTGTGTAAATGGATAGAGATAACTAAGTTGTAATAGGATTCAGGTTCTTTGTTAAGTACACTGCTCAGGGAAACCATTTTGTTTGTTTTATTGCTTTTGTGTTAACAGAGCTTTTGATTTGAGATGGTTTGGATAGAAGGGTCTTCTTTCAAAGATTAAGAGTTCTGGTTCCTAGAATTAGCTAATCCAGTTAGTTTAAGTTATAATATTGAAATAGCATATAGATAATAATTAAAATAGTATATAGATAATAATTAAAATAGTATATAGATAATAATTAAAACAGTAAATAGATAATAATTAAAATAGTATATAGATAATAATTAAAATAGTAACTAAAGTAGTGGAACCAGGGAAGGTTTGGGCATCAGACCCAGGGTGTTTTGTACATATTCATTCATTTTGTTTAATTCATTGTACAGTGTATTATCCTGACTTGTGGAAAGAAAATAAACCAAAGAAGGTAAGGAAGAACTGGAAAGAGAAACACATTTCCTTACCTTCAAAACATAGATCTGTTGTCAGTGCTTCATTCTTGTGCAGACCATCTCTCTTCCGAGGCGAACTTGGTTTCTTCTGATCTGGCCCAAACCCATATATAGATACCTTGTCTAGTTACTAAGCTAGTGTTACACTTGCTCAAGGAGACTACGACATCTTTGAACCCTGAACCCTGTTTTTTCGTCCCGGGAGTCAAACGACTTCGCTACTAGATTGAGTGGTGTTGTGTTTCAGGAGATGTGACATGCTTGCTTTTATAGTAGTTTCTCTATGATGAGTGAGAGATTGCAAAGCTCTTGTGGGAATCGGCGACTCCTTGGGGTACCGATAAAGTTTATGGGGGAAATGACCTTAAAACAAGATGGCATTATTGACATACTTTGTGTCTGTTTTCAACACAACTGTTGGAAATCTCCTAGACCAGTCTTAGCTTTGAGTCATTAAGCAACAATCAATCAAGGCTATGTATTGATATATCTATCTCTTCATTGACCCACAAAATATACCCACAAAACCTATTTCTTTATAAGGTGGGATACAGTTCTACAGTTCGTTTTTTATGAATGAATAGACAGTAAAGTAGTGTTCAATGGATAGTAGTGGTTTCCTATACACTCTGATATTATTAGTTATGTAGTATAAGTATAGTATTGTGTTCCTGGCACCAACACAACGTAGGAAGACAAATTAAAAACAAAACAGTTTATTGATGTTTGACAGATAAATAGAAACATGAAATACTGAGGCTTATGTGTGATAAAGTAAACACACGTCAGACTTTATTAAAATGTCATAAGATATTAACCTTCCAAAGCATGAAAGCATAAATGAACCATAATGAACACACTTGCACATATTGCACTTCTTCTGCGGCCCATATCTGCGACTCAGAATCGGGATAATACTGAAAAGACTACGGAGTGGATCCAGTGGACCGGTGCTGTTTACTGGGTCATCTTAGAGAAGGACTTCCACAGGAGCTCCAGCTTCTGCTTCAGGTTCTGGGCGTTGACCTCCACACTCTTCCTCAGCTCCTCACTGATGGGGATCAGGCTCTGCTGGATCTCCTGGCTCTTCTGGACCAGCTGGCTCTGGAAGTTCTGGGTGATGGGCTCCATGTTCTTCTGGAACTCCACCACGCTCTGGTCCACCTTCAGCTTCAGGTCGTCAGCCAGGGGCCCCATCTGGTTCTGGATGCCCTGGATGCTCTGGTCCAGTCTCTCCTTCAGCTCCTGGCTCCTCTGCTGCACGGTTTCCCTCAGGGTCTGGGCATCCAGGGCCTGGGCGTAGGGCGTCACCTCCTTCTTCAGATCCGCCATCTGCCTCTCGAGGTCTTCCTTGATCTCGTCGACGTAGGGCTGGAGGTTGGCGCCCACGGCGCTCAGGTCCTTCTCCACGCGGGCCCTCAGCAGCTCGGCCTCCTGGGTGATCTTGGCGAGGAGGTCTTGGGTCAGAGGGGCCACCTGGCTCTGCAGGGCCACGGTGTACTTGTTGACCAGGTCGGTGCTGCCGGAGATGAGGGTGCTGTGTGGAGGGACGGAGAGGAGGGACGTGAAGGGCGTTTTTATCTACAAAAAGGGGAGCTCTACAGAAAAAGTTTGGGAACCACTGTGCTAGGGGTGTTTAAATCCCACGCTGAACAGCTCAATCCCCCCCTCAAAGTCCCCAGTTCTAACCTCTGGGCCATCCTCGAGCGAGATGACCCCCTAACCCCCTATCATTAACGACTACTGCTTCTGAGTCCCGTTGGACTATCTAAGTCAACGGTCAACGCGGTAGGACGGTAGCTTACTTGAATTCCTGTCCGAGCTGCGACTTCTTGATCTGGTCCACGGAGCCTTCTGCGGTGCGACCCACCTTAGCCACGTAGTCCCAGAAGGCGTTGGTCACCATGTCCAGCTGCTGCTGAGGCTGCAGGGGCTGCCTCTGCATTTGGCCTGCAGCTCGGGCATCGCCCCCTGCTGGAGGATAAACAACACACAGGTCGTAGGATGAAAACTCCAGGAACCAAAACTGCATTGAAGAATGGAAGCATTTTCCAGCCCACGTAAAGATATGGAATGATATTCGTGAGGTTATTCGGAGTAGGTTTTAGCTTGTCGTTTGTTAGTTTGTTTTGTTTCAAATGTTTTTACTTACCGGCGAAAACGGCGAGGACAACTACCACAAGTATCTTCATGATGATGGATGCTGAAATGGACCCAAAGAAGAGGACATTCAATTCACCGTTTAGGAGGTTGTCAAACAACAATTTCTTCCTCATGCAATGGATTAGAGAATCAAGAAGCCGTTGGTGTTTTACCTGCTGTAGACCTGGATCTGGATCTGGATCTGGATCTGGATCGGCCTGTTTCCTGTGAGCTGGTGAGCTGTGCAGTAGTGTGGATCTTTTCTGAGCGTCACGGGTGGTATATATACACACACACCCACACAAAACACACACCAAACACACACACACAAACACAAACACACACACACACACACACACACACAATCCAACTGCAATCTAATTTAACACTGGATGGAAAACGTGAAAACTACAATTCCCACAAAGAAATTCTCTAAATACAGCTTTTTCAGGTCTTTCCATGTCACCCACATGAGAGCCATTATCATGGTAACGCTTTAATACTGGTTCTAGCTTTCTACAGAATGTAAGAAAGTACACACAACAATTTACACAAGTATAAAGTACAATACTACAAAGTATATACTACAATTTATACAAAGATAGGCCACATCTCACATCACATGTAAATCCATTAAACCAGTGGTTCTCAAACTTTTTTCAATAATGTAATCAGCCAAGTACCCCCTGATCAGCGCAAAAACAATTTGGTAGGGGAAAAAAGTCAATCTAAAGAGGTCTAGTACAGCGCTGCACCATCCGTGTCTGATTTATTAAAACAACAACCTTGTAACTGAGAAACACTTTAATGCTACATTTCAAATGTTTTAAATCCATCACTAAATTCATGGTAAACCAATTTTGACATCATGCAATAACACTAAGACGAAATTAGTTGCATTGAACTGATCCTTTTAATAAGTAATTTAATTTAAGTAATTTACTGAGAAACATGGGCTTGTGCCTCACTGAGGATCTTTGTCATTCTCGGTGACAGGGAGGCAACTGCAGTTATTCAACTTTTTTCCAGGCCCAGTCTGTTTCTTTGCTTGTTTTTTATCAATGTCATTGCAGAAAAGGAGGCCTCACATAAATATGTGGAACCAAATGGTAAAAGCAGCTCCAAAGCTTTCTTTCCCAGCTCAGGGGGCTCCTTCTTCACACCCAACACTGTGTGAGAGTAGATGTGTCAAACTTCATCTGTACAGTCAGATGACACATCCAAGAGAGTTTCCTGATGACTGACAGAAAGCTTTCTGCTATTTGCATCCGACAAGAGAAATGGGTTTCTCACCCAATCCAACTGTGAAGATTTCTCCTCCATGTCAGGGAAGTAAGAATGAAAACTAGCAATCAAGTTGGTCAAATGTCATCCTCACTGGAAAGGAAAGCATCCACCTGAGGAAAGCAGGTGAAATCCCCCTCTGCACATGCCCTTTTCCACAGCTCTACTTTCTTCAGAAAACCGCCCACCTTGTCATACAGGTTCAGAATGTTGGTGTCCTTGCCCTGCAGACACACATTCAGTTTGTTAAGTTTGCTGAATATATCTGCCAGATAGCTAAGCTTTGCAAGTCAGTCTGTGTCCTCAAACAAGATGGCATGGGGAGATCCGTGCTCTGACAGAAAGGTGCGCACTTCAGATCGTAATTCCAACAGCCTGTTGAGTATTCTCCCTCGAGAGAGAGCCAGCGCACTTCTGTGTGTAATAGCAGTTGTGTGTGTTCCGCTCCCATGTTTTCACACAGGCGGCGACACAGTCGCGCATTAAGTGGCCTTGACTTAATAAAGTTGATTACTTTTACACTGTCGTTCAAAACGTCATGCAACACAGGACTCATTTTCTTGGACGCCAGTGCTTCCTTGTGTATGACACAGGACACTGCACTTCAGGGTTTTCATTTAGAATCCGCGCCATGAGCCCTTTCACGCGTCATAGAAGCAGCTGCATCAGTACAGACACTGGTGCAGGATTTCCAGTTCAGACCGTTTTCACCAAAAAACGCATTAACAACATTAAAAATGTCCTCCCCAGTTGTTTTCCCCTCCAAACTCTTGCAGAAAAGTATGTGTTCGCGAATGAACTTTAGCTATGAGCAAAGACACCGCATAAGACGCCTGGAGTGCTTTGGCTGATGTTGTGGAGACTTTTTGGATTGTTTCTTGAGATGATCTGAAGTCCGAAATTTTTATTTAAAAAAACTCTGGTGGCTTACCAACATGACATGGATATTTTGTGCCGAGATGTCATTGAAGGTGCGCTGGCTTCATGGAACTGTTGGATCATTTCTCCCCGCAAAACAAGCCCAGTGCCTTGGGAGGGTTGCAGCTAGTTGAGGTAAATCCCATTCAAACATATTCATCCTGATACTGACGGTATTTTGTTGGCTCTGTTTTCGCTTTCTTTTTGACTTCTTTCTCAGTGTTTTCAGCTGTATCGCTGCTACGTTTTTTCAACCACAAATCCATTTTCAAAACTGTCTTCCCACTCACAATTGAACATGATTGCGTAGCCTAACCTTATGTCGTTAGCACAGTTTACGGTAGTAACGATTCCATTAAAAACAGAAATATTGAATATCAAATGTTTTTTACCGAATTTTCATTTACATTTTAATTGAATGTATTGTAGTATCATTATTTTAGGAATTATGCACGACTGTTTTTTTTAATTAACATTTTAAAAAAATCTCACGTACCCCCTGCAGTACTCAAACGTACCCCTAGGGGTCCGCGTACCCCCATTTGAGAACCACTGCATTAAACTATATAAACACCCGAAACACACTCCCGAACGCGATGACGAAGTTCCTTATAGCTTAGAAAGCAAAAATAAAAAAAAGCCCTTACCCGTCGTGGTTGAACTGGTGGATGACGGAGACGGAGCGCGGGTGGAGGTGGATGCGGAGGAAGTCCGACCACACCCGGACGCTGCCCTCCAGCGCGTAGCACTGAGCCATGCGCTCCAACTGCCGGTTCACCGTGTCCCCGCCCGTGGCCCCCGCTACAACAAGCAGCGCATTTTGCACTTCAGAAGTTCTGACTTTTCATTTTTGTTGAATGATTTTTTTCATATGATATATTACATATGACTTTATTACCTACTGTACTTTTATTTTTTTTGCCAATACAATCATTTGCGTACCTGAGCAGTGGGCCTGGTTAGTGCCATCAATATCATCCGGGGCCAATAGCGCCCCCGTCTGGACAGAGAACAGACGACACCTTCAATGACCAAGCATTACCGTGTACCATGCGTGTGTACCATGTGGTGGGATGGGATGATCTTAAAAAGTGACAAGTAGACTCCAGTAGTCATTTCAGACACGTTTCAGTATACAGGAAGCAGTCATCATAGTTAGGTTTCGTTGTGCCATGGCTGCACGTGTGGCGCCGGTTGGGACCATGGTAAAGTTGTATTTGAACTATTTTTAACTCTATACTCTATTGAGTATACATGCATGGAAAAAATAAAAGGTTGTTTTTTTGTTCAGAGTATGCATCGATATAGTCCCACAGAAACCACCTGTGACTGTATTGTTTCTTGTTCTACTGTTATAACTACTGTCCGGTGGAGTCTGCAATACTGCCATCTGCTGCTTGCCACCGACACCATCCATCATGTACAGTTACGTCATTACCAACCACATAGACGACAGGCCTTTAAAGAGTTTAGCTTCAATGCAGAAACGATGCATGGGATTCTAAAAGGGGTTGAAGAAGAAGCAAGTGGAGCAGTGTCTCGGGAGGAGATTGAGCGCGGGTTGCCGGGCTCCTACTAACCAAGTGTGTGTGTGTGTGTGTGTGTGTGTGTGTGTGTGTGTGTGTGTGTGTTGTCCCTGCGCAAGAAGACACTCTAACCCTAACTGCTCCTGACCGGCGGGCCCTCTCCTTGCATGTTTGACACCGCGGTCGGTTTATGAATGGGTGAATGTGAGGCATGACTTGTAAAGCTTAAAATCACCATGAAAACACACATGTGAACTGAGAATGTTTTATTGCATCACCGCTACGGAGGGAAAGATAAATGAAACACATGCACACATTTAAAAGGACTGTGGACAACAACACACTTTCAATGTGTCACGGGTCTCACAGCCGATTCAAAAGAGAATGAAGCATTTCCTACCAACCCTAAGGACATACAGCGTAACGTTGTTAGTACACCGATAGAGTGGAACGCATTTTCCACATGTCGCTGAACCACTCGCTGAGCTTCTCCACCTGGGTCACCAGCAGCCGGTTGATGGTGCTGATCTTTTTCTCGGCGCTTTCGCGCACCTCCGCCAGCAAGGGCTCCACCTTGTCCTGGATGTCCTTCACGCTCGTCGAGCTGCGGTAATGGACGTCCTCCACATAGGCCGTCACGCTCCTGGAGGGGAGGAGTCAAATCAATCAGACGAATCAAAGAGGAACTGAATTGAGTTGATCAGCATTTCTGAACTGCGTGAAGAGCTTGTAAGTTTAACAAATTGCCAATCCTCTCACCCCCTGCTCCCTAATGACCTGTTTCCGGATCCACTGTAAGATGCTTTGGATAAAAGAAAATAGGAACAGACGTCTCCTATCCTCTCTCCTAGCCCCACACCTCCTCAAACCCCCCCCCCCCCCCCACTGGGCCCATGACTCACTTGTCGAAGGTGTCCTTGTCCTTGATCACCCTCTTCTGCATCTTGCGGGCATAGGCGTTGAAGGTGCTGAGCGACTGGTCCAGGAGGGTCTGCAGCTCCTGGCTGTACTCGGTGGCGCGGCTCCCGGCTTCGACCAGGTTGTTCTTAAACCTGTAGCTCAGGGCCTCGAGGTCCTTGGCCAGCTCCTGGGCGCGCTCCTGGGTGTAGGGCCCCAGGTTCTTGTTGAGTTCGACCAGCTCTGCTATGGTGTCTTGGGTCAGGGTGCTATCGGATGGGGGGGGGGGGGGTGTTTGGATATCATATATATGTATACGGTTGTGTCTTTTTGGAAAAAAAAACCCTGTTTGGTTTTGGTTTGCGACTGAAAAAGCCCGGACTGTCGTGTGTGTCGTGTCTCCGGGTGTTGAACTCTGAACACCAAACACCGAAGGGTTGTGGGTTTGATTCCCCATGTCAGCAGTCTGCCAGCAAGCAGGTAATACCTTAACTAGGTGTCCTGCTCTTTAAAGACATGAATCTAAAATCAATCACCACAAGTCACTTTGGAAAAAAGCTTCTGTTAAATGACCTTCTAGTAGTTAAGAGTACGTAAAATAACAGCAACCCCCAAGTATCCAGTTAGTTAGCACCATTTAAAATCAATGGTAATCGATATCCCTGTTTACCGTTCAAACCATGTTTGGTGTCTTTCTCATATGTGGCCTGTAACGGGTCGGAAGGAAAGAAAGGAGAAAACCTGGACTCACTCGAGCTCCCGGACCACCTGGGACTTCTGCAGGTCCTCGACCAGCAAGTTGGCCTTGGCGTTGAGGTCCGAGAAGTACTCCCTGAAGCGCTCCACCGCTGTCTCCAAGTCAGTCCAGGGGTTGTCCTGGGGCGGCATGTGCCCATGGCAACCTGGTGACAACCAGATACCAGTTTACACCTCACAGTCACTTAGACACATAGCTTACCATCAAAATTGGAGCAGTTACAATATTTTTTTTTTTACAGAGTTCCATTTGTACTTTGAACCCGTCACGGTGCTTTAGAAATGACAAATTTGTCATTGACATGTCACTAGTCACTAGTCATGTCAAATATAGGAATAGCTCTTTGATGATCCTGAATATGGTCATTTTAGTTGTGAAACATTGGATAAGGAGATGTTTGGTACCTGAGAAGGCGACCACGGCGAGAATCACTGCGAACCACTTCATGTTGAATTATTCACCTGAAATGTAACACAGTTTGTAGTTACGGAACAAAGACAAATATTATTTATTCTTTCTCAAATTGAATTAATTTGACCATTTGCACGCCATACTGACTGACATGGTTGTTAAATACTTATTTGGATATTCACACCAATAATCATGCACGTGAATAACCTTTATTAATATTAATCATTTCTCATAATTAACATTACTTTACATGACATTGTGTGTTTCAACAAAGTAAGGTAAGAGAACAACTCGTCACCAGAAGTCAAAAGTGCATTTTATTCCTAACAAAGTCTCCAATAACTAAACCAGTGCTCCAGTAAAAGTAGGCAAGTTGGCAAACAATATAACAATATCTAACTAACTAACAAGCAAACTATCTACTTAGTAAGACGCTAGTAAAAAGTGATAATAGATAATTAATAATCCTTCATAAAATTAGTAATTGTAGTTGTTAGCCATTTTAATCAAGAGTTTTGTCACACAAGTGACAAAGATCCACACAACTAACTAAGTCCACCATTATCCAGCCTTACCTTAAGTAATACTGCCCTATGTAATTGTCAAGAGTGGAACTCACCTGTGCGATGTGCTGTGTGTGGACAGAAGCAGCCCTGAGAGGTCCTGGTGTGTATTTAAGTGCTCCGCTCAGATGTTATCCAATCGATGTCAGAGAGCCTGACCTCTGTCCGAAGTTCCCCCCGATGAGTGTGTTGTTGTCATCTTTTATTGCTGCGTCGTCCTTATTAATCAAGTTATTATCACGCTATATAAAGTACACACACACAGAGCCACGTACACAAAATACGTTTGACCTATTCAGACATGAATGTCTGAATAGCAGAAGAAGTAGCAGAAGTTTTTTTATTTATTTCAAGCTCATCTAAAGTATCCCGAGATGTGGGTGCTAATCTGATGACGCCACAAAGCAAACGAAAGGGAACACCAGATTGCTTTTAAAACCAGATTTCTGTCGGGGCCTTCGTGACCTGAACATCGCGTGGTCATGTGACCCGAGGAAGAAACCTGACGGCAAAGGTCGAAGGTCGCTATGATATCACACCGCAATCCAAGTGATACGCAGAGGGCAGTACAGTCCACACACGCAGACCATAATCTATCTAATGAGGGCTTTTTACTGGACCAAAGACCAGCCGGGGTTAGTGTAATTCACTTGTAGTCATTAAGTACACATCAAGTACGACGTAATAAGTGGGAAGAACCTGATTAATAGTTTAGTGGCATAGGTAAGTGATTTACTACCACTCTCAAGGTTGTGTCTGTGCTATTCAACAAATACCATGACTTTGAATGGTTATAGTGTTTGAAAACTAATAGTAGTCTAATTCAGATTCAGAGATGTCTGGTGTATAATGATGATGCAGGCGGTCCTTATTGCGCAGATGAGAGAGTAATGTAAAGTAATGTAAAGGCAGGGGATGACAACACCCTTCTCACAGAGGTGATCATCAGTCTGCTGTTTCTTGTCCGTGTCTTGCTCAAGGAGACTACGACATCTTTGAACCCTGAACCCTGTTTTTTCGTCCCGGGAGTCAAACGACTTCGCCACTAGATTGAGTGGTGTTGTGTTTCAGGAGATGTGACATGCTTGCTTTTATAGTAGTTTCTCTATGATGAGTGAGAGATTGCAAAGCTCTTGTGGGAATCGGCGACTCCTTGGGGTACCGATAAAGTTCATGGGGGAAATGACCTTAAAACAAGATGGCATTATTGACATACTTTGTGTCTGTTTTCAACACAACTGTTGGAAATCTCCTAGACCAGTCTTAGCTCTTTGAGTCATTAAGCAACAATCAATCAAGGCTATGTATTGATATATCTATCTCTTCATTGACCCACAAAATATACCCACAAAACCTATGTCTTTATAAGGTGGGATACAGTTCTACAGTTCGTTTTTTATGAATGAATAGACAGTAAAGTAGTGTTCAATGGATAGTAGTGGTTTCCTATACACTCTGATATTATTAGTTATGTAGTATAAGTATAGTATTGTGTTCCTGGCACCAACACAACGTAGGAAGACAAATTAAAAACAAAACAGTTTATTGATGTTTGACAGATAAATAGAAACATGAAATACTGAGGCTTATGTGTGATAAAGTAAACACACGTCAGACTTTATTAAAATGTCATAAGATATTAACCTTCCAAAGCATGAAAGCATAAATGAACCATAATGAACACACTTGCACATATTGCACTTCTTCTGCGGCCCATATCTGCGACTCAGAATCGGGATAATACTGAAAAGACTACGGAGTGGATCCAGTGGACCGGTGCTGTTTACTGGGTCATCTTAGAGAAGGACTTCCACAGGAGCTCCAGCTTCTGCTTCAGGTTCTGGGCGTTGACCTCCACACTCTTCCTCAGCTCCTCACTGATGGGGGTCAGGCTCTGCTGGATCTCCTGGCTCTTCTGGACCAGCTGGCTCTGGAAGTTCTGGGTGATGGGCTCCATGTTCTTCTGGAACTCCACCACGCTCTGGTCCACCTTCAGCTTCAGGTCGTCAGCCAGGGGCCCCATCTGGTTCTGGATGCCCTGGATGCTCTGGTCCAGTCTCTCCTTCAGCTCCTGGCTCCTCTGCTGCACGGTTTCCCTCAGGGTCTGGGCATCCAGGGCCTGGGCGTAGGGCGTCACCTCCTTCTTCAGATCCGCCATCTGCCTCTCGAGGTCTTCCTTGATCTCGTCGACGTAGGGCTGGAGGTTGGCGCCCACGGCGCTCAGGTCCTTCTCCACGCGGGCCCTCAGCAGCTCGGCCTCCTGGGTGATCTTGGCGAGGAGGTCTTGGGTCAGAGGGGCCACCTGGCTCTGCAGGGCCACGGTGTACTTGTTGACCAGGTCGGTGCTGCCGGAGATGAGGGTGCTGTGTGGAGGGACGGAGAGGAGGGACGTGAACAGAGCGGGACTTCACTACTCATTCTACTCCTTTCTGGCCGGATTTGATTGAACACACATACGAGTCCATGGATAAACACAAACAAGGCCGGTTAGGCGCCTCTAGTGGCTAGGGAAGTGGTTGCCAAACTGGGGGGGCGAGTGCCTTTATGTGGGCGCTTTTATCTACAAAAAGGGGAGCTCTACAGAAAAAGTTTGGGAACCACTGCGCTAGGGGTGTTTAAATCCCACGCTGAACAGCTCAATCCCCCCCTCAAAGTCCCCAGTTCTAACCTCTGGGCCATCCTCGAGCGAGATGACCCCCTAACCCCCTATCCTTAAAGACTACTGCTTCTGAGTCCCGTTGGACTATCTAAGTCAACGGTCAACGCGGTAGGACGGTAGCTTACTTGAATTCCTGTCCGAGCTGCGACTTCCTGATCTGGTCCACGGAGCCTTCTGCGGTGCGACCCACCTTAGCCACGTAGTCCCAGAAGGCGTTGGTCACCATGTCCAGCTGCTGCTGAGGCTGCAGGGGCTGCCTCTGCATTTGGCCTGCAGCTCGGGCATCGCCCCCTGCTGGAGGATAAACAACACACAGGTTGTAGGATGAAAACTCCAGGCACCAAAACTGGATTGAAGAATGGAAGCATTTTCCAGCCCACGTAAAGATATGGAATGATATTCGTGAGGTTATTCGGAGTAGGTTTTAGCTTGTCGTTTGTTAGTTTGTTTTGTTTCAAATGTTTTTACTTACCGGCGAAAACGGCGAGGACAACTACCACAAGTATCTTCATGATGATGGATGCTGAAATGGACCCAAAGAAGAGGACATTCAATTCACCGTTTAGGAGGTTGTCAAACAACAATTTCTTCCTCATGCAATGGATTAGAGAATCAAGAAGCCGTTGGTGTTTTACCTGCTGTGCACCTGGATCTGACTGGATCTGGATCTGGATCTGATCTGGATCTGCCTGTTTCCTGTGAGCTGGTGAGCTGTGCAGTAGTGTGGATCTTTTCTGAGCGTCACGGGTGGTATATATACACACACACCCACACAAAACACACACCAAACACACACCAAACACACACACCAAACACACACACACACACACACACACACACACACACTCACAGATCCGAGACGTTTACACCCAAAGAGCACAGAGGGGGGTCAAAGTTCAGTGACTAGTGCCCTGCTGTCTCTCTGTTGTCACACGGCCACATCACTATGTGGAAGATAACCTCTGAGGTGGCACACTGATGATGATGATGATGATGATGATGATGATGATGTGGTCATCGTCGTCAGGCTGTCGGCTTGGAACTGAATTCCAGGTAACCGCTATGGAGGCCACTTCGAGTGAAGCATTTGTACGGAATGCTATTATTTGATTTGACCGTGATTTATTTATTTATTTTTACATGCTAGGATAATATTCAAGAAAAAAAAAGATATGTTTTAATTTAAGTACACGAATGCTTACTCCCCATTCACTCCCGCAGTATGAATGGAATGAATGACAACAATACTATACTATCTGCTGTATACTACTATATGCTATAAACCACACTATATATTTACTTCCTACTATATACTATACTATACTATAAACAACACTATATACTATACTATATACTATAAACAACACTATATACTTACTTCCTACTCTATACTATATACTGCTATAAACCACACTATATATTTACTTCCTACTATATACTATACTATATACTATAAACAACACTATATACTATACTATATACTATAAATAACACTATATACTTACTTCCTACTCTATACTATACTATATGCTATAAACCACACTATATATTTACTTCCTACTATATACTATACTATATACTATAAACAACACTATATACTTACTAGCTACTATATACTATACTATATACTATAAACAACACTATATACTTACTAGCTACTATACTATATAATATATACTACCTACTTATACTATACTATATACTACCTACTATATACAATATACAACACTATATACTACCTACTTTATACAACACTATATACTATAAACAACACTATATACTACCTACTTTATACAACACTATATACTACCTACTTTATACTATAAACAACACTATATACTACCTACTTTATACTATACTATATACTATAAACAACACTATATACTATCTTCTATATGCTATACTATATACTATAAACAACACTATATACTACCTACTATATACTATAAACAACACTATATACTACCTACTTTATACAACACTATATACTATAACAACACTATATACTACCTACTTATACTATACTATATACTATAAACAACACTATATGCTACCTACTTTATACTATAATATATACTATAAACAACACTATATACTACCTACTTTATACTATACTATATACTATTAACAACACATTAATATAACAATAGTATTGAGTGAAAAAAAAGTACATAGGAAATAAGAATAAGAAAATAGGTTATTTTAACTACTTATTTTATCCCGAGGGAAATTAGTTCTCTGCATTTGACCCATCCTAGTGTTACTAGTTATTAGAATTATATATCTATGTACTGTATTTATATATATATATATATATATATATATATATACATATATAGATAATTATAGTTAATATAATTATTGGCTGTCGAGCATTACACCAATTAAAGGCCTAATGTTTGAGTGCCATTGTATGCAAATGTGACGGATACCCTCGTGACAAATTCAACCAAACCAAAACAGTGAGACGAGATCAGGTCTTGATCAGTGACTCAGAGGCCGCCGGGGACAACCATCCAGTCCAACTGTCTCTATTGATTCCTACACTTTTATTATTGATTGATAAAACAAACAGCACATGGGCACGCTTCAACACTTGGGTTGTTATCAGAGCAGCAGGGGACCTTTGAGCGGGCTCACAGGTAGGGCTACAGGTCAATCAAATAGAAACACAGGTAACAGGTAACATCATCAGCTTGCCTCTCTTGACCCCCACTGATCCTCGGGATAATAGTTTTTGGAGGTGGGCTGCCTTCTTCACCCCGTTGTACATCTCTCTATTGTGTGTTTAATTGCATGTTATTATTATTTATGATTATTTTCCCTATTTTTTTTAAATATTTTCTGTTTTGTCCTGTCGTTGGGGTGTTGTTTATAATGTCTGTTCTTTGGTTTGTGTTTGTTTCGTCCCTGTTTGTAAGAATAATAAATTAAATAACAGGGGGACAACATGGTGATGTGTAGTAGTAGTTCTGTGTATTGTTCATGTCTCACCAATAAAAAAGATTGTTTACAAAAAAAATTCAAACATAGGTAAGAGGGAAACATGAATGTGACTTCTCTCAAGGAGCTTCCCAGTTAACACCAAAACAACACACTGGCTTTACAATGAATACAGTCTGGACTCATTAGTCACTGCACTGTTCTGCACTGTATTCATGATGCTGGTGCACTACTGGCACTTTAAAATGCAATTCAACACGTATATATATCATCCATCTTTACTTTATTACTTGGTATACTTTATTGTTATTTTTATTGTGTACAGTATTGTTATAGTATAGTGTCGTATAGTATACATATAGTACATAGTATAGTAAATAGTGTTCAATTGTAGGAACTTCCTACTGCGGGAGGGAATGGGGAGAAAGCATTCCATTGTACTTGTTGCATATGGCAAATACTAATCTGGTGATCAATAAGGCCCATTGTTTTGTTTTCTTGCCACTGATGACCACCATAAACAGGCGGTGGTAATCAGGTCGAGATCCGGCGGTGGGTCACACAGAGCGTCACGTGGAGGGCGGGACAGGACAACACAGGACAACAGGGCAGCTACCGACCAGAACTTTGCCCCCTCTCCGCCGGGCTATAAAACTCCCCGGGAGGACCTCTGTGGCACACAACACCTCACGGATCCCCCGACACACAGGTAAGACACACAGGGCATGTCCACGCCGAGCAGGGAGATGGGTTCCGGTCTCAGATGATCTCCAAGGGTTAAACTTAATGTTTCATTTTGTGTTTCAGTTTTCTCCTCCATTACCACCACCACCACAACAGTCAACCATGAAGGTGTTTGTAGTCCTCGCACTGGCCGTTGTCTCTGGTGAGTGAACAAATCCCCTATCCCCCGGGGGGAGGATAGTCTAGTGGTGAGGGGGTGATTGACGGAGGAACCGGGTTCAATCCCCCCCATGTCTAAAGGCAGTCTATCTACTGTCTACATAGAGCAAGATCACTCTTACCTGCTCTTTAAGGACTCGATTTGTCATTAAAGTCCTTTTAGGTAAATGCATCTGCTAAAGGATTAGTAATTATGTATTTGATCGTACAACACTTGTAAATGGACGTTTAGTGTTTACAAATCTGTATTATTCTAATCATTATAAATGTTGTTTTCGCCCCACTAGCCTGCAGCGCCAACCTGGTGCCGCAGGAGCAGGGCCAGATGAACTTGGACCTGGTGAAAGACGCGTTCTGGGAGTACGTGGCCAAGGCCACCTTCACCGCCGAGGAATCTCTGGAGCAGATCAGACAGTCTGCGCTGGGACAGGAAGTCAAGTAAGGGCCTCTTCACGTTCACGAGTCACTGAGAAACCTCGGTGACTAAAGTCACTTTTTTTTTATCCAAATAAGCTTCCAAGTTGAGGCTGAGATCAATCAAAGCACAATCGCTACATTAACGATCATGAAATCTCAATGTCGCTCGACCAAAAACAATTGGACTTAGTGCAGAGTAGCTGGGGAAAGTAGTAAGAGGTCATATCGAGGGAGCGATTGTATTTTTCATCAGAAATGTGTTTTCACTCATGAAATCTGCCGAAATAGATAAATTAGTTTTACCTCAATACGTCAGTAGAACATTTTTTACTAATTGGACAATTCAAGGGTCTTTCTAGAATCCCATATCACTGACCCCCCCTGCTTTGTGAACAGCGCCAAGATTTCCGAGGGTTCCGACGCAGTGACCCAGTACACCGTGGCCCTGCAGAGCCAGGTGGCCCCCATGACCCAGGACCTCCTCGCCAAGATCACCCAGGAGGCCGAGCTACTGAAGGCCCGCGTGGAGGCCGACCTGACCTCCGCCGGAGCCCACCTCCAGCCCTACGCCGACGAGATCAGCGCCGAAGTCCAGAAGCAGATGGAGGATCTGAAGAAGGAGTTGTTGCCCTACGCCCAGGCCCTGGACACCCAGAGCCTGAGTGCCACCGTGCAGCAGAGGAGCCAGGAGCTGAAGGAGAGACTGGACCAGAGCATCCAGGGCATCCAGACCCAGGTGGGCCCCCTGGCCGACTCCCTGAAGCTGAAGGTGGAGCTGAGCGTGGCGGAGTTCCAGGCGAGCATGGAGCCCATCACCCAGAACTTCCAGAGCCAGCTGGTCCAGAGGAGCCAGGAGATCCAGCAGAGGCTGACCCCCTACGGCGAGGAGATGAAGGCCAAGCTGAACGTCAACGCCCAGGACCTGCAGACCCACCTGGCCCAACTCTGGAAGTCCTTCGCCGAGAAGATCCAGTAATGAATACATCCCGAGACAAATCCACGATGAACTCTCCCTTCTCTTCAGCACCCCCCTGTGTATTTATGATCACATTGAACAAATAAAAACGACTTCAGTCTAATCCTTCAGTGGTTTCTTATAGAATCATACAGATTCACTTTGATCAGAGGAAAGGGAGAAAGGAGAAGATTGAATTTAATATCACAGCAACAGCTTCATCCCAGATTATGATTATATATATTATATTAAGATTATATATATATATAGATATCTATCTATCTATCTATCTAAGGTAGAAGAACAACCCCCTATGCCCCAGGGACCCCACTGAATGGGGTAGTGGTCTATGTGGCAAGAGGCCGCTGCCACCAGCCATTGAAATGGCTTGCGAGGACAGGGACACAGGGTGGTGAGGAATCCGGTTTATTTGATAGAGTTGTGAATCATGGTGACCAGAGCAGATGGAACACGCTAGAGCTAGTGGTGTCGTGTGTGTGTGGTGGAGGCGGGTTTTAACCTGTTGGCCTTGATTAACAATGAGCCACAGGTGTGCAGCCTCCCAGGGTAATCACCTGTCACTCAGGCTAGGTTAACACTGCTTAACCCACACCAACCAGACACACACACACACACACACACACACACACACACACACACACACACACACACACACACACACACACACACCACACACACACACACACACACCACACACCCACACCACACACACACACACACACACACACACACACCACACACACACACACTCCACAGAGTACTGCTCATATTTGATCGCCTGGTATCAATGAAGTACCGTCTTATCTTAAATAGTTCTCTAATGATCATGGGACACAATTTGCATCCCTTGTATTTCCCATATGGATCTAAAACCACATCGAACCATCTCACAAACTGCTCTCATTAAGGGTTTTACAGCATGAACGCATGCTAACAAACAGAGCCTTTTCCTACAGGTGTGACACCAGTCCGTCTCCTTGGTTACATACCAACGGGTGGTGACAATACATTTACTACCTGCTACAGAAAGGGCGCAGACCCATTAAATAGAGTTGAGTGACACTTGTGTGTGTGTGTGTGTGTGTGTTACTACGGCAACACCCCGATGGGGATGCTGAGTTTGTTTTTTTTAAACAAATGAATCCTCGAGCGTTAAGAAGAAGGCTGTGGAATAAGCTTGAGATAAATGTTCAAACTGCTCCAAGTAGTCATTCAAAATATGGACACAAGACATGTTTGTTTGATAAGAAACTTAATTTATCGTTCCCCAATATATATATATACACACACGCACACAGGTTATGTATATATACATACAAACATAAACTACACACATATATTGACTGACGACAGTGAGAAAAAAAAACAATGACAGGTTATGTAACACGACTTATTAGTTCAACTGTAACCTCGGCAATAAACCCCCTCCCCCACAGAAATAAGGAAAACCAGGACACTCTTCCTTTGGACTTGGTGCCAAGACTGACTTTACAGTAAAAAATATGAAATAGCCCCCCCGGCCCTATTAATAAAATACAGTATCAACAAAAAACAGGACTAACCGGACTAAATGATCCAGAATGAGGCAAAGCGGAGCGCGGTCAGCGGTCTCCGTCACAGCAGGGGGTCAAGATGGGCTCGCTGTGGTTTTTCTGCCGCCGTCCTCCAAACTCGAAGGTTTCCTGTTCCACTAAACCTTCTCAAAAAAAGGACCTTCTTCACGACAGCCCAGGTCTCCCTGGGCCCCTCCTCACCCTCATCCATCAGAACACCGTTAAATTAATGTTATGTACACTGGTTTTATAGTAGGGTGGTGGTGGTGGTGGTCGTCATCGTGGTCCGTCGTCATCGTCGGGTGGGGACGTCTCGAAGACACCAGGGTGAGGAGGCACCATGATGAAGAATATGATGATGATGATGATGATGGTGGTGGTGGTGTCAAGGCGTGCATGATGTCATCATGAGTGAAGTCACCGCGTACGAGCTCACATCCCTGTGCGAGGGCACGCCCGTCCACAGTGCGATAGTCCAGTGGTGTATGAGAGAAGGGCTGTACGGCCCCCTTACCTCCCCCCCTCTGGTTCCAGGTTGTATCCCCCCTCCGTTCCGTCCCCCTCTGGTTCCAGGTTGTACCCCCCCCCCCCTCCCCCTCCCTCCCTCCGGGTGGTCCCCTCCCGGGGTTCAGCCGATGATGACGCTGAAGCCACACTGGAACTTCTCCTTACGGTGGTTGAGGAAGGAGCAGAGGGCCAGGCTGAGGGGCAGTGGGAGCAGCTTCTTCTCCAGGGTGGCGCCCACCACCCAGTTACTGTCCACGGAGCCTGGGAACAAACAAAGACTGATGACCAACCACAATACCAACTGAAATAAGACCCATCACTCTTCCACATGTCTGTATTTGCCATGTGCAACCACTGCCACTCAAACCCCCACCGAGAACACAACAATACTACACTATATTAAACTATGCAATACTATAACACAATTAACCTTCTGGTTTCTTTAGGGTTCTTCAGTCCTAAGCGGAATACTCTTAAAACATTAAATGGAGCATTATCAAATGTATACTGTGCTAGTTATCGATATCGATCAATATAAAGATACATAGTGATAACATTTTTGGTCTTATTGCCCAGCCCTACTATACAATACAATACTAAAAACAACACTATATACTACTATATACTCCTCGCTGTACTGTACTTGTGCAATGACACTAAATTTGAATCTAATTGAATCTAATCTATATGCTATAATATATACAACACTATACTATAAAAATACTATACACAATGATGATGGATGATTCAGTACATAAATATGCAAATAGGGGAAAAAGCGTTGTAACGTGACATTGAATTCTTAATTTGCTTTAAAGCTAATAATAATAAGTTGTTCAATGAACACCACCAATCTCACGTCACAATGCGGTCGTTGGTTTATCGGGTCGGTTTGACCACGGCCGTTTTTGGGGGGAAAAGGTTTTTTTGTTTTGTTATGATCCCAGCTAACAGCTAACAGCTAACAGCTAACAGCTAACAGCTAACAGATCTTTTTGCAGCGTACCTTTGAACAGCAAGTTGGCCTTGGGCACGTCCAGCTGGTACCCAAAGGACAGGCTGGTCTCCTGCATGCGGGTGCTCGCCTCGAACTCCACCCCCACCTGCAGCTGGAACATCGCCACGGAGACGAGACCAAACCGCTAGTTAATGGAGCATATTCTTTAGCGCATCACGGATGAAGAATGCCAGGAAAGTAATTTACAATGTTAAAGTTGAGTTTGTTTGGCAAGAGGCACATTAAACACACATGCTGTGCGCGTGAGCCGGCAAAGTACCTGGTCGTTGGCTTTGTGGTAGTACGAGGCGTGGGCCCCAGCGGCCCCTAGTGTCAACGTGGCGATGTAGTTATTGCCTGTTGGGGGGGGGGGGGGGGGGGGGGGGTGACAAGTTGCATCACGTTATTTTGAATCCTTCGGTTTAATGATAAAAAAAAAAGAAAAAAAGGAATAGTCAGACACAGACCTGTGTAGCGGCCGGCCAGGGACATGACGGTTCCCTCCTCTCCGGGCCGGCGGTGTAAGACCAGCTCCCCGCCCAGGGCCAGGGAGGGGGTGATGGACTGCAGGTAGTGGGACACCACGATACCTGGGAGGAGGACCACCGGGAGGAGGGTTAGGAGTGCGCGTGTTGACCCGTTACGTGAGGTAGTCCTGTAACATCCTAAATCAACGTCACTATACCGCGCCCCGTTACATCCACCTAGACGCTGAAGGACGGTTGCCGGGCGACCGCGGACCTACCGGAGCCCACCAGGACGTCGGGGTTTCCGAGGGTGACGGCGGCTGTGAAGTTCTCGCCGCGGTACTCCACGTCTCCCTGCCAGTTCACAAACTTCTGCTGCTGGGTCTGAGAGGAGAGGGAGCAGTACCATGTGACTACCGGTACCAGTACCATGTGACTACCCGAACCATGTGACTACCAGTACCATGTGACTAACAGAACCAAGTGACTGCCGGTACCATGTGACTAACATCCATGTGACTGTCGGTACAAGTACTGAGTGACTAACAGTACCATGTGACTACCATTAACAGTACCATGTGACTAACAGTACCATGTGACTACCGGTACCAGTACCATGTGACTAACAGTACCATGTGACTAACAGTACCATGTGACTACCATTAACAGTACCATGTGACTAACAGTACCATGTGACTACCATTAACAGTACCATGTGACTAACAGTACCATGTGACTACCGGTACCAGTACCATGTGACTAACAGTACCATGTGACTAACAGTACCATGTGACTAACAGTACCATGTGACTACCATTAACAGTACCATGTGACTAACAGTACCATGTGACTACCGGTACCAGTACCATGTGACTAACAGTACCATGTGACTACCAGTACTGTGTGCCTAACAGCATCATGTGACTACCGGTACAAGTACCATGTGACATAATGATAATGGTGTGCTCATAGAAACCAGTATGAGGCGACTGACAGAACCATACCATAAATCAAGCTGTTAATTTTGATTTGAATATGATTTAATAATAACCTGAAAGGCCAACTTGGAGCGGATCTGGCCGGCCACCTGGTGGATGATCTGGGCGTTGAGGCTGCCACTGTTGTCCATGTCGCCGACCACCACCGGGAAGGACTGGCCGGGAGAACGGAGACAGGTCAGCACACGTCAGACCAAGCAGCTCTCACAAGATAGGAAGCCCAAAGTCAACCCCAAATGGGAAAGGCTAGTGTCACAGTCGTTAGTTAATAGACCGCAATTACATAAGCGCTTTTAACCAAAGCCCTTTACAAGTTCTGCCTCAGGTTCAGGGGGGGACACCACAACACTTGGCTGGGAGGAGCCGGGATTCCAAACCGGCGACCTTCCGGTTGCCAGAGAAATTTATCAAACCGAGCTAGACAATATACCCAGTACTTATTATTCACAGTCAAAGTCAATATTTTTTTCCGTATAAGATACATTGCCTACATTATACTTTAAGCGTTACAATTAAGAGAAGATTATTGAGAAGATCTTTAGGACCAGATGAAAGAAGAAGGCCATCTCCATCATAATGGACCGCAACCACCCTGGGCTCCATCTCATCTTCCCCCTACAGTCCGGTCCCATTACGCAGCATCCGTACAGCAAGGACTACCAGGTTTAAGGACAGTTTGAACTACAGGCAGTGACCTACTGAACTGCTAGGGGTGCTGCCACTATCATAACATGGTCATTAACATTACACTATCATAACATGGTCATTAACATTACACTATCATAACATGGTCATTAACATTACACTATCATAACATGGTCATTAACATTACACTATCATAACATGTCATTAACATTACTCTATCATAACATGGTCATTAACATTACACTATCATAACATGTCATTAACATTACACTATCATAACATTGTCATTAACATTACTCTATCATAACATGGTCATTAACATTACACTATCATAACATTGTCATTAACATTACACTATCATAACATGTCATTAACATTACACTATCATAACATTGTCATTAACATTACTCTATCATAACATGGTCATTAACATTACACTATCATAACATGGTCATTAACATTACACTATTATAACATGGTCATTAACATTACACTATCATAACATTGTCATTAACATTACACTATCATAACATGTCATTAACATTACTCTATCATAACATGTCATTAACATTACACTATCATAACATGTCATTAACATTACACTATTATAACATGGTCATTAACATTACACTATCATAACATGGTCATTAACATTACACTATTATAACATGGTCATTAACATTACACTATCATAACATGTCATTAACATTACTCTATCATAACATGGTCATTAACATTACTCTATCATAACATGGTCATTAACATTACACTATTATAACATGTCATTAACATTACACTATTATAACATGGTCATTAACATTACACTTAGATACTTTGCTGGACTTTCTGGACTCATCAGTTACTGCACTGTACTGCACTGCAATGATGCTGCTGCACTACTGGCACTTTAAAAAGCTTTAAATGCTTTTTGCACAACTCAACACATGTTTATAGCATCCATCAGTGACTTTATTGTTCTTTTTATGTTCATTTTTTATTTGACTGTGTATAGTATTCGTATAGTATTGTGTTCTATAATTTCATACTGCGGGGGGGGGGGGGGGAATGGAGAGTTAGCATTCCATTGTACATTGGTTGCAAATGGCAAATACAATTCTTGAATCTTGAATCAAGTCTCCCCTGACCACCAGGTAAGAGCCAACAGGGTGAGTCTGGGTGTGAGCGGGTGTCAAAGGGACTATGAGTTACCTCGGCGGGGCCGGTCTGCTGGCTTCCAACGTAGGTGACCCCGAACCGGTAGCTGGAGTCATCTAGCGTGCTGAGCATCAGCGTGTGGTTCACCTGCACACACGTTCCAACACGCGCCTTCACATTACAGTCCTTTAGCACAGGGGTTCCCAACCTTTTTTGTGTCACGGACCGGCAGACACATGAAAAAAAAATCTGCGACCGTTGTCAATTTTCTAAATCAACCCCTGATTTAGCAGACCCTTTTTGTCCAAAGCGACTGAGAACATTACCGGTGGAAATACATTTTCACTTAATATATTGCATTTTTCTACTTTTTGATCTAATTCGTTTCCCCATCGACCCCGTGTCGTTTGTGTCTGAGACGTGGTCCCCAGATGAAGACGATAAGCCAACTACTGGGTTTTCAGCTAATGGGGGAACCTTTCATAAACAAACCCCCGTGAATGACCAGGAAGCGGTTATGAGAGAGAGCGAGAGAGAGCAAGAGAGAGAGAGAGAGAGCGAGCGAGAGAGAGGAACGGCACCGACCTGGAAGTGGTTACTGAGGCCCTTGTTCACCATGAGTCGGACCCCCTCCATCTGCACAGGAAACACCTCTGCAGGACAAGGGGACATGCACATGCTTACTACACAGTACTGTTCAACTAATGAAGCACACGTACGTTTAAAGATGTACATAACGTCCATTATTATTAGGAAGAGTTGAGGGCTCAACAGTGGCAACAATTGAGTGACATTTGAGACTATCGTGTGTGTGTGTGTGTGTGTGTGTGTAACAGGACACCCGCAGGGTATTCTAAACACCCAAAGCAAGCTTTAGGTCCCTCCCCACACCTTTAGGATATGCAAATAGCCACTTGTTGTTACATAACCCTTTCTAAGACGCAATGTACCAAACTCAACGACTATTTATTTAGCGGACGACTTGGCATAATTGCTTTAGTACCTTTACACCTTCGATGACACTCCTCGAAGGCCCCGGGGTTGGGCAGCGGCCTCTTGGCCTCCTGGTCGGAGGGTAGCACCGGGGACACCGAGGGCATGCCGAAGCCCGGCGGTACCGTCAGCCCCGGGGCGGCGGGGAGGGGGCTCCCGGGGAGGGGGCTCCCGGGGACCAGCGGAGGGGGGGCGGGGGAGCTGGCAGCCAAAACACTCCCCATCCTGAGACCAAACCAGGAGGCCAGGAGAGACAGCAGCAAGTAAGACAAGTGTCGTTGGATGAATGAATGGGTGGTTACTACCTACCTCTCTATACTTTACATATTTATTAATAAGATACCTGGTTACTGTACCTGCCATATATACATTTAAATCTCAACTGTTGATAGAACTGCTCCTACTCCTGTATATACATTTATATATACCATATATTTATACATGCTCATTTGTATATACATTTATATATATTTATCCTGCTTTCAATAACTGATCAGTACCTGTTAAATACTCACTTACCTGTATGTATATATACCTATTATTATGCTCATATCCCAGTTAATACCCAGTAGACTGTCTTTTAACCTGTAAATTGTATTACTATGTACTTTACTGCAACATTTGCACTCTGGTTAGAGATGCTAAATTATTTTCGCTGTACTGTATTTGTGCAATGACAATAAATTGGAATCTAATCTAATCTAACAAGGCAATGAATCACAAACAGCATCGGGTCCCCATCCATCCATTCATTCATTCATTCATTCATTTCAGAATATCAAAACTGATGACGGTTGCTCATTGGCGAATCAATAGCAAAACGGGTGAAGCGAGAGACTTGTTATGTTATGGACTTTCAAGCCACACTTTAATGAGCGACGATGATGTTGAGTTTAATAGTTTAAATAAATGTAATAAACCTGACTGAACCCAAAGCCCTGACTGGCCTTTAGCGTAGCTAAGCTAGTTCTCTGCTGGTCCTCGCCTATAGCGCCTGACAAACTCTCTCACGGGATGGACAAACACCGCTAGGCACTACATATAAAATGTATGTTCAGTCACAAAGTAGCGCTGAAATTGTATCGTTTATATATATTGATTTTCTTTAATAATACAACACAGAGCGAACATGAGATACTCACGTTGTAAATTACAGAGGACAGTACAGCCGGAAGTTATAATATGGAGCACCACAGAAGAAGAAGACGGGTCGACCCGCCTCCGTTGATATGCGTTTTGGATGCGACCGCTTGTGATTGGCCGAGAGGCTCCAAACGGTCAAAACTTTGGTTGGCTGGAAACACCCGTCAATCACCAAACCACGCCACCACCACCAGCAAGTCGGACACAGGCTGTTGTGTGATATAAAAAGGGTGTGGCTTGTGGAGCGAGTGAATTTCTATTGGCTGTTAAAACGCGTGGCGAACAGTACATTGCTCTTGGTTAGAGATGGGAGTGACGTAACGTATTTGGGGACACTTGATTGGTCGACTTTAAATACGCAAAGGATATACGTTTTTGAAGGTCGTTTGGAGCACGCGGGTCTCGGGTTCAACGTATTGTATGTACAACAGCCATTGGTGAAGGCATCGTTAACCCCAGAAGGACAAACAACAAATAACACATTAGTATTATTAACTAAGTTACTAACTGTTGTTGTAATTCATTCCTGCAATTTTGCATTTGTTGCAATTTGAGCACATATGTTGAGCTTGCTTGAACATTTTCACTGTACATTGTACACTGCACCATATATACATAAACCCGAATAAAAAAATATCTAAAACCGAATAAACATAAGACAGACATGGTTTTTTTTTTGGTTTAAGTTGCAATTTATTGAGATTCACTTGCACACAGCCTGCGTTCATTAGGATGTTGTTACAACAGCGGAGGCGAGTGAAGATCCTCTGCGGAAGTCACTGGAAAAACCCTGGCCTCACTTCAATTTAGAGGGAAAGTTAACAAAAAAAAAACTGCCAAATATGTGACAATATACAATTGTTGAAATGAATAAGTCAAGTCAATGCACCCAAAATAACATTTCCGATTGAGTGTCAGGTCATACAAGGGCAAACAAAAAAAATACATCAAAAGAAATGCATTTTCCCCCAGACTCTTCTGCCAAATTCAGAGTCCAAGACAACTTTCTTAAAAAAAAATTAAAAAAGGAATACTTGAAATAGTTTTTCCTCCTCAGCATCCGCTTTGCCAAACATGTTGAGGGTCTTCTTCCATTTAGACCTAATCTGGAGCGGTTTGTGACGAGGTCCAGGTCAACCTCACTAAACATTCAGAAATATTTAGTTCACTACCGGGGGAGTTTATACATGAGGCCGGATCCACTTCCGACTTGTCCAATTAAAAAATAAAATTAAAATAAAGAGCAATAGAAAACAGTTGCCAATTTGAATTCTGAATAATCTCCCATCCAAATGTTCTGCCATTACTCCCTCCCAACTATCATTTTTTTGACCCCCAGAAAATGCTATTTCCCATTTGTCCCCTTCCCTCCCTCCCTCCCTCCCACCCAAAGCAAGAACACCTGACTGCAACTGTAGCAGGATGTGTGACACGCGTCGCTACAGCCAATTAAAGCAACGTTCCAACTGCCACAACCCAAGGTCCTCGCTGAACACAAAACATTTTCCAACGATTTTTTTTCCTCCCAAAGTAAAACGCACCAAGGAGACGATGGAGTAAACAAACATGGATCAAAACAACAAAGTCCTCCCTTTAAGAAGAGGGACAACATCAGGTCAACATCCAGGAAAAACAACAAAAAATACTAAAACAAAAAAACTAAAACAAACCGCAGACGGGTGTGGAGGACGTTACGCTTCGCCACACCAACACACCAAAAGAGTCTCTTCCCCTCTCCCCCCATACAGCTGGACACAACTTCCAGAGAAAACACACACAGCCTTGAACACCCACCCCCCCCCCCCCCCGGGTGCACACACACATCTCCGGTGTTCACCAGCTGGTCCAAATGTGGCACATTGTTAAAAGCGCAGTGAAGTGTGAAGCCTCACTGCGCGTGAGGTGTGAAGCCTCAGAGAAGCCATGCAGTGGATGGTTTGTTATGGGGTTCAAAGCTGCATGTAGGTCCACCTCCAAGCAGACCCTGAAACCACAGGGTCTGCTTGGAGGAGGACACTTGGACAAAGACACACATACACAACTGACAAACACACACACACCTCGACACCACCTGTCACAATCAGTCATCTCTCCCCCCCCCCCCAAACACACAAGCATTTCTCACATTGACACACAGGCTAACACCTTAACATGTCATACCCACACACACACACATTTCCACACACACACTTTTTGGTTTTGCTTCAATGTAAATCCTGAAATTCTCCATTCAAAAAACAAAAAAACAAAAACAAAGGAAAAATCGAACTCCACCACCATGAAGCAAACATTCTCCCCCCCCCCTCCAATTGTAAACGACTTCTGTAACATCAATCATCATTTTACAATTGGTTTTCTAAACAAAAAAAACCGACTCCACTAAGTGATTCTCAACGGCTCCTATGAAGATTGCCTGTGTGGAATGGGTCACAGAGAGAGTGGGACGCCGGTGGGGCAATGGTGAAACACAGGTGACGGCGCTTCAGGGCCCGTTAGCCAAACTCTCCCATCTCTGGCTTTCTCCCCACCTCGCTAGCACTCCCTCAGAGATCCAGCAAAACATCTGAAGTACCACAGAGGCGGAGAGGGGAGGGGGGGAGGGAGGTAGGGAGGGGGGGGATGACGACAATGAAATAAACAAGCCCTGGTCGATGCTGGACTTTAACCTAACCCCATCCCACCCAGATCCCAGTGCTAAAAACAAGGATCAGTCACAGCTGCCTATTCAGTTGCTACAATTTCGCTTTCAGAGTAGATCCTTAAAAAGAAGGAGTCCCTCATAATGTTAAGGATTGCAAAACAAACAAAAGTGAAAAACAAACTAACAAAAAAAGCTCCAGGGAACAGGGTGTGTGAGGGAGGGAGACACAGATCAAACGCTCCCACGGCTTGCAGTGTTCATATAAACTAGTTTCTGCGATTCTTGGTGGGGGATGTTGACGTCTACATTGTTCTTCTAAACTGGGGTTTTTTTTGTGGTCCTTTACCAATTCTTGGTGGTCCCTGGGCCTGTGAAAGCCTTCTCACACAAAAACACAACACATCCCCCCCCACAAGACAAAACGTTTGGCAAGTTAAGGTTTTGACCAAGAAACAAAAAAAAGAATAATACTTAAATAAGGTTTGCAATGCTTTGTTTAAAAAATAAAAATGCTTAGAGCTTGGCCTTTCCGAAACAGGCTGCAAAGTATACATTGGCATCCAATACATTCACAGATTGAAATTGTACTGCTTGGGCTTAAAAACAAAAAAAAGATCTTGCCGAATCTCTCACACACACACACACACACACACACACACACACACACACACACACACACACACACACACACACACACACACACACACACACACACACACACACACACACACACACACACACACACACACACACACACACACACACACACACACACACCACACACACACACACACACACACACACACACACACACACACACACACACACACACACACACACACACACACACACACACACACACACACACACACACACACACACACACACACACACACACACACACACACACACACACACACACAGTTTTGCACCAAACCCAAGAACTCTTAATCATGGAATCGTCCTTAAAAAAAAACTAAATGTATTTAGTTGCTGTGGAGGGGTAAGCTTGTTATTCTGGCCACAGCTGCCCAGAACCGGTTCATTTAAGAGTTATATCATGCAGGTTCTTTGTATGTTGTCCAGACAGCCTGTCCTACAATGAGGGGATTCGACAATCCAACGTTTGAGCCAACATTTACTAAACTATTTATTTTACAATGGGAAAAGGGGGGGACCCTGAAACTGGAGGCCTATGCATATGAAGCCCCACTGAGACTCAGTGAGGAATAGTAGAGTCCGTGTGGATCGGCTCTTCTGTCTACAAGCAGTCCTTGTGTTTCTATCGGGGGGGGGGGGCCCACCGTCCTCCGTCTCTTTCCTCTCCCTCCCTCCATAGTGACAGGGAAAACACAGTCACAGACAATATTTTAAACAAAGCTGCCCTTACCTTATTGCGGGATCACGTTTAAAAAGACTGGTTCACATTCAGGTTGTTGTCTATTTATAAGTCCAGGAGTTTGAGCCATGCCGTTAACGCTGGGACACCGGTCCGCCATTTAGTTTGTCGCTTAAATAACTCTAGATTACTACAACTATGTGATTTGTGCTTTGTGCCTCGTGGCTGCGTTAACAAGTAGCAGTGGTGTGGGTTGAGAAACGGGACGAGAGATATAGAGCGAGAGAGAGAGAGAGAGAGTTTAGTTCATGAAGGTTTAAGTAAGGCACTTAAGTGACGACAGCAAGTTGAGGATGTGGGGGGAGGGGAGGGGGGGGGGGGGGTCTGGCTGGCACACCGTCGTAGTGTTAAAATAAAAGACGCCCCGTCGACGGACAGAATCTGTTCATACCGTGGGCCCCTCTCTCCTCTCCTTCCTGACGGGGTCATTTGCTTAAAATAAAACGATGGGTCGATTATAGCCTTGTTATTATGACGGCAACTCTGCAACACAAGCACATCTCTGCCACCTGTAGTCTCATTACCGCAACGCTGTTTTGCCAGCTCGTGAGCCAAGCCAGGATTTCGGGAAAAGACGCTTCGCAGTCACGCAAAATGTAGTCCTCGCCTCGTTCAGAAGACTCTTATTATTATTTTTTTTTAATCACCCGCGGGTTAGAGCTCAATGAACGCTGTAGTTTTGGACAAACTCTTTGGACAGCGCGCTTTTAACTTGACATCAACTCTACTCGGCGTTTTTAATGACACGCCGCACTCTGTTCAGGTTCGTGTGTGCGGACGTCGTACGAGCGTTCTGGAATAACGCCGCATTCGAGACTAAACCGGAAGATTAAAATGTCTTACGACACGCGCGGTCTGCTATGTTTTGGATTTGAAACGCACGCCTCGCGTTTTCTGAGGTTGTAAAAACAGGCGTGCCGGAGAAGAGACTGCGAGGGGGGGGGGGGGGGCAGATGGGTCACGGGCGGCTTTCGGGGGGGAGGGGGGGGGGAACGTAAAGTTCGGAAAAAAGGAACGATTAAGGGCTGTTTTTTGGGTCTGGTGCAAAACGTGGCTCGAGTTACGCACGGAGAGGAGAAAAATACAAAGTCTTTTTGCAGCTTCTTATTATGCTGAAAGAAAAAGTCAAAAAGCCTTGGCATCCGCCTGGTCTCCAGAGTCGTTGCTGAGGTTGTAGAATGTGAGGCCGATGGACAGTAGCCTGATGTTAGTGCAAAAGCCGGGCGAGTCCAACAGTCCTGGGACAAGAGAGAGACAAAGTCAGCGTCTCTGCTAGAACTGAAAGTAAACGTCAAACTGAAAGTCATACAACTAAAAGTCAAAGTCAACAACTAAAAGGTAAGCAATGACGATTAACACCAACTATGTAGAGTGCAACATTCAACAGAACAATCGCAGCTCTCTCTCTCTCTGCTCACCAAACTCTCAGTCTTGTTGCCGGGCGGACCGGTCGTCCACCTCCTCCACCAAGCAGTCCGTGTTTGCGGAGTGGAACTCTGCCACGTACAGGCTCTTGTCTATGCATGAGGGGATGGGCTTGATGTCGGTCATCAGCTGGTCCTCGATGGACTTCAGGTTGTAGCGGTCCTCCGAGGTGATCAGGTTGATGGCCAGGCCAAGGTGGCCAAATCTCCCTGAGTGAGCGAGAGACAGAACGACAAGGAGAGAGAGAGCGAGAGTGAAGGGAGATCCAGAGATGAGTGTGCGACAGGGGGAATACGAGAAACTCCATGCAACTGCTTATACTTTAAGGTCGGCGTTTGTCATTCTGTCGTTCCGTTTGTGGAGGCAACTCTACTATACTAAAATGTGAATTTCTCAAAATAGCAACTTTTTCCTTCTGGGGAAAAATCAATAAAGTTCAATTTAATCCCAGCTTAGCACAACAACACAAACCCAGGAAGACCAGCGGAGGGAGATGTGTCCTACCTGATCGTCCGATGCGGTGAAGGTACGTCTCTGCGTTCTTGGGGAAGTCAAAGTTGATCACCACGTTGACGGCCTGAATGTCAATGCCTCTGGTGAACAGGTCTGATGGAAGGACAAGAAGGTATGCCATGAAAATGCTGGTTGAATACAAATATTAATTTAAAATGCTCTAAAACTGTTTGGAGAGGGTGAGACACGTACCGGTGCTGACCAGATTTCTGCATAGTCCATTTCTGAAGTCGTGAAACACGCGGTTTCTGTACTCCTGAAAGAGACACGCATGATAATGTTAAATTGAACTTAAACTACAGACATTAAGAAGACGGGGCAACACAGAGGACCACCTCCTTAAGGACCCCACACCAATCACCAGGAAAAGGCGGTCTTCTCCCGATTAAAACAGCATTTAAAAAGTGACCCAATCAATCCACTAGCCCTGGTTATGGCTCGTACACTTGCCGCCCCCCCCCCCCTTACCTGCATCATCTTGGCGTGGATGTAGAAGCAGGAGTAGCCAAGCTGGGTGATCTTCTTGGCCAGCAGCTCTACTCTCTGGGTAGAGTTGCAGAATATGATGGACTGGTTGATCTGGAGCTGGAACCAAAATATATATATATATAAAATAATTAAATAATAAAGTAGGTGCAGAATGTGGGTGTTGGGGGGACTGGGAAGGAAAGCATTGGGATACATGCTTCCTTCATGATATGACGCTTATTACAGAGGAGGGAGGGAGGGAGGGATGAGTGGGACTGACCCTGGAGAAGAGCGTGTTGAGGCAGTGGACTTTTTGCCTCTCTGTGACGTAGGCATAGTACTGGGTGATGCCCTTCAGGGTCAGCTCCTCCATCAGGTTGATCTCATAGGGCTTCTGGAGGTGCTTGTTCTACGGGAGAGACACATAGGAAGAGGACCATTTGAGTAAGAGGAGAGGGGAATGGACAGATGGACAAGGATGGGGAAATGGATGAGAGCGATGGACACAAGAGGAGAGGGGATACAGAGACGTAGACCACAGAGAGGAGGAGCGGTGGTGGGGGGGGGACAGACACGCCTCATAGCAACCCTGGTTTGAGTCTGAACTGGGGTTCTGTACTATACAGTCTATAAACACCATTTTCCTTTTCCCACCACACTTAACTTTCACAGAAAAAAGCCAAAAGCCCATAAATACATTTTCTTAATCTTAATCTCCATCAGTTTTTTTTGGCTTCGTTATCAAAGTGGTTGGTTTTATTAGCGATGGAGAGCCCATGCCCAGGCGACAGCCCGGCCGAGGGCCGGTGGACCTAATGGACCTGGGCTGTGGGCCAGCAGCTCTGGGGCCCCCCCAGGCCCAGACCTCGGCTCACCATGAACTTCTGCACGCTGATGGGGAAGGTGGCGGAGTAGAGCAGGATCTGGCGGTTCTTGGCCAGGAAGCTGATTATGTCCTCGATGAGGACCACAAAGTCCTGGGACAGCAGCTTGTCAGCCTGGTGGGAGGAGAAGGAGGACATGTCAGGGGGAGAGAGAGAGGAGACGCTAACGCTCTTCGACAGGAGAGCGGAGATTAGCACTTATGATTATAGTCACCATCCATAATACCCCTTTGACAACAGCACTGGACTTTCTGCACTACACTTCACACTTTAGTGTTTAAAGTGTCGAATCATATGTACTGCAAGTATGTAAATGTGTGTGTATTGTTTTTGTAATTTTGGAAATTTTTGTTTGTGCACATCTTTAGAGCTGGAAATAACATTTCACTGTACATTGTACCTACATACATGTGACAAATCACAGCGAGAAATAATTATGGAGAACACTACACTATGTCCACATACATGGTGGTGTCTGGGTCGTGGGTGGACCAGGAATACAATAATAGTTAAGAATAGTCATTTTACATTATGTTAATTAAGATATTGAGCTGCAATTCCAATGCCACAGTAGCAGCAGAAAAGGACAACTTAATTTGAAGCATGAAGATTTACTATGTATATACTATACAATGTATATCCCTATTTATATATTAATCAAATGACAGATTTACTATGGAAATAAGAAAAGGATTGAATATTAGTACATTTTAATTAACTTGATCGGAGACTGGGGTTAAAAATAATTACATCAATTATTTTTTTTTTAAACACTCACCTCGTCCATCACCATCATCTGGACTCGATCCACCTTGGCCACGCCTTTCTTGATCAGGTCCAGGATCCTGCCGGGCGTGGCGATCACCACATGCACTGATGGATGAACACACACACACACACACCTTCAGCAGAGGGACCGGGGTAAAGACTACTGCAATGTGTGGACAATGCTTTTGGTGGAAGTTGAACACGACATTTGGTTGTAATCTTCATTATACGTAGCAGAAATGATCCACTCATATGTAGTTATTTTAATTAATGAATTGAAATAGTGTAGCCAGTTTTTTTGGTTGATGTATTAAAAAAAACCCAGACAAATAGGGTTTGATTCACTTTTATTTCGGCAAATCAGAACAGGCCTTTACCGGTCTCGTCCAGTCGCATGATGTCATCCCTCAGGTTGGTGCCGCCGGTGGTGGCCATCACCTTGACCCCGCCCATGTGCTTGCTGATCTGGATGCAGATCTGACTGACCTGCAGGGCAAGCTCCCTGGTGGGCACCATCACCATGGCTACAGGAGAGAGAGAGACAGAGACATGAAGAATAATTAACTGTTAAATTAACAGTTGGATGTATTGTGTTGGTACAAATCGGAGACAAACGGCCACAGCTGAACTTCTTTAGTGCTTAATTGGCTCTGGCCAATTAAACCTGTAAAGTACTCAATTAAATAAAGGTTTAAAACAAAGTGTGAATCCAAATCTGCTCCAAAACGACAAACCGGGGAGAAAACATAACCTCCTCCCACCTTTGATGGCGGAGGTAACAATAAAACATAAAAATATTAAAGCCATGACCATCAAAACGGGTCTAGTCCCAGGAGGTCTCACCCTGTATGAAGTCTTTCTTCAGGTCGATTCTCTCCAGCAGGGGGATCAGGTATGCGCCACTTTTCCCGGTGCCGTTCTTGGCGCGGGCCAGAATGTCTCGGCCGGACAACGCAATGGGGATGCTCTCCTCCTGGAAGAGACGCCAACTGTCAGCTTATGGTCCTGTTGGAGGAGAGCCCTTACTGGTGCTCTCATCCGCCAGCCAGTGTTTACACATTGGTTTTAGGTCCGCAGCTATGTCTAGCATTTGGATCACCGTCCACTCTGATCAAACTAAGCGTATCTTGAATGCGTGCGCTGTGACTCTAGATATGTTTAGGTGTTAGTCTTGGCTAAACTGTTTCAAGTCAACAGTTATTTGCCCATTTACCAGACTTTTGTTTCGTCTCCGAGGAAACAACATCACAGTCTGGAATGAGACTACCAACAACACTGTCTGGAATGGGAGAGCCTGGACCAAGAGTGGTCATCATTGAACCAGAGGGGGCGGCGGTTTTCTGCTGCTGTGTTACCTGGATAGGAGATGGTTTCTCCCAGCCCATCTCAAAGATGCCCATCAGGAGCTCTCGTTTCAGGCAGTAGTCCTCAAACTCATTGCCCTTGGTGGAGGTCACATCCTGGTAGGGACAGACGGAGAGAAATAGAGAGGTCAGCACAACAGGGCTCACATTTGGACTGAGCAACAGTGAGGAGGGGAGTTTCAATAGGGTCTGAGGATCTTTTTGCGCGAAGCTTATATCCAAAGCAACTTGTAGTGAATTCAGATACCTGCAGATAGGGGCATCTTGATTAGTAATTGGAATTTCACTCGACGAGAACCACTTAATAAAATAGTACTTTGTTCACTGGAGTGTAGGGCCCAACAATATGGTAAACTTTTTTACCCTTATCAAAGAGAATATTGCCTTATTTGAATATTGCACCATTGGCTACATCGTAATTTCAATGAATGGTTAAGCCCTACAGTAGAAGCTGGCTTAAAACGCCAATACTTGTTTACAAACAAGGCACGCCCACACCCACATACACACTTTGAGTAGTTTCTATTGTGGGTAAAACAGACAACAGGTGGGGGGACTCCCCGTGAGGAGACAGCATTCCGACGGAGTGCCAGGAAGGAACAGCTTGATCTCTACAAACCGAGTCAAACCGGTCTGGGAACTTCCCAACTCTGTGACCAATAGGGGCAGGCGGGAGCGAGGAAGGGGGGGGGTGGGCGGGAGAGAAGTGGTTACACTCACCGATGTTCTGACCCTGGTGTCTTTGGGGGGAAGATGGAGGTTTGTTTTCCAGTCGTCACCAAACTTGATGCCGCCGCCTTCCTGCGGGGGGCCCCCGGTCTTCTGCTGCAGGGCCACGGCCTTGCTCTGGAGCTGGGGCACCGATAGAAGCGTGCCGGGCGGTTTGGGCGGCCCCCGGAGCTGCCCGTTCTGTTTGCCGAGTCCCATGAGGACGGCCGTGGTGTTCTCCGTCTTAGCGACTGCCATTCTTATGTTGTTGTTTTTTGCGTTGTTTTGTTTTTGAGTTTATGTCTCACAAAGAGTCAACGTCTTTAACCTTTTTCTGGGGTGGGTTCCTTTAAAAAAAAAAAATCCTCTTCAAAAGTAGAAAAATTTACTAAAGCAATCTCACAATATTCTCTGCTTTTCTTCTCTTTTTTTGAGTCCAAAGCTTTACAATAGAAGTCAATTGATAGTATTTACACAAAGCTGCTTTGCTCAGGCCCCCCGTCGACAACAGAGTGACCAGCGCACACACAGGAAAACGTCTTTGTACAGCAGCTCTTCAAAATGAAGAGAAATGTGCATTCCCATGCATAAATATACCCGCACACGATATAGAAAATTATATGTGCGCAAGTATCAAAGGGCTTTAAGTCCTGAAATAGAACAACTAAGGCAATTAGAACCCGGGGGAATATCTTCTTCAATATAAACTTAAATACTTTACTCTGTTTCTATATTTAACAAGAATCGCTGTCTGTTGCCGTGAGTCCATCAAGAATTGCTCAAAATAGGATTGCAAAGTTTTTACAAATATTCCCGGAAAAAAAAACGTGTCATTTAGTTCGAGATTCTCCACTCGCCGAGTACGTTCCGCTCCGATGTGTGAAATCCTCCTGACATCAATAATGTGTGTATATATACAAAGGGTACGTTAGTCCAAAGCCACAACGATTCACACTCCCCCTATGGAGTCCTCTGTGCCTCTTTTCTTCAGATTGGCCCCTAGAGTCCCGTTGTGGTTCCGATTGGCCCCTGGAGTCCCGTTGTGATTTGCCCGGGGGGCCACAAGCCTTACATCCGAGTATCCGGGCAGATGTTTGCCTAATGATGCGGTCCTCCACCTGAATAGTCACCTGTCGCCGTGAACCAAGAGGGCAAAAGACAGTCAAATGAGGGGTCAATTCAGACTAAAATCATAAACCTCACCTGGGATTTAATGGCATTAACATTAAGTACATGTCGTACATGACAGATGGTTACAAGACACCTGAAAATGTATCACATACCATCTCTTCAAGAACCTCAATTATTTTTAGATCTTTTTTTATTTTTCCAGCATAAGTGACCACGCACACGATGTGCACTTTAATACAACATAAACACCACGACTACAATATCGAGGCTGAGCCGCATAACTACTACAGTTTCATAACAGACTTATGTGGTCAAATCGAGAATATTTAACCATTTATCTGGACAAAAATAAATAAAAAATAAGCAGTGAATTCCCCCCTCCCTCACAAAACATTACGTGTTGAGTCCTCCCATCGAATTGGATTTAGGCAAATACACAGTTGACACCGAGTAGGAGTTGTGTTTATACTGATTATGAGTGGTGGTGTGTGGACAGACTACCGAGAGTATTACCAAGACCCGCACAACAACACACTTCGTCAAACTAAGTCATGTGTGTGTATGTATGCGTGTGTGTCGCCCTTCACCGTCATATACACGGACTCTTCTAACACTGGCTTGCAACTGAACAATACTAATATTTGGACCCCATTATTTACTCACCATTGGCTTATCAACTGAGGCTAACAATGAACAGCTTGTTAGCCAAAACACCGAATGCTAAGCTAAAATAACGCGCAGCCAGATGGGTTGCAAATTAGCGCGTCGCTGCAAATGGTGTACAATATATCGTCTGTAAATAGTGAACTAGACGGGGTTAATTGTAATACAATTTTAGAGGAGCGGGTTCACCCAGGTGGATAGCGTGAAGCTTTAGCATCAAGCTAAGGTTATTGGAAGCGGGGGGGGGGGCTATCGCTAGCTGCTAGGTGGCTAACGACTCCCGCAATGTTTTTTTAAATATATTTACCGGTTCGAGCGCCCTCTGAACCCACCTCGTTGTTTCTCCAGGTGTTATTCGTGACACTCTGTCGGTGGACGGTCCGTTTCGCTCCTGAATTACTGTCAATTTGGTGGAAATGTGTTCGTCTTCTATTGTGTTTGCTCTCGCTAGCTAAACATGGTCGCCTTCTCTTCCTCGCGCCGCGTCACGTCTCGCCGCCTATGGATTTATCACATGCGGAGCGACGCGCTACTGCCTCCCACCGGCCGAACGGTGTCACTGCAGCACAGACTACTACCTAGTGCATCTTTTACTCAATATATAATAATAGCGAAAGGTAACCCTGCAAATGCCACATTTGAATATAAAAACATAACTCTGTATAATTGGTTGTACGCCCTTGTTTATTGCATGTTATTGTATTGCATGAGGGTAAACAGATACATGATGTCACCACACCACAGAGATGAAGGGGTTTCGGTAGTGTGAGACACAAGAATAACCGGAATAGTGTGAGAGTGACAGGTGATGACAGATATTCTCTCTCCTCTGTAACGATCCTAGTGAAGGTCTATGGTGCGCTGGATCCAGTCAGTAAACTGGCAGACCTGTGGATGAAGAGACATACAGTCAGAGAAAGACAGACACAGACTAATACTGGCCAATCAGCACACAGGTTGGCGTGAATTGATAATTTACACCATAGACTGTTCTTTAAAAACGTATATTTAGAACATTAAAAAAAAATATATATATATACTGATATTGATATATATATATATATATATATATAGCTATATATATATAGATATATAGATATATAAAATTGAAAACACACACATATATATATATATATATAAAAACAAAAATAAATAAAACATATATTAAATATATTGAAAAATAGGATATTTTTATAAATTTGTCAAACCCATATATGTCATTACGTTACAATACATAACATTACAGTCATTTAGCAGATGCTTTTGTCCAAAGCGACTTACTGTGTTCAAGAAAGGTAGGTAAGAGAACAACTCGTCACCAGAAGTCAAAATTTCTGTCAATCATCAGTTTAAGAAATATAATAAAAAAATAATAAATATAATATATATAAGTAATTCTCTTTCAGTGACATCTCTCAATATAAGCTTATGTTCATACAATATGTATTCATATTTTAAAAAAAAGCCTATGGTTTGCATTATTTGGCTTGGATAACGAAGGACACACGGACCTTGGCGTAGACTCCAGGCCTGTTCTCCTCAGCACAGCCCCACCCCCAGGACACCACGCCCTGGAGCTCTCCGTTACACACCAGAGGACCACCAGAATCTCCCTGGGGGGGGGGGGGGGGGGGTGGGGTGAACGGAATCAAATCAACACACACACTCAAGAAGGGGAACGCAATCAGGTTAAAACCTTTCAAAATAAAAGGTCCACCCAGGTTCGTAGTTTAGCTGCAAGGCGTGACATGGATGCACTTTGAATGCATAAGGATGTTTTTTTAATTTATACAGTATAGGCTACTGTATGTCAATGTAATATATATATATATATAATATAATATATATATATATATATATATATATATATATATATATATATATATATATATATAATATATATATATTAAGATTCAAGAATTGTATATACATGCAGTATACATACAGTATATACAGTATCTATATACAGTAAATATATATATATATATATCTCTCTATTTATGAGGACTCAAGGTCGGTTAGAATGTAAACTGTTATTTGTTTTTAACTGATTTTAACAGGATGACATATCTTAACTGACATATCTCCAAAACCGCATACCAGGAGACGCCAACAGCATTGAGCTAGCTGCCCTCCACCTGCCCTCCACTGTATGGTATATATACGTATATACAGTACGTGTGTCTCTCTAGAGAGTGACACTACAGCCCTACTTATATACCTGACAGGAGTCCTTGCCGCCCTCCAGGTAGCCGGCGCACATCATGGAGGAGGTGATCCTCTTGGGGTAGGACTTCTCACAGGCCTCCTGGGGCACGAGGGGCAGCTCCAGGCAGTGCAGGCACTTCAGACAGCCGACTGAAAACCACACAACACACAGGACAGCACAGTCAGAGGTCAAAGGTCACAAAATAAAGACATTATAATGCGATGTGTTCCCTTCTCCGTTTACAACAAATACGTTGTTCTTTCCTGACAGAGTGCAGGATAGGGAAAAATATAAATGAATACCTAGAATTATATTATATATATATTATATTTATATATTTTTTATTATTACAATTTGTTTTTAATATATATATTATAATTCTGGGTATTTCTTTTGTAAGTGTAAAAACAATGCAATATATATATATAAATAAAATGATGTAAATGTATATAATAATAAAAATTGGTGCAATGTACTATTATATTGGTCATCACCATTCTATTATTATTTTTCATAATTGTACGATTACAGGCTGTTGTGTACAACACACATTAAAGAGAAAGAGAACGAGAGAGAGAGACACAGACAGACAGACAGACGGACGGACGGACGGACGAACATGGGACATGGGAGAGACTCACAGGGACTCTGGGTGGCCCCCCAGCCAGAGACCAGGCACTGGGTGCCGGCCGGAGCGCAGGTCTTGGGCAGGGCCACGGGGCTCACGTACTGGTTGATCTCGGCGGGCGCGGCCAGCCGGATCAGCATGATGTCGTTGTTCATCTTGTAGCGGTCCCAGTCAGGGTGGACCACCACCTTCTCCACGGCGATGAACTGCTCGGGGCCGTCCTTGTAGCGGATGTGGTGCTCGCCCAGACGCACCTCCATGTTCCTGCCCTCTCTGGGCGGCGGCGCACGTCCAGCGGCCAGAGGAAAAAGACAAGGCATTGAGACTTATAATGTCTTATATAGTTTGTTTGTTTAGTTAAGGGTGGGGCACAGGGTTCCCCCTTGGCCGGTGCTACAGCGTTATTTTGAAAGCATGTGGCGATTTGCCTTTATTTCTATTTCATTTACAACAAAAAAAGTCGTTATTTTCATTTTGTTTTTAAATATTAAATGGGACAATACAAGACAATACTTCTGGATTTGTATATCATTGTTTCAATAAAAATACATCTGAGGAATAGTGAGATTTAGCATTGAAGTCTTGAACTCCTTTCTTTATTATTATTATCCGTTTTATTTCATGGATCCATGGAGGCCTAACTTTCTAATAAAGTGGTAGTTTTGAAGGGTGACCTTCAGTTAGTAAGCCTACGAATTGAAGAGAAAATATAATTAATACAGAAAAAATGATAAAAAAAAAGACGTAGGTCCGTGATGTCGGCTACTTTAAAAAAAAATGTAATAATAAATATAACTCATGAATGTAAAAGTTGTGAAATATATATATACTGAAGTTGTCAACATTGTCAGTCTATGGGCCTTATTCACTTAGCGGCCATCTTGGTTCTAAACGGCTATTCCGCATTCACTTCTCGCCAACCCAGCTAGCGTAGACCTAGAACCAACAACGGAGCCAAGATGGCCGCCAGGCGCAGCTGGACCTGTTAAGTGTTAACGGTGAACACTGACTTGTAGCAGTGGGCGGCGCTGACCACCCAGCGGCTGTTGATCAGAGTCCCGCCACAGAAGTGCCAGGCGTCGCTGAGGGACACCTGCCAGGGCACCGAGTGTTCAACGCACTCGTACCCGCCCACGATGCGGTCGTCCATACCCAGGCAGACTGTGGCAGGGCGAGATCGGACACACACGCACACGTGCGCACAGCGCACACACACACACACACACACACACACACACACACACACACACACACACACACACACACACACACACACACACACACACACACACACACACACACACACACACACACACACACACACACACACACACACACACACACAGAGGTTAGATGTCAAGTCAAGTCTAATCAATTTGATTTGTGTAGCCCTGAATCACTGACAGTTTCCAAGGGCTTCTCAGGCCTGAGGCGTATAGAAACCAACAGGTCTTTACAGTCTGACCCTTGAATGAAATCTTCATTAAATCTAAAACATGCCACAATCAAAGCATACTCATAACAAATACTAATCAATCAAACTAATCAAATGCAAAAATAAAAACAGTCGAAAGTGAATATTTTAAGTCATAAGTAAGGCAAACACACTCCTTTTAGAGGAGAGCTTGCACCTACAAGCGGCGAACAAACTAGGAATGGAACGATCAATCCAACAGGAGATGGGCCGGGTTTAGGGTCACACTCACCGCCAGTCAGCGCCAGCAGCAGAAAGCCAGAGAACATCATGGTGGCTGAAGAACACTAGAACCTTCTACAAAGGAACTCAGGGAAAACACACACCACCGCTTCTTTAAGTTCTATTTAAGTCCGAAATCTGTGGCACCGTCACCGTCAAAGGGCCAATCACACCGACGCTACGGAGGGATGTGTGTGTCCACCCTGTTAATGTCTGGGAATCTGAGCCAGACATCCAGGTGTGAGGTCGCATGGGATGCATGAGAAATGTCAAGGTGTGAGTATGGTACGTATAGATTTGCTTTATTTTTAGGCTTGGGGGGGGGGATATTATTTAGTTAATCTGATGGATGGTTGAAAGATTTTGCACCCTTAAATGTAAAGGAAAATCATCAATCAGTTGAATTCACAGATCTTGACAAAAATAAACACAGATCTTCAAAAAATGAATAATCTGTTATTCTGCATTTCTTCACGTAAACCAGAATGACGCAACATATTGTCCTGATACCTTACTGCTGCCACTTATTCATTTCCCCTTATCTTATTGACAGTATGTTCTACAGGAAAGAACATTGTGTAAATCATCGGGTACTAGACACTACACTAGAGGACACTAGAGGACTTTACTTCAACTACAGTTCTCCTTCAAGATCTAACATTTGTTTTTGCCTACAATGTACTATGGAATGCGTTCCACCTATTTCCTCCCACAGTATGAATTTCCTACAATTGAACACTATTTACTATACTATGTACTATGTATACTATGTACTATACTATACAGCACTTTACTATAACACTACTGTTCACAATACAGAACAATTAAGTGACTGATGGATGATGTGTTGTCATGTGTTGAATTGTGCAAAAAGCATTTAAACGCATTTTAAAGTGCCAGTAGTGCAGCAGCATCATGAATACAGTGCAGTGCAGAACAGTGCAGTAGCTGTAATGAGTCCAGAAAGTCCAACAAAAGTATGATAGTGTAAAGTTATATGGATGATGATGTTCTGATAGTGGCAGCGCTCCTAGCAGTTCAGTAAGTCACTGCCTGTGGATATAAAACCGGTATTCTGGATAATGCTGAACAGGCAACCGGAACGCAGGATCTCTGTCCGTCTTCTCAAGTCACACAAGATCAAGGTGAAAACAACAAACAAACAAACACACACACACAAACAAGCACAGACCGGACCAGACCTCTGCGTTTTGTTCAAGTCCAAGTTTAATATTTTAGTTTTATCAACACTTTCACATAAGTTAAACCGTTATAATCTTCACAGGCAGAAAAACAATCCACCGCTCCAGACCCAGGCTGCTGTGCTAGCTCATGTTGGTCAACAAGGAGAGACGAGAAGTGAACCAAACAGGTGTTTATATATTCATACAGTACGTGGTATTACTCCAGGACAGGTCAAACATGACCCGGTGGCTTTTGGTAATGCTGGTAAGGTAAAAACAAAAGCTCATGAGCATGGAGCATGGTCATAAGAGGTTAACAAGATTTAAATTAAAAAAAAGACAAAGTCAACTCGTAAGGCAACTCGGAACGACCCGCGGGAGAATGAAAGGTCAGGGGTCAACTTCCCTTCTAGGTAGGCTCGTTGTGCGAAGATAAGGGGGAGCCATTTCTCTCTGTCTGAGGAGGGCGGGGGGCCCCAGTCGGAGGGCGGGGGCCCCCAGTCGACACCTTGCCATTTCACTCGGCGAGCGTGCAAACAAAACGTCAAAGCAAAAAAACAACAATACAGTACTGCTCTGAACTCAAAAGACACAACGGCTCCGACAATTCGATAATATAAATCAGGACATTTTCCCCCGAAAGCCTGTTCTTGTCTTGGTTACTTTTAGGTACATTTTAGTTCTTCCACTAAGGGGTGAATTAGACATTTTATTGTAGTCCACGCCAATTTCACACGTATAGGCGACAAATTGAATTTTCTCTATTCTTCCTATTATATATTCATGATCGTTGTTCTTTGCATGAGAAGGACACGCAGGATGACTCCTATCCAGGGTTGCCTCGGTTGTACTTTGTACCAGTTGTGCTGACACCATGCGGCTCAGTGTCGGTGTGGATATCAAACTCACTGACTTTGTAAGTGCGGCCGCTTGCGGAGACACGCGGATGACGGACTCCTCTGCAGGAACACCGCCCGGATCTGCTGGACGCAAATGTCGGAGGCCACCTCCGTCTCCTTGGTGAGCTGCGACAGGCTGAGGAAGCCGTGGGGGAGGTCCTCGGCCACGGACAGGGTCACCGGTTGGCCCATGTCCCGCAGCTTCTTGGCGAACATCACAGAGTCGTCCAGCAGAGCGTCCAGCGCCGAGGCCTGCGTTGGGACACACGCGGAGAAAGACCCGGCCTCAAGAGACGCTCGGAGAGAAACTAGCGAGAGGAGAACCTGCTCAAACTAGAGGACCCTCAGTAGAGGGCATACCTCCGGCTCACCAAAACGTCCACTTTGCCCTATTTCTGAGGCTAAACCATCCCTCTAAGAGCAAACGTTGATAAAGAATGCTTCAAAGAATTCCTGGATCTGGATTTGTATCCCGATATTTCCCTAAATGTTCTTAAATCGTAATTGCCATTCCACCTAAACCCGCACCAAGTTTAAAGCAACTAAATTAGTAACTATGTTAAATATTACACAATATGTGCTTATTTTGCCCCATCTACCAAAGCTAAAGTAACCTTACAACCAAGTTTTGTCCAATTCCATACATAGCTTTTGGAGTTATCTTGCTAACAGACAAACAAACAAACAAAAAACAGATAAACAGGTCCGGTCCATCCTCGATGGCGGAGGCAACTATCAGAAGCCGGTTGGCTGCTCTGGGTGAACACGTCCACGCGTGATGTCACCACAGGGTCCGCTTCTAAGAAGTGCCTGACATGGCTCCTTCATGTCATGGTGAAACAGGAGACCTTCTTTACTCACCACGATGTGGACCGGAGGCAGCCCCCTCAGCAGCTCGTCGGGCGCCAGCAGCGGTGAGACAAAGGGGTTCTTGATGACGGGGCAGGCCGCCTGGAGGACGAACGCCAGACACTCGGAGCGCAAGGGCTGAAAGCCCTCTGGGTAATCCCTGCTCATCCCGTCGTCCTCGCCACAGCCCCCTCCGCTCCTCCTTTAAGAGTGAACACATTCAAGAGGTTGTTCTTTGCCCTGTGCAATGGAATGTTCACTTCTGCAGTATGACACAATACTTCTACATTATTATACTATACTACATTATACTAAACTATGGAATACTATACTTTACAATACTGTACTACAATTAACACTATATATTACCAACTATATACAATAGTATAGACTATGAACAACACTATATACAACCTACTATATACTATATTATAAACTAAAACTAAATAATTGGGTATAACTTTACTATCTACTATTAGTATAGACTATTGACAACACTATATACTACCTACTATATACTACATTATCAAGTGCCTTGGTTGTCCAGAAAAGTGCTATATGAAATTGAATGTATTATTATTATTATTATATACTATAATTGGGTATAAAAAGGTTAGACAAGAAGAAGTCTATTTCTTAGAGGCTGAATTTAAGAAAATTGTCAAAATCTTATACTGATCTTAAATTGAGCTCAGTTTGTCTAGGATAAAAAGGCTAGACAAAGATAAGACCTTATCGAGAATGTTCCTTCTCTCTGTGAGTAGGCACTGATTAAAGCTGGCTCCAATTCAAATAGGTGAGTTTTTGAGATAAAGTTAGCAATTTGCGCTAAGTTAGCAAAATGCGCTCAAGAGATGGTCTGACCACAGACCCATACATGATACACATGATACATAGCCTGGGCGGCTAGTGGGAATGACAGTTGTGTTCTGTTCTTCACATGACAATCAAGGCCTACAATAAAGATAGCGTCCATGACGCAGTAGGTCTTCCGGCCTCACTGTCAATTTTGGACAGTGTCACGGTATTAGTGGGTCATTTTTAGCAGGGAAGCCAAACATAATTGAAACCGATTGTGATCGATTGGGAAGAAGCATTTCTTTGATGAAAAATAGCTATTTAGTGATTACTCAAATCTGACTAAAATCGGAATAGAAGTTCTATGCACGCTATGCATGCTAGGTCTACCCAACTAACTGAATTGAGTGAAATTGAGTGAGATTTGAGGGACAATACAGATACAAATACAAAACCTGTATTTAATTAAAGTAAGACATACTATCATATGGTCAAACCAGTTATGCTTGTAAATCATGTAAATGTTCTAATGGCGAGCCAAACGAAAACCTCCCTGTCACGGTAAAACGGATGTTTATTTACTTTTCTCTTGCAAGCTTATTTTTCTCAGAAATGTTCTATCCTCAATGGACGAGCCTCCTCTTATACATACTATATATACACACTATAACGATAACGACACACTATTTATTTTATAGTATTGTTTTGAAAAATTATGAATTATGAAAAATTCATACTGCAGGAGAAAATGGGGAGTAAGGATTCCCCTTGTACTTGTTGCAAATGGACAATAAAGCAACTTGTCATGAAAAGAACAATAAAGTCTGATAAAAGCGACTGATGGGGGATACCTGAGGGGCGGGGCCAGCGCCAGCGGTGTTCGGCTGGGGCTGATGGCGTGGGTGGGGTCCAGGAAGGACTGGAGCCAGTTGGACGCCCCCTGGGTGAGGTCACTGAGCAGCATGGCCGTATCGCGGCCCAGGGCGCTCAGGCTCCCGCTGCCCACCACTGGCTGAACACCCTTGCAGATATTACCTGAGGAGGTGCACACACACACACACACACACACACACACACACACACACACACACACACACACACACACACACACACACACACACACACACACACACACACACACACACACACACACACACACACACACACACACACACACACACACACACACACACCAGATTAAGGCCGGATCATCAGATTAAGGTCATGCAGATCATTGTACATTTACATTTACATTTAGGGCATTTGGCAGACGCTTTTATCCAAAGCGACTTACAAGGTGTACATTAGTTGAAGCAGACAATAGCATAACACTGGGGTACGCAAACATATAAATACAGCAGTTCACAAGTATTCCTATTGACAAGATGAATAACACAATTTCGTACGCCAAACCTTTAAGATCCTATTTTGTTTGGTGGACTTTATAACACGTGTGTGTATTACACACCCCTGGGTGGATGTAAATCACCAAAGTGTGAACTTGCCTACGAAAGCACAGCTTACAAACAGAGCTACATACAAAGCACTAGTGTGTGTGTGTGTGTGTGTACACTACTGTTGTGTTCATGTTCACATCCACAAAGACACGCATACACACAGATTCAAACAACACCCCATCAAACACAGACAAGAGTCTATCTTCAACCCCTCGATGCTGCAAGCCCTTAAAACTATTTCAGGAATTGTACAAAATTAAGAACAAACTGATCCTGGCCGTTCAGCCAGTTCTTCCACTGCTGGCTAAACTAGGTGCTCATGAATTAATAAATATTTATAAATAAATAAAATTGATCTACTGTGGAGTGACTGTGTGGTCGGTGGCTGGCTAAAGCAGCCTCACCTGGTCCCAGTCAGACTGATTAGAGTCTGGTTGAAGCAGCCTCACCTGGCCCCAGTCAGACTGATTAGAGTCTGGTTGAAGCAGCCTCACCTGGCCCCAGTCAGACTGATTAGAGTCTGGTTGAAGCAGCCTCACCTGGCCCCAGTCAGACTGATTAGAGCCTGGTTAAAGCAGCCTCACCTGGCCCCAGTCTGACTGATTAGAGTCTGGTTGAAGCACCCGGCAGCATGCCGGGTGAGGCTGCACACCTATGGGTCCTCGACAATCAAGGCCCACAGGTTAAACCAGCCACCACACGCTCTAGCACGTTCCATCTGCTCTGATCACCAGTCATCTACAAACTCTGCAATAAACTAGTTTCCTCATCACCCTGTGTCCTCGGGAGGAGCCCGGAGAGGCTTGGGGCAGTGTTGTTCTGTTACAGCTACGTTCATATAAACTACTACGACAACAACAACAACAGGAGCTATTGTCGTCTTCATCCCACAGACCTGCGTATGCGTTGAGGCACTTGGCCAGCACCCCCAGGGGCAGCAGGGGGTCTATGAGCGTGAGGAGGCGGGAGGGCGAGGCGTCCGTGGTGAGCAAGGTGGCGGGGTAGGCGGCCATGATGCCGTCGGGGACCCGTATCCCCATGGAAACGGCCTTCATGGACACGGTGATGCAGAGGTTTCCGCCGGCGCTGTCCCCCGTCAGACACACGCGGTCTGCCGTGGAGCCTTTGGGCAAACGCACACGCACACACACACACTTCAAATTAAACCCAAGTGATATAGACATTGCATTTCCACACAACCTTTGCCCCTTTTGCAGTGATAAGGAAGGAGAGTCGTGCAGTTTGGTGCACCTTCCCTAATTAAAAGAATTAGGAGCTAAATTAACCATTAATATTGCCGAAAATAGCGACATTTCCAACTTTTAAAATAAGTAGTAAGTATAGTACATAAGTAAATAAATAAGTAGCGAAAAAGAAAAGTGTACATTTACCTTTTGAATGATTGAGGGCCCAAAAGAAGCGCACACCCATTCACACACACAGAAATATGCCATGCACTGAGGAAATACACACATGGAAATACATACACACACACACACACTGTTTCTGTTTCACTCACTTGTGAAACAGAAACACACACACACACACACACACACACACTGACCAAGGAGGTGTGCGTGTTTGAGGGCCCAGCAGTAGGCGTAGAAGCACTCCTCCAGGGCCCGTGGGAAGGGGGCCTCGGGGGCCAGGGAGTAGTCCACCGAGAGGATGGGGACCCTCAGCTCCTTGGACCAGCTCCTCAGGTAATACTGAGAGAGAGAGAGACCGGACTCAGGTAATACTGACGAGAGAGAGAGAGAGAGAGAGACCGGACTCAGGTAATACTGACAAGAGAGAGACCGGACTCAGGTAATACTGACGAGAGAGAGAGAGAGACCGGACTCAGGTAATACTGACAAGAGAGAGAGAGAGAGACCGGACTCAGTGGGGGACTCAGCACGGGTCTTGAAATTCTTCCGGGCTCTAAGACTCTGGTCTGTATGAACTCACCTCGTGGGACTTGGAGGTCTGGGCCACGAAGCCGCCCCCGTGGAAATGGATCATGAGCCAGGGGGAACGGGACTTCTTCTCCGACCAGGAAGAGATGCTCAGCCCGATAGGCGCGTCCTCCATGTCAGAGAAAGACAGCAGCTCATGAGTGTCCTACAGAGAGAGAGAGAGAGAGAGGAGGGGTGGACAGGAAGGAAGGAAGGAAGATCAACATTTTTAAAGAGCCCCTATTTTAAGTGTGAGTCCATTTTGAAATACATCCACTAGTGACATCGCAAGGGGGAGTGTCCACCTAGATATACGATAGATGGAAAGATACACCCCCTTGGTGGTCCGTACCAACTGGGCATGGCTGGCTTGGAGTTGATCCACCTATCGTCCATCGCCAATGGACACGGACACGGACACGGACACGGACACGGACACACACACACACACACACACACACACACACACACACACACACACACACACACACACACACACACACACACACACACACACACACACACACACACACACACACACACACACACACACACACACACACACACACACACACACACACACAGTGTACCTGTCCATCCCGGAGCTCATGGGAGATGAGGCGTGCGTGGACCGGGCCCGGCCCCGTGTGGGCCACCGGGGGGGACACGGTGGTGGAGAGGCGGGGGTCAGAGGTCAAGGGGAGACGCAGCGGCACCGGGGGCAGGGTCAGGGTCAGGTTTACGTTCACGGGGCTGGAGGTTATCCGGGAGAAACCCTGCACAGGAAACATGGATTAGAAATTAGAAAGATTATAGGAAATACATTGGGTACTACAACACTACATGTTTGAGTATATATATATATATATATATACACAACTGATATACAATTCTAATAACGTATGTGCTATTCTAATATATATATATATATATTCCTATAACATGTGCTATTCTAATATACATCACAATAACCTTTCATCCACAATGTTCATTTCTCATTAATAATTACACCATCAGTTGCATTACATCATCTACAACACTAGTGATTGGGCAAGCCCATCATGTGAGCCAATTGGGTGATGGGCTTGGGGGGGCTCTGATTGGACGAGAGCAGGCCCTGCCTACTGTAATAAGGCCGGACTCTGTGAGGTTCCAGAAGGACTTCCAGAACTGCAGGTCCAGGTTCTGTGTGATGCGTTCAAACTCCGCCCCCCTCTGCTCGGGGTCAATAACGTACTTCCCTGACGTGAGCAGGGACAGAGCGGCCATGCCTTCAACAAACAACAAATAAACAAAAATAATCAACATAATAAAAAACAAAAATCCACAGTCATAATAATAATAATAATAATAATAATACAAAATGTAAAGCAACAACAATAATACCAATCATAATACAAACGAGAAGAATAGTAATCATAAAAGAAGAAAAAAAATCGATAACTAATAAACAATATTAATAACAACTATACTCTGACTCATAAGAAGGTTATGGAGAAAGTTCCGGAAGCGGTTTCCATGGCTAAAGAACACCACACACACACACACACACACACACACACACACACACACACACACACACACACACACACACACACACACACACACACACACACACACACACACACACACACACACACACACACACACACACACACACACACACACACACACACACACACACACACACACACACACACACACACACACACACACAGGGACAGGGACACTGACCGATGCCCGACTGCTGTTTGCCGTAGGTCTCTCCGTAGGACACCATGCTAATGACCACCGTCTGGAGGAACGGACGCAGCGTGGGTGAGAACTAGCAACACAGCGGGGCAGAGAGGGAAACCAGTCATTGAGTTAAAAGTCATCGAATGGAATTCATGACCTCAGGGACTGGAGGTTAGGTTTGCACCACTGTTTGTCTGTTGGTCTGTTTATCTGTGAGTCTGTTTGTCTGTTTGTTTGTCTGTTTGTCCGTTTATCTGTGAGTTTGTTTTTTGGTCTGTTTATCTGTTTATCTGTTAGTCTGTTTGTTTGTTAGTCTGTTTGTTGGTTTGTCTGTCTGCTTGTTTGTCTTACGGTCTGTTTATCTGTTAGTCTGTTTGTACGGAATTGGGCAAAACTTGGTGGTTAGATTACTTATGGGCCAAGGAACAGTTGATTCTGTTTTGGCCAAGGTCCAGAGGACTTTTGAGTGTGGCGGCGGTGTGCCCCTCTACTGAGAGCCCCTCTAGTTAAGGTATGTAATTACGTGATAAAAACATCTACTATCTGTGTACTGTGGGCCGCATTGCCATCGTACAGCGAGCGTAAGGTCGGGCCTGAGAGACGCACCTGGAAGCCCAGGCAGCGGCCGTAGAAGCAGGCCTTGTGCATGGAGGTGTACTCCTGGACGAAGCGGCGGCTCATCTCCCCGTCGTACAGGGAGATGAGCTGGCCGTGGGCATTGTCGGCCAGCAGCCGCCGGGCCAGGTAGAGGAGGGCCCTCAGCTGGCACAGGGCACCGCAGTACGCCTCCAGCTCACAGGCGTTGTGCTCCGCCCGGAAGAAGGGCCCGCGGCAGTTAACCGCCACGTAGCGCGCCTTGTTGACGATGTGGAGCAGGCACGACAGGACCACCTGGGAGAGGGAAAGACAGAGGGGGAGAGACACAGAGAGAGAGAGACAGACAGACAGACATAAACAGAAACAGAAAGAGAGAGAAGACAGAGAGAGAGAAAGACGGAGAGAGAGAGAAAAGACAGACAGACAGAGGGAATACACAGACAGAGAGAGACAGACAGACAGACACCAAGACACAGAGAGAGAGAGAGAGAGAGAGAGAGAGAGAGAGAGAGAGAGAGAGAGAGAGAGAGAGAGAGAGAGAGAGAGAGAGAGAGAGAGAGAGAGAGAGAGAGAGAGAGAGAGAGAGAGAGAGAGAGAGAGAGAGAGAGAGAGAGAGAGAGAGAGAGAGAGAGAGAGAGAGAACAAACAGAAACAGAGAGAGTGTTATTCTTGTATTTGAGTAGGAGTCACACAGCATACATAGACACAGGTGACAGACACAGGACACACAACAGCACCCCCCCCCCCCCCCTCCCTACGATGACAAGGCAAAGCATCAGCCATCAACATATATATATATGCTGATGCTGACGACCACGACGGCGAGGACAACGACCGCCACGGTACCTTGACCAGCGTGCGGTAGCCGTTCCCCGGCGTCTGGGCGTCAAAGTCGTAGTGGTGGTAGACGGCCACGAAGCCTGACACCAAGGGCAGCAGCGCCCGGCCGTGCTCCTGGACCCGGGCCAGGGTGTCCACCAGCCGCTGGGCCACCGCGCCGTAGGGCAGGTTGGGAGACCCGCAGAGCGCCGCCGCGGTCTCCTCACACACGGCCTCCACCGTCACGAACACCGCCTTGAAATCCATGGCTGTGGTTTAAAAGGGGATGGGGACAGGGACGGGGAGAAGAGAGAGAGAGAGAGAGAGAGAGAGAGGAGAGAGAGAGAGAAGCATGATGACGGATATCTGACTCCTGGTTGACCTTTAACCGGTCCCTTCACACGTCTACACAACAGAGACATGTGATGTGCTGTATGTCAACGAACACACTGCCCCCTGTTCATTGACATATCTATCTCTCTCTCACTATCTATATATCTCGCCCCCTATCTCTCTCTCTCCCCTCTCTCTCTACCTCTCTCTTTCTACCCCTCTCTCTCTCTCTCTTTCCCCTCTCTCTCCCCTCACCCTCTCTCTCTCCCTCACTCCCCCCTCTCCCCCCTCACCCCTCCCCTCTCTCTTTCCAGGAGTGTCAACAAAGCCACCGCCGCGATCACCGTGACTACCTCGGACACGCCCTCATTCAACCTCACGAGATTAAACGCTGCTTATCTGCTTGCTCAAGGGGTTGAAGTTCTTGTGGACAACATGTGATACACGGTCTTCTTTACCAACCGGGGAAATGCTGTTACATGTCAAACACATGGCCAAACCATTTGGTGGTTCAGAATCTCCTATTGGCTTGTATGCAGTGTGTGACTAAACTACTTTCGACGAATAAATCAAAGTCAAAAAGGTGTGTCACCTGTAGCCCAATAGCCCAGAGCGGCTTGGAGCCTGACCTATGTCAATAAAGGCTGTTTAACTACTACTCAAGAGATGCCTTTTTAAAAACAGCACGACTACATCCACAGGGGGGGGGGGGGGGGGGGGGTAATTAGAGACAGATTCAATAGAGATTGTCCTGGAATCTGTGTGTCAGCGACACATGACAACACACACTGTTGTTCTGCTGGTCTATGGGGAGTCGCACTGTAAAATGTGACTTTGCTGTTGTTCCCAAACACACACTATATAGTTGAGGTGTGTGCCGTAGTATACACCCAACATCAACAACAACAACATCAACAAGCCCCCCCCCCCCCCGGGGTGGGATGTGACCAGAGGATGTTGACACAGGAAGGATTACATAAATGTCACATGAAAAAGGAGAGAAAAACAGAACACAACCGCCATTCCTATACACACCGACCACCAGGGTTATCATTGTACATGGGGGGGATGTGTCCCGAAGCAACATGTATGTATGTATGTATGTATGTATGTATGTATGTATGTATGTATGTATGTATGTATGTATGTATATAAAGTTAAGCAGATCACTTACCCTTGTGTCGGCTTATGCGGCTTGTCAACGGAGCGGTCACGTACTTCCTGTTGTGTTAGGACCGATGGCGGATAATAATAACCGTTATTAAATTATGAACCACCCGTGTTCTCACTGTGGGTCTTCTCTGTCATCTCTGACTTGTTCAACGCCGACATGTTCCCCCCCCCACCCGGCCCCCGGCCCCCACCGCCCGGTTTCGTTTCGTTTTCCTGCTGCCGGCCTGGCCCTGACCTGGCTTGGCGTGACGTCACGTGATCGTGACGTCACCCGAGCACCGCGCCTCGCCATTGGCTGTTAGGCACCACTCTAAGGAAACCCCCCCCGGCAGGCAGCAGGTCGCTGGGGTCCAATGACGTAAGAGAGAGAGAGAGAGAGAGAGAGAGAGAGAGAGAGAGAGAGAGAGAGAGAGAGAGAGAGAGAGAGAGAGAGAGAGAGAGAGAGAGAGAGAGAGAGAGAGAGAGAGAGAGAGAGAGAGAGAGAGAGAGAGAGAGAGAGATGGGGGGGAAAGGTCAGGTAGGCTGTTGTTTTACATTACATTACATTACATTACATTAAGCAGACGTGTTTGTCCAAAGTGACTTACAATAAGTGCATCAAAATGCAGGCAGGCAAGAGAACTACTAGTCACTCAATGTTTTATTGTAGGCCTACGGTCCATGTGTGCCATGTTATACAAAGTATATTCAAAGTATACCATAAAGTATATACACTTTATACCCTGAATACGTGTCTGGTTTGAGTACTTGAGCATTGGCCGAGTGCACTTAATTAGGTAAGTGGCTTACAATTAGTTCATTAAGACTCAAGTATACTATATATTTATTATCATGTGTGCTGTATGCATGTTTAACGATATTTTACTTGATTGGGTTACTTGGCGTTTTCATATATATTTTATCTTGGCAAATCATTTGTATAATCTTAATTTTCCATCAGTACAAATATATATAAACTATACCAACCATTAGTCCTGACAAAACCAGAAGAGTGTGGTGTAGGTCTAATAGTAGTTTTAAAAAAATAAAAAAATAAATACATTTTGACTAAATTATGATACGACGGGGTTTTCGTACAAGAGCAACAACGCTGATGGAGATCATCTACACTTTTTCCTCGCATTAATTATCTCTGTGCAAAAGATGAGAAGCAATCCTCGTTTCCACCAGAGGGGGGCGCTCGTCACCTAAATACATTTTAAACTACTGTTCGCCGATAGAGGGCAGTGCGGCTTTCTGTGAATGTGAATGAAGACTTCGTGCAACACTACAAGGGACACTAGCGTAGATTATGCAATACTATGTCATACAAATATTATACAATATGAAATTTACAGAGAACTGTACTGTATATGCACACCCAAAAGAGGCCTATGAATTGATAGTCACTCAATTCAAAGAAGAACAATGAAACTACCGTAGTATTTGTTTTGTGTCAAAGATAAGATATTATATATTTTTTATCGTTTTTTTTGTAACTCCTTGGTTTAACATACAGCCCTATATATAAACTGTACATACAAAGGGGTGGTTAGGTTTTAGGTTTTAGGCATCTCGTTTAACATCAACTGTAACAGCAACGGTTTCGGATAAAGGCGTTTTTCAGTGTCAAACACAAACCTTATGTTTGACAACGTAAGATGTGTCTAAAATGAAATAACGAAACTAAACAGATCCGGCTTGGTAAATGAGTAACGCCTAAGTCCGCATTACAGGAACGTGCAGGGTCATGATTGACATGGGCGGCTGAAATGACTGAACTTGTGGTTTAACCTAGCGCTATCTTTTGAAGCACTATGTACACTCATACCTATCTCATGTTGAGAAACGAGGAGTAAGCAATTGTGGATGAATCGATTGGTACGTCTTGCACGGATACAAAAAAGCCCCATGTCTGCACTTTACTTTCATTTGCCGGGCTTTTGACTTTTTGACTTTACTGTTGCTGACCTTTGAACTCTAGGGCTGCAGATCATGTTCTCTTCCCTTCAACGGACAAACTAAATATAGGCATGTCTTCTTGACTCTCCTAGGGTTTGTCAAACAGTTCTCAGGGACAGCGTTGGTGTGGAGTCTGGTGTGGCTGTTTGACTCTGACTGTGTGTGTGTGTGTGTGTGTGTGTGTGTGTGTCTGGACCGCTGTTCATTACAGACTAGACATGGCTGTAGCGTGTGTGTGTGTGTGTGTGTGTGTGAAAAAAACCGACACATGCACGCACACGCGTGCACACACACACGCACACGCGCACACACACACACACACACACACCCACACACATGCACACATGCACATAGACCCCCCCCCCCCCCCCTAGTATTTCTCTGTAAATAGTTAGACATGCAATTAGGCGTGGTTAAAGATGGAGGAAGGTCACGTTTGGGCACACGAGGCACATCCATTCCCCATACCTCCATGTTGATTAAACACAGGGCAGAGGGGTTGTGTGTCCTTCACCACGCTGCTACCCGTGGCCAGCTGCTCTCTCTCTCTCTCTCTCTCTCTCTCTCTCTCTCTCTCTCTCTCTCTCTCTCTCTCTCTCTCTCTCTCTCTCCACTCATTAGATATCCCTTAGCGGCCGACCGTCAACAAACCCTTGTGGCAAATGAACACAATTTGCCCGGTCACCTTCCCCCCCGAACGGCTACATTCAGACGCTAACGGCTGCCGCCTGTTTGTGGTGGGGTAAACTCTGTGGAGCGCTCCGTCTGTCCTCCTGTGTCGTGTTGTGTGGTAAATATTGTAATTGACCGCGGTGCTGTGTGTCTTATAAAGGGGTGGATTACATGGAAGCAGTTAAAGTAAGGTTTGATTATGTTAGGGTATATGATTTGTTATGGTATATGTTGTGTTACGTCTAGTTTAGATTTATGTGTGTTTCATTCATCCCAGAGGGGATATTCCGTTACATAAACTGCAGCACATTTTGTAACAAAATATAAAAATACATAATAATAATGAATGTATTATTATTAATTATACTGAAACGGCCTGGGGAAGGCTGTGATTGGGGACATTTGGACATTTGGCTCGGGAATGCCCCAAGTCACGGCAGGGGCAGGGAAACGGCACGGGTCCCGCATACTTCCCCGGTGTTACCCTTCACGAGAGGGGCCCAGGGGGGCAGCCAAGGAAACCAGGTGTCGTCTTCCTGAGAAGTCGAGGGAGACAAGGCCCGGGGGCCTATAGTGACCGCGGGGAGGGCCTCGATTGGGGACTCATGTTTTGTAGTGGTCAACGTGGACGGTAAACCATGCACAGCCCTAGTTGACTCGGGGTCGACAGTGACTTTGCTACGGGCAGACTTAGTGCCGAGCAATACACAGCTGGAGCCCACAACGGTACAGCTACACACGTTACGGGGGAGCTGGCACCGTTAAAGGGGAAGGTCACTGTAAGTTGTCGGTAGGAGGGTGGTATGGTGTGGGTAGCGGCAGTACCGGAACCCTGCATTCTGTGCCTGGACTTTTTGAAGGCTACCGGCTGTAGCCTAGACTAGAGCGGGGGTCGTAAGCTTCAGGGACTGGGGGCCCACCCTGGGTGGCCCCCCAGTCAGGCTGCGGGCGGCAGAGGTGAGGAATACGAAGACGGGGGCCAGCTGCGCCCCCTCCGGGCTCCTCGCCCAGGAGATACCCGGTCCGAAGGGTTCCCCCAACCGCACCCCCACCGAGAACCCTCCTGCCCCCAGCCAGTTACCGGGACCCCAGCCTGGGGGTGACGGACTACTACCACTGGCGCGACAGGAGGTGTGCGACCAAGCCGTGCTCAACCTGCTGCAAGCAGAAACCATCGAACCCTCCGACAGTCCATGGGCAGCCGCCGTCGTAATGGTCCCGAAGAAGCTGGGGGGTTGGCAGCGACAGGCCGGTGAACTTCACCCGAAATGACTCGTATCCCTTGCCCCGAATTGATGAGTCCCTGGACTTGGTCGTGGGCTCATCGTGGTTCTCCTCCTTTGACCTTCGCAGCGGGTACTACCAGGTGCCCCTGGCTCCCGAGGCGAGACCTAATGTGTAATGCCCCAGCAACCTTTGCCCGGCTGATGGACCAGGTGCTCGCCGGGGTTCCCCGTCAGCAGTGCGTGGTGTACCTGGACGACATCACTCAGGTTAGTGCTGGAAAGGGTCAGGGCCGCAGGTTTAAAGCTTCACCCAGATAAGTGCTACTTTATGCAGCGGGAGGTAGACCTTCTGGGCCACACAGTGGGTGCGGAGGGCATCAGTACCCTGAAGGACAAGGTGCGAGCAGTAGCAGACTGGCCCACCCCCCGTAACCAGACACAGCTGAAGAGCTTCTTGGGCCTGGCTTCCTACTACCGGCGTTTTGTACGGGGTTTTGCCTGCCTGGCAGCACCGCTGTTCCGTCTGCTGCAGAAAGACAGAGACTTTGAGTGGACGGAACAATGCCAAGAGGCCTTTAGCAGCCTGCAACGAGTCTTGTGCCAGGCACCGGTACTGGTCCCAGCGAACCCCTCCCTGCCCTTTCTCTTAGACACAGACGCTAGTGCCGTTGGAGTGGGGGGCGTGCTCTCGCAAGAGGGGCCTGAGGGAGAGCGGGTCATAGCCTATTTCAGTAGGGCGTTCAACAAGGTCGAGAGACGTTACTGCGTTACCCGCAGGGAGCTCCTGGCACTGATGTTGTCCATACGCCACTTCAAATACTACCTGTGCTGGCCCTCTTTCCGGTTGCGGACAGACCATGCCGCCCTCAAATGGCTCATGACCTTTAAGGAACTGGAGGGTCAGGTAGGCCAGTGGCTGGAGGAGCTCCAGGCCTTCAACTTCACCATGGAGTATAGGGCAGGCGCCCGCCACACCAACGCCAACGCGCTCTCTCGGCGGCCATGTTCTGCGGAGGGTTGCCGGTACTGTGACCGGAGGGAGGCGAGAGAGAGAGAGAGCTGCGGGACGAGGAGGAGGCAGGGCACTCCACCCCTCATGGGGAGGTGCTCTGTAGGGGGCTACAGATTGTCGGCCGAGCCGAGTGGAGGCAACAACAGGAGCAGGACCCGGACCTACAGCCGGTGCGGCATTGGGTGGAGGCGCAGCAGCGGCCTCCGTGGGAGACGGTGGCCCAGCTGTCGGCAAACACCAAGGGACTGTGGTCCAAGTTTGGGGCTCTGCGCCTGGGCCAAGCGGTCCTACAGAGGTCCTGGACCGAGCCAGCATCCGGGGAGGAGAGGTGGCAAACGGCGGTCCTCAAGGGCTTGCGGGCGGGAGTACTCGGAGCCATGCATGGAGCGGCCGGGTCGGGTAACTTCGGGGTCACCAAGACCCTTGGTCGCCTTCGCCAGGGCTGCTACTGGGGGCAGTGCAGGAGGGACGTAGAAGACTTCCGCCGCCACTGCGACCCCACAAAGGCCCGCCGGGACGCTCGCACGCCCCACTACTTCACCAAATGGCCAGAGGCGTACGCGCTGCCGGGCCAGGAGGCCACCACGGTGGCAGATGCCCTGGTGGAGGGAATGTTCTGCCGTTTTGGGGTACCAGAGACCCTACACAGTGACCAGGGAAGGAATTTCGAGTCCCGGGTGTTTACCGCTATGTGCGAGCGCCTGGGGATCCAGAAAACCTGTACCACCCCCTTGCGACTGCAGAGTGACGGGTTGGTGGAGAGATTCAACCGCACCCTGGGGCAACAGCTGGCCATCCTCACGTCATCACACCAGAGGGATTGGGACGACCATCTACCCTTGGTTCTCATGTCGTGCAGATCGGCGGCGCAAGAAAGCACCTCCTGCACGCCCGCTCTGCTCATGCTGGGCAGGGAGCATCGCACCCTGGCCGAGTTGGGCCGTTTGGTTGACCCCCTGACACCCTGCCTCCGGCCCCCGGCCCGAAGTATGCTAGCAGACTTCAGGATCGCCTGGTGTCGGCAGCTCCGGGCCGGAGTGAGGCAGAAAAGAAACTATGACGTGCGGGCAAAAGGGCGTAACTTTGAGGCTGGGGAGCTGGTGTGGATTTACAACCCACAGCGTTGGGGAGTCCGCTCCAATTGGGGTGTGATCGTTGGGGTGGGGTTACGTCCCCGGTCCCTCGGGGGCGAGGACCTTATTTGTGGGGGGGTATTGTAACAGCCTGGGGAAGGCTGTGATTGGGGGTGGGCCCGAGGGGAGTGGTTCCGGTTGGGCGGGAGTTTAGGGGTTGTTGTTCCGAGTAAAGTGTGTGTGTGTGTGTGTAAACTAGCTTGTTAGCTGACGGCTAAGGGCAATAAACTTGTGTTCACTATACTCCGTGTCCTTCAGCTCATTTCGCTACAATACGATTATTAATAATACATTGTAGCAGAGAAAGCTGCCACCAGCATAAAATGCGTACTTGAGGGCTCCTCGCGACGACAAGGACACAGGTTGATGAGGAATCAGGTTTATTGCAGAGTTTTTAATCACGGTGAACAGAGCAGAAGGTACATGCTAGAGCTCTCCTCCTCGAGTGTGTGTGGTGGAGGCTGCTTTAATCTGTGAGCCTTGATTAACAAGGACCCACAGGTGTGCAGCCTCACCAGCCAATCAGTCTAACTCAGGCCAGGCAAGGCTGCTTAAACCAGCCACCAACCACACACACACTTCACATACCCCCAACGCCAAATAGGCCTATATCACACTTCCTGCTTCCGGAGCCTTAAAAATCACAGAGCAGTGTACTCTTACTTCCGGTAGTTACCCCAGATACGTGACAAACTGTGTCCCCTCCTCTCCTCTCTGTTATTGTGGTGTACCGGCTGCTCAACGTCCTAACAAAGACAGCCCTACCTCAGTTTACACCATTTACCCAAAGACAAACTCCTCCGCAAGTCTTGTGTGAGGCTGATAAGGAGGATGAAGGTCCCTCGTTTCATGTTCTCAGGGGTAGCGCGTATGTCTGTAGTTCGCACTTTGACAAGGAGAGCATATACGTCTCGAAAAGTTGGCGGAATAGGCAAATAATGTCGGGTATGTGTGTGATTAAAAGCACTGGTCCTGACCCCCACACACACTCCATCTCTCATCCGAATAGAGCCACACAATGAAGGGTAAGTGTGTGATTAAAAGCAGTAGGGCTGGGCGATACGGACCAAAGCCCAGTATTTTTAGGCTGCATCGCGATATACGATATATATCGGTATTTTATACAAATTTGGTTTTAACTCAATGCCACAAGTATGTCACACGCACTTTTATTTTAAGATAACTCATATTCACAAGAATAACAGGCATTCCCTTTTAGAAAATATACAGCTGCACACTACATATTAACACGTAAATGAAAAGGTACATTGAAATAATCAAAATCCATCAAATAAATAGCCTATATTAAATACTTAGGCATACCTCTGCTCCTACACAAAATCGCCTTCGTTCTATGGCGATATATCCAGATAGAGCCACAAGACACAATGTCGGGGAATTGTATGATTCGGATTTAGACTTCTTCACTGTAGTGTTCATTCACTAGTTGAACCACATCATCTTGACCGACTTTTGGAAGGTTATGCAGCGATGTTGTCCAGCGATAACTGTCCTCCATGGTGAATGCCAAGGTGAATGCATTAACCGGAACTTGGGATACACTGCTTCAGCGATTTTTAACGGGTACTTCCGTCTTTCTAATCTAACGTGATATAGGCCTATTGAGGCTGGCGAAAATCCCAGCCCAGCCGAAACCTACAAAAAGAATCCTGAACCGGACTCTACACGGTTTTACAAGTTTTTAAAAAACAACCTCCAACCACATTGTCCGTACGCCCCCCCCCCCAGGGTGACCCGCCAACCCCCCCTCCCCCTCCTTAGTCTGAGAGACCGGAGGCCAGGGCTGCTGTCTGGACTGGCGATGAGTTTCTCTGGACTGGCAGTGGCTGGGTTGT
>CM051007.1:27974394-27981894 GCA_027704905.1 Muraenolepis orangiensis
TCCAATAAGCCTTTCTGCAGACCTGATGATTGCACTGCAGACGGTGTTTTATCCGTTTAGTGGCAGTGCCAACAAGGGGCAGTAATATCAGTAATGTAGTGAGTGCATGGGTGAGTCGGGGTGTGGTGCGTGTAAGTGATACTCTGAGGAACAAATAACCCCAAATGCACCAAAACGCAATGTCATGACCAGCTTGGAGGCGAGAGACGAACAATGGAGAAGCCAGTCCTGCCTCTTCCTCCTGACACACCTGATTAGGGTGTGTCTGATTGACAGGCTGTGGATGACACAGGTTAAATGAGATATTCAGGTATATCCCTGAGTTAACCTGTAGGAGAGGGATGGGGTTGTCACACATTCACCAAATCATACACACATTCAGCCATGCAAGGAGACAGCCAGCATGTCAGGAGCTGTTAGGGTTAGGGTGTCTTGCTCAAGGACAGCTTTTGCTAGGAGTAGCCGGGGGTTTCGAATCAGCAACACTCCGGTTGTGAGGCAACCACTGTACCGGGTGTGAGGCTACCTCCTGAACTACTGCCGCCCCCGTCTCTCTCGCTCTCTCCCTCTCCCTCTCCCTCTCTCTCTCTCTCTCTCTCTCTCTCTCTCTCTCGCTCTGTCTCAGGGACACATGCACGTACACATAGATTGACAAATGCGAACACACACTCACACCCACACCCACACACACACACACACACACACACACACACACACACACACACACACACACACCACACACACACACACACACACACACACACACACACACCACACACACACACACACACACACTCAAGGACGACGATCAAAGCCTTAATCACAGAAAAAAATGAAACACCTCCCAAAGAAACCCATTCTTGCAACACGTCACGCATCAACTAAGTAACTACTTGGCGTTCTAATAAAGTTTAAAATAGCCAACTATACACACACAGACAATGGCCTTGCTGGAATGTCGCCATTTCAGATTAAAACAAGACCGCAGCAAAGCGATGAGTGATTTGGTGTTTATTTTTTAAAGATGGGCCGACTCATCAGATGTCTTTGTGGTGTTATCAGCAGCTGAGCACCGTGGTTCTGAACAGTTCTGCCCCCCCCACCCGCCCTGACCTGACCTGAGACACACAGCTGGAGGGGAGAGAGACACACAGGCAATATATATACAGACATGAGGGATGAGAGCGAGAGAGCAAAGGACAGACTGAGAGAGAGAGAGAGAGAGAGAGAGCGAGAGAGAGAGAGAGAGAGAGAGAGAGAGAGAGAGAGAGAGAGAGAGAGAGAGAGAGAGAGAGAGAGAGAGAGAGAGAGAGACAGAGAGACAGACAGACAGACAGACAGACAGACAGACAGACAGACAGACAGACAGACAGAGGGAGAGATTGGGGGAGGGAAAGAGACATCGAGAGACAGACAGACAGAGGGAGAGGGGGGGGAGAGAGAGAAAGAGAGAGCGAGACAGCGAGAGAGAGAGAGAAAGAGGGGGGGGGAGAGAGAGACTGGAGAAGCACTTATTGGCCGAGTCCCTTTGAACCCACCGCTTGTCTCCATCCGAGGTCACCTTGAGGGACTCTTAAAGGTCACGGCGAGGTCAGTCAACCAATCAAGAGATCCCTGCTCCTAAAACACGTTCATTTCCATTGCTCCACTGATCGACTTATCGCTGAGCAGAATGGCGGTACGCGCGTTGGGGTGGCTCCTGGGGGCAGCCCTGGTGGCTTGCTCAAGGGCAGGCGGGGGCGCGTCTGACCTGGAGGGAATGCCCGCCGCGGTGTCGTCGAACCGGCACGAGGTGATGACTCCCTTCCTGGTGGCTCTGTGGATCTTGGTGGCCGGCGTGGGGAAGATGGGTAGGTGGGGGGGGGGGGGGGGGGTGGGGGGGGGTAGATGGTGTGTGTGTGTTTTCGTTGATCCGTCATCAATTCCGAGTGTGGTTCACATTTTTCGTGAAATTGTTTCTGAGAAAATACGTTAGGATTAGAACAGTGGTAATGTCTGCTATCTACCTGAAGGCTTTCTTAAAGAAGCAGCTACAACATATAGTAGTAATAGTTGTTGTTGTAGTGCATTGTAAGTGGTAGTGATGTTTATCTTATCGCAGGTTAGATTTAGTTTGGTTTGTTTAATCCCAGGAGAGATAACGTTGCCAGAGCAGTAATATTATTAACAATAATAAGGTAACGAAGGGGAAGGTTTGTTTCGTACGCGATTTTTGAGAATTGGGTAATATGATGCGTTATCAGGGGAAATGTGATAAGGTGAGGCCTTAGAGTCTATTTATGTCTATTTATCTCTATCTATCTATCTTTCAATCCGTCTGTCTTTCTAAAAATCGATCTATCTCTGTCTGTCTGTCTGTCTGTCTGTCTATCTATCTATCTATCTATCTATTTATCTAAATATCTATCTACTACTTTGTAGTGGTGAGAAATACCATTATGTTATTATTTAACTAGTTAATATAACTTGAACTTCACAAGACAAAACACAGTAGGCCCTTTGCCAAACAATTTTGACACAATGTTTTTGACATGGTTTATATTCGATGTATCATTTATTCACTATGATTATGACACAACAGTCACAATAATGTGTTATAGATAGCCTTAGTATAACAGTAGCCAAGAGTAGCTACAATCAGCATTATCGTGATGTCCCAAAATAACCATTTATTTATACTTACTGCACATTCCATCGCTTGGAGGAAGCCACTTTCACTTCAAGATTTTCACATTAAGAGTTTATTTTTGACCTTAACATATGATAATGTTGTTACAATTGTATTTTAGTTACAATCTTAAAAATCGTATATATATTAAACAACGCAGCGGTTATAGGTAGTATCGGCTACAATACTTTCGGAGAACAAAAATCGGAACGTGGATGCAGTCATGCAGACGGTGGAGAAAGGGAAATAGTATGATCTTTATCAACTTCACACGCATTGTTGACATACTAAAGACACAAGTAAATATTTCCCCGTCCACAGCTACGAGCGCACGTTTTTTTTCGACACGCTTATCGGAAGAAGTGTCGCAAAAGTCACGTTGGTCCGTTGCGTTGTTAGGCGAGAAAGCACGTAAGGGGAAGTTGCGGTGATCGATTGGAGAGGTTGTAATCAGTTGTAATCAGTAGTAATCACTGTAGCGCAAATTGATTTGAGTAAATGTTGAATGACAATGTTTGCAGCGGTCATCCACACATTTGTGAATATTTTTAGTCTGTGACTTTAAATTCATAAAACACATGTGTGTTAATATTTTATATGAGTGAACATTTTTGTACAAGCTGTAATCTGTGTGTGTGTGTGTGTGTGGGAATTTTTGTATACATTCAAGTTCTGATTTGTGTTCTCACGTCCTATTCTCCAAGTTCTCACATTAAGTCAGCAAGTGCTTGAATTTTGCAACATATTAAACTTCACATGATGCACTCATTAGCCTATAGCTCTACTGGTTAGCCAGGCTATTTGTTTATCTTGGCTTTTAAATAACTCTCTCTCTCGCCTCTCTGGTGAGTCTATAACCAATATGTAACTCCTTCAAGATTCCTTCCACAAAACGTTTGCAGGGCACACACACGCACACGCACACAAACACACACATACACATACACACACGCACACACACACACACACAGTGTTTTCTTATGAGTTTAACAGTTTACCAAAGACTATATCAACACAGCTATGGAACATTTCCAAACCCAACTTAATCTGTAACCCAACGCACCCTCAGAATAAATCAAGGGAACAAAAAAAGCCCCATCAAAATCTCCTTGATTCAAGTGTGTTATACAAAGCAATACAATGAGGTTGATAGCTGTTATCACACACGTTTGAAATGATTAGGCCTCCATATAGATAGACTGCCTTTTGTAAAGCGATTTTATCCAAAGCACTTTAAAGTCATGCCTCACATTCATATATCCATCAACATAAAGGAGCAGAGGCGTCCTGCTGAAGGACACCTCTGCAGTTTTTGTAACTAGGAGCCGGGGGATCGAACCAGCGAACGTCCGGTTGTGAGGCGACTGCTCTATCCCCTGAGCCACTGTCAGCCCACAGTCTCAGTCTGCTTCAGGCAGAGGTAACTCAGAGGCAGCAATCAAATCCGTAGGCATAGACGGTGCACATTTAGAAGGCCACAGATTGTAGATTAAAAACAAACCAATGTCTAGCCAAGGAGAACAGTCTGGATGATGTAGGGCTATGGGTTCATTCCTCTTCCTATACACGTGTCACAGGACGTGTCACAGGCATACCTGTTAATTATACACCAGCAGCAGCGGTTGTAGTCTACGACTTGTGGCCAGCATAGCAGTTGATCATTGGCAAGTGTTACGGATACATGTGTACCAAGGACCAGGTGTGCAGCCTTAGCAGCCCTAGACTCTAATCAGTCTAACTAGGGGCCAAGTGAGGCTGCTTCACCCAGACTCTAATCAGTCTGACTGCGGCCAGATGAGGCTGCTTCAACCAGACTCTAATCAGTCTGACAGGGGCCAGATGAGGCTGCTTCAACCAGACTCTAATCAGTCTGACTGGGGGCCAGGTGAGGCTGCTTACCCAGACTCTAATCAGTCTGACTGGGGCCAAGTGAGGCTGCTTCAACCAGACTCTATCAGTCTGATGGGGCCAGGGGAGGCTGCTTAAACTCTAATCAGTCTGACTGGGGCCAGGTGAGGCTGCTTCAACCAGACTCTAATCAGTCTGACTGGGGCCAGGTGAGGCTGCTTCAACCAGACTCTAATCAGTCTGACTGGGGCCAGGTGAGGCTGTTTCAACCAGACTCTAATCAGTCTGACTGGGGCCAGGTGAGGCTGCTTCAACCAGACTCTCATCAGTCTGACTGGGGCCAGGTGAGGCTGTTTCAACCAGACTCTCATCAGTCTGACTGGGGCCAGGTGAGGCTGCTTCAACCAGACTCTAATCAGTCTGACTGAGGCCAGGTGAGGCTGCTTTAATCAGTCTGACTGGGACAGACTGACCGTGAACTACAGGAAGCAGAGAGGAGAGCACAGCCCTATCTCCATCGACGGCGTTGCAGTAGAGAGGGTCAGCAGCTTCAAGTTCTTCGGCGTGCACATCTCCGAGGACCTCACATGGTCCACGCACACCACACACGTGGTGAAAAGGGCCCAACAACGCCTGTATTTCCTCAGGCGTCTGAGGAAATTCAGCATGGGCCCCCGCATCCTGAGAACATTCTATACCGGCACCATCGAGAGTGTTCTTACAGAGTGTTCTTACAGAGTGTTCTTACAGGGTGTATCACTGCCTGGTACGGGAACTGCACCGCACTCGAGCGCAGAGCGCTTCAAAGGGTGGTGCGGACGGCCCAGTATATCGTTGGAGGTGAGCTCCCCTCCCTCCTGGTTATATACACAGCGGTGCGTGGCCAAGGCCAAACGCATCATAAAAGACAATGCCCACCCAGCCACCAACTGTATTCACTGTTACCGTCAGGCAGGCGATACCGCAGTATCAAGTGCCGTACAAATAGACTTAGAGATAGCTTCCACAGTCAGGCCATCAGGCTGCTTAACAAGGGCGTATAGCATATAACAATGTATATTTTATTACATTGATTTATATGTACATATTGCTCTTTTCTGTGCCGATATATTGCATTTTATAAATTGCATTTTTATTTATATTTTTGAACTTTTATTCTATTCTGTTTTATTCTATTTTTATAACTGCTGTCTGTCGTCGGGTTTTGCACATAAGATTTTCACTCACTGCTTTATACTTGTGTAAACTGTGAAGTGACAATAAACTTGACTTGACTTGACTTTAACCAGACCCTAATCAGTCTGACTGGAGGCCAGGTCGGCCACCAACCACCACACGCTTCACAGCTCTCATCCGTCCCCTCCCCTCTCCTCCCGCAGTCATCGAGGCCAACCACCACGTGACCAACTACGTCCCGGAGAGCGCGCTGCTCATCTGCATCGGCTTCCTGCTGGGCGGCGTGATATGGGGCGCGGACAAGGTGCAGACCTTCACCCTCACGCCCACGGTCTTCTTCTTCTACCTGCTGCCCCAGATCATCCTGGACGCCGGCTACACCATGCCCAACAAGCTGTTCTTCAGCAACCTGGGCGCCATCCTGGTCTACGCCATCATCGGCACATGCTGGAACGCCGCCTCCGTGGGCCTCTCGCTGTGGGGCTGTCACCTGGGGGGAGCCATGGGTACGAGAGGCAGTGACTCTCTGGTTCTCTGTCGGTCTCTCTCTCCGTCTCTCTGTCGGTCTCTCTGTCGGTCTCTCTGTCTCTCTGTCTCTCTGTCTCTCTGTCTCTCTCTCTCTCTCTCTCTCTCTCTCTCTCTCTCTCTCTCTCTCTCTCTCTCTTTTTCTTTCTCTCCCTTGGCGGACATCTGGGATCAAACCCAATACAAGATATTTATAAGTACATTGGAATGCTTGCTCCCTATTCCCTCCCACAGTATACACATCTCCAAAAACAATACCATAACAATAATATATACAATCAGAATAAAAATGAACAAAAAGAGAGTCCCCCTCCTCCTCCTCTTTCTTCTCCCCCTCCTACTCTTCCTCTTCCTCCTCCTCCTCCCCCCTCCTCCTTCTCCTCCCCCCTCCTCCTCCTCCTCTTCCCCCTCCTCCTCCTCTTTCTTCTCCCCCTCCTACTCTTCCTTTTCCTCCTCCACCTCCCCCTCCTCCTCCTCCCCCCCTCTTCCTCCTCCTACTCCTCCTTTTCCCCCTCCTACTCTTCCTCCTCCTCCTCCTCCTCCTCCTACTCTTCCTCCACCTTCTCTTTCTCCTCCTCCTCCTTCTCCCTCTCCTCCTACTCCTCCCCCCCTCCTCTTCCTCCTCCCCTTTCTCCTCTTCCTCCCCCCTCTTCCTACTCCTCCTCCTCTTCCTCCTCCTCCTCCTTCTCCCTCTCCTCCTCCTCTTCCTCCTCCTCCCCTCCCTCCTCCTCCTCCTCTTTCTCCTCTTTCTCCTCCTCCTCCTCCTCCTCCTCGACTCATTACACCTGTCCTTACAAACAGACAACAGCGAGAGGAGGAACCATGTTCCACGGGTGTGAAGTGATGACTGACTTTGACTCCTAGCCCCCTGTTGCGTTGGTTTCATTCAGTTATATTTTGTTTATACTAGTTTAGTTTAGTTTAGTTTGTTGTTATTTAGTTTTTAGGTATTAGTATATTTGTGTGTGCATTTATCCCCCCACCCTGTTTCAACTGTTGAAAACCTTAATTTCCCTCGGGGTAAACAAAGTCATGTTGAGTGTTGAGTGTTGAGTGTTGAATGTTGAACAGGCGACCTGGACATCGGCCTGCTGCAGTACCTGCTGTTCGGCAGCCTGATCGCGGCCGTGGACCCGGTGGCCGTGCTGGCCGTGTTCGAGGAGGTGCACGTCAACGAGGTGCTGTTCGTCATGGTGTTCGGGGAGTCGCTGCTCAACGACGGCGTCACCGTGGTGGGTGGGGCTTGTTGTTGTCCCCATGTTGTGACGCTCGTCTCTGCTCCT
>CM051007.1:27984394-28074394 GCA_027704905.1 Muraenolepis orangiensis
TACTGTACTGAACGTGTGCCCCCCCCCCCCTCTCCCCTCGTGTGGACGTACTGTACTGAACGTGTGCCCCCCCCCCCCTCTCCCCTCGTGTGGACGTACTGTACTGAACGTGTGCCCCCCCCCCCCCCCTCTCCCCTCGTGTGGACGTACTGTACTGAACGTGTGCCCCCCCCCCCTCTCCCCTCGTGTGGACGTACTGTACTGAACGTGTGCCCCCCCCCCCCCTCTCCCCTCGTGTGGACGTACTGTACTGAACGTGTGCCCCCCCCCCCCCCCCTCTCCCCTCGTGTGGACGTACTGTACTGAACGTGTGCCCCCCCCCCCCTCTCCCCTCGTGTGGACGTACTGTACTGAACGTGTGCCCCCCCCCCCCCCCTCTCCCCTCGTGTGGACGTACTGTACTGAACGTGTGCCCCCCCCCCCTCTCCCCTCGTGTGGACGTACTGTACTGAACGTGTGCCCCCCCCCCCTCTCCCCTCGTGTGGACTTACTGTACTGAACGTGTGCCCCCCCCCCCCTCTCCCCTCGTGTGGACGTACTGTACTGAACGTGTGCCCCCCCCCCCCCCCTCTCCCCTCAGGTGTGGACGTACTGTACTGAACGTGTGCCCCCCCCCCCCCCCCCCCTCTCCCCTCAGGTGTGTTTTTCCTCACCTGGATCCTCAACAAGTTCCGCCTGGTGCCCGTGGAGTTCATCGACCAGATCATCATGAGCTACGGCGGCCTGCGGGGGGCGGTGGCGTACGGTCTGGCCGTGATGCTGGACGGCAACAAGGTGAAGGAGAAGAACCTCATGGTGTCCACCACGCTGATCGTGGTCTACTTCACCGTCATCCTCCAGGTAAACCACCGTCATCCTCCAGGTGAACCACCGTCATCCTCCAGGTGAACCACCCGCCCAGGGGGCGGACCTTTGGGTTGACCCAAAATCAGAGTCAACAAAACTGTCTAGCGCTCAAAACACTCAATACAAAAATATATATCATGCACAAAGAAAAATAAACTAAACTAAATAAACGGTTATAATATATTATACATATATTATATTATATATTAATATATTTTATATTATAAATAAAAGGTTAGAAAATTGCGATAAATAAAGATTCAATATTGAATATATACATATTGATCTATTTTGGTTAAAGGCACTGTGAGTTAAGAGCAATGTTGTTGGGTGTCAGAGAGACGGTTGGTTAGAAACGTCCCAGCTCCCTCAGTGAGTGAAATGCTCCATGATGGATCCTATGGGCTCTGGTTACCTGCGCCCGCCTCTGTCGGAGGTTTTCGGACCAATCAGGGCATCTCCCCTGCTCTTTTCTGCTCTTTCTCTTTCAAAGCCTTGAATTTGACTGACAGCACCTTTTAAAGCAAGACATATCCTTACACACACTTAAGTAATGTACAGTACTGAAATGTAAACTCCAAAAAACAGTACTCTCTCTCCGTCTCTCTCTCTCTCTCTCTCTCTCTCTCTCTCTCCCACTGTGTGTCTCTCTCTGTCTCTCTCTCTCTCTCTCTCTCTGTGTCTCTCTCTCTCTGTCTAGTCATGAGGGACAAGTGAGTCCTAGCCTAACACACACTTTACAGTCAATAACATGAGGAGGGTGTTTGCAGGGCGCCACCATGAAGCCGCTGGTGAACTGGCTGAAGGTCAAGAGAGCCGCCAGCACGGAAATCACCCTGATAGAAAAAGTGCAGAACAAGGTAATAGAATACAGAATAGAACACATACAAATACATATTTAATAATACAGACCTAGCACATACATATATACGTATATATAAATATATATACAGTATATACACGCTAGGTGATGTGACTCTTCACACTACAGGTGTTTGACCACATGCTGGTGTCCATCGAGGACATCTCGGGCCAAATAGGACACAACTACATGAGAGACAAGTAAGGAGGACCCCCCCTGAAGCATATCATCACAGACTGTCTTCACCGTAACGTCAGACCCCCCCTGAAGCATATCATCACAGACTGTCTTCACCGTAACGTCAGACCCCCCTGAAGCATATCATCACAGACTGTCTTCACCGTAACGTCAGTGACCAGAGGTGTCTGTCTGTCTCTGTGTGTGTGTGTGTGTATGTCTGTGTGTGTGTGCCTGCGTACGTGTGGTCGTGAAGGTGGAGCCACTTTGAGGTGAAGTACCTCTCCTGGCTGTTGATGAAGCCGTCCGCGCGGAGAAACCGCGACCGGCTCTTCAACATCTTCCACACGCTCAACCTCCGGGACGCCATGAGCTACGTCAACGAGGTGAGCCGTGAAAGGTTGAAAGGGTTCTGGGTTCGAACCTCCCCCCCCCACCCCACCTCCTCCCTCCCCCCTCCAACACCATGAATGTACCGCAGTCTTAACCTGCAAGGCGTCGACCCCTGAACCCTGTATCTGAAGTAGCTTTGAAGTCACTTCAGGGATAAATGGCGTAATCTGCTTAATGACGAAGTGAAAATTCGATTTAACTTCAGTAAAAACCCCACTGTTCCATTGTTTGCTTGTTAGCTCTATTTTTTTTTGGCCTACTTGTTCTACTTTAACCTGAGAACCCGGGTCACGTGGCAGGGCGAGCGTCGAGGGTCCCTGGAGTTCGTACGCAACAAGAGCGCCGTGGTGGACTTCAAGAAGAAGTTCAACCAGGACATCTCCGACATGATGCCCGACATCATGGCGGACGCTGCCAACGACGCGCTTCCCGTCTCCTCCTACCCGTGAGTGGACAATTAACAATTGAATTACAAATCGAGATTCCCCAATAGTGCGTGCTTAAATACCGCCACCTGGTGGTCACAATGAGCAACGGCACCTTTTGCTTTACTTTTCCTGTAGAAGACACAGTATTCCGTCGGTGAGCTTGGAGATGCGCGATCAGGACCTAAAGGGCACGAGGGAGGCCGAGGACGTCAACACACACCACCTCCTGCAACAGCACCTCTACAAGGGGAGGAAACAGGTTGGCTAGGAGCTTTAATGCAATACTTAAGACTTCAATACTTAAAAAATAAAATACCTCTGTGGTTCCACCCATAGACCCATAGAATGCAAATACAATAATATAGTTCTGACTAGGGCGGCAGGATAGCGCTGTCTGTTGGGACTTGGCTTGAGAAGTCCCTGAAACACCTGGTTGCACTGCCGAGGTGCCCTTGAGCAAGGCACCACACCCCTACACTGCTCCCTGGGCACTGTTTATACAATAGCTGCCCACTGCTTCTAATACTAGGACGGGTTAAATGCAGAGAAACCAGTTTCACTGTGTGTGCACACAGGTATGCGACCAATAAAGAGGATTCAATCCTCCAGATTTCGATTTTTATAATAAAGGACCATAGCATAAAAATAAAGTGCTTTATTCTGTCTTTCTGGAAATGGTCTCAAATTAAACAGAGCCTATATATAAACATATATATATATACACTTAATTAATCATCATTTTATAAATCAATACACATTGGCATGGATTGATAGACCGTCTGTTGTCACGGTGGCTCCCAGCACCGACACAGGTACAGTAGGAGTCACTTCGACGTCAACAAGGACGAGGGCGAGGTGCAGGAGATCTTCCAGAGGACCATGAGGACCCGCCTGGAGTCCTTCAAGTCCGCCAAGACGGGCGTCCCCACTAAGATCACCAAGCACCCAAAGAAGGACACCCTGCAGAAGGTCTGGGTTTACAACCAACCAACCCGTTGTTGATGTTTTCTCATGTCGCCGCTAGGGGGCGATGTGACCGAAGTACGTCCCGCTGTCGTTATGAATGAATGACCGTTACTTTACTCTTCTGCATTGACACAGACGGCAAATGGAAAACCCACAGATGGCGGTAGGAGCTATCCTTATGACAACGCAGGTGTGCATCCGTTTATTATGATTTTTTTTTACATAAAAATGACGTTATTGGCCTCTTTACAACTATTACTATATTTTTTTTCCCCCCATTGTAGGTTTTGAGTTCCCAGAGTCTGGTGGCGCCTCCGGTGGCCAGATGTCGTATGGCGACTCGTTCCCCATGAGGGTCCACTACAAAGTGGGAGGTAAGGACCTCTCCTATTTCACTACCTACCTCCATGTTAGTCACACAGATAATCCACTCAAAAACAAATGCTGGCCAACAAGTCGACAGTAGACGTGGAACCGTGAGTGTCCCGCATGGGTCTCGAACTCACGGTTCCCGGCATGAGAGGCGACGCTTTTACATTAGAAGCTAAAACCCACGGGTTCCAGCTTCATCGCTAGAACGTGTTTTAGGGAGTCAGGGAGTGAGGTTTACTTCACTGCACAGCGCCACCTGCTGGCGTCCGTTACAGACGCTTGGATGAAACCATACTGTATGTAAACCATTATAATTCAGAAGAACGTTGAAACCAAATGTCCAAAGAAATTGACATTAGGGTTTCCAAAAGATGTCCTCCTTCCTCGAGTGAACACCAACAGGCCGCTCTTAAGTAATCGTGCTCAAACCACACATACACACACTTCCTCCTTTGTTGGTCAACTGTTGCCAACAAACCAACCAAAGATCTTTCTTTCTTCTTCTTCTTTCTTCTTCGTTGGTCTAGCCGGCGTGGAGAACCCCGCCTTCATGCCGGACGTGGAGAACGTGGGCGCTCTCCACCGGACGCCCCCCTGGCTGACGGGGGCGGAGCCGGATGGTGGTGGAGGTGCTGGTGCCGGCGCCGGCACAGGGGTGGAGCCCTCGCAGCGCGCCCAGTTCAACCTGCCCTGGACGCCGAGCAACCTGCGTCGCCTCGCCCCCCTGCGCAACAGCACCCAGTCCTCCGACTCCTTCCAGCTGGCAGACGCCGCTGGACAACATCAGCACCGACCACCACCACCACCACCACCACCACCGTCCTCATCCCTCCACCCCCCTACGCCTCCACCCTCCTACGACGGGAGCCATATGTAGTATCACACACACACACACACACACACACACACACACACACACACACACACACACACACACACACACACACACACACACACACACACACACACACACACACACACACACACACACACACACACACACACACACACACACACACACACACACACACACACACACACACACACACACACCCCTCCGTCTTTTGGAAGCCTCCCTAGCTGCCAAAGACACAATGGTAGGCGACCTCAGACTTTGCACAGCCTGCCTTTGAAATCACTTGCCGGAGAGAGAGAGATATATATATATAATATATATAATATATTGTGATTTCTCGTTTTGATCTCTTGTTCACCTTATCCACACTTGCTTTTTTTTTTTTTTTCTTCTCCCGTCCCGTCCCGTCCCGTCCCGTCCCGTCCCGTCCCGTCCCGTCCCGTCTGAACCTTCTCTCCTTGTTGATCTCAGATTGCCCTTTAGGTTTGCAGTCGACTGAACACAGAAGAGGTGCCGGTTGCACAAGGCAGTTTTAATGTATTTTTGTCCCAACCATTGCCATACAAATTGATATTCCTAAAGGCGGTTTTTGTTCAATGGTGCACATGAATGTGAGGCCACATCGTTTTAAGATTGTATGTAAATATAGAGATTTGCCTTTGATAAAAAAAATATATGGAAGTGAAGTGTTTGATCAGTACTTGATAAGCAATTTAGGTAAGATTTATATGTGTTTAAGTGTGTGTGTGTGTGTGCTGGAATCAAACCTAGAGGTCAATGTTTAACTTAAGCACTGTTTTAAATGTTACTTATGTAAAATGTATATTTATTCACTTCTGTTGTGTGCGTTTATAGCTGAAGATGTTACTAGGTTGTATTGATCAAGTCAAAAGAGAATGCGTGGAAATGCCTTTGGGCTCATGTCCTTTTGAAAAAATATGTATTTAGCAATAAAAACATATTTGAATGTACTTTAGTGTGTTGGAATCAAAATGGAGATGGATACATATGTCTCTGGTATTTCTTATTACAACACAGAAAGGAAAATGATTTGATAGAAATAATGAACCAAATGAAAGACATTCTTGTTAAGAGCTGGAATGGTACCGAAATGGCCAAGAACAAACAAAGAGAGTAAAATAAATATTGGTATTGACGGTCTGGGTTTATAGGTAGTCCATCTCTGAGGTCTCCAGGTGTTTGGTGACAAAGTCAATGAGCACCTTCTCATTCACAGGATCCTTCAGGTAGAAATGATCTCCGTCCAGCATCCGGAGCGTGAAGTCCCCCGACGAGATCTCCTTCCACGCTTGGTGAAACAAACAAGTACACAAAAAGTCAAATAAAAAAACGGTTAGCAACAAGGCATTACCGAAACACAAATCCCCTCAGGCTCCAGACGGGCAAACGCCTCTTAAAACGCTTTAGTGTCACCATGGTTACAGACAGTTCCTAACAGGGGGTCTTATTCCCCAAGTGGCCATCTAGCTGGGTGGTGATGGAAGTGAATATGGAATATGAAGAGATATTTTTGCAGAAATTCAATCCAGGGACTTTCAGAGGTCTAACCTTGGAGGTCATGCGGTACGTCCTGTTTCCCGTCGAAGCAGGTGACCGGACAGGACAGCAAGGGCCCGGTGGGCTTGTTACACCTGGATTAACATTAACATATCCACTGTTAATCATAAGAGCACATTAAGGTCGGTCATGAAATACAGCAACACCTCACAGCAAATATGGCGTTCAACCTTGTGTAATGGTTTGAGCAGGTGTATTTTAGCTTTTAAACCTTTTTGTTGGTTTGAAGCATTGCATACATATTTAACTCATGTTCATCTCAATGTCAACAACCATGAGATTAAAAGGTTCCTCCCTTCACTGTCATTTCAGTGAAAAACTCAGGAACAACCTAGAAACTTCTCACCGTCAGCCAACGGTTTGAACACCTCAGAGCCATCGACTGCCAAAACATCAACGATATGACTCATCTCCAACACATAGATAATACATAAATGTTCAAATCCATCCAAACCCACCTGTAGTTTTCCACTATATGCAGGTCTGCCTTTAGGGCGGGCAGAAAGAGCCTCAGCACCTCGGGATTGGCCAGCAGCTCGGGAGGCGTGCCCCCAATGGAGCTCAGCCATTGGAGGAACTCCTCGTCAGTCAACTCGCTCCTCTTGGGGGCGCTGATACGCATCTCGGACTGAAGGTGGAGACAAAATAGGACTGGTGATGGTTGTAAGTACCAGGCTGGCTGGGTGGGGGTGGTGAGTGGGGGTTAAAGATAGATTAAGAGCATCTGAGTGTCTGGTGTGTGGGGGGGGGTCACTCACGTAGGGCGCCGATGCACCCGACAGGAACAGATGAACCGGTTCAAGGCCGTGTCGACGCTTCAGGGCGTCCGCCACGGCGAAGCTCACCATGGCGCCAAAGCTGGGACAAAGCAGAGCGACACAAACACACACAGGGTTCCCAAAACAGTTGGTGTGGGTGTTGTGTGAAGGGGGTGGAGAGGCCTTTTTCGGTTTCAAGATTCAAGATAATTTTTCTGAATTTCTACAGCAATACTATACTATGCTACACTATGCAATACTATAATATATATGATCTACAATATACTATATACTATAAACAACACTATACGTGGCTTAAGATTGACCGGAGAACAGGTGCAGTGAACAGGTATTGGGTGCTCTTTACTGCACCATTGTAACCAAAAGAGAGCTGAGCCAGAAGGCAAAGCTCTCGATCTACCGATCAGTCTTCGTTCCTACCCTCACCTATGGCCATGAACAATGGGTAATGTTGACCGAAAGGACAGGATTGCGAATACAAGCGGCCAAAATGAGTTTCCTCAGGAGGGTGGCTGGTATCTCCCTTAGGGATAGGGTGAGAAGCTCAGTCACTCGTGAGAGACTCGGAGTAGAGCCGCTGCTCCTTTGCGTAGAAAGGAGCCAGTTGAGGTGGTTCGGGCATCTAGTAAGGATGCTTCCTGGTCGGTGGGGTGATTACATCTCCACGCTGGCCTGGGAACGCCTCGGGATCCCCCAGTCAGAGCTGGTCAGAGCAGTAGTTGATTGGATGGATGGAACACTATACACTTAAGTGACTTGAGGTGTATTTTCCTGAGCCTTATTCACAGCATACCTGTGGCCAAACAAGGCAAATGGCTTCTCTTTCAGAGATGGTAAAAGAGCCTGAATGACTTCATCCACAACCTGCTGCATGTTCTGGAAGAACAGCTCCTTGGCCCGACTCTCTCTGCCCGGGAGTTTCACCGAGTATACTGGAGGTGGAAGAAACGGGACAAGAAGAGAGAAGAGAATATATTATAAAATATAAATCATATAACGTGATACACCACCACCACCTCCTCCTCCCATACTGCCAGGTGGTTACCTTCAATGGAGCCGTCAAAGAGCCTCCCCCAGCGGGCATAGTGGATGGAGCCTCCACCTGCCCAAGGGAAGCACACCAGCCTCGCCACAGCCTCGGGTTTCCTGCTGAAACAGCTGATCACTTTATCCATTCTGTTTGACAGGGCCGATCTTTGGGAGACTAGGTGTACACTAGTTAAGACCACATCAGGATGACTTTGGTCGAGAGAGGGAATCATAGACGTATGCAGAAGGAAAATAACATTTTGACGTCGGAAAGCTACTTTAAAAGTTGACCAACAAACAAAAGTTCCCAAACGCAAAGTCCACAGTTTTCCTGATAATTCTTCTTCGTTTGGTATTGCTGACGTCATTTGATCCGTCCCAGAGTCCACAGAGACACCTGCAGGCCGGAGGGAGCATGACTCCCTTCAACAAATAAATGTATTTTTATACAATTCATATCTTGTTCGTTCAATGTCTCACTTAGTTAATAGTTGATGTTAAAAAAATGGAAATGCCCCCCAAAACATTTTTTAAAAGTGTTATATGACGAAGATAAATGTTGATAAGATAAAATGATATATGACGTTTGCGTAGCCAGAAACCGGAAATGGTCGTTTCCCCCCGAGGTCGGTGTTTCCTCCTGACGGGTTCCCCTCGGCGGAGTGAGGAGGCTGGTGGCCGGGAAGGAGCACTTCATACCGGCCTCTGGAACCGAGGCGTAGACGCCGGCTTCTTCCTTCCTTCTAGTACAGGAGTCATCTTGGTTTGTGTTGTGTTAGTAGTAGTAGTAGCAGTAGCAGTAGTAGTACCGGACCGACAACTGCCGTGCCGTGTCATGTCGACCGGCTCTATTTGTTGAAAACAGGTAAAACATTGGCGGATGTGGCGTATCGGTATTGCTGAAATGTGACTCGTAAGAGGCTAATTTCGCGTAGCTAAAAAAAAAAAAGCTAAGCTAATGACGTTAGCCCCAAACGGCTAACGTTAACTGAATTAAATCTCACTCCCTCGTCCAGGCGGGGGAGGGAGGGGAGAGACACCCCGCGTCTGACCACCCGATATTAACGTCATTCCCCCCCCCCTCTCCTGTTATGGTTCTTTTCAGCGTTACGAGGCGGTGGACGAGAGGCGGGGAGCCGACGCCGGGTCGACTACGCCGGGTCGACGGGCTCAACTTTCGACGCCTGACAAGTTGACACGAAAGCAACGCGAAGAAGAAGGAGTGGAGGAAGGAAGGAAAGGAAAGGAGGGGAGGAAACTATTCTGGTGGTGGTGAAGTAGTGACCCCCTCGAAGCGGCCCGCTTTCCACACAGCAGCGACCCAAGCCCTGGTGCTGGTGGTGTGGGTGGAGGTGATTGGTGGTGTGGGTGGAGGTGATTGGTGGTGTGGGTGGAGGTGATTGGTGGTGTGGGTGGAGGTATTGGTGGTGTGGGTGGGGGTTCTGAAGTGACAGCCAGCGCCAGGTCGCAGTGGAGGACCCTGCGCCCGTGTTTTCGCCGTCAGAAGCCGGGGGGTGTCCGGACAGAGACCCCATGAATGGAAATCGGAACGTCATCAGGTGCGTTATCTTTATTACCCCTTTTTGTGGTTGGGAAGAGTTGTCCTCCATGACGGCGCTGTTTGATGTTTTTAAATAGCTGTTATCATGGTCATTCGTGCGTTTGTAGACGGGTTATCGGTTCACTGTGTGTGTGTGTGTGTGTGGGTCAGAACCACAGCGGAATGGCTGTAATGTTAGCCACCATTATATTGAGGTCTAAAAATGAAAGTGACTATTCGGTTCCACACACACACACACACACACACACACACACACACACACACACACACACACACACACACACACACACACACACACACACACACACACACACACACGGCGCCTTCTCTGTCGTTCCACAAAACTAGTTGAAACATATCTCAATGTTAATATGAAGTGTCTCTGGTGGTGGTGCTACAACATAGTCGTGTCCCGAAACCTCGTCACACTCGTTAACGACGCATCGACGTCTTATTGCTTCGCCGGCTGTCTGTCCGCGGCAGATGGTGAACCCGGGCGTCATAGCGTGGAGCCCGCCGTCTCGCGGTCGCTCTCTAGCTCGTTTCCCGTTTGACGGAGGAGCTTGTCTTTCGACACCGGCTGTTGCCATGGCCACGTTGGCCGTTTGAATGCTCACTTTAGACGCCACATCCTCCTCCTCCCGGTAATGCATTGTCCGTCACCCGAAATAGTCAACCTACCTCTTGCCCGGTGGCTGTAAAGGTACTTTACATGTGTGTGTGGCTTTTGGATTGAACATTATGGGCCAGGTATACATACTGTGTGGGTATTTGCAGATCAGTACAATGAATGAACAAATACACATAATGTTCACCATACTTTACTGTCTAGTCAAATAGGATGTTAGTTTATATTTGTCAGTAGAGAATATTCTTTGAGTTTCTAGTAGGATTCTGAATGATCCCTGGTTGCTCCTTGGCACTTATACGGTGAGGCAATTGATCGTGTGTGTGTGTGTGTGTGTGTGTGTGTGTGTGTGTGTGTGTGTGTGTGTGTGTGTGTGTGTGGTGTGTGTGTGTGTGTGTGTGTGTGTGTGTGTGTGTGTGTGTGTGTGTGTGTGTGGTGTGTGTGTGTGTGTGTGTGTGTGTGTGTGTGTGTGTGTGTGTGTGTGTGTGTGTGTGTGTGTGTGTGTGTGAAAGACGCAGGTGTTTCTAAACATAGTTTGAAACATTCGAAAATATATTGGCGATGACAAAAAGAAAATAGTCTATTTTCTCCCGGGTCCCTCAAAAGATGAGTAAGACGAATGTGGACGCACCTGCCCCTGCTCCTCAGCAGGCAGTTGGGTTGCCATAGAGAAACTGTTACCAGGTGTGTTCTGTTGGCATGGCAACGGCACACTGGAGGGAAAAAGGGGAGCCATCGGTGAGATTTTTTTTTTTCCTTTCTTTCCCTGGCAGTCGTGTTTCAAACCCAGACACGGCCCCCGTCGTTTGGGCACTTATTCAGACAAATTAGTCTGTCTGTGTTGGCCTTTTGGCGAGTGGTCAAATGCGAGCGCTGTTATTTCTGTCACAGACGCCGTTTCATTTCTTGAAATCTATGGCACATTGGACACACACACACACACACACACACGGATTGTTCTCAAAGTCCAGTAAACTCCCCTCCTTATCATGCACTTCCTTCCTGTGTACATGCCGTTAGTTCCCCCCCAAAAAAAATTATTATGATTTGGCTTCGGTTGGTTATCTGTTTAAAAACGATGTACGAATATTCACAAGAGATTTGTGTCTGGCTCTTTTTAAATGTATTTAGTATTTCCAGTGCCTCAGCTAAGTGGTGGTAACAGATGCTCTTACCGTTACGGTTGGACAAGAGGCGATGATATCGGGCTCTGTGAAATGCTTCTGAGATGTAATTGTTGTTTTGAAACTTCCATGAACATACAACTGGTGCTACTCTAAATACTGGTGTTTATAACTGTAGACACTAGTGACTCTTTTTAACTGTTCATGTGGTTGTAGTCATGATGTTTTTACACGTTTTTCAAAAAATCATTAGTTGTTTATTTTAAGTTTCAAACACGGTACTTAAAAAAAAATGGTATTATTTTTAAATGTGCCGGCTGGTTGTGGTTACAGCAGCCCCAGCGGCTCAGGCCCTCTTCTCGTTGCCACGGCGACCTGGCTATGGCACCATGGGGAAACCCATCAAGCTGTTGGCCAACTGCTTCCAGGTGGACATCCCCAAGATCGACGTCTACCTGTACGAGGTGGACATCAAGCCTGAGAAGTGCCCGCGGCGGGTCAACAGGTACACACTCGTACTTGCGCACACACATTCGCGCACAAACACACACACGCATTCGCAACAGAACACGCACACACACATTCGCAACAGAACACACACACACTCGCACACATTCACAAAGAACACTCGCTCACACATCACACACACACAGATCCAACGTGTTTGTGTGTATATATATAGTTGCATGATTTATTCTTCATGCAATATGTCCATTTCTTACCCGTTTATTTAGTTTAGTTATTATGGTTTGTATGAGTGTCTTGAAGATTGCTGGACAATTATGGTCGTACTTCTACAGTGGCAATAAAGGCATTATGATTCTGATAATAAAAAAATATAAAATATGATGTACTGTGTCCCACTGTCACTTCTCTGACCGCCTTTACTTTAAAAGCCACACTATTCTAATCATGTCCTCTCTGAGGGTGTCCAGTAGTCTGAGGGTGTCCGTAGTCTGAGGGTGTCCGGTAGTCTGAGGGTGTCCGTAGTCGAGGGTCGTAGTCTGAGGGTGTCCGGTAGTCTGAGGGTGTCCGGTAGTCTGAGGGTGTCCGGTAGTCTGAGGGTGTCCGGGAGTCTGAGGGTGTCCGGGAGTCTGAGGGTGTCCGGTAGTCTGAGGGTGTCCGGGAGTCTTGAGGGTGTCCGGGAGTGGACTGGGATATTGTTGACGCGATGCCCGAGCTGTTTACTAAAAGCGTTGTTTTTGTCCTCTTCTCCTCCTCCAGGGAGGTGGTGGACTCCATGGTGCAGCACTTCAAGGTTACCATCTTCGGCGACCGCCGGCCGGTTTACGATGGCAAGAGGAGCCTGTACACCGCGCACCCTCTGCCCGTCGCTACGGCTGGGGTGAGACACACACATACATACACATATATGCACCGCATACAAGACTGCACAGGCTGGAACCTGCAGAGACCGGTTGCTGTGCGTTGCCGGCTTCTGTTTTTCGGTTGATTGAATTAACATTTGTGTCAGAGCTCCCCCCACACTTTGCTCAAGGGGAAATTCAAAACAAATCAACATTAATTTCACCTAATAGATTGAGTCATAGGTTTGAAGTCTGCCCTCTTCTGCAAATCTCTGCAAGGAACACTTGGCAGAGATTTGTGCGGGCGTGAATCAAGACGATGCCTCTTTCCTTGCTCACAGGTTAGCTGGTGAGCCAGCCCGCCCATTAGAGTTCAACAGGCTAACACCCCCCCCCCCCCCCCCCCCCTCCCTCCCTGCGGTCCTCAGGTGGATCTCGACGTCACGTTGCCGGGGGAAGGAGGCAAGGACCGGCCCTTCAAGGTGTCCATCAAGTTTGTGTCGCTGGTCAGCTGGCACATGCTGCACGAGGTGCTGAATGGCCGCGGCGTGCCCGAGCCCCTGGACCTGGACAAGCCCCTCAGCACCAACCCGGTCCACGCTGTGGACGTGGTGCTCAGGCACCTGCCCTCCATGAAGTGAGTGCAGCTCAGTTGCACTTCCTATAGCTTCAGCTTTGTATCTAGCGTAGCATTGCACTTAATGTAGCATCATCCAATGCAATTGATGTATCTATGTAATGACTGATGAATGTTAGCTCAGAATAGCTATTCATAGCTGAGATACTGAGCCTGTGCTTAGGGCTTAGCCAGTGGGATCTTGTCAGACACTGTTGGCCGTGTGACCTTCTCACTGCATGACAGATGGACATTGTCCTCAGTCAACTGTATGGATCACATGGGCTCTTCAGACTGCTAAAGGAAGTCTGCGTATGTGTGGTGTGGGGGTGGGTGGCCCATGGTCTCACCTCGCGTTCCGATCGGTGCCTCCCCATGTAACCACACATCCATTAAACTGACTACATTGTCAGCCATGGAAGACCACTACATAACATTACATTACTGTCATTTAGCAGACGCTTTAGGTAGCCAGTGTAGAGAACGGAGAAGGGTAGATGTGTGGGAGAACTTGGGTCGGTTGAACACCAGACGAGCTGCAGCTTTCTGAATGAGCTCCAGGAGTCTTATGGCAAATGCCGGGGCGCCAGCCAGGAGGGAGTTGCAGTAGGCCAAACAGGAGATGACCAGAGCCTGGATGAGCACCTGCACAGCCTTTTCAGTGAGATAAGGCCGAATCCTCCTAATGTCGTAGAGGAGAAATCTGCAGAAACTTGTCACCGATGCAATGTTTGCCGAGAACGACCGTTCATCCAAGGTCACACCCAACATCCTTGCAGTCCCAGTAGGTGTCACCACAGCATCATCAATGGTGACGGCCAGGTCTCGATGGGGACAAGCCTTTCCTGGGAAGAACACTAGCTCAGTCTTGTCCAGGTTCAGCTTTAGGTGGTGCATCGTCATCCACTCCGAGATGTCTGCCAAGAACGCGGCAATGCGTGTTTCCGCTTGCATCTCATAGGGGGGGGGGGGGGGGGTTGGGTGTCATCAGCATTGCAGTGTACGGATAAATCATGGAATTGGATAACGGAACCAAGGAATGTTGTGTAGAAGGAGAAGAGTAGCGGACCCAGGACCGATCCTTGTGGTAGTAGTCAGTCTGCGTTGTTCTGACACAGACCCTCCCAGTGCCACCTGGTAGGAGCGACCGGCCAGGTCGGATGCAAACAAGGAGAGAGCAGAGCCCGAGACACCCATGCCCTCAAGGGTGGAGAGGAGAATCGGGTGGTTTCACAGTGTCGAATGCTGTAGACAGGTCCAGGAGTATCAGGGCCGAGGAGAGGGAATTTGCTTTCAGCAACATGGAGCGACTCTGTCACTCACTGCCAGAAGGACAGTCTCTGTCGAGTGACTCGCCTTGGAACAAGATTGGTGGGGGTCCAAGAGGGAGTTCTGGTGGAGGTACAAGGACAATTGGAAAAAGCTTCAAAAAATGTTTTGGGGTTAGATGCTGTGCTTTGAAATTAAGAACTGTGCTTTGAAATTAAGAAGGTGGCTTTGGCAGCCGTAAGAGACGAGGAGAATTTAGACGGGAGTGCTTAAAAAGGAAGAAGTTCTTCCACCTGTGCTCTGCCTATGAGGCAGAGCACGTCTCTCCCTGCTCACGGAGTCCGAAAACCAGGGGGCAGGTGGAGTTGGATGTGCAGACCTGGAGGTGAGAGGACAGTGTCCAGAGAGGAAGACAGGGTAGAGCGAAGAAGGTCAGTGGCAGAATCAGGGGATAGAAAAAGGAAATAATTAGGAGGAGGGAGGGGAGATTGCGGCGGGATGACACCACATGGGTAGGGGGAGAGTGTGAGGGGTGAGAGGGTGAGGGTGAAGGACATGAAGAAGTGGGAGGCAAGCATGTCAAGCTTCTCCAGGAAGTCACCAGCAGGGCGAGGTGGACGGTAAAAAAACTGCAATGATGAGCTTGACTGGAAATGAAACGGAGACGGCATGAAATCCAAAGGAGGATGGGGAGAACTGTGGGAAAGGAAACGGGGGAGCATTTCCAGTTGCGGGAAATCAGCCGATTTTTTTTTCTTTCTCCAACCACTTACATTACTCAATGTAAGTGGTTGGACAGGGGGTCAAACTCGCAAACAAAAGGGGAACTCAGTAGAGCACATACCTCCGTCACACTCTAATGTACACTGGATCCGCATTCTGATCCAGATCGGCGCCAAAATCAAACCAACTTTTCGTTTGGCGCATAAGTTATCTAACCACCAAATTGTGGCCAATTCCGTTGTGAAAGATTAACAAACATACAGACAAACCCCTTAGAAAAACATAACCTCCGTTCCATCTTCGATGGCGGAGGTAAAAACATCATTCTACCGAGAGTTTAAGGCCCCTGACTCTATCCATTCCCTACTTCATCAATCCAGCCGTCTTATCAGCCCCAGTAATGGTCCTCCTCTCTCCTCAGGTACACCCCGGTGGGCCGCTCCTTCTTCTCCTCCCCCGAGGGCTACGACCACCCCCTGGGCGGAGGCAGGGAGGTGTGGTTCGGCTTCCACCAGTCGGTCAGACCAGCCATGTGGAAGATGATGCTCAACATCGATGGTGAGTCGTCATAGTAACCACTCCTTCTTGTTTGTATATATATTTTTTTAAATACTTTACCGAACACCTTTCTCATCAACGCCGTCCGGATCAGGATAGCCAGAGAGTCAAAAACAATCATACACTCTCAAACGCTCACATTTGAAGTACAGTAGATCATCTCACCTTTTTCACCGCACCAAAGGAGTCATGTTTTATGTGACGATAAACACTTGAAGGTGAAGTGTCCTCGTCTCGTTTTAATTTCCACAGCTTTGGTTATTGTAAAGTTGGTCTTGCATGTTTTTCCAGATGTCATTTAAAAAGGCTTCCGTCTACCTTGCCTTAAGCTGTGGGAGCCCTGTGCTTGGCTGTTGTACGCTCACTCGTGGTTCAAGGATCTGTGTTATAATTCCCTCTCTGAAGGCTTTGTGCGTGACGGTTTGTGTGAATTCTGTAAAAAAAAAGCAGTCGTGATACAATATATTTTATTGGCCATTTCTAACAAGTACAGAGGAATGCTTACTCCCCATTCCCTCCCACAGTATACATCTCCAAAAACAACACTATAAAAATAATGTATACAATAAAAATAAACAAAAAGAGCAGCAAAGTGACTTAAATGATATGTACATGGGTTGATTTTTTTCAAAAATCTTTAAAAGCATTTAAAGTGCCAGTAGTGCAGCAGCATCATGAATACAGTGCAGTGCAGTAACTGTGATGAGTCCAGCAAAGTGTGTAAGTGTAATGTTAATGACAATGTTATGAAAGTGAAAGTGGCAGCACTCCTAGCAGTTCGATCTTATTGATTCAATTCATGTTGGAGGTGAAACGTGTTCACGTCAAGTGACATGTTGGTTTTCTGTGAAGCTACTACTACAGTAAAGTGAAGCTGTTGGCTTGTGTTGCTCTCAGAAGTCCACCCCCACATTAATCCATTATCATTTAACGCTGAATGTTGTGTGTTGTGGTCAGTGTCGGCCACGGCGTTCTACAAGGCCCAGCCGGTCATCCAGTTCATGTGCGAGGTCCTGGACATCCACAACATCGATGAGCAGCCTCGCCCCCTCACAGACTCCCACCGCGTCAAGTTCACCAAAGAGATCAAAGGTAAGAAGGCTTGCTCGCTCGCTGCCCCTGCCTTGCTCATTAACATTCACTGTGGATTTTAAGAGTCTGTGCTAAATGGAGAAATAGTAGACGGGAAATGGGTATAGCCGTCGTGTTAGGGCGCCGGTCTTTGTGGAGTTGGAGGAAGGAAAGCAACAGTGGTGGAAAAACTCTATTTGTAATCACTAAGGAATAATACAATTTGTATTCCATGTGGTCTTTTGAAGCACTGCAAGGCCCAAGCCCTGGTCCCTACACAGCCACCCTGTGGGTGTGTGACCGTTGTAGCACTACCGCTAAGTTTCCTTCCTTCCCCTGCTTCTGTTTCCATTCTGGCCTCGTCGATAGCGTATGTTCTGTAATGTATATGTTAACTACAGCCCCATAGATTGTCTCTCGCTCTCGTCAATCAATGGCAATAAGTACAAATGAGCAAATGCCAGCGTAGCAGCACTTGGGGATGTTGTTTTGATACCCAACGCTTGTGCGTTCCGCATTACTTATTAACAAACATTTATTATACGCAACAGTTAACCGAGAGATTAAAGGGATGTTTTTAATTCTAGAAAGTCTTATTATGTTTTTTTGTCACTGTAAAGCTGAACCCGAATTCATGTCTGATTGTACGAAAACAATGACCTTTGTGATTATGTCTCACTCATAAGGATGTCCACCGTCTGTAGGTCTGAAGGTGGAGGTGACCCACTGCGGCAGCATGCGCCGGAAGTACCGCGTCTGCAACGTCACCCGCCGCCCGGCCAGCCACCAGACGTACGTCTAGCCCTCGTTTGGCTTTGCCCTTCCTCCCGTCGCGTCACTTGCTAAGGTCCTCTAGCGCAGGGCCGTGTTAGACCACACCCACACCCACTCGCTCTCACTCTTGACACGTAATTGAGGGTGGTGTAGTTTAAAACTTACCGCCTTACCGCCCTCAGCTTAACGTCCAGCGGCTGTGTTGCAGTCTGCATGTTTATTGGATTCATGTTTGTTTATAGTATTGGATGTGGTTTGGTTCCATCTTCATGAAATTGTCAATACTATAATAGGATGCATTTTATTGATGTATTTCAAGCCAATGTATTTGTTTGGTTTAGTTATTCTCCACCGCCTTGCCTTCACTTCACTGGGACTGCGAATAATAATAATGATAGTGACAATAATTATTAATGATACAAAAGCGTACATGAAATCAACCCACTTGAACAAGGCGTTGACTAACCCCAGCGTGGGTGGTGGTCCAGGTTCCCCCTGCAGCTGGAGAACGGCCAGACGGTGGAGCGCACGGTGGCACAGTACTTCAGGGAGAAGTACAACCTGCAGCTCAAGTACCCCCACCTGCCCTGCCTGCAGGTGGGCCAGGAGCAGAAGCACACCTACCTGCCCCTGGAGGTGAGCAGCTGGGGGAGGCTGTGGGATGCTAGGCTAGGGGAGCGGCTAGGGGTGCCCACAGAGGACCACTCGCTAGTTAGTTTTTTTTAACCAAATTAGAGACTTTGTTAGAATGTGTTATTTTATCAATGTTTTGGGCCAAAGAGATGCCATTTTCAAATGTTTACTCTATTTTTCTTTGCCTCATTTTACTCATTCACTGAATCATAATTGCCTACAATCTATTAATATATGTGTAGAAAGTCAATACCTGTGTATTGAATTTGTACAGTATGACTAATGACTAATTGTATTGTAGAGTTATTGTATGACATCCATTATTTACACGAACCCATACTGTGAAGAGTACGATGAGAGTTCCTAGCAGCGCTCTGTGAGCGCTCTCTCAGCCTGCCTCACCCATGTTACCGTTATCCGTCAGGCCAGTGGTAACCAACCTTTTCAAGCCGAAGATCACGTTTACTTTTGACCTATGCGTGTTTCAAATCAACCAACCAGAGCATGACCATTAAGAAAAAAAAATGTAATTCATAAATTTTTTTAATATTTTGGAAAATGTGAAAATGCTAGGGATCGACAGTGAAGGCTTTGAAGATCGACCAGTCGATGGCGATCGACCTGTTGGTTAGCCCTGCTTTAGGGCATTTCACAGGCGCTGTTGGTCCAAAATGACATGAAAATTAACAATAAGCACATTTGTCTGAGGAGCGTGAAACAACAATGTATCACGGTCGGTACAGTAAGGATGCAGAAAGAGCGCATTTTAAGCACTCCTAATCGCTATGTTAACCCATTGCTGTTCACTGGTGAGATAGCTAGGATGCTACAACGATGCCAAGTACTCATTTTAAGTCGTCGTCCCCCCCCCCCCCCCCCCCCCCCAGGTGTGCCAAGGACCCAAGAGGGGGTGGGATCCGAACCCATAAGGGGGAGGGAGGTTAGGGGAGGAAAAGGAACGGGGGTAAAGGAGTAACGGGTGACTCTGGAGTGTCTCACCTGTGTTCCATTGATGTTTGTGTGTGTGTTTTTAGGTGTGTAACATTGTGGCCGGCCAGCGCTGCATCAAGAAGCTAACGGACAACCAGACGTCCACCATGATCAAAGCGACCGCTCGCTCTGCCCCCGACCGGCAGGAGGAGATCAGCAGGCTGGTGAGCACGGCCACGGGGTTATATATCAATCTATATATATCTATAGATCTATAGATATATATATCTATCTATCAATCAATCTTCATATTATTGACTTTCATCAGGCTTCCTTTCCCAACATGGTTTGTTCTTAACGTTAAACATTCGTCCCTGTTTTTAAAGAAGAGATGTACCCCATAAGAGTCTCAGATGGGAAGTTAGGCAATTCTTCTGTCTTTTAGTTTAGGCATTCTCTTATTTATTTGCTAGACTACATTTGCACCTTGTGCAAATTAAATAATAAGAATAAAAAGCCCCTGCACATCCTTTGTATACAACTAACATTGACAGGACTTATTTTCTTAAGCCACCGAAATTTACCGAAATCGGCATTGATTCAATTTGCACAACAGCTAGCGTACAGCGGGGCTGGTACATGTAAGCTCTAGTGTTTACTTGTTAGATCTATCGTTAGCCAATTATTGTACTTTTACCTGAGAACTGGTTCTGCTCATGGAGGCTTGATCAGAAGGAAATGCACTTATGACTTCTGGTGACTAGTAGTTCTCGTGTCTACCTGTTGAATGACCTTATTGTAAGTCATCTGCTAAATGACTGCAATGTAATGTAATGGTACACATTAAAAAGAAACCTGCATACACATGCGTGACTTATGTCCATGGCGTGCCCCCGGTCCTGGCCCTCAGGTGCGCAGTGCCAACTACGAGGCGGACCCCTACGTCCAGGAGTTCCAGTTCCGCGTGCGAGACGAGATGGCCCAGGTTACGGGCCGCGTGCTGCCAGCCCCCATGCTGCAGTACGGGGGGCGAGTGAGCTCCGAACACTTCATGGTACCCCTCTCTCTCCTTATTCAAATGTGTGTGTGTGAATTTTGAAGATTTGTGACTTGTACATTTAAAAATTGCAACCCTTTTACATAAATGGTGTACCCTGTGGGCAGTCACTGGTCGAGGGTTTCTATTGTTTGTTATTTTCGGGTCAAAGAACCCTAGTGTGAAAACGGGGATAAAAGGATTTTCCGTATTTTCCGGATAATAAGTCTCGCTTTTTTTTAGCTGTCTGCCTGGTCCTGCGATTTATACTCCGAAGCGCCAGCCCACATTCACCAGTTTGTTTGTTTTTGACTACATTCAAAATATAAGATCAAATCCTCTCATGAGACGCAACTCAACTAATGAAATCGCTGCAGTCTGAGCGAGCAGCAGATCGCACGCACGCACGCACATGGAGACGGAGAGAGTCGGAGTAAGTTCACATGCTGTGGTGTAAAAACAGAAAGGTAGACGGTTCATTCTTCCCACGGGCAGTTCAAACCCAGTACGTCTCATTTGTTCAATTGATAATTAAAAGCGGCAATGTGAAGCGGCACTACGAGATAAAGCTCATCTTTTTAGCAATCAAACCCCTAAAATAAAATAAACGATCTAGGAGCCCAATAGGATCGAAGTCTCGTGTATTTTGCGTCATCTGATCGGCCGTATTTGAGATCTCCGATCACTAGGTTCAGAGTTATTATCGGCCGATAATGAACAGCGGCCGATCGATCAGAGCATCCCTACTACCAACGGTGCAGTTACGTCTCTAGTTTTGCATTTACGTCTTCTGGCTGGTAAATGCGTATTATACATCGAAGCGACTCATGTTTTTTTTTCTTTTTTTTCAACATTTTTTGATAAGAGTGACTAATACTCCAGTGCGACTTATAGTCTGGAAAATGGTAACCACATTAGTTTGAATATTCTCTTAACCAAGTGTTCTGAATCCAATAGCTACAATGTCCAGTAGCCTTTTAGAAACGCCAACATAGATTCTGTGACCTCCTTCTTTGATTGTGCTTGATGATGCCGTGTTTATTGGTCTTTGTGTCAAAGTTGTTTTTGGGGGGGGGAAACATTGCTAAATACCCTCCCCCCACACCTTGACCACCAACTATCACTACCTCCTGACCTCAATCAACTGGTCTGTCTGTGTGTGTGTTTCTGTGTATGTCGTCTCTCGTCCGTCCGTCCCCCATCTACCCCCCCCCCCCCCCCATCTCCCTCCATCAGCCCCAGCCGATGAACCCTGCGCTGTCGCTGCAGAACCGCACGGTGGCCACGCCCAGCCACGGCGTGTGGGACATGCGGGGCAAGCAGTTCCACACAGGCGTGGAGATCAAGATGTGGGCCATCGCCTGCTTCGCCACGCAGAGGCAGTGTCGCGAGGAGATCCTCAAGTCAGTACCCCCCCCCCCCCCCCTAACTAGGAAACTTTGTTTGGTTTAGTAGTAAGAGTAGAGCAGCCTTCCGGTTGGTGGCTCGGCGACATCACGCATGGGAACCTTCCTGGTGCTCCTACTGCCTTCTTATGTAATGACTGAAGACGGGACCCAAGTAGTTCCCCAAATACAGCTTCAGGGACACTTTGGACCTGAGGATAATGTCATGGTTTGGTGCTTCTCAGCTTCCTAATTTTGCCACCAGGTAGAGTTGTATGTTTGGCAAATTGCCAAATAATCCCCTTTTCAGCATTATCTCTGGCCCATTTGACTTGAAATAAAGTCCATTTAACGTCAGAACCTAAAGATGCCATATTTATAAGGTCTGACCCCGAGGATGCCAATCCAACAATGTGCTATTGTGGGACTGTCAGAGGGTTGTACAGGAGTGAGTCTTTACATGAATAGACTGGGTGTTAAAGAGGATTGGTTGTGATCGGGGATATTCCTCTAGCCGGTGGTTTTTAAAGCCGTTTAGAACTATAAGGTATAGTATATCGTTAAGCTTGCCTGGGGTTTTAAACTACTATTGATACTGACACCTGTCCACAGTTGTAAAGGGAATGTTGTGTGGCGATAAAGAGTTATATAAACTGAACAAAGACGTTGTATATTCTTCCAACGGTGTAATATTCCTCCCCCGTCCTCTCCTTGCCCACCTACAGGGGCTTCACGGACCAGCTGAGGAAGATCTCCAAGGACGCGGGGATGCCCATCCAGGGCCAGCCGTGCTTCTGTAAATACGCCCAGGGCGCGGACAGCGTGGAGCCCATGTTCAGACACCTGAAGAACACCTACGCCGGCCTGCAGCTCATCATCGTCATCCTGCCGGGCAAGACGCCCGTCTACGGTACCCGCAAGACGCTACGCTACCTTCTACCTCCGTTGACTAAGCGTCCCCGGGCCAGGGTAGTCTGTCTAGTGCAGGGTTTTTAGAGTGGGGCTTTTTTGTGAGTGTGAGGCAGTACACCTCCCCTGGGGGGCGCCAGAGGGGTTCAAGGGAGGCACAGAGAAACTCATTTTACATAAGGAGTAGTAGTAGTAGTAGTAGTTCCCAATAATAAGAATAAATAGTTTTTATGTTTTACCATTTTTATGTTAATTGATAAATGTCAATTAATAGGGTGTGTGTGTGTGTGTGTGTGTGTGTGTGTGTGTGTGTGTGTGTGTGTGTGTGTGTGTGTGTGTGTGTGTGTGTGTGTGTGTGTGTGTGTGTGTGTGTGTGTGTGTGTGTGTGTGTGTGTGTGTGTGTGTGTGTGTGTGTGTGTGTGTGTGTGTGTGTGTGTGTGTGTGTGTGTGTGTGTGTGTGTGTGTGTGTGGGGGGGGGTCTCTGTAGTTTTTTTTTAAAGAAACACTGCACTTATATGGATATCGGTCTACGCTTGTAAAGCATTAACGTGTGAATTGGTTCCTCCTCCTCTCCACAGCGGAGGTGAAGCGGGTGGGGGACACCCTGCTGGGCATGGCCACCCAGTGTGTCCAGGTGAAGAACGTGGTGAAGACCTCGCCTCAGACCCTGTCCAACCTCTGCCTGAAGATCAACGTCAAACTGGGAGGCATCAACAACATCCTGGTGCCCCACCAACGGTAAGCCCCGCCCACACCGCGCCACGCCACCCGATGGGGTCCATTACCGTGCCGCCGTGTTTTGCAAAATATCGCCGTATGAACATGTTTTGGAAATTGAAATCTAAGTTGCTTTTACAAGACAAGAAATGTAGTCTCACAAATCAGAATCAATATCTGAAGTCTGAAAGTGGATTATCTCCTGAAGTTTCACGTTATTTAGCTTCCGATCTGTTGCGACGTCGTGTTGCCGTGGTGACGGGGATCTGTAAGCACGTAATTGGCTAACGGGGAACGCGTACTGGGGACTAGTTTGTGTTCCAGCGTTCTTTTCCCGGTGGGGAGACGACTAAAATAAACCAAAACATTTGTGTCCAGACACCAACGCTCTTGCCAAACGTGTCTGTAAAAACCCCCAGAAGTTCTGTGTTAACAAGGGACTGCTGAATCCAATATTTGTTATAAATAATTCATCCCCAGCTAACTTTTGCATTCTATCCTTTTGATATCGCAAAAATATTTTGTAAATTCATATGGTCAATATGAATTTACAGTGTGTTCCGGTTGGTTCTGGCGGCGGTGGTCCATGTTTCTGCTTCTTCCCCCCCCTTCCCAGACCCTCGGTGTTCCAGCAGCCCGTCATCTTCCTCGGGGCTGACGTCACTCATCCTCCGGCCGGGGACGGCAAGAAGCCCTCCATCGCAGCGGTAAGAGTCACGAGGTTTTGATTTGCCATATGCAGCTCCAAGAACAATGGAACGCTCACTCCCCGTTCCCTCCTGCTGTATGAAGCTCCTACACTTTAACACTATACACCATACTTTACAACACTATAACAATACTGTACACAATAAAAATAACAGTAAAAAGAACACTAAAGTGACTGAAGGATTATAATTTGTGCAAAAAGCACGTAGGCAGGAAATGGCACTTATGACTTATGTGTGCTGTTGCTGAGTGTGTGTGTGTGTGTGCTCTCTCTCTGCAGGTGGTGGGCAGCATGGACGCCCACCCCAGCCGGTACTGTGCCACGGTGCGGGTCCAGAGGCCCCGGCAGGAGGTGATCCAGGACCTGGCCTCCATGGTGAGGGAGCTCCTCATCCAGTTCTACAAGTCCACGCGCTACAAGCCCACGCGCATCATCTTCTACAGGGACGGCGTGTCGGAGGGCCAGTTCAGACAGGTGCTGTCCCCACACCCCCTAACCCTTGTGTTAAACTGCGAACACGGCTCCACCTATTGGTGACACAGTGGTTACTGCGGTTGATTTGTGATTGGTTGGTTATCTGCCTTTTTGTTCCTATGGATTATTGAAATGTATCGCTGCGCCATCCCACAACCACTTATCAGTGTGCTGTGTATCATATTATGTTAAAATATAATTTTCCCATTGGAACGGTAGGAAAATGAAAGTGAAAGTAGTGGTGTGTGTCCATCCAGGTCCTGTACTACGAGCTGCTAGCCATCCGCGAGGCCTGCATCGCCCTGGAGAAGGAGTACCAGCCGGGCATCACCTACATCGTGGTGCAGAAGCGCCACCACACTCGCCTCTTCTGTGCCGACCGCAACGAACGGGTGAGGCTGAAAAATGTCCTCCAAGGATAATGATAGATTTATAAAATATATATATATAACACTGTCTTAGTGGTTTTTGTAATCAAGCTATAGCAATGGATGTGGGCACAGTTTTATGTTTATTTCAGATGGCTGGAGTTGTGGTTTTTGCATCTCTCCATAGCTAGAAAGACTGATCTAGTTGTGTGTGTGTGTGTCAGGTGGGACGAAGCGGAAACATTCCTGCCGGCACCACGGTGGACACGGACATCACCCACCCCTACGAGTTTGACTTTTACCTCTGCAGTCACGCCGGGATCCAGGCAAGGGAACCGCTCTCTCCCTCTCGCCGTCTACTATATTTCCACCTTCTCTCTTATTCTCCAGCTTTCTTGCTGTCTGTCTGTCTCTGCCTCGCTCTTATCTCCCCCCCCCCCCACACACACATGCTCTTCCTTAGGCTGTAACTTGACCCTCTCTGTTTCTAGCTGTCCTTACTTGACCCTGTCTGGCTAGGTGTCTCTCTCTCGTGTCTATCTCTCCTCTCTCTCGGTCTCTCTCTCGTGTCTCTCTCTCTCGTGTCTCTCGCTCTCGCTCTCTCTCTCTCTCTCGTGGCCTGTCTCTCGCTCGCTGTCTGTCTCTATTTTTACCAGTCTCTCTCGTCCTTACTTGACCCCGTCTGTCTCTCTCTCGTCCTAACTTGACCCAGTCACTCTCTCTGTCTCTTGTTGTCCTTACTTGACCCATCTTGACCCTCTGCGTCTCTCCTCCTAACTTGACCGTCCCTCCCCCTCCAGGGTACCAGCCGGCCCTCCCACTACCACGTCCTGTGGGACGACAACTGCTTCACGGCGGACGAGTTCCAGCTGCTCACCTACCAGCTGTGCCACACCTACGTCCGCTGCACCCGCTCCGTGTCCATCCCCGCCCCCGCCTACTACGCCCACCTGGTGGCCTTCCGCGCACGCTATCACCTGGTGGACAAAGAGCATGACAGGTGACACTCTTTGTGTGTGTGTGTGTGTGTGGCCATGGGGAGGTGTTCTCTGTATGTCTGACTAGTGTGTCCACCTGCTCCAGATGTCTCTGTGATGCACAATAGATGGATAGATTAGACCTGTTCTGGGCCTCACCTGTCAACCTCTTTCTTTGTCTCTGTCTCTCTTTCTCTCTCTGTCTCTCTCCTGTGTGTGTCTCTCTTACGGTCTTTCCCCCCTGCCCCTCTCTGTCTCTCTCCTGTGTGTGTGTCTCTCTCTTACGGTCTTTCCCCCCTGCCCCTCTCTGTCTCTCTCCCCACTCTCTCTCGGTCTGGCTCTCTCTCGGTCTCTCTCTCTCTCCCCCCACAGTGCGGAGGGCAGCCACGTGTCAGGCCAGAGCAACGGCCGGGACCCCCAGGCACTGGCCAAGGCGGTGCAGATCCACCACGACACCCTGAGGACCATGTACTTCGCCTGAGCCCCCCCAGGGCCCCGCCCAGCAGTATACCCATCCACCCGCCCAGTCAGTCAGTCTGTCTGTAAGGTGCCCCAACCTCTCCCACTTTCCAAGGACAAGCCTACCGGTACCCCCCCCCCCCCCCCAACACACACACAAGCTGGCTGCCCCCCACAACCGTGCAGGACGCCAGACTGTTAAGGAAGAAATGTGTGTGTGTGTTTATATACACGTGTGTGTTTATGCGGTATACATATGTCTTTATATACATATATATAGACATATGTATACAGGACAAGCCAGAGAGGAGCACAGCCACAGTATGCAATACCAAACCAGCCAATCGTTTACATGCTCCTGCATCCCCCACCCCCCCTTTGTCAAACCCCCACTCATCTTCGTCCTCCTCCTCGTCCTCCTCTGGGGTTTTTAAAGCATGACGGTCCTCTCAGTTCGGAAGTCTGTTCCTCTTGGGCTAGCAGCGACCGTCCTAGCCGTGCAGATGTTTTACGTTTTTCGTTAGTTTAGTTTCCCTGTGTATCGAGACGCTGTTGTTGTATTTTAGTTTGACAAAGAGTATAGGAATAGCAACAATTTTATTTTAGTCTGTGCTCCCAAGAAGTACGGGAAATATGTTTTTGACGTGCTCTGCAGCCTACGGCAATTAGCCCTGATCATGCTGGTTTCTACTGTCCGTGTTTATGTGTGTGTGTGTGTGTGTGTGTGTGTGCCCCAGCTTATCCTGCTACAGAGCTAGTAGTACGAGTGCTTGGCCTCTTTTAGCAGTAACTTCTCACCGGGGGCCACGGCCCGCTAACTAATCATGGAGCTATGGTAGAAGTGCGGCTTTAGTACTTTTTTTTTTTCTGTTCCTCCAAACGACATGTAACAAAAACAAGGCCACCTGCTTCTCCAAGATGCTGTACTCACAAGTGTGTGTGGGTGTGTACACTAGTGTGCATGTGTGTCTCTTTGTGTGTGTGTGTGTGTGTGTGCACACATGCGTGTCCCTTTAAAGTAAGACAACAATAAGAGGGAGGGTAAATTCCCCTAAAGACATCTCTTGACTGTTTGGGACGGCGGTTGCTCAGGGGTGAGGCCGCCGGGGGGGGGGGGGGGGGGGGGGGCGGGGGGCTTGGTTTCTAAATGACTCGCTTGACGGTTTGTTCAAACGGTCTCTCTTCAGAGATGACATCGGTACTGTTCTGTCTGGCCCTTCTTTGTTTGGTGTAACCACCTTCCAACTGATGAGAAGTTTTATTTAAATTAACGTTTATGCTCAGCAATAGATCTCCGTGGATGGATGGATGGATCTGTATTTTGTTTTGTTCAAACGTACATTAGCGAGAGTTTCGACTGATGTTTCTCCAGTGCAATAAGGGGCTTAAAGTAAGGCCAGGCTGTGTTTTGAAGTGGAAAGAGAGACCCTAGTATTTGTGGACTTGCGGACTGGTTGGGTACCCTGTTTAGTAACATGGGGCAGTTGGCTTAGCTTGTTTGGTTTGGATTTGAGAAGGTGACAACGGGTGAAGTCATTCGACGGATGAAGAAGGTATTGGCAGGAAGACACGATGAGATTACGATAAAAGTGCCTGATCTGGTTAAAGAGAGAGAGACTGATGGAGAACGGTTGGGTTGTGAAGAAGAATGTTCTGGTCCCAGAGGCTGTTGTAGTTGATCTTTTATTTCCTTTCTCTATGAACGCTCCGAGAGCCCCTCGACATGAGCGCCTGGGTCCATAGCCTCGCGTCAGGTGACGTTACAGTGAAAACCTTTTGCTGGGCCTGGGTCTGATTTCGTATTAGTTAGCGTTTTGTCCGAGGGAGACGAGGACCAGATTTAGTTTAGTTTTGCTGCGTCAAACTTGACTGTTTCGGAAACTATAACGATACTTGAACCGACAACCTTTCGAGATCACACACTCAGTATTGTATCGCATTGCCATCTAATCTATCTGGGCTGACTTATCCCTACTCATGCCTTTCCCAAGTTCTTTCTCCATGCCAATAGAATGTCAACATGGTGCTGACCCTGTCCCGGGTGGAGCCTTCAGCAGTACACATCGCCTACCACTGAACTACAAAAATGTCACGTTACACTCAGACCGAAAGGAATGTGCCTGCCTGTGATCGGATGAGGGAGGGAGGGGAAATGTAGTCCAGGAATCTGTTCCTCCTCGGTCGTGTGGGAGGCGTTCCTGCCCCCAGGCTCGGGCTTTTCCGCGGCTTACTGTGCCACTTGCTTATTATCCGAACCAAATGAGCTGCTATGGGTGAAACTTTACAGTACATTGAATATCACGTTGAATATTGTAGGTTGTATTGATTTGTGTAACGAGCGGTCAAAGACGGACCTATTTAACGGCACTTATGAGACTCATCATGAGATGGAATGTTGGAAGGAAGATGCGGCGAAACATCGTTTGTGACAAAGAAACTCTAGGGAAAGATCATTTATCTTAAGTAGAGTAGTTTTTTTTATAATATATGGGTAATATATATATATAAATATATATATATATGTAGAATTGGGTTCGGGTCTCAGCTGAGCTGCCTCTTGATGTCGGCACGTGCAAGTTTTACTTGCAGATCGGCAACAAACAAAAAAAACTAACAGAACGGCTCGCATGTAGCTAACCGTAGCTACTCTGCGTCTCCTCGATTTCTCTCGAACGCTATTTGCGCAGCCACAATGTATTTGTGTGTGTGTGTGTGTGTGTGTGTGTGTGTGGTGTGTGAAGAGAGAGCTACGGCGCCATGCAGTGTCTTCAAAGTGCTGAACATCCGATGCCTTTTACTCAAACCATTCGAAAATACTTCTTTTTTTAAATTCCGAATGGAGAAAACAAAAATTATTTATACTTAAAGATATTAATATAATGCACCCATACTACTTATTTTTGCTAACAAAAAAAATCCTATACGAGATACAAAAGTATAATTAAGTAGGAACGTTAATAATGAGTAATAGTTATAGTCACTAATAATTTATCCCAGTTCAATAATGCAATAGGTAACTAGTCAACCGTTGAAGCTATGGCTTTGCTGCATTGACCTACTGTACGGACGGTTCTTTGTTGTTTAGTTTTACTTTTTACTTTGGGAAGGTTTGTTTTTGTCGCGTAATTAGCAGACTTTCAGCCCTCCTCAAAACTGTTCGCGGAAACCCAGGGACCTGTGATGAATGATCTCCTTTCACTGGTCTTCGGTCTCTGTCTCTCTCCCCGTCTCTCTCTCTGGGTCTGTCTCGGTCTCTCTCTCTCTCCGTCTCTCTCTCTCTCTCGGTCTCTCTCTCTCTCCTTTTCTGTCTCTGTCTCTCTCCCCATCTCTCGCTCTGTCTCTCTCTCTCTCTCTCTCGGTCTCTCTGTCTCTCTCTCCGTCTCTCTCTCTCTCGGTCTCTCTCTCTCTCCTTTTCTGTCTCTCTCCCCATCTCTCGCTCTGTCTCTCTCTCTCTCTCCGTCTCTCTGTGTCTCTTGAAATCTCAAAGAAGTGACAGACTGTGATTGCCCCTCTACACTGGGGGTCAAGTCCAATGCCTCTACACTGTACAGATTATCTCTCTCCGTTGTGGGAGGAGGAGGAGGAGGAGGAGGAGAAGAGGAGGAGGAGGAGGGTTGAAAGTTTGTCGTCGGGACTAAATGGTCCTCAATAGACTGTGCCTTTCCCAGATGGTGCTGAAACAAACGAGTAAAATCAAAGATAAAATCTTAACATTCATAAAAAATTAATGAAAAAAATATGTTTAGGGCAACTTGGCCCGTGTCTACATTGATAAGTATATATATATATATTGACACATGAGAATACTGTAAGATGTGATATGTATATGTATGCTGTGTGTGTGTGTGTGTGTGTGTGTGTGTACCTCTATGACATGCCAAGAATACAGAATATGCAGAACTGCTCAGCGTGGGTCTGACAGGACCAAAGGTTCTGTGGGGATTGGTCATATAAGGCCGGGCACTCAAAAGCACAACCTGCAAATTAGCATTTCTTAACGCCAGGTAACTTGTACACACACTTATTTTCCGCTCCAAAGGTAACGAGTAGCTCAGTGTCATGTAGCATTTTAATTTATTTTAAACCGGTTTCCCACCTCCCCTCCCCTCTACCATATGTTTTAAGATTAAAGTATTCTTATATTTCTCCCACTCTGCCTGGGCAGCAATAACCAATGTTTTTTGTTTGTTTTTAAACGCTTGCGCAAAATGTGTGTTGTATATGTTACAGTTGGCTCGGATTTGATTTCCCGCGAGCCAGTTCTTATTTTCAGAGCCAACCTTGTCTTATAATAATCAATGAATAACTTAATGTAATTTGCTGTGGGGGGGGGGGGGCATTGTAAGTGTGTGGTTCATTTGGGGGGGGGGGGGGAAGAACCTCCTTAAATTTCATACGTACTATTTATACACAAGTTTACAGAGGTTAGGTTAGTATCCGGTTGAGTTCAGACCCCCATGAGTGCCCATATCCTGTGTAGCCTAAAGCATTCCCCACAAAAACAATTAAATTGGTAAATTCCTTATGGTTGGCTGCATATCATCGTTCAAATGACAAATGAAAACGTGATGTTTTTTTGGAAATTGTGCTTTCTTTCTTTTCCATTTGCTTGACTATGATGACTATGGTGTCACTTTTAAGAAGTATACTTGTACGTCAAGACCTGTTTTACGTCTTAACACTTAACTGATACTGGTCCTATGTTGAGCCTTTTTTTTTTTGGTCGTCATATTTAATTGTTTTGATTAAATATTATATGAATGAAAAAACTAAAGTGTGTTTTTGATGTTTTGAAACCAACCGAAACTGGACGTTATTAATGCTATAATACAAGTTGGCAAATCTTCACGGAAATAGAATAATTAATTTGTATGTATTCAGACATGTGCGATGGATCATCATGCAAGAAATGCATTTGAAAATGGAAATGCCATTAAAGTTCTTGAATGTTTGAATGTTACGGTGAGCTAATGGCTCATTTGATAACTTGGATTAAAAAAACAATAGGTTGAAATCCTAGGTTTTTTTGTTTTTTTGTATTATTTATGTTCTAACTTTTGTTTTGTCTGTTAGCTCTTGGGTTTTTTTAACCGAATAATAAAGTGCGTTACAAACTTCACCATACAAGTAGTGTAATTTGATTAAAAACGAACGCCGGTTTGTTTTTGTTAAGTTTGTTGGTGTTAAGCGTTGCCATGGCACGTTATTTATTTATTTATTTATGCGCCATGTTGTCCTTGGCAACGGAGACGCCTGATTGGTTGGTTGCTACACGGGAGCGGAATGTTCCAGAATATCACCTTGGGACACCTGGACCACCGCTGTTGAACTTCGGGTACGTCAATAAAATACGTCAAAAGCGTTATTAACGAAAGTAATAACATAGCGTAAGGACGTCTTGCCATTGACTTGGACGTGTATATAGAGTTTGTGCTAAGTTGTACAAAAAAACAACAATTTGTAATAATTACTCGCGGTATGCTACCTTTTATAATTGGGTTAAAACGTATTTTAATTGACACTGTATATTATGTTAAGTGTGCAGCTTGGACAATGGAAATACAGGCGACGTTATGTCCACTATTTAATGATCTAGTCGGTCATTGTCCTGGCTGTGCTGACCGCTGCCTCGGTGACGTGTGAAATATGAAACTTTAGTGTGTGTGTAAAGGGGGGGTGGAAGAGAGAGAGAGAGAGAGAGGAGACAGAGAGAGAGAGGAGACATAGAGGAGAGAGAGAGAGAGAGAGGAGACATAGAGAGATGAGACGAGAGGAGACATAGAGAGATGAGAGGAGACATAGAGAGCGAGATAAGGGGGAGACTGAGAAGGGGGAGAGAGAAAGAGAGCAAGAGAGCGGTAAGGGGGAGAGATTTACTGTAGGTAGAATCTACATATGCTATACTTTCATATTGCCCACTGTAATGAGCCCTGTGGCTGTGAGCCATTAGTTTACAATGTATTGTCATCTCAAGTACAGCACAGAGAAAATAATTGGGCATCTAACCAGAGTGCAAATGTTGCAGTAGACTGCATGGTAATCTCTCATTTACAGTTGTTAAAAGACAGTCTACTAGGTGCATAATAACCTTAATTTCCCTCGGGATAAATAGTCTCTTGAATTAATAATAGGTATATGTATATACAGGTAAGTAAGTATTTAACGGGTAGTGATCAGGGGTATGCAGTTATTGAAAGCAGGATAAATATATATAAATGTAAATACAAGTGAGCGTATATACAGGAGCAGGAATATGCAGTTCTATCAACAGTTTGAGATTAATATATGGCAGGTACAGTGAAAATGTGTACACATTAACGGGTATCTTATTAATAAATATGTCCACTATAGAGAGGGGTATATAACCATGGGTATGCAGTTTTATATATAGATATATACAGTATATATAGAAATATATATAGATATATAGATATAGATATATATATAGAAATATATATAGATAGATGTATCGATATCTAGATATAGATATCTATATCTATAGATATCTCTATCTATATCTATATATCGATATAGATATATATATTAAAAACACAGAACTTAAGAATATTACATAATAAAATGTATTAATTAATTTTAATTTTATTATTTCTAACCGCAGCCCATTCCGCCCCCCCGAGGATGTCGACCATAGCCACCAAGCCGGCGCTGCACCACAGCGTGGACGACTGGCGGACCAACAACCACCAGCTGTCGGCCGCCGCCGAGCACGAGAGACACGTCTCCCACGGGGTCCGCCAGGAGGGGCGCAGCCTACGAAATGAGACCACCAGCAAGGTTATGGGGACGGAGAGGGTTTTGGATTTATTTATTTTATATTTAGTGTCGCATCAACCCAGGGGGCAGGCTTTGATATTCAGAATATTCGTCCGGTCACCGATTACGCAGCATCCGTACAAGGACTATACCAGGTTTAAGGATAGTTGTTATGCAGTGCGCCTACTGAACTGCTAGGAGTGCTGCCATCATATCATATATTATATATATTGTCATTAACATTACACTGTCATACTTTGCTGGACTTTCTGGACTCATATTCATTACTCATTACAGTTTCTGTTCTGCACTGCACTGTATTCGTGATGCTGCTGCACTACTGGCACTTTAAAATGCTTTTTGCACAATATAACATACATCACTTTATTGTGCTAACTCACTTTCATACACTTTGTGCTGCTACTTATTCCATCCATGTTTGTGTACTTATTTGTCATACTCGTACTTATTTGTCTTATCGGTCTTGTTGGGACTAACCTGTACTTAGTGTTACTTACGTGCCTTTACGTATATATTGGCCATACCTTGTATGTTAGTCTACTATTTTTATTCCCTCTTTCCTTTTCATCTGCACTGTCCCTTTTTGCTGTTGCAAATGTCCCGGCTGTGGGACGAATAAGGGACTTCTTATCTTATCTTAAAAGATGTTCTAGTGAGGAAGCTAGAGCCCCTGTGAGGTTTTAGCTTCCCTTGTTAGAGTCTGCCTCTCATGCCCCGGGGGGGGGGGGGGGGGGGGGGGGTCGTGAGTTCGAAACCCAGTGCAGGACACTCACTGTTACACAGACATTGACCTATTTTTAGGGGGGGGAGGCGAACCCAGTCACACCCACACATAAACATAGGACTTTAAGAGATAGAAAGAGAAGGGGGGGAGACTGAGAAGGGGGAGACACAGAGAGAGAGAGATGAGGGGCAAGATAGAGCGAGAGAGAGAGAGAGAGAGAGATGAGGGGCAAGATAGAGCAAGAGAAGGATGGAAAAGTTAGTGACTTTCACCTAAATACTTTTCTTCTTCTGTGTTTACATTTTGTTCCCCTAGACCTTCTGGGACGAGAGCGACACTCGCCAGCGGTTGGACGAGCGGATCTGGGACGTGTCGCGCTGCAGAGACTCCCTGGAGTCCTGCGCTCTGGAGGTGGACCAGGAGATGGAGGCTTTGACCGTGGTAACCCCCCCCAACGTCTTCGTCGTCGTCTTCATGTGCCGTTGCTTGATCCTGTTTAGTCTGCTGCTGTGGAGTGTGTCTGTGAAGGAGACCAGGACCCCCCCCCCCCCCTGTTCAGGGACATTACATCCAGTGGGATTGGTCGACCTTCTGGTGGTACAGGGTGGTGGAACTGTACCAATCCACACTTGTTGTGATGAAAACTCATCTCTTCAGGAGTCACTACCCGGATCCTTACTCCTAGCGCATCCTCTTATCACTTTTTACTTAAGTCCATTATCTAAGTAGATTGTTGGTAGGTAGATATTGTTCTAGATATTGTTCTATATTGTTTGCCAACTTATTGTTCTTTTTACATTATTGTACTTCTACCTGAACTCTGGTTCAGTTCTTGGAGACTTTGTTAGAAATTAAATGCACTTTTCACTTCTGGTGATGAGTTGTTTCTCTTACCTTCCTTTGTTGAAACACACTATTGTAAGTCGCTTTGGATAAAAGCGTCTGCTAAATGACTGTAATGTAATGTGATGTCATTAATTGGGAGATATTTTGCATGCATTTCAATTGAATGGCGTCACCCCCTGGTGGTGGTGAATAAGGGTGGTGTGTGTGTGTGTGTGTGTGTGTGTGTGTGTGTGTGTGTGTGTGTGTGTGTGTGTGTGTGTGTGTGTGTGTGTGTGTGTGTGTGTGTGTGTGTGTGTGTGTGTGTGTGTGTGTGTGTGTGTGTGTGTGTGTGTGTGTGTGTGTGTGTGTGTGTGTGTGCGCCCCAGTCAAAGGAGGAGCTGGAGCAGGCGCTGGTGGCCACGGCGGTCCCGCTGGAGGTGGCCCAGGACTGTCTGACCCTGAGGCAGGGGAGGCGGGGCCTGGAGCTGGTCAGCGACCCCGCGGAGGAGCAGCTGAAACAGGAAGTGAGGCTGCTGGAGAGCGTCCAGCAGGTGCTGCAGCAGCACATAGGCCACGCCTTCGAGCAGCTGTGGTACGGCGAGCCGTTAGCTCTGTGGTTAGCTGTTAGCTGTAACGCCCCTGGCGGTCACTCCCTTCGCTGACCCTAAATTGGGATGCCTGTTACTTAAGTTGACTGAGTGCTGGGTGTTACTTTGTCGTCGTTTTGCAGGCTGTTTTACTGTCTTGTGCATTTGATTGAACTCTGTCTCGGCTTGTTCTTGACTGGCTGTTTCTTGGTTGATTCTTTGTCTATTAGACTGTGCCAAATGTCACTCTAATGACTGTTACTTGGCCTGGTGTTAATGTGTTACTTTACTGTCGGTTTCTGAACTGACTGTTGACAGTTACCTGACTGACTTACTTCAGGTGCTTCAATGGCTACTGTACTGACTGACTGTTGCTCTATGTTGACTGTTACTGTACCGACTGTTTGCTGGCTGCCTGTCTGTCACAGCGTTCTGCAGGAGGCCCGGCACCAGCTGACCATGGACCTCCAGAACAAGATGGACGCCCTGGAAGTGGACCAGACCTGCCTGTCACTCACCCTGAAGTCGGCCCACATTTCCCTGAAGCCCAACCCCATGCGCATACCCACTGGGTGAGCTGACCCCACACACACACACACACACACACACACACACACACACACACACACACACACACACACACACACACACACACACACACACACACACACACACACACACACACACTGGAATGGAAAGTACACAACAACCTGTTGGTGACAGACACCCATAGATATATGAATATATTGTTATTAACTTACCACAAATCCCTGTTTGTTTATATTATCCACTGTAAACATTGGCTCCTTTATGCTAAACAATTATGCACGAACATTTCTGTTGGATGATGTAAATATGTACTGTATATATTTTTTATTCTTTCATTTAAATAAAATATTTTTATCTACATACTTTTTATGATATAAAAAATGTTGACTCTTCTTCTTATTTGAATGTTATGCTCTCTGTGCTGCTGCATCACCTGCTTATTATGGAGGACCAAAACCGCATCACTAATATTGATCTCCTCCTGCAGTACCGTGACACCCCAGGAGTGGGCGCAGTTTAGCCAGTTTAACGTGGCCTCGGCCCAGGAGGCCATGCACGCCTCGCAGCAGATGAGGGAGACCGCGAGTCTTACCCGCGCTAAGGTACATATACTATATATATTATACTATATATTTTATGAACAAGACAATGACTATAACATCCTTAAGTCAAATAACACTACAACTTGGAGTCGGTTTTTGGAGACTTGTTACAATATTTGTATTTGCCATTTGTAACAAGTACAATGGAATGCTTACTCCCCATTCCGTCCCGCAGTATGAATCTTAAAAACAACAGCATAAAAATATAAATTATATATACAATAAAATAAACAAAAAAAGAGCAGCAAAGTGACTTAAATGATATGTACATGTTTTTTTTTTTTTTAATTACAAAAATGTTTCAAAAGCATTTAAAGTGCCAGTAGTGCAGCAGCATCATGCAATACAGTGCAGTAACTGTGATGAGTCCAGAAAGTCCAGCAAAGTATGTATTTGTAATGGTAATGACTATGTTATGAAAGTGAAAGTGGCAGCACTCCTAGCAGTTCAGTAGGTCACTGCCTGTGGGTAAAAACTATCCTTAAACCTGGTAGTCCTTGCAACCAGCGACCAGACGGTAGGGGGGAGAAGAGATGGAGCCCAGGGTGGTTGCGGTCCATTATGATGGACATGGCCTTCTTCCGACATCTGGTCCTAAAGATCTCCTCAATGCATGGAAGTGCACACCCCATGATCTTCTCTGCCGTCCTCACGACCCTATTACTGTACTTTTACCTGAACTTATTGTACTTCTACCTGAGCACTGGTTCAGTTCTTGGAGACGTGTGAGGAATGAAATGCACTTTTAACTTCTGGTGACGAGTTGTTCTCTTACCTTCCTTTGTTGAAACACACTATTGTAAGTCGCTTTGGATAAAAGCGTCTGCTAAAAAACTGTAATGTAATGTAACTTTGGTTCAACCAACTCCTTTCCTATTCTAACAATAAGCCACGGAGGTGTTCTCCTGGGACCTTGTATCTGCGGAGGTGTGTGTGTGTCCTTTGTGGCCTCAGTGTGGATGGTGACCCCGCTGTGCTCTCCAGCTTCAGAACGAGGTACAGACCCAGCGGAGAGCCACAGAGTTCGCCCTCCGGAAGCGCACCCACCACGAACAACAGGCCCACCACCAGCTGCAGTGGCAACTCAAGACGGTGAGCCTCTTCCGTACCTTACCTTACCGGGGGGGCGGTAGCTCAGTGGGTAAGGACTTGGCTTGGGAGCTGCAAGGTCACCGGTTCAAGTCCCTCGAAACACCAGGTTACTGCCCAAGTGCACCCCCTACGCTGCTCCCTGGGCCCTGTATAACTAGCTGCCCACTGCTCCTAATTCCAGGATGGGTAAAATGCAGAGAAATTCCTTTTGCTGTACTGTACTTGTGCTGTACACTGACAATACATTCTAATCTAATCTAAACCTTGTGCCCATAACCCTTTTATATATATAATATATATATATATATATATATATATAAAGCTATTGTTGTGCTGGTTGGGCTTCAGTTCCGTTGCCCTTAGACCTTTTTATACAAAGCTGCAATTCCCTCCTTGTTTATTTTTCGACGTTTTTGGACAAAATTCACACAATGTCATTTTTTTGGGTCTGATTTGGTCTAATTTACAATCAACGTTGTGATAATTCTGTTCCAGTTGCTTACCGATTTATTTTCTCGCCCGCTGTGTGTGTGTGTGTGTGTGTGTGTGTGTGTGTGTGTGTGTGTGTGTGTGTGTGTGTGTGTGTGTGTGTGTGTGTGTGTGTGTGTGTGTGTGTGTGTGTGTGTGTGTGTGTGTGTGTGTGTGTGTGTGTGTGTGTGTGTGTTCGTTCCTCCAGACGGAGGATGAGATCTCTGAGATGGAGGAGGACATCCGGGCTCTGCACCAGGACCTCCAGGTGAAGACCTTCTCCCTGAAGCTGGCCCACACCCGGCTGGAGAACCGCACCTGCCGACCGGGCTCGGACCTCTGCAGGGACCAGGTACGTTGAGGTTCTGCTCACCGGCACCACCCACACATTCACCACCCACACACTCACTGCAACCTTCTGGTAGGATTCGCTTCTAAGCTCTGTGAACCTCAATCCTACATGCTTGATCATACCTCGTGTATCATAAACCAGGCTACCTGTGGGTGTCCTGGAGCCTAACCAACCGACATGCTTCTTAATGACTCAATGTTACTTTAACATGTCAGTAAAGAAACATGCTGCTTAATGACATGCTAAAGACGTTGGATGAGCGTCTGCTAGACCTAAGAGCATGAAAAACAAAGGTTTCAAATTAGATAGTTACACAATTCTATCATGGTACATACTATTTGTTTAGGATACTTCGGGCAGCACCCTTCGAAACAATGCTGCAACGTACTAATATAAAAATAACAATTAAAATATGAGAATGTTGACAAAAAGTTAAATGAATAAGTAGCAACACAGCCTTTGTTATCCCTTGTCCAGTTCCTGTATGTCAGAACATACAGGAATACCATACGGAACACAACCCATACGTTTTATGGAAAACCTGTGGTGCAGACACAATGAAGATGTCAGTGTCATCACCCCACGGGTGCTTTGTGTGTGTGTGTGTGTGTGTGTGTGTGTGTGTGTGGTCGGTTTAAGGCTGAGAAACACCCACCTCAGCCAGTTCAACATGACCAATGTCTACAACCACAGGTTTAGTCTGAGTGTTGCTCTCGATGGACGCCGGGTCGATGTCTGAGAAGTGGCTGTGACCGTCTGCCTGACTGGGTCAGGTTGAGGTGTTTAGTTAACCAGGCAAGCAGATGGTCACTCTCTCCCTCTGCTTCTCCTCCTCCTCCTCCTCCCACCTCCTCCTCCCACCTCCTCCTCCCCCTCTTCCTCCCACAACCTCTTCCTCTTCCTCCCACAACCTCTTCCTCCTCCTCCTCCTCCTCCTCCTCCTCCTCCTCCTCCTCCTCCTCCTCCTCCTCCTCCTCCTCCTCCTCCTCCTCCCCCCCTCCTCCCACCTCCCACCTCCTCCTCCTCCCACCTCCTCCTCCTCCCCCTCTTCCTCCCACCTCCTCCTCCTCCCCCTCTTCCTCCCACCTCCTCCTCCTCCTCTTCCTCCTCCCACCACCTCCTCTTCCTCTTCCTCCTCCCACCACCTCCTCCTCTTCCTCCTCCCCCTCTTCCTCCTCCTCCCACCTCCTCTTCCCCCTCCTCCTCCTCTTCCTCCTCCCACCACCTCCTCGTCCTCCAGGTTCAGCTGGGGCTGGTGAAGGAGGTGCAGCAGCTGGAAGCCTCCATCAAGGCCCTGGACCAGAAGCTAGGCGAGGCACAGTGAGTCACAGCTTCCCTCTCCTCTGTCAGCCAGGAGAGGAACTTCCACTTCATTCCACAGAGGGAGGCCAGCTTCTCCCTCCTCCTTCTCCTCGTGCTGTATTATACTGTACTGTGGAATACTCTGTGTTGTGCTCTACTGTACGTGTAGCTCTACTCAACTAGAACTCAGTTGTAACTGACCTCACGTTGAGTAGTTCTTCTTAACACGCATCAATTCATGCAAGGAATCCCAAAATCTCTCTCTCTCGCTCACTCACTCACTCACTCACCTACCCACTCACTCACCTACCCACCACTCACTCACTCACTCAATCACCTACCCACCATCTCACTCACCTACCCACTCACTCACTCACTCACTCACCTACCCACCACTCACTCACCTACCCACCATCTCACTCACCTACCCACTCACTCACTCACCTACCCACCATCTCACTCACCTACCCACTCACTCACTCACCTACCCACCACTCACTCACTCACTCACTCACTCACTCACCTACCCACCACTCATCTACCCACCACTCACTCACTCAATCACCTACCCACCATCTCACTCACCTACCCACCACTCACTCTCTCACTCACCTACCCACCACTCACTCACTCACTCACTCACTCAATCACCTACCCACCATCTCACTCACCTACCCACCACTCACTCTCTCACTCACCTACCCACCACTCACTCACTCACTCACTCACTCACTCACTCACTCACTCACCCACCATCTCACTCACCTACCCACTCACCATCTCACTCACCTACCCACCATCTCACTCACTCACTCACTCACCATCTCACTCACTCACTCACTCACTCACTCACCCACCACTCACTCACCTACCCACCATCTCACTCACTCACCATCTCACTCACTCACTCACTCACTCACTCACTCACTCACTCACTCACTCACTCACTCACTCACCTACCCACCACTCACTCACTCACTCACTCACTCACTCACTCACCTACCCACCACTCACTCACTCACCTACCCACCACTCACTCACCTACCCACCACTCACTCACTCACTCACTCACTCACTCACTCACTCACTCACTCACTCACTCACTCACCTACCCACCACTCACTCACCTACCCACCACTCACTCACTCACTCACTCACCTACCCACCACTCACTCACACACTCACTCACTCACTCACTCACCTACCCACCACTCACTCACTCACTCACTCACTCACTCACTCACTCACTCACTCACTCACTCACCTACCTACCACTCACTCACCTACTCACTCACTCACTCACTCACCTACCTACCACTCAATCACACACTCACTCACTCACTCACTCACCTACCCACCACTCACTCACCTACCCACCACTCACTCACCTACCCACCACTCACTCACTCACTCACTCACTCACTCACTCACTCACTCACTCACTCACTCACTCACCTACCCACCACTCACTCACCTACCCACCACTCACTCACCTACCCACTCACTCACTCACCATCTCACTCACCCACCCTCTCACTCACTCACTCACTCACTCACCCACCCTCTCACTCACTCACTCACTCACTCACTCACTCACTCACTCACTCACTCACTCACTCACTCACTCACCATCTCACTCACCCACCCTCTCACTGCAGGCACTGCCTGCAGAAGATGCTCCTCCATCGGGCTCGCATGACCCAGGACCTGAGCAGGAAGCAGGAAGCTCTCTCTCTGGAGCAACGCAGTCTCAACACACGCCACCGCCTCACCGACAGCGACACCGCCGCCGTGCCGGGGGACAGGCCCGCCGTCACCGGGGTGGTCCCGCTCACCAACTCTTGCGGCAGGAGCATCCTGAAGATGCTGGCGTGAAGCAGGAGACGCCGTGACCCGTGGTGGTGGTGGTGGTGGTGGGGTGGGTGGGTGGTGGTGGTGGTGGTGGTGGTGGTGGTGGTGGAGGGGTGGGTGGGGGGTGGTGAAGAGCAAAATGTTAGTAAAATGTTGTAATTCTAATTTATTTCCAAAAATGTAGAAATAGATGACATTTCCAAGAAAAAAAAAAGCTATTTAGAAAGTGTGTTTACGATGTGGAACGTTGTCGCAATATCGGACGAGCCTTAATAAAGAAGTCGGTGGACGAAGACAACAACAGCCTTGCTGGTGGCCACGTGTTGTTTATTCCGTGGAGGTTATCTGGTGTCACGGCGGGGGAAGGGAAGGGAAGGCACGCCCCCCCCCCCGAGCACGCCCCCCTCACCTCCCCGAGCACGCTCCCTGCAGCCGCCACGATTACTTCATCGACCGAACCGAAGCACGGCCCGCTAATGACGCTGTTTATCGGCCAAACTTTGTTTGATCAACCTTGGCTCGTCTGGGAAGGGTGGGGGGGTGGGAGGGTGGGGTGGGGGGCGCTGTAGTGCTGGGAAAAAATGGGGGTGTGTGCTCCAGGAAGTGGTACAGCCGTGTCTTTACGGCCACCTCCTCCTCCTCCTCCTCCTCCTCCTCCTCCCCCTCCTCCTCTTCCTCCTCCTTCATTTGTGATGAGTGGTTTAATGGGTTTGTTTTGGACCAGCCACTCCTCTTTATGACTGAGCGTCTCCTAATGACTCTTTTTTCATTATATAGCGTGTAATCTACAAGCTGTAAAACGGAATCCACTAAATTCCCACTTGATGCGATGATGTGATGTCCACAACACGCGTATTCCAATTCCATGTGGTTATGTGCAAAATAACATTTTCTTTGAATATAGATTCAAGATTCAAGATGTTTTTATTGTTTGTGTGCAACCAGCGCAATTCACTACAACATTCTGAATAACAATAACTATACCATGCTATACTCAACTATGCAACACTATACCATTAACATCACTATATACTATCAACTATAAACAGCACTATACTATACCATACACAATAAATAGAACAATAAGTGACTGATGGATGATACAGTATGTACACTATATTACATTTCATTTACAGTCATTTAGCCGTTAAGAGAAGGTAAGAGAACAACTCGTCACCAGAGGTCAAGAAGTGCATTTCAATCCTAACAAATCAGCGCTCCGGTAAAAGTACAATAAGTTCAGGTAAAAGTACAATAAAGTACAGTAAGTTGGCAAACAATGGAACAATATCTAACTGACCATCTACTTAGAAAGACGCTAGTAAGCTAGTACTATACATATACACACTACCCGGATCCTTCCTCGTAGTAGATTATCTAAGTAGATATATATCTAAGATATTATAGATAGGTATTGTTCTAGATATTGTTCTATATTGTTTGCCAACTTACTGTACTTTTACCTTACTGTACTTTTACCTTACTGTACTTTTACCTGAACTTATTGTACTTCTACCTGAGCACTGGCTCAGTTATTGGAGACTTGTTAGAAATGAAATGCACTTTTGACTTCTGGTGACGAGTTGTTCTCTCACCTTCCTTTGTTGAAACACACTATTGTAAGTCGCTTTGGATAAAAGCGTCTGCTAAATGATGGTGATGTAATGTGATGTAATGTAATATACATAGGGCGAATGGTGCAAAGATGCATATCAATTGAGAAAGTTGCAGACTACATAATGAGACATGCATTGGACGGATGCATAAACAGATTCACAGCTTGGCATGAAATTAAATAATATTATTTCACGGTATTAACCGTGTATCGGAGCGTGTTAATCAATACTAGTGTATTGATTGATTTGTCATGATTGGTTAAGTCCTGTCCCAGCGGTCACCCTCTGAAACAGGGCAGAGGCCTCTGACATGTGTGTATGTCACCGTGTTTGCCCAAAGATAAGGAATGACATTCGCACCGACAGACTGAGATATGCCCCGTTCTGCTGCCGCTAAAGAGCTTTTCCATGATGTAGCCTTTTGGCGCGCGCGCACACACACACACACACACACACACACACACACACACACACAGGTGGTAATTGAACACAGTTATGCAACAATTAAGGCACACCCTCTTCTCTCTCTCGCACACACACACACACACACACACACACACACACACACACACACACACACACACACACACACACACACACACACACACACACACACACACACACACAAGTTTTCTATCATAAAGCACACACACACACACCCTCTCAAAAGCCTGTTTTGACAGCAACAGACAAGCAGGCTGTATCTGTTGGATCGGACCCTCTCACGGCCCATCAACCCCCACAGGGTTTATGGCTTTACTGCCCGCCGGGCCCAAGACCGGACGGCCGCCCGCTCCCTTAAAAGCAGAATTATTCTGAATCATTTCACTAAAGGGTCCAGATGCTACCTGGCAGGCCCTGTCTCTCTCTCCCCCCCCTGGGGGGGGAGAGTGAGGGGTAATTAATGCATCATCCCGGTGCCTCCCTAATGCCACCCTCTTCTGCACGACTGCATGCGAGTGCTTATCTGACCCTGGCTGTCATCGTGTCGTGTGCACCTCGCCCACTTTATGCCTCTCACACACCCCCAGCACCACTTCCTTTTTCTTGTATGGGAGACGCAGATTGTCACTCAGTGCCCGTCTGGACCGGAGCGAGCAGGTTGTGGGACGCAAGCCGATGCAAACGAGCGCGGTCACCTGTTTTAGAAAAGTCCATCGTTTGCCGAGTGACATCTGCTGCAGGAACAAAGATTGTGGAGCATCGTTTGAGCGGGCGGTCGGGGACAGCCCGGCGTGCTGCTCTCTGGCTCAGCGGCGCTCGTCCTCTGGTCCCCTGGTCTTCAACCTCGGTTTAAAGCGAGCTCCCGGGGGCCCCCACTCTGATTCCATGGCGGCCCGGCGGCTACGGTGCGGCTCTGGAGCCGAGTAACCCGCCCCCCCCCCCCCCCGATGGAGCGGCCGGGGATCGGCGTGAACGACTGCGTGGCGCTGGCGGTCTACTGCTTCACCTTCCTGCTGGGCCTGCCCGCCAACCTGCTGGTGCTCTTCGTGTACGCGCGCAAGGCCCGCAAGCGGGGCGCCACGCCCAACGTGGTGTACGCCCTCAACCTGTGCCTGGCCAACCTGGCGCTGCTGGCCTGGCTGCCCGTCAAGGCCCTGGAGACGGCCCTGCAGGGCTGGACGCTGCCGGGCCTCCTGTGCCCCATCTACAGCTTCTTCCTGTTCGCCTCGCTGTACGGCAGCTGCCTCTTCCTCACCGCCGTCACGGTGGGCCGCTACCTCAGCATCGCCTTCCCCATCGCCTACAAGCGCTACCGCCGCACGCGCATCTCCTGCGCCATCAGCGCCACGCTCTGGGCCGTGGTGCTGCTGCACCTGGGGCTGGGCCTGGAGGCCGAGGGCGGGGCCTACTTCGTGTCGGCGCCGGAGGGCGGCGGGGGTACCGGGGGGGGCGGCGGCGCGGCGTGCTACGACCACTTCACCGCCGCCCAGCTGGAGGTGCTGCTGCCTCTGCGGCTGGAGATGGCGGTGGCGCTGTTCCTCGTGCCGCTGGCGCTGACGTGTTTCTGCACGCTGCGCTGTGTGGCCCTGGTGTGGCGCTCCTGCCTGCCCGCCGCCGGGAAGAGGCGGGTGCTGACCGTGGCGCTGTCCACGCTGGCCGTGTTCGTGGTGTGCTACGCGCCCTACAACGCCTCGCACATCGTGGGCTTCGCCGTGGCGGCGGACGTGCCGTGGCGCCGCGAGGCCATGCTGACCAGCTCCTGCAACGTCTTCCTGGAGCCCGTGGTCATGCTGATGCTGTCGCCCGCCTCCTCCCGCGGCGTGGCGGGGAGGATGTGCGGGGGCGGGGCCTCGGCGGAGGCGAAGTCGGCGGCCCGGAGTCGGGGGCGCTGCCGCCGTGCCGGGCCCTCCTCGCCGGAGCCCCGCGCCGCGGTCAGGGGAACGCCCTCGCTGTCTGAGAAGAGTCCACCCGAGGTCACCGTGACCAGGTTGAGTCAGGACTAACGGGAGACCGCATTAGAGGGGACCCAGAGACCCTGGTCTGCTAACCTACTCTTCAGCAGCAGGATACCCTCATGCAGGAACTACTAGTAGTTCTAATGGACATACCGTCGTGGTTATTGAACTACTGTAGTTCTAATGGACATACCGTCGTGGTTATTGAACTACTGTAGTTCTAATGAACATACTGTAATGGTAACTGAACTACAGAGATACTTAGTTGTGGTTTTAATCAGGAGATGCTCTGACTGGTGGCTTTTCCTCATATTGTGTATGATTCTTTGGAATCTTTTTAGTTTTTTTCTGAAAATAAATAAATCCCGTACAGTTGTAAAACCAGGCGAATGATGAATGTGTTTTTTTTTGTCACGCACCACTAAGACACAGCTTTCGCACGCACACACACACACACACACACCGCACACACACACACACCACACACACACACACACACACACACACACACACACACACACGACAAGGCGAGGCTTCCCTTTACAAACACTCACCCACTCAAATGCTTGTTTCTCTATTTTCCAAATATTACAAGAAAGCATGTGTTGTCCTACGTTTCAGTAACTGTTGTGTATTGTTGTGTATTGTGTTTACCAGAAAATATTGTTTTAAAATCCTTTTTAGTAAATACAGATTTTCAACACGTTTCTGATATTGACCACCTGTAATCATTTTAAACTAAATGAATGAATAATGTAATTGTAATGTAATGTGTGTGTGTGTGTGTGTGTGTGTGTCAGACATATATTCAAAGCTGCTCACTAAATCAATGTGTAACTATATCTACATATCTCTAAATATCGTCAGATGATGACCGCTTAATGTAACTTGTTACTGCCTTTTAATAGTCGGCGTCTTCATCCCGTCATAACAAGAAATATTAGGGCGGGACTAAATGCTGGACGGTTTGTGATTGGACGTAAGCAAGCAGTGTCGTCATTGGTTCAAACGCTATTCCGCACCGTTGGACTTGGTCTTCACGATACAATAAAGGTGTTTGTGTAACGTGTAAATATTGTTTCACTGGAATAAAATACATATTTGATGAACAAACAACGAATATTTTTTCATGCTTTGTTCAACAGAGCGGCCAACATCGGCTACCTCTTCGGAAATGATTGACAAGGTTTAAAAATAATAAAAAAATAATAATAATAATGTAATCTTAATACATAGCCATCTGCCCATACCACACACACCAATATGGGTATAGTCAAACATAAAGAATTTAAATCATTTAAACAATTGACAAATCATGAAAACCGTGAACGTGTTTGCATTGTGATATCAGTCTCCGAAGCGTCTCGAAATGGGATTGTCTAAACACACCTGTACGTCTACCTGTACGTCCACCTGTACGTCCAACTGGACGTCTACCTGTACGTCCAACTGGACGTCTACCTGTACGTCCACCTGTACGTCCACCTGGACGTCTACCTGTACGTCTACCTGGACGTCCACCTGTACGTCTACCTGTACGTCCACCTCACCTATACGTCCACCTGGACGTCTACCTGTACGTCTACCTGTACGTCTACCTGTACGTCCACCTGTACGTCCACCTGTACATCTACCTGTACGTCCACCTGTACGTCTACCTGTACGTCCACCTCACCTGGACGTCTACCTGTACGTACACCTGGACGTCCGCATCGTACCGGTTGCCTAGAGACGGTGTTTAAATGAACGGGACAGCGGAGATTAGCCTACACACCGGGGTCTAATTAAATTTCCGCAATCTAAAACCGGAGATAGCGGTTATTCGGTTGAACGTAAACCAACACGGGGGTGAGGGGGGCGGATGTGTGTGTTGTGGTGTAATCAAACGGTGTGAGTGTGTGTGTGTGTGTGTGTGTGTTATGTGTGTGTGTGTGTGACGAGAGGTCGCCTGTCTGTGTGATCATAATTCAACTCACCATTGGACGGTATACTAGGGTCTGCACTGGGATGGGATGGAGATACTGGCGCTTCTGGATTGACCAACGGTAGGACTGTCAAACTTTCAAAAAATAAGTTTACAAAGAGTTTACAACAACTTAAAACATTGTTTTGGATAGTTTTAATTAATTCTGCTCATTGAAAAACCAATGGCTGTTCCCACTTTTACAACTTGTATGAAATGAAAAGCTCTGTTGAAAGCTCTGTTCTGTGGTTTTGATAGTGTAGTTTCAAATGAGTGTTGTCGTACTTTATCACACGTTTGTTAGTCTAATTCAAACGTGTGATACAATTATAATATAACACATTGGCAATGTGTGGATACAAGTGTTGCTTTCAGCAGTTAGTAGCCTAAACAATCAAATAAATGCCCTCCCCTAGCATTTTGAACACGTGAATGTAGTCATTGTTACACCTCTAGGGTAAATTAGCATGATAAACGGTGATTCAATAGTTTCCCCCTGACATGTTGATATGCCTTCTATGAAGTAACACGTGTATGTGTGTGTGTGTCAGTCAAACCCCATTACAATAACATAACTAGATAAGTACCTCATTGGCTGTAAACGTTCTATCTAGCTGATCTAAATGGACCAGAGGGTTTATATGTCCTATAGCAGAGGAACTTTCTGGTCTGAAAGATAGTCAGAAAGTGTTGTCTATGTACGGCTTCTTTTGATCCTCTCTGCAATTTCTCTAACCATGTGACGTAGCCGCGTCTGAGAGCGGCTGAAACCGGTCCAAACCGCCAACGTGTGACGGTGATGGTGGAGACGGGTGACCGATGAGGACGCCAGGATGACGATCCGTACCCTACTGATCTCCGTCTACGCCGCCACCCTCCTGATGGGTGTGCCCGCCAACTGCCTGGCGCTCTTCACCTTCTGCCGCAAGATCCGCCGCAAACCCACGGCGGTCGACGTGCTCCTCCTCAACCTCACCGTCTCCGACCTCCTCTTCCTCGCCTTCCTGCCCTTCAAGATGAAGGAGGCCCTGGACCACATGACCTGGAGGCTGCCCAACTTCCTGTGTCCGCTCACCAACTTCCTGTTCTACACCACCATCTACAACAGCACGCTGCTGCTGACGGCGGTCAGCGTGGAGCGCTACCTGGGCGTGGCGTTCCCCATCCGCTACTCGCAGTGCCGCCGGACGCGCTACGCCGTGGTGGCCGGCGCCCTCTTCTGGGTGGTGTCGTCCCTCAACATCAGCTTCATCTACATCCTCCACTACTCCCACCTGTTCATCGCCGGCGACCAGGACCAATCCAAGGAGCGCCAGCCCAACGCCACCGCCCCGCCGCCCCCCCCGACCTGCTACCTGGACTTCACCCAGTGGCAGCTGACAGTCCTGCTGCCCATGCGCCTGGAGCTCTTCCTGGTCCTCTTCTGCGCGCCCTTCTTCATCTGCTGCTTCTGCTACGTCAACTTCATCCGCATCCTCCTGCGCCTGCCCAACATCAGCCGGCGGCGGCGGCTGCGCGGCGTGGGCCTGGCCATGGGCACCCTGCTGGTGTTCGCCGTGTGCTTCGGCCCCTACAACGCCTCCCACGTGGTGGGCTTCGTCCGCCTGGAGAACGAGAGCTGGAGGCAAGTGGCGCTGCTGTCCAGCACCTTCAACGCCTGCCTGGACCCCATCATATTCTACTTCTCCTCCACCGCCGTGCCCAGCATGCTCAGTCACTTCCTGCGGAACCTCGTGGCCAAGCTGCACCTCCTGGGCTGTGGAGGAGGTGGTGTAGGAGGAGGTGATGAAGGAGGAGATGGCGTAGGAGGAGATGGTGTAGGAGGAGGTGGTGAAGGAGGAGGTGGTGTAGGAGGAGGCAGCGTAGAAGGAGATGGTGTAGGAGGAGGGGGTGTAGGAGGAGATGGTGTAGGAGGAGGGGGTGTAGGAGGAGATGGCGTAGGAGGAGATGGTGTAGGAGGAGGCGGCGTAGGAGGAGATGGTGTAGGAGGAGGCGGTGTAGGAGAAGATGGTGTAGGAGGAGGCGGTGTAGGAGGAGATGGTGTAGGAGGAGGTGGTGTAGGAGAAGATGGTGTAGGAGGAGGGGGTGTAGGAGGAGATGGTGTAGGAGGAGGTGGTGTAGGAGAAGATGGTGTAGGAAGAGATGGTGTAAAAGGAGATGGTGTAGGAGGAGATGGTGTAGGAGGAGGTGGTGTAGGAGGAGATGGTGTAGGAGGAGGCGGTGTAGGAGGAGATGGTGTAGGAGGAGGTGGCGTAGGAGGAGATGGCGTAGGAGGAGATGGTGTAGGAGGAGATGGTGTAGGAGGAAGCGGCGTAGGAGGAAGCGGCGTAGGAGGAGATGGCGTAGGAGGAGATGGCGTAGGAGGAGATGGTGTAGGAGGAGATGGCGTAGGAGGAGATGGCGTAGGAGGAGATGGCGTAGGAGGAGATGGCGTAGGAGGAGATGGTGTAGGAGGAGATGGCGTAGGAGGAGATGGCGTAGGAGGAGATGGTGTAGGAGGAGATGGCGTAGGAGGAGATGGCGTAGGAGATGATGTAGGAGGAGATGGCGTAGGAGGAGGTGGTGTAGAGGAGAAGGTGGTGTGGGAGGAGATGGTGTAGGAGGAGATGGCGTAGGAGGAGGTGGTGTAGAGGAGAAGGTGTAGGAGGAGATGGCGTAGGAGGAGGTGGTGTAGAGGAGAAGGTGGTGTGGGAGGAGATGGTGTAGGAGGAGATGGCGTAGGAGGAGGTGGTGTAGAGGAGAAGGTGGTGTGGGAGGAGATGGTGTAGGAGGAGATGGTGTAGGAGGAGGCGTAGCTCAGACTCAACCACCCCGGGCTGAGACGTGTAAAGATCAAGATTCCCAGTAAAATGTTCAACTATGTTTATCTACAGTATACCTCAATCTCTCTAAATATCATCACGTTTATGAGTTATGTCTAACTGGCTTTGATAAAGCCAAACTACTCTCACACCATTTAGTTTGCAGCTGGAGAAACCAGTTTCCTTTGTTTGGTTTTAATGTTTCAACATTGTTTAACCAGTGTCTAACTGGCCTACAACAATTAGGTGCTTTAGCAGGAATCAACTGCCACTAAAGGACCGCCATTTTGATGGCGGCAGAGTTGGGAACAGGGATGCTAACTGAAAACAACCCAAAGCGTGTCGGCAATCAGATTGCGGACATGAATGAAAGCATGAACTCTGCACTGTCAGGACTCATTGCGTTGTATATATAATGTGATATACTGTCATAATGTATAGTGTGTGCGTCTGTGGACATTCAATAAACATGAGTTATGAACGTTATGTCAAAGTAAACAATGGACAGCAATAAAAAGCCAGCACATGGGATATTGAATTGTGAAATGCTGTTGCATATGTCCTTTTAGAATATGAAACTTGATGAAAGACTTGATATTGTCAGATATTTGGTCAAGATAACTAAGTATGTTGGGTGATTATTAATATTTTGCTAATCTGTCAGATCAATGTTATTAATCAAATAGTTTTAGATAGACCTAACCTTTAGCCAGGGCTGCCAACTTTTTAGAAAACCCTTGGTGTGAGACCACTGCTTGAATTGGAATCAATCAAAGAGGTGCCACCGCTAATAATCTGGGGAAAACCGGCCCAATCTGCTAGTGAATGTCGAACAAACCAGGAAATGTTTGTGTTTTCAGACGTCTCCCGCACAAATAGCGCGGGAGACGCGGGTCTCGCACGAAAAGGACCATTTGGCAAGAAGAGTTCGCAGCTCCGCTAAATAAGCGCTTAAAGTAAGTTGAAGATTGATTGATTTTTAATATGGCCGAGGAGACACGTCCATTCCAAACAAAATAGCAATAGCCGTCTCCGCTAGTGAGCATAAGGGTGGTTGTACGGGTGTCTGAGATATAAAGCCATAGCGAGACCGCTGAGCTAACAACGGGCTAAACTAACTCACTAACTTAAACAGAGTATATATCCGTTGCTGTGCAAGCTGCAGGAGCCAGAGGAGGCCGTGCTGGTCCTCCAGAAGCCTGGGCTCCAGTAAGGGACTCCAGTGACTTGCCTGATAGAGGTACTGTACTGTCTCTTAACCAGAACACATTGGACAGCACAGAGTTGGAACAGATTAGATCCACTTGGTGGCCCCAGAATAGACGTCATACGTGGTGTAGTGTCTTTCCTGGGGTACCCTGACTCGGCATGTGACACGATGATGGGAAATGGTGTGTGTTGACGTGCCTTTTGTGATGGCACGGCCCACGTTATTCACCATGTTTAATAAACGGTAGTAGCAATGTTCATGTTGTAGCCTACGACCTGCTCAGTTTGGTTCATGACATCATTCATCGATCTGCAAGTTCTCTCTCGTTTTAGTTTGACCTATGGTAGGCAAGGACCTAAAATAACATATTGTAGGAGAAAACAGTCGTGAAAGAAAACAGTGATCATGTTCTCGTTCTTCACTGGTTGTGTGAAAACAGTTAGTGCTCAATTACTCAATTTAGTGGCTGTGAAAACCACAGGGCGGAGCTCATTACCATATTAGAGAATATATATAATAATATTATTCGGTGACCCTTTGGGCGGCGTTTGTCACGTTTAACGCGTCAAATGCGCGTGGCTTTCTGCACCATGTGGCTTTCCGTAAAACCACAGGTCGATCCGTTTTAAGGTTGCCATGTACCCATACATAAAATGTAGGCCGGGTTCCTGGTTTTATGTCCAAACAATATTTTATTTCTTATATTTAAGTTTTAACGATCGGTTATCATATAATGTAATAAGGACTGTACTTGACTCTCTTTCAATCACGTTAAGTTACCACTCAACATGTGGTTTAATGCTGCCAAAGTTAGCCCTCATTGATATCGACCGCTGCTAGAGCCAACGTTAGCTGTATGGGCAAATTTTGCTCCAATTGTGACATTGAAAGTTATATATATATATTTTTTTTTACGCAAACAAAATATTTGTGGTTTTTCTATGAACTTAAATCATCCCAGGGTAGCAACGTTTTCTGTGAGATTCTGTGTGTGTTTGAGAGATCTTCCTTAAACTGCATAAAGGGCTAATTCAGATATTCAGAATTAACACCACTTAGCAAGTATAAACTTTGAAGTTTTATTGTAGTATCAGAAATGATAATGCCAGTGGTTAGAAAATAGAGTTGTGGCCAGGCTCACTGCAGACAAGAGGTGGTTAGCTACATTGATCATTCACGTCGGATTTCCAGAAAGCCCACTTCCGCTGTGCTCATCGTAAGAGTCCTCCTCACCATCGGCAGCAATGGTTCCCAAACTTCCCCCGAAATTAATTTGTCCTCCCTAATGTAGGCCTAGGTCCTCGCTCTCTCTTCTTTCAAACCGCTACGCTATTAATGGTAACCCTCAATGCGAGAGTTATTATTACTACAATGGAGATATACAAACTAGGATTTAATGCCCACATGCTAAAAGCCATTCATTCAATATCCTTAATCTTCTATACATTACACTGCACCTATTGCATTTCAACTATGTCATGTACTACGTCAGGAGGAAGACAGTACTACATTTGGGAACCACTGCCCCATCAGTGTTCGATCCCCGTTTACCTGAGCTATTGGGTACGCACCCGCGGTCCAACTTGCATCATTTTAAGGCGCTCTGCAACTTCGGCGTTCAACCCACAGCCCCGCTCTGCCCAAGAGCGGCTTGCCAGGGTTTTTTATTTTTTTTTATTTTTTTAACCCCACCCAACTTAGCAGCCAGCCCCCGCCCACCGGTCCCTTCAACTTAGACCCAGTTATGAGAATTCATAAACAAAAACAGACCAGCACCGTTGAAAATATGACCAAAATAAAAGACGGGAAATAACTTAAGTAAGCGAGAAGTCACCGGCGACGGGAGTCACGAGCCACACAGACGCAGAAGGATGAGCGGGAGACGAGCGACGAAGAAGAAGAACCGGCGAAGGAGAAACTAGCTAAGGGGTCTATTGCATCACCTACTGGAGAATAAAGGTCCACAGCATCCCACTGCCTCATACCCCTCCTCCCCACACATCTCAAGACTAATAAATTAAAAAGGACAACAAACAAAAAAAAAGAAAACAAAAAAAAGAAACAAAAGTTTTCATTCTCATCACACAGCAGTTTAACACACAGCAATTGTCGGAAGTAAATTAAAACTAAAAACGCGGAAGCATTTGAAAAAAAAATAAAAAAAGCAAACAGGGTAAGGCTGTACATGGTCCAGTCTTCGGGGTTCGCACCGAGCCGAAAAACGAACCGAGTGGGAAGAGTTTGGTGGACGGGCCGGGGTGAAGACTTCCACAGAAGACCGGGTAACTGTCTCGGAAGATCTGCGCCTTCACACGCTCACGTCTGCCGGCTCCAGCCTCCTGCATGCGTGAGTGTGAGTGTATGAGTGAGTGACCACCGCTCTTTCCCCGTCCTCCCCCAGAGGGGTGGTGGTGGTTTTGCGCAGGTACCAACTTCCTGACTGTTGTCCTTCAGCAATCGTTCCCAACGTTGTGGATGTGTACGCATGTTGGAGGTGTGCGTGTGTGTGTTCCAGTTTGTCAGGGGTGGCGGTGGTGTGGCGGTGGGTGGGGGGGTCACTGGGTGGGTGGGGGGGTCACTGGGGGGCGGGGTCTCCGATGAGCTCGATGCCGTGCTGCTGGAGCTGTGCCCGCAGTAGAGCGTTGTCGTTCTTCAGCTCGTCTATCTAGAAAACAAACAACATCAGCTCTTCTATCTAGAAAACAAATATCATCAGCTCTTCTATCTAGAAAACAAATAACATCAGCTCTTCTATCTAGAAAACAAATAACATCAGCTCTTCTATCTAGAAAAGCAATAACAACATCAGCTCTTCTATCTAGAAAACAAACATCATCAGCTCTTCTATCTAGAAAACAAATAACATCAGCTCTTCTATCTAGCAAAACACATAACATCAGCTCTTCTATCTAGAAAAGCAATAACAACATCAGCTCTTCTATCTAGAAAACAAATAACATCAGCTCTTCTATCTAGAAAACAAATAACATCAGCTCTTCTATCTAGAAAAGCAATAACAACATCAGCTCTTCTATCTAGAAAACAACAAATAACATCAGCTCTTATATTTAAAAAACAAATAACATCAGCTCTTCTATCTAGAAAACTACAACATCAGCTCTTCCATCTAGAAAACTACATCAGCTCTTCTATCTAGAAAACAATAACAACAACAGCTCTTCAAAACATCAGCAAACATACTATTTTTTGCTTCTATCAGATTTTAACTTCTATCAAGACAAACAAAAACAGACCAAAAAACCCCAGTGTGAACGCCAGGCCATCTGGCCAGGCCTTACTTCACACCCCACAGGTGGAGCCGTTAACCCCACAGGTGGAGCCGTTAGAGAGCTACCTGTTGTCGGAGCAGCTCGTGCTCCACTTGGACGCGCTCCACCTCCTTGCAGCCCTCCTGCAGCCTCTGGTTGTTCTGCCGTAGCTCTCGGATGTAGTCGCAGGCCTTGGACAGGATGCCACCCTTACTCTGGCCGGAGAGAAAGTCAGTTAAAAATGGGCCCCCGGGTTCACCCCCTGGTGTGAAGTTCATTAGCCATTTTCAAAATCTAAACCCTGTAGTGATGTGTGGGAGTGGTCCCGCCCCCCAGATGCAAGATGGTTAGATACGCCTACCAGCCTACCCAGGGGACTGTACCAAATGGTAGGCTGGAATAGGGGCCATTTCCCAGACGAGAGTTTGGGCGTGAAACCTACCGCTCCCGTTTTGCTGCTGTCTATGTTGCAGTCGGGGATGATCTTTGACAGGGTGACGATCCAGTTGTTGATCTTGTCTCTTCTCCGTCGCTCAACTGTAAAACAGACAGGAATTAATAAAAGTCACAAATAAATAAAAATAAAAAACACATACACACCAACATGGTGAAGTAGCTAGCTAAAGAAAGCTATTCAAATTTGACTAGCTCAATATTAGATTCACCATCAGTCACAGGCTCTTCGCGGCCACTATACAAGAACTCATCCTTTGTAATCATTACTGTTTTTGTATAAAATGTAGTATATTCGTTGTTCGTATTTTACCTTCGTTGTGCTGCGCTCGCCGCCTCTCGTCTCTGGGGGCCCGGGGCCCGTCCATCTTCCTGTCGAAACACAACAGGGAAGAAAAAAAATATTGAAATGACCAATTGGTTAAAAAGGTTTTCAACCTTCAAACTGATGTAAAATATATATTTAAAAAGGTATAAGTGTGTGTGCCAATCATCGACACAGTCACACTTTGAAGGACTGCAAAAAAGCACATGTATAGTACAGATTACGGTCAATACAAGATTACATTTCCGTTTACAAGGTTTAATAAGTCACACTTTTTATGAACATTCACGCCTGCCTTTGACAAATAACCTGCATAAACCCACAACTTCACACAAAATAAATGACTATCAGAAATCCCAAACAGAAAAATAACAAAATACCACAGAGATGACAGTGAAAATACAGTTCTAATCACACCCAGTGGAGTGCCATGGGGGGGGGGGGGGTAGTCTCTTGAGCACACAAGAGGAGGAGGAGGAGATGAGGGAGGAGGAGGAATGGTTAAAGGGCTCCTCACCAGTTAGAACTGCCATGCTGCAACATCTCGCTCTCAGCCAGGTCTCTGAGGATGGCAGGTAAGTGGGAAACAATTTGGGTTGTTTTCATTTATCTCGTGAACAATGCCCTCTTTTGAACAGTGAATATTTGCCGATGGTCATTTACGTATGACGTGTTTTCTCCAACACACACACAGTCAATTACAAAACCAATTCCTGTCAAAATCAGAAGAGAATGTTGCAAGTACTTCCTCCAACCCAACCTGCAGTGATAAGAGGAAGGAGGCCTCAGTGTGTGCGTGTGTGTGTTATACTCACGCGCTGTAAGTGTGTGTTCGCGGGGCGATGGTGCGTGCCGTGCCGCCCTGCAGTACATCAGGGGGGCTCATCATCACGTAGAACTGACCTGGAGGAGGAGAGGGGTGTAGTGCATCATTCAAGTTTCTACACGTATGATTTTTAGATACAATAACGATTATAACTTAATATTAATATCCCAAAAAAGATGGCACTTAAACTGATTTCATTCAATTCTATATTTTCACACCCAGTTTGTTGGCCTTTCATGCACTAAATCGATGGTTGACCCTGCCCTCTCTCTCCCTCCCTCCCTCCCTCCCTCCCTCCTCACCTCCGGCCTGCGTTAGCGTGGGGTCCGAGGCCGCCTGCACGGACACAGCCGTAGCAGTCCCGTCGCCGACCGTGGTGGCGGGGAAGTACGCAAAGCGGGTCTCTCCGCCCACCGAGTCACCACCCGGGCTGCCGCCATTACTGAACGGGTTCTGGATGACAGCCTGGTCCGAAACACGGTCAATCAATCAATCAACGGTCCGACACCACATTTCTACCGATCACCATCACCACACGTACTAGACGTTTCTCTACAAAGTGACCAACGCATACAGAGCAAGAGTTTTCTTGTTCCTTATTTGTGCGTCTTATTGCTTTAGTATCTCACATTTATAGCACAACACAAACAATAACCAGAATTAGAAAAAAAACACAGAAGAGGCTTATTTCAAAATAGGACTCAAGTCAAACTCTTTCAGACTATAAAAAAACAACAACATTTGATGTTGGGGTCCCGGCACGGGACATGTATACTAATCAGGCACAAAACTCCAGAAGCAAGGCCTCCCCCAAGATAAAGGAGGAACCTGGATGCATCCAAAGTGGACAGGTGTTGGGGGATTTTACACACCTGGGCCACCGCCTGCGGCCCGCCGGTGAAGGCCGCGGCGGACACCACGCTGACCGCGCCCGACGCGTCGGTGGCCGCCTCGATGTGGTCGTCCGTTACCTGGACGACGCGATAGGTCACCTGGGGACGGGCAGAGTGGTCAGTACTGGAACCATCCATTACTATATTACTTTGTCGTTATTTCTGCTATATTTCTTTGACGTTACACCGCGGTTGTGTCGGCATTAGTTTGTGTGTGTGTGTGTGTGTTTGTATACAAAATCTTCTTGGGGTATATTAAGCTCAAACAAACGCAGAAGAAAAAGCAGGTATAATCCAACTCCGGGTTCTTCTCGCCAGCCGGTCCGTGTGGTATTAGTCACTAGCACGGCATCCCGCCGTTTCCTGCCGTGGTCGGGCGACGGCACCGTGACAAGAAGGCGGGTCTTGGAGACCAGGAGGAGGAGGAGGAGTCAGCCTACCTGCCCGCCGCTGTTCTCTGTGCGGAACTGGTACTGGACATTGTGGTCTCCGAACGTAGCCTGCTGGACACTAGCGATGGTTACTGCCGTTTGCTCTTCCGTCCCCAAAGTTTCCCCTGAAACCAAAAGAAATCCGTAAATACAATAAGAAGTGAAGCGACAGTGTGGCCATTGTAAAGCGGTGTTTGTGTGTCGCAAGCATCCATCTTTTCCAAATGCTTGTTCAATTTGCACCGAATAAAATTTTTATTATATATATTTTTGTCAATACATAAATGGTATTACCTTCCTGCAGCTGGATCTCTTCGGCTTCCTGTTTATCGTGACTGGGTTGGAGAGAACACATTAGCCAGTTAGTTTACATTGACCCCTTTCTCGGAAAGGTCCCGCCTGCATCAAGGACCATTCAAATGATGTAAGCCGCTTCCTTGGCGCGGAAAGGAAGGAAGGACGGACGGACACACATACACACACACACACGAAAAAAAAAGCCACGAATGATCAACTAAAAATGCATTTTATTACAAACTGCAGTTTGTTATTGTTGCAGTTCTATATGCACTGATCGATCCAAAGCGGATCACTTAAATCAGCAACGCCCATCTCCCAGAACCGTACTGGGGGCCAAGCGCCTAGTTAGTTAGTAGTATATGTATTTTTAGTACATATTAATATTAGTATACAGTTGGGTGAGGCGTGTGTGTGTGTGTGTGTGTGTGTGTGTGGGGTTGTTTTGAGAAACTTCCCCCCCATTGCTTTGCTGCCATGCATGCATCTCCATAACAACACAACAGCAGAGAGAGAGAGAGAGAGAGGAGAGAGAGAGAGAGAGAGAGTGTTTAACAACATATACAAACACACCTCCACCATGTGCAACCTACCCACCAACCTGCACCACCATGCATACATACACATACATACATACAAGCTGGGCTACTGCTCCCATTCATCGTTTTATTTGCGGTGAAATAATAAGTCCCCAGCACTGACTGGTAAGTGTCACCGTGTCATTCGACTCCTCCACATGTCATGTTATGTCATGTTATGTTACACATGCATGTGTGTGAAGAAGGAGAATACACACTCGGTTGACTTTGCGGGAGGCTAGGCTAGGCCGGCTGGTTAGCCATAGCTACTAAAGTCTTACCTCGTCGAGCTGTCCAAACTCTGTTCGAGCATATCCATGAAGGTCGGTCGGCTGTGTGTGTGTGTGTTAAAAAACCGCGATATACAGGGGCATAGATATATGGAAGAGGGAGTAGATGGAAGTGCTGATCACGGGGACAAACACACGGGTCATGTGAGGGAGAGACGACGACGGGTCCAGGACACGTGAGACGTTCACCACCGGGGCGACGGCCAGCTAGAACTAAAATGGAGACCGCTCGGTTCACTCGTCGTCGTCGTCTTCTTCTTCTTCCTTCCCCTCTCTCTCGCAACGACCGAGTGTCGTTAGCCGTTTTTTCCCGTTTTACGACTCTCGGAAATTGTGATTTTTCGTTTTTTAAACCGAATTCGGGGTGTGATATCGTCGTGATATAACGATATTCGGGGATGTTGTGTGTGTTTTGTTGTTTATAATTCGTCTACTTCTCTCTCGCTCTCGGTTCCTATCGTTTCCCGACGGCCTCGTCGTTTCGCAGCTGCCGGTTGGCTCTAAACTATGGAATGGAGTCTTACTAGTTTGAGTTTATGTAATATAAATACAGGTGTGTGTGTGTGTGTATAACCATCCTATAAGGTTTGTTCGCGACGCGTTTGTAACAACGCCAGCTTTTTTTTTTTTTTTTAGAAGTCATTGTGTAGATACACAAACAGTGAATTGAAAGTCATTGTAAAAGTAACATGTACTTTTTTACATTTGGAAACGGTGGTCATTAAAACACGGACGGACACAAGTGTTGTTGAGTTATTCAGTCGATGACTTAAGTGTATTAAAAAACGAAACGGTTTTTAAGTGTGAAACAGCGCAGTCTTTGGAGCGCCCAGCCCAGGTGACCGCTGAGATCCAATCCGTGTTTTCCGACAGACCACATGACAGCCGGGGCTCCCACTCCACACACACACAGCGACGACACGGTGCAGGATATTTACGACTCTCTCTCTCTCATTCCAAACGCACACATTCACGATCCCTTACACGCAAAATACGCATTTAATGCGTTTTTTCCCCCTCCTTTTCGTGTTCCTATCGATAAAGGTTATCGATATCATGCCTGCAGGCTGTCGCGCATTTACGCACAGACCCATGTATCCCCTACTATCTGTTTGTCCGCCTGATACGGACTATTATTGTGGTTCAAATGTACCAAATTGCATGTATATATGGGATTTATCGGCAAATAAATAACACGTCGGAGTTCACGAACGTTCAGAAAATACTTTCGGAACACAACGAAATAAAAGCGCGGTTTTCAGATGTTCTACAGAACGTCTCTGCCAACATTCTCCGCTAAGTGTTGTCATATGTGGACGTTGAATCAGAGGAACCCAAACAGTGCCAATCACTAGTACTTTATATCGGGTGTGTGTATATATCTATCTATATCTATATATAGATAGATAGATACAACGGTGATATAAATGGAATGCAACACGTAATGCGTGTGTGTGCGCGCACCAGTATTGCATCCGTTTTATTTATTTAAATATATATATAAATATATATTTGGATTCTTTATTTGTTTAAACTTTAGACTCATTGAGAGCAGAACACATGCAACACAAGAAACCCCAAGTCAACGGGTGCACACGCACACGCACACGCACACTACATACTATATCTAGAGGGCTCGGATGAATCAGCCGGTTGGCATGGGTCACTGTTTGGTGTTTGGAAACTCTCCTGCATAGAAACGGATGCATATCAAACACACACATTAGTCACACAGATATGGAAGGGAAAAGCAGATATGGTGAGAAAAAAAGGGGAAAGAGAGAACAATAGAGGGAAAAGACAAGAGGAATGAGCAGTAACCTCCATGTACCACAAAGCGCAGAAGGCCTGCCTCTGCTCTCTCTCCTCTCCTCCCATCTCATTCTTTCCTATATGGGCACAGAGACAGTAGCTCTGAGTCAGAGCAGCCAGAGAGAGAGCCAGAGTCAGAGAGAGGAGGTTAGAGAGAGAGAGAGAGAGAGAGAGAGAGAGAGAGAGAGAGAGAGAGAGAGAACATCACAACCGGAATCCACATCTCATCTCAGTCGGTCGACACCGCCATCCTCATAATCTACCTTTGACTTCATATCGACAGGTGAGTCTCAAAAAGGGCAATTCCAATTCCCATTTTATTTTTTAAATAATATGTTTTTGAAAGGTAAATCATTTTCTCCCCTCCGGTTGGGTGGAGTACACAGGGTGGAGCCGACCACTCCCTTTGCCATACGCTACAGCCAAGATACAGGCATATAGGAATGTACTTCAGGCGCCATATCGGTTTGTGTGTTGCTACTTCACACTGTTACGGGAAGTTTACACATTGATAGAAAATAGAAAATGTTTAACTCAATGGGACAATGGGAGTTGAACCGTTCATTTTCAGTGTGAAAAGTTAAATTTGGGTTATCGTTATGTTTCCTTTGAATGTATTATATTGTTTCTCAATATTTTTTATATGTTTTCGATCACTTATTATATAAATGTCACTTTGAGGCATTTTGACTTGAGTCAAATGACATCTGGCATACAGCAGGCCGATCTAAGAGGTAGCAGAAGACGTAGATATATTTAGAAGAAGCTTTCCCAGGGTTTTATTTTGTTAGTATGTCGCCTGGTCTAGCCTATAACATATTAATTACGTTATATACAGTTCATTACACATGGTTGGCATGGAACCTTCTAGCGCCTTCATGCCAATGCGCTGACAGTTTAGCAAAGACACGACGCCATTTTGAGAATATTTGACTACTAGTGATAACCTACACAGGGGACCAACATGAGCACCTGCCACCAGACAATGGGCGGATTGAATTGCGCATTTAGCAGGTCCCAATCATTCAGGGTTACACTTATTACGACTTTTGGTGGGTAAAAAAAACGGTAAAAAGACGAAATTCTTAAAACTACATTTTTTAAATTTTAGCATTGAACTTTCTGCTTCCCTCACACATCGACGACGCCGCCACAGGGACCAACCATGGCGACCCCGGCGAAGAACACTCGCGTGAGCTCGCCGATGTCCCCCAACCGCATCACCCGCCTGCAGGAGAAGGAGGACCTGTGCAACCTCAACGACCGCCTCGCCATCTACATCGACAAGGTGCGCTCGCTGGAGTCGGAGAACGCCGGCCTGCGCCTCCGCATCACCGAGTCGGACACGGAGGTGAGCCGCGAGCTGGGCGGCATGAAGGCGGCGTACGAGACGGAGCTGGCCGACGCCCGCCAGACGCTGGACTCGGTGGCCAAGGAGCGTGCCCGCCTGCAGCTGGAGCTCAGCAAGGTGCGCGAGGACTACAAGGAGCTGAAGGCCAGGTACGGGGGGGGGGGGGGGGGGGGGTCGTGTGCCATGAGCTGTAAGTCTTCTTGGTGGAACACAAAGTCACCGGCTTCTTATTGTTTTCCGAGAGGCCAGACTTCGTTGTTCCTCTTGAGTCATACGAGGCAGGCGGGCGGGCGGGCGGGCAGGGCGGCAGGGCCGGGCCCGGGGCCACGCCCTTTCATGGTTAATCTGTGAATTAATCAAACACCGGAGGAACGGCAGGCAAGCAGACACGTAGCAACGGTTGCCAAATAAAACTCAATTTGTTGATTATCATGCATGAGATATAGCCCCCCCCCCCACCACCCACCCACCCACACACACACACACCCACCACCCACACACACACACACACACACACACACACACAGACACACACACAGACACAAACACACTCAAAGACATGCACACACACACTTCATCTTCATTTAACCGGAGACCAGTCTGGACAGAATAGACGGCTGTCTGGGGTCTTTTCAGTATCTTAACCCAACAACGAGCTCCCACTCAACACAAAGATCCCTAAGCACACATCGTACAGTAGACAGGGTGCACACGCCTCGTCCTGCAAGCTCTGCAACTCCTCTTTACTCTTGTGTACTCTCAACAGCAGGGGAGAGAGAGAGAGGGAGAGAGCTAGAGGGAGAGAGAGAGAGAGAGAGTCCTGCGGCACTCCCTTTTATAGCATACACACTTCTCCTTCATTCGGCCCGCATTTTAACATCTAACTTCTAGCTCGTAGAAGAAAATGTTGCTGCCCATCACGGGCCCTGATGACTAAGTCTTTCCCGTTCCCTCTCTCTCTCTCTCTCTCTCTTACCCCCCCCCCCCCCCCTCTCTCTCTCTCTCTCTCTCTCTCTCTCTCTCTCTCTCTCTCTCTCTCTCTCTCTCTCTCTCTCTCTCTCTCTCTCTCTCTCTCTCTCTCTCTCTCTCTCTCTCTCTCTCTCCTTCCCTTCTGTGATCATTATATGTACAATACGTGGCAGTGTTTAGAGGACTTCACTTCCCCCCCCTCCCTCCGCCCCAGCCATTACTTTCCATAAATATTGAGACGATGGCAAACGAGTGTTTGGCTAAAGCCAGGCCGTTGCCATGGCAGCGGTGCTCTAGCCCAGACGCCAGCGGTTAGCGGCTTGTGGCTAGCCCGAGACACGTGATCCCGGAGGTGGATTGAATGAGGACGATGAGTCACAGGCAGGGTTTGTTGGAAACACTAAGGCCTTCCCCTTCTCCTTCGGTTAAACTCCATCCAGGCTTGTCCTGCCCCCACCACCACCACCACCCTCACCACCACCACCACCACCACCAGCACCCCCACCACCAGCACCTCCCCCCACCCCTTCTGAAAATAGACCCCAGGTTTTATTCCGCCTGTCCCTCGAGAGGAAACTGCAGGAATTCATTCTTCTGCCAAGACACAAGGAGCTAAAAGTGTTCTCATTAAGGCTTCTTTGCTGTGGATTTGTGTAGTTTTCCATTGCAGTCAGCAGTAAAGTAGTAGCATGTGGTCATATCGTTGGAGAGAAGACTATCATTTGAATTTAATTTCAAAATGTGCTCCCTTGTGGGTGGCCATTTTAGGATCAGATTTAGGCTTTTTAAACTTTCAAAACTTCTAATGTTTCTAGATACTAATTAGAGTAACTCTGGGATTTCCCCCCCCAACAAAAGTTTTAGCTAAGTTTTAGCCAACTATGCAATTGTTTCAGACCCAGATCTGTGCCAAAATTAAATCAACTGTTCCTTGGCCGATAAGTAATCTAACCACCAAGTGTTGTTCAATTCTGCGTAATTTGAGTTATCTTGCTAACAGACAAACGGACCAGGAACACAACTAACAAACTACAACAACAACACAAGTAACATGACTAACAAACTACAACAACACCAGAAACACAACTAACAAACTACAACAACACCATGAACACAACTAACAAACTACAACAACACCAGAAACACAACTAACAAACTACAACAACACCAGAAACACAACTAACAAACTACAACAACACCAGAAACACAACTAACAAACTACAACAACACAAGAAACACAACTAACAAACAACACCAGGAACACAACTAACAAACTACAACAACAACACAAGTAACATGACTAACAAACTACAACAACACCAGAAACACAACTAACAAACTACAACAACACCATGAACACAACTAACAAACTACAACAACACCAGAAACACAACTAACAAACTACAACAACACCATGAACACAACTAACAAACTACAACAACACAAGAAACACAACTAACAAACAACACCAGGAACACAACTAACAAACCACAACAACAACAATACCAGTAACACAACTAACAAACTACAACAACACCAGTAACACAACTAACAAATTACAACAACAACACCAGTAACACAACTAACAAACTACAACAACACCAGGAACACAACTAACAAACTACAACAACACCAGGAACACAACTAACAAACAACAACACCAGTAACACAACTAACAAACTACAACAACACCAGGAATACAACTAACAAACTACAACAACACCAGCAACACAACTAACAAACTACAACAACACTAGGAACACGACTAACAAACTACAACAACACCAGTAACACAACTAACAAACAACAACACCAGTAACACAACTAACAAACAACAACACCAGTAACACAACTTACAAACTACAACAACAACACCAGTAACACAACTAACAAACAACAACACCAGTAACACAACTTACAAACTACAACAACAACACCAGTAACACAACTAACAAATGACATCAACAATACCAGGAACACAACTAACAAACAAGAACAACAACAATGACACCAGGAGCACATGTAACAAACTACAACGCTCCGTGGGTTCCATGCAGGAACAGCAAGAAGGAGTTGGATCTGGCGGCAGCTCTGTTGAGACTCAAGGACCTGGAGGCCCTGATGAACTAATTAGAGTAACTCTGGGATTTCCCCCCCCAACAAAAGTTTTAGCTAAGTTTTAGCCAACTATGCAATTGTTTCAGACCCAGATCTGTGCCAAAATTAAATCAACTGTTCCTTGGCCGATAAGTAATCTAACCACCAAGTGTTGTTCAATTCTGCGTAATTTGAGTTATCTTGCTAACAGACAAACGGACCAGGAACACAACTAACAAACTACAACAACAACACAAGTAACATGACTAACAAACTACAACAACACCAGAAACACAACTAACAAACTACAACAACACCATGAACACAACTAACAAACTACAACAACACCAGAAACACAACTAACAAACTACAACAACACCAGAAACACAACTAACAAACTACAACAACACCAGAAACACAACTAACAAACTACAACAACACAAGAAACACAACTAACAAACAACACCAGGAACACAACTAACAAACTACAACAACAACACAAGTAACATGACTAACAAACTACAACAACACCAGAAACACAACTAACAAACTACAACAACACCATGAACACAACTAACAAACTACAACAACACCAGAAACACAACTAACAAACTACAACAACACCATGAACACAACTAACAAACTACAACAACACAAGAAACACAACTAACAAACAACACCAGGAACACAACTAACAAACCACAACAACAACAATACCAGTAACACAACTAACAAACTACAACAACACCAGTAACACAACTAACAAATTACAACAACAACACCAGTAACACAACTAACAAACTACAACAACACCAGGAACACAACTAACAAACTACAACAACACCAGGAACACAACTAACAAACAACAACACCAGTAACACAACTAACAAACTACAACAACACCAGGAATACAACTAACAAACTACAACAACACCAGTAACACAACTAACAAACTACAACAACACTAGGAACACGACTAACAAACTACAACAACACCAGTAACACAACTAACAAACAACAACACCAGTAACACAACTAACAAACAACAACACCAGTAACACAACTTACAAACTACAACAACAACACCAGTAACACAACTAACAAACAACAACACCAGTAACACAACTTACAAACTACAACAACAACACCAGTAACACAACTAACAAATGACATCAACAATACCAGGAACACAACTAACAAACAAGAACAACAACAATGACACCAGGAGCACATGTAACAAACTACAACGCTCCGTGGGTTCCATGCAGGAACAGCAAGAAGGAGTTGGATCTGGCGGCAGCTCTGTTGAGACTCAAGGACCTGGAGGCCCTGATGAACTCCAAGGACGCCTCCCTCACCACCGCACTGGGCGAGAAACGCAACCTGGAGGCCGAGGTTCGAGACCTCAAGGGCCAGATCGCCAAGGTAACCATGTGAAAATATGTATTTATTTTGTTTTGTTTTGTTTTGGTCAAGTTGATGAAAATTGTAAAACCTGTTGCACGTAGTAGCAGAGTTTTACGTCCCATATTGACCTCCTCCTCCCCATCCTCATCCTCCTCCTTCTCCTTCTCGTCGGTTCTCCTTCCTCCCCAGTTGGAGTCCAGTTTGGCGGACGCCAGGAAGCAGCTGCAGGACGAGATGCTGAGGAGGGTGGACGGGGAGAACCGCCTCCAGACCCTGAAGGAGGAGCTGGACTTCCAGAAGAGTATTTACTCGGAGGTTAGTGTCCGCGGAGATGGATGTGTGTTGCGTGATGGGTTGGGGAACGGCCTGCCATTAGAAACAATATCAGCTGTGTCAGTGTGCTCTTTGAACAAGCTTATTAAGACTTAATTATTAAGAGCTTTTTGCTTTTAATATGCTTACATTTTTATTTCTTTAGCTTCTTATTCTTGTATTATTTGTATTCTTCTGTTGTAAATCTGCTTCGAGTAGTGGATTGTTGTTTCTGTTTCGGTGTAGTTGAAAACATTCTAAATATAAAACTAAATTGAATAGAATGTATAAAGAGAATAAACTTAAGAGAAATCATTCGTATGTATTTATGTAAGTATGTATTTTACATAAAACATGCAGAATGAACTCTACAACATCATAAAAGCGGTAAGAAAAAAAATGAGAAGTAAGGGAATGCTTTACTCTTCCCCACCTCAATGAGATGCTAGTCGACTTCGTGAGATATTAGTAGGCTATATATCAGAGGCTAAATAGTGAAAGTTATGAAACTGAACAATCAACCTTTTCTCCAGGAGCTGAGGGAGACCAAGCGGCGGCACGAGTCCCGCGTGGTGGAGCTGGACAGCGGCCTCCAGCAGGACTTTGAGAGCAAGCTGTCGGACGCCCTGACTGACATGAGGGCTCAGCACGAGCTTCAAGTCAATATGTACAAGGAAGAACTGGAGAAGACCTACAACTCTAAGGTAGGGAGTCATCGTAATAGTGATCATTATAACGCCTACCTAGAAAGGGGAATAAGTTACAGTAGCTGTTATTCAATAATATAAATAGGATGGCCTAGTAGAGGTATCGATTGGTTGATGCCCTCATTCCTACCTGCTCCTTCCAGACATGTATCAATTTTACAAATACATTTTTTATAAAAGAACACACATTTGCCATTATCCACGCTTCGACATCATTTAACCGAATGTGAAAAAAGGTTTACGTTAAATGACACTTTCATATATTTGCAATTTAAGAATAAAGCTGTTTATGCCTGTATAAATCTTTAAAATACCACATTTCTATCGATATATTTAATACTTTATAATTATTTTCCTAGTTTACGTTATTAACCTCTAGTCAGATTTGAGACTAAGCACTACATAATCCTAAAAGAACCGTGGATATATACTGTTGTGGAACCGTTGCGGAACGGCCGCAGTAGTTGGTAAACTCCCGCCCGACGCGGCTCTCGTCCCGCCAGCTGGAGAACGCGCGGCAGTCGGCCGATCGCAGCAGCCACCTGGTGGGGGCCGCCCACGAGGAACTCCAGGAGAGCCGCGTCCGCCTGGAGTCCATGTCCAGCCAGCTCAGCCACCTGCAGAAAGAGGTAGCTTACACACACACACACACACACACACACACACACACATACACATACACATACACATACACACACACATACACACACACACACACACACGCGCATCAGACACCTGTGGATGGACACGCCCACGTGTGATGTCACAAGAGGCAAGGTGTAGGTCGGGTAGGATGACCTCACAGCCTAACCCCTTGTTCCAACAAGATACAAGATACAAGATATTTTATTGGCCATTTGTAACAAGTACATAGGAATGCTTACTCCCCATTCCCTCCCGCAGTAGGAATCTCAAACAACACCATAAAAATAAAAATAATATATACAATAAAATAAAGCAAAAAAGAGCAGCAAAGTGACTTAAATGATATGTGCATGTTTTAATTTTTTTTTTTTTTACTAAAATAGGTAGACAGGGTAGACCGATCTGTCGAGCGTACGTTTCATTTGGCGTTAATTTAGTCTTATTGCCTGCACCTGCATGTCTTGTGTTTGAAGACACACAAGGCAAGATGGATCATCTACAGTTATTTATGGTTATCATTTTTTTTAAAGAGGTTATCTTATCTTCTTCTCTTCTTCTCCTCACTTTTCTAGTAATGGTGAAAAAAGCCCAAATATGGACTTATTTTCTTCTCTCCTGACTGACCTAGATAGGAACAGGAGGAGATATGTATTTATATTGATGTATTGTTGAGACCAAACTCACATCAACCATGTCAAATATAGGTACATAAAAAAATAAAAGAACAGGCAAGCGGTAATATAAAGTTATAATAGAATATAGTGTACATATATTGTTAATTATGTGTAGTTAAATATAGTTAAAGATATTAAAAAGTCTTAAACGCAGAACAGCAGCACCCAACAGAAAATAGATACAGAAAACATTTTGTCATTCAAGCTACACGATGCCATGCACCTAATCCGATTATAAATAATAGTTAACAATATGAAATGATATAATATAATATAATAAAACCGAGCTTGCACAAAGCAACACTTTCCAAAAATTAATTTGTGCTATAAAACCTTAACAAGAACACTACACACTACACACAACACACAACATTATCTCCAAAAAAACAGAACATCCGATCAGAAACACCAATCAACACCAATCAAGTGTTAACCAGCGTCTCTCTGCTGTGTCTCCTCTGCTGTGTCCCCCCCGCTGTGTCTCCTCTGCTGTGTCTCTCCCACTGTGTCTCCTCTGCTGTGTCCCCCCGCTGTGTCTCCTCTGCTGTGTCTCTCCCACTGTGTCTCCTCTGCTGTGTCCCCCCCGCTGTGTCTCCTCTGCTGTGTCTCTCCCACTGTGTCTCCTCTGCTGTGTCCCCCCCGCTGTGTCTCCTCTGCTGTGTCCCCCCCTGTGTCTCCCCTGCTGTGTCTCCCTGCTGTGTCCCACTGTGTCTCCCCTGCTGTGTCTCCCCTGCTGTGTCTCCCCTGCTGTGTCTCCCTGCTGTGTCTCCCCTGCTGTGTCTCCCTCTGTGTCTCTCTCGTGTCTCCCCTGCTGTGTCTCCTCTTCTGTGTCTCCCCTGCTGTGTCTCCTCTGCTGTGTCTCCTCTCTGTGTCTCCCCTGCTGTGTCTCCTCCCTCTGTGTCTCCCCCGCTGTGTCTCCCCTGCTGTGTCTCCCCCTCTGTGTCTCCTCCCCTGCTGTGTCCCCCCCCGCTGTGTCTCCCCCGCCCACTGTGTCTCCCCCCTGCAGCTGGCCGCACGGGAGGCGAGGGTGAGGGACTTGGAGGCCGCTCTGTCTCGGGAGCGGGACAGCAGCCGCCGCCTGCTGGGGGAGAAGGACCGGGAGATGGCGGAGATGAGGCAGAAGATGCAGCAGCAGCTGGACGAGTACCAGGAGCTGCTGGACGTCAAGCTGGCCCTGGACATGGAGATCTGTGCCTACAGGAAGCTGCTGGAGGGAGAGGAGGAGAGGTGGGTGTGGGTTACACAGGGCCTGTGGAGGGGAAAGGGCGGTGCTAGGCGAGGGTGTTTTTGACTCCCCCAGTTGAAAGGCACCGGGTTTGATTCCTGTGAGTGTGTGTCTGCAGCCATGTAGGCATGCGTGAGCAAGACAGTCTTACCTGCTAGCCTAAATAGCCTGTATCTGAATACTGTGAGTGTCTTTGGGTGAAGGTCTCTGCTAAACGACTAGATAGTACATAGTGGAGCTGGACCGTGCATTTTATATCCATGCATCAGAATGCCTTTATTGTCATTGCACAAGTACAACCAAATTGTGTCACAATCCTCACGATAACACAAAACAGCAATTGAAAATAAGAATTATTAAAAACTAAACTAAATCAACTAAATAAAAAAATCTATATACTGTATATATTGGCTGTAATCTATGAGACATATTGCAGACATATTGCAGTACAAGTAGTTAGTAGTCAAAATGATAAATTGTAGTATTGATGCAATACAGTCGTGGATGGTTAGTTACACAGAACAGTCAGTGGCAGTGTTCAATTCTCTTATGGCTCTGGGGTAGAAAGGAGGATGAAAGAAGGAATATAAAAAGGCTGACCGCAAAATGTTCAGTCTGACTAAATCACACGTTGTACACACACACGTCCACGCCTCTCCAGACACACAGGCAGACACTCTCCCAGCGTTCACCCATCTTAATACACATCTTGTCTCCCTCCCCTCTTCAGGCTGCGCTTGTCCCCCAGCCCTCCCCCGAACAGGGTGACCAGCCGTACCGGCTCCGGTTCCGGGGCGGTCGGGTCGGCCCATCTCTCCCGCACGGTCCACTGCAGTGCCCAGAGCTCCTCGGCCAAGCGGCGCCGGGCCAACGACACGGACAGCGAAGCGTCCAGCTTCGCCGGCGGCGCCATCGCCGCCGCCGTGCGCACCCGGGTCACCCAGCAGGCCTCGGCCAGCGGCCGGGTCACCGTGGACGAGGTGGACCAGGACGGGAAGTACGTCAAGCTCGGCAACAAGGCCGATGAGGTAGGAAGCCGCCTGTGGTTATTTGTGTAAACGCAGCAGAGTGGTGCTTCTATGGCGTTGGGTGGAAGCTGTTTTACAATTCGATTCGCATATTCTTAGAAACGGGAATGGAACCCCTAACCCTGGTAGTGTTTATGCCACCCTTTACCAGTGGGAATTGCACCACCAACCCGGTCAGTGTTGAGGCCATGCTCTACCAGTGGGAATAGAACCACTAACCCTAGCAGCATTAATGCCATGCTCTACCAGTGGGAATTGAACCCCTAACCCTCCCTGGCAGTGTTATACGCTACCAGTCTACCAGTGGGAATTGAACCCCTAACCCTCCCTGGCAGTGTTATACGCTACCAGTCTACCAGTGGGAATTTAACCCGAGTTGAACAAGTCAAATTGTTGTTATCATTATTATTATTATTATTGTTGTCCAATGTAATCTAATGTATTTCGTAGCATGAATTAGTCAGGGAAAGGGATAACACAACTGACGTCATTCAGTAAACAGTTAAAGAAAATGGACACTGTTGAGTCAAACAGAATAGTTTGAAATGAGTGTGTTGTGTGTGTTGTGTGATGTACTTCTCCCTTTAGGCCAGTTCACCAGTACAGTCATGGAGGGAGTAGAACATCTGATCCCTTTCCTTACGGGCATGATGATGAAGTAGCAGTGATTCAACACAACTCCTCAAACCCTTCACATTCCTCTCTCTTGCAGGACCAGAACCTGGGAAACTGGCAGGTGAAGCGTCAGGTGGGGTCCGCTCCTCCAATCGCCTTCAAGTTCCCCGCAAAGTTCACCTTGAAGGCTGGCCAGAGGGTCACGGTAGGCAGAAGGATCATACATCATATGTCATGTATGTTAAAACACGATACGGTCACAGGTCCCAACTGTTGGTTTTTGGTTTTGTTTTTTTCCCTTTGCCGCTGGAAGATTTGGTCCTCCACAGCCGGTGGAACCAACAACCCTCCTACTGACCTGGTGTGGAAGACCCAGACCACCTGGGGAACTGGGGACCAGTTCCAGACCACCTTGATCAACGCCAACGGAGAGGTACTTTCTTTACCTCCGCCATCGAAGATGGACTGGAAGGTTATGTTTTCGCCCTGTTTGTTTTTTGTTTGTTAGCAAGATAACTCAAAAAGTTATCTACAGAATTCGATACAACTTGGTGGTTGAATAACTGGAACAGCTTTGATTAGATTTTGGCGCAGATCTGTTTCCGACCGTACGTGACTCAATGACCGTGGTCAATGGAAGCACCCGCTGTGTAGTAACTATAGTAATGGATACATTAAGCTAAGCGGCGACAAACAAAGCTAAGTCACACATAGCTTTTGATCTCCCACCAGGAAATAACACTTCTGTATTTTCCCCCACGCCATAACCTAATGTGTGTGTTATGGTCAACATCCTTCTTCCTGTTTCCATCCAGGAAATGGCGATGAGGAAGGTCACCCGCACGCAGTTCGAGGAGGACGACGACGACATGGTGAGAATTGTGCGACTTTAACGACGCGCGACCTTAACGATACGCGACTTTGACGACGTGCGACTCTACGAAAACTATTTCAGTGAGTTCTAAACAGCTTTGGGCCCGCCTCTCTTCTCTCTCCCAGGTGGCCCACAGCACCTGTGCCGACGGCGAGTACAACCTGCGCAGCCGGACGGTGGTGTGCGGCTCGTGCGGCCTGTCGCCCGACAAGTCCACCAACTGCGCCGTGACCTCGGCTTCCCGCTCTTTCCGCAGCGGCGGGATATCGGAGGGCCTGCTCCCCCACTCCTACGTTGTCAGCAGCACGCCGCTGTCACGCAAGGTAGCCCTGACGCGTTAGCCCTGTGGCGTGTGTTAGCATTTGCGTCCCAGTGTGCACTAGGTCTCTGCGTTGGGGCGCTTTTGTTGTTGGCTACGTGTGGCTAGCGTTAGCAGCATGGGCTAGCCCTCTGCATTAGGATGCATTGTGTGTGTGTGTGTGTGTGTGGGGGGGGGGGGGAGGTGGGGGTGGGCTGACCTGTGGCTAACGTTAGCATTAGCATGGACTAACCCCCATCATTAGAATATTAGCGAGTTAGTAACAGTGACTTTAAATTCAACCAGATCAACGTAGTCAACTCTGATGGTGTATGATGGTGTATGTGTGATGGTGTTAATGTATACGTGTTTATAAGTCTTTGTTTAATTATACAGTATACATGGTGTGAACTGGTGTAATAGACCCTTTCACATGAATCAAATAGTGACTATAGTTTTCTTAGTTTTATTTGGGTAAGGTCAAACATTTTCTAAAACCTATAAAAGTATATATGTATAAGACGTGTATTGCAATATATACACATAAAACACAGTGGCCATGTTTTGTCTGGTGTGTGTGTGTTAGTAGGATGTGGTGTTTCTGTTCCACATATTCACAACCATTGACTGTTCGGTTTGTTTGTTTGTTTGTTTGTTCTTCTGTTGCTCAGGGCGGGCTCAGTGTGAAGAACTGTCCAATCATGTGAGGCCGTGGAACCCGCCTAGCAACATGGACACGCCCCCCCCCCCCCCCCCCCCTCTAGGGGGCCAGAGGAAAACAGTGTGCCTTTTCTTCTGTTGTATTTTTTTTTTATATATATAACCATCGGGACAATGTATACCTTTTAAAAGACAATTCCGCTATTAACATGTCCATATGCATGCATCCATATGTATCTGTGACCGAGGAAATAACGTGGCTTCCTTGTCAGTTATGGGTTGTTTTTTTTAAAGAAGGGGGAAGTAGAGCTAGCTTCACACCACATGTGCGTGTGTGAGTGTGTGTGTGTGTGTGTGTGTGGGTGGGGGGGTGGGGGGTGGGGGGGGGTGGGCTCTCTGTTACTGTATTCTACTTTGAGACGCAGTTACCACTATTTTTATACTCCTTTGTATTCCAAACAGACGTACAGGAAGCTGGAACAAGTGATGATAGTTACGGTAGATAGTTACGGCTCTTTTTTTATACTGTAGCTTGAGGGTATGCATTTTTACAGAATTACCCTAATTAGGCGCTTTATTTTCTTAATTTCCAAACAGTTTATTATGACTAGAAACAACATGAAGACTATTTTCTTAGGGGCACCGTCTTGTCTTTCCGAAATCAACTTGAATTTTGTGCCCACTTGAATATTTTTTTGGACAAATAAAAACGTTTTTCATTAAATATCTGGTGACTCTTATTGGATGCTCTGTGAACCGTCAGTACGAGAATTAGTTGAAACATTATCTTTATAGACGTGTGAGGGAGTAATTAACTGAATTACATTGAGTAGCAGTTACTTAATCAAATGTGGTCTTGTGAATAGATTAGATTAGATTAGATTAGATCATTGTACAGCACAAGTACAGTACAGCGAAAAGAAGTTGGCATCTAACCAGAGTGCAGATGCTGCAGTAAAGTGCATGGTCATATACAATTTACAGTTTAGAGTGGCTAAAAGACGGTTTACTAGGTATACAAACAGTTATAAAATAACTTATAGAGTATGTTTGAGATATGTGCATAATAATAGGTATATATATATACAGGTAAGTATACAAGTATTCAACAGTGTTCAATTGCAATGCAATTATGAAAAACAGGATAGATATATATAAATGTATATACATCAGGTCAGTGAGCAGGGATATGCAGTTGTATCAACAGTTGAACATTAAAATATATACGGTAGGTACAATAAAAATGTAAAAATGTACACGCTGTCATACAGGTATGTTATCAATGAATATGTCAAGGTAGAGGTAGGGAGTTATGATTACAGTGCGAGGCAGTCGAAAAAAAATACATTATTGAACAACAATAACAATGCAGTTAATCAATAGATATTTCAGTGTCCTCCAAAACTACTCCAAGTAAAATACTTAAAATACAGATTTAATTTCAGAATAAAATTCAAAGATTCCTTCACAAGAAAAGTTATTGAGAGTGTGCAGTTAAACAAATAAAAGTCAATCCAAATGTAATCTTTGTATTATGTTTTGTGTGTTTTATATGTTTTTGTGTTGTATGTTTTGTATTTGTATTATGTTATGATGCATTATTGTTTAAAACTAAAAAATAAGAATGAAATCAGTTTATAATATGGCATGGGGGTTGCATAGGAAATCAAATATATCAATCAATGTGGTGATCTTTGTTACGGAGACTTTTTTTTGCTCGGAACTTTTAGTTTGAAAAAAAATAGTTTGAAGAAAGAAAATAGTTACGCTTTTACTTTGAAAATAACTAAACCAGGAAGTCGTCTACGACTGGGGAGTGGACCAAAACAACACTAACCACAGTGCTGCTGCTCTGACCCTTTCTCAGGTTTTGTTGCATTATCTTCATTGAACAAGTTATATAAACGTTAAATTATATTTGGATAGTGTATAATATATATAGATAGATCGATATAATAGATATATAATAGACGTCAGCCACAGTTGATATTTGGTTGAGAGTGTCACTTAATCACTAAATTAAAGTCAAATGTCCCTCCTTCGTAGCTGAACATGGACGTCTTGTTGACATTAAGGTCTCATTAAGTTAAAGTCTCAAATTAAACACACAAGTTCTGTGTATTTGTATGGTTCTAATATTCACGTCCAACAACAACTAACCCCTCACGACAGCCAACTGGTTGACAATAATACTACTCTAATGTGTTATTAGAGTAGTATTGTGTTATTATGTCCACCAGGTGTCTGTTCTGTGTAACTTACTATCCAGTACAGTAAAGTCAACTGTAAATTGCATCAATACTATAATACTAAGTTGTGTGTACATATTTCTAATTTGCACCACTTGTACATAGGCCCACTGCAATATGTCTCTATATTTTGGCCAGTTTTTAAATAATGTATATTTATATATTTATAGTTTCAATTGCTGTTATGTTAGTTCTGAAGAACAGTTTCTACCCCAGAGCCATAAGGAAATTGAACGCTGTCTATTGTAGGTTACAGTAACCTTTGAATCTGTAAAGTTGTGTTAAGTTTTTAAATAATTTCTTGAAATAGTTTCTTAAAATCATTTTCATCGTTATTTTTGAACAGTCGAACTGAAATTGCTACACAATTTCATTCTTCTTTTTCTCCTTTTCTCTTTTCTTTGTGGATGGCACTAGCGTTTAGGTGCATTACCGCCACACAATTGTGTTACGCTTGCAATGTGCAATGACGCTCTAAAGGCATCCTGATTGTGATTCTTCTTCCAGGTGCGCGTCCCGTCTGGATGTTGAGCGTCCGTGCTCTGCTGGGGGTCGGGCTCCTGGTGACGTCGAGGGCCGCCGCCGTCTCTGCGCAGTGGGGGGGCGCATGTCCTCCCGCTAGTCTCCTACACAAGGAATACCCGCAGCGCTACAGCAGCACACACACGTCTAGCAACAGTATGGCGCAGTCCATCAAATACTTGGGGTACAAATACAACTCTTTGCACTACTGGAGATGTCAATACCTAAAAGTATTTACCTTAAAAATACCCACCATTATACAGTCACATGTGCTTTCATTCAAGGTTATCCCAGGTTTGTCCATCAAAATTCAGCGCTACCAAGTCGGCTTGTTGTTGTGTGTGTGTGTCGGCTGACCTGAAGGGGTGGGGGCGGGGTTTGTTGCTGTGATTGACAGGCAAGAGGAAGCGCAGAAAATCGACCAGGAGCTATTCACGGAGTACGGCTTCAGCGTGGACCAGCTGATGGAGCTGGCTGGTCTCAGCTGTGCCCACGCCATCTCCAGGGTGAGTCCCTTACACTCCATTTGATACACAAATTCAGATTCAGTTTCAGTGAAATGTTATTGGCGGCTCCGAAGATGTGCTCAAAATCACAGGAATACACGGGTTAGAAAAATTACCAAAATTACAAGAATTACAAAATAACTATTAATGACACAAACGTACACATTACAAATGTACGAGTTATAAAGGTACAATGACACAGATATTTACATGATTGCGAACAGTATAAATATATATGTATATAAAGTGTAAAACGTGTAGTGTAGTGCAGATATTCCAGTTGCTGTGGAACTACTGGACTCTGAAGAAATTAAGAAAAAAACCCTTGGATAAGTCACTGAACTGGTTTTGGCTCACACAGACAGGCAGGCAGACAGGCAGGCAAGCAGACAGGCAAGCAGACAGGCATGCAGACAGGCAGGCAGACAGGCAGGCAGACAGGCAGGCAGACAGGCACAGTCAACTCTAAACGGATGAACCCAAATCCGATATTTTCAGTCAAATCAGAGCATTAGCTAACTGATGGCTGTGGCGTTTCTAACCAATTTAGCTTAAAATAATAGCCCTTCAATCCTACATACAGCACCCTTTAAATTACATTTGTTTTGTTCCATGTCCTTATGTGTTGTTTTGTTGTCTAATCTAATCTCATTTTATTGTCTAAATCACCCTCTTGTCTGCTCTCTTGTCTGCAGTCCCCCGGGACATTCAACATTTACTTATTGCTAGATTAGATTAGATTAGAGGCACTGTATTCATCCCAGAGGTTTTTCTTCCGTCGTAATAGCAGCACACATTATACAAATATGATGTTGATTTGAAAAGACAGGTAGTAATACAAAACAGGACTAAAAACGGAATCGTGTGAATTCAGTGATCAGACAGAAGTTATTAAGGAGCAGGTAGGGGTAAGGAGTTGTCTTACATGTAGACCGAGAACATGGGGGAATCGAACCCAGAACCTCTTAGTTGGGAGTCAGTCACCTCGATAATCACTAGACTGTGTGACTAACAACGGCCGCCAGGGGGAGCCAAACGTTCCGCCAGGCCAGCTCCCGTTGAGCGTTGAGTGCATTGTGAGTGCGTGTTAGAGTGCGCTTTAGTGGCTCAGCAGCCACAGTGGGAGGAGTCCAGAGAGATGAGATGGAGTCAGAAAGGACGACCTTGGTTCTGTAATATGATATCATAGATGTGTGTTATTGTTCTTCCAGGATTTGATTTGCGAACGCTTGATCTTTCTGTCAATGTCAGCCTGTGTTTCCGTTTGGCTATGTCAGTATGTCTGTCAGTATTTCTGTCTGTCAGTTACTGTCTTTGTCAGTTAGTCTGTCTGTCTGTATGTGTATATATATATATATATATATATGTCTGTCTGCCCATCAATCCATGTCTGCATCTGTCTGTCTGTCTGTCTGTCTGTCTGTCTGTCTGTCTGTCGGTCTGTCTCTCCATCCGTCCACTGCTATGGTCAGTTAGAAGCTTTCCCCTGCTAACAGAGGAGAGCCGTTAGAGAGCTATAACCCCCCCCACACACACACACACACACACACACACACACAAGCACACACACACACACACACGCACACACGCGCCCTGCCTGCTGTCTGCTCCTCTGTCTGAGTGATGGGTCCCAGGAGTAGCTCTCCTCCTGTATTGATGTGTCCTGCAGGCCTACCCACTCAGCTCCCTGGTCAGGGCCACGCCCTCCCTGCTGGTGATCTGCGGCCCGGGGAACAACGGAGGCGATGGCTTGGTCTGCGCCCGACATCTCAAGCTCTTTGTGAGTGAGTGAGCCGGCCTCTCGAAAACAAAGGGGTTCTGTCTGTCTGTAACTAACACCCATTCAAACCACCAGAACCAGAACCAGAACCAGAACCAGAACCAGAATGCCTTTATTGTCACCGTACGAGTAATACAAAATTGACGTGCAATCCCCAAGACGCTCTTTCAATCAATACTAAATATAATTGAATCGATAAAAAAAAAGCCTAGGACGTAAACCTAGGATATACACCACTAAATATATATACCACTAAATATATACACCACTAAATATACATACCACTAAATATATACACCACTAGATATATATACCACTAAATATATACACCACTAGATATATACACCACTAGATATATACACCACTAAATATATATACCACTAGATATATACACCACTAGATATATACACCACTAAATATATACACCACTAGATATATACACCACTAAATATATACACCACTAGATATATACACCACTAGATATATACACCACTAAATATATACACCACTAGATATATACACCACTAGATATATACACCACTAGATATATACACCACTAAATATACACACCACTAGATATATACACCACTAGATATATATACACCACTAGATATATACACCACTAGATATATACACCACTAAATATATACACCACTAGATATATACACCACTAGATATATACACCACTAAATATATATACACCACTAGATATATACACCACTAGATATATACACCACTAGATATATACACCACTAAAGGTACCAGTAGAATACGTTAGTGTATTCCTGCCTCTTTCCGTCTCTTTTGTAAGGCCAGTGCACGCATTGCACCCACCGGTCCGTCGCGTCGTCCCTGGGGACTAAACTGGGTAGTCTGTACGTCACTAAATGTACCAGTCGAACACGTGGGGGTACAGTCCGTTTTACCACCCAAAAAAAAAGGGTGGTGTTTTTGTTCCTGCACCTCCCTGAGCGAGTGTGTGTGTGTGTGTGTGTGTGTGTGTGTTTTTTTTTTTATCCGGTCTCAGCGAAAAACACACTCTGAGGACTAATCCGCTGCGCTCGACATTTTCAACTCTTTGCCAGCGTCTCCTGTTATAAAAGGTCACCTTTAAAAAGCCCACCGGCGATGTCTTGGTTTCCTGGGGAATATGTGAAATAGTGACGCTGTGACTGTGAAACCCAGAGAGGAGCGCTACATTAACGCTCGGTAAGTGGGGCCGCTTTCACTAATCTCCGTCAATATGAGGTCAGGACATCTCTGAATTAACCGCTGGCCTGGTTTAGAACCGGCAAAGGGCTGTGAACCAAAGTACTCTTTAATAGGGTTTGTTGTGAAACACCTCCTGTGGTTGATCACTCTCCCGTGCCCTCTCACCACCCCATCAACCACCTGGGCGAAGATGGATGGTTATTATTAGCTGTTTATTAATGGCGACGAGGACGCATTACAGGTCAATCTCTACATAGTAGGCAGTATTATCCAAAACCAAGCACTGCTTTTGCTTCTCCTGTAGCAACTAGAAGATTGGCCTCATAATTAGTTTGTACGTTTTCGAAAAAAACAATGTTTCTATGTATTTCTCATTAATATCGTACGTGCTTGTGCACAGCGCTCCTGGAATCAAATTGTCGTGTATACTCTGTTTTAGACGCGTATTGGACCTTATATCCTATTGTAGCAGACCACGCTGCCACCAGCCATTCAAATGGCTTCTTGAGGGCTCCTCCTGAAGGACACAGGGGGACGAGGAATCCCGTTTATTGCAGACTTTGAATAATGGACAGAACGGAGCAGATGGTACACGCTAGAGCTCTTCTCCTCTAGTGTGTGTGGTGGAGGCTGTTTTAACCTGTGGGCCTTGATTAACAATGACCCACAGGTGTGCAGCCTCACCAGCCAATCAGTCGAACTCAGGCCAGGTGAGGCTGCTTAAACCAGCCACCAACCACACACACTCCACACCTATAGTATACCCAGAGAATATAGAATCGATATTGGTGCCTCTCCATTGAGGTACATTGACAACCTTTTTGTCCTCTGTGGCCTGCCGTAGGGCTACGAGCCATCCATCCTGTACCCCAAGAGGCCCAACAAGCCTCTCTTCCAGGGCCTCACCACCCAGTGTGAGAAGATGGACATCCCCTTCCTGTCTGAGATGCCCGAGGTATTCTCTCCATTCTCCTACTCCTTTCCTCCTCCTCCTCCTCCTCCTCTCCTCCTCCTCCTCCTCCTCCTCCTCCTCCTCCTCCTCCTCCTCTATCCCTCTCCTCCCCCTCTTCCCCCTCCTCCTCCAGTCTTCCCCTCCGTCTGTTTCCTCTCTCTGCTCTCCGTGCCTTGGGGGTGGCTTGGGGTCTAACTCTGGGTTTTCCCCAGGCCAAGGTGATCGACCAGGCCTACAACCTGGTGATCGACGCCATCTTCGGCTTCAGCTTCGCGGGGGCCGTCCGGGAGCCGTTCGGCTCCATCCTGGAGGTGTTGAAGGGCTCCACCGTGCCCGTGGCCAGCATCGACATCCCCTCGGGTGGGTCCAGAGGGGTAGAGCTCCACAGGGTCCGGGGGTCTGAGTCCGGAACCCCCAGCTAACTAACGAGATCAGTGATTCATTCAGTGGTGATTCAGCAGTGATTCATTTTTTTACGAATGACATTTGTTTGGTGGATGCTTTAACCCAAAGACCCAAAGACCCATTAGTCAATGAGTCATCAGTAAGGATTCTTTAACATCTTTAGTATATGTACTCCCCTCTCTGGTTGTATTATGTGTTGGTTCATGTGTTGTTGAACTCACTGAACTAGGAGTGCTGCCACTATCATAACATTGTCATAAACATTACACTTTCATACTTTGCTGGACTTTCTGGACTCATCATCGTGACTGCACTGTATTCATGATGCTGCTGCACTACTGGCACTTTAAATGCTTTTAAAGTTTTATTCAGTTTTATTGTATATATATATATATATATATATATATATATATATATATATATATATATATATTTGGAGATCCATACTGTGGGAGGGAGCCTTCCAATGTACTTGTTGCAAATGGCCAATAAATCTCTTGTTTATTGTATCTTGTTGTTGTCTGTGTCCTAAAGGCTGGGACGTGGAGCAGGGCAGCCCGGACGGCCTCCAGCCTGACATGCTCATCTCCCTGACCGCGCCCAAGAGGTCGGCGGCCCTCTTCCGAGGTCGCTACCACTTCCTGGGCGGGCGTTTCGTCCCCCGGTCCCTGGAGGAGAGGCACCAGCTCCACCTGCCCCGCTACCCCGGGACAGACTGTGTGCTACAGCTCTAGCTCTCTGCTAATAGGATATTCAACATTTAGCGTGGGATATGTAAAGTGAGTTGTTGGGTTTGCTACAACAAAAAAAGTGGGAGAATATGTACTTGGCGGTTAGTAATGGCGGATTAGTAGAACAATTCTTTCATTTTTCAGTCAAATTAACTGGTTTCATGATACAATAACATGTACTTTATTAAAAAGCTGGATTAGTAGAAAATTCTTTCATTTTCGGTCGAATAAACTGGTTTCATGATACGATGACATGTACTTTTTTTTTAAATCCCAGCCGGGGAACATGGGCTTTGAGAAAGCAAAGTAATAATATAATATATGTGAGGATTTAAATAAACGGTTATAACAAACGGTTTTTGGCGGCTAGCAGCATTAGCATTAGCTTGGCGTGGGCTAGCCTTTTAATACATCCATGGGGCTAGGCCCTCGCCAATCTCTCGTGATTTCACTTCACAGCCGTTACTTTGACCTACTGTAACCCCTGGGAATCAGAGAAGCTTACCCAGTTTATCCGGCATCTCTGTCTTTTGTGACATTTTGTCCAGTATTTAAAAAAAATAAACATACATATATATATATATATATATATATATTTTATTTATATATATTTTTTAATACAAAAATAGAACAAAAAAAATTATACTAAATAGAACAAATAAAGAAAGCCCGTTGCGTTGTAATGAATCGGTATTAAAATATTAATATTATTTTATATTGTGGTAAGTAAGGAAAACTCTTCATCACACAGGGTGGGGGGTATATCCACGGTTTTATTTGATTTAGTACATGATCAGGTTCAATGGATAACTAGCAAGACTTGCTAAAGCTGGAAAAGAACAGCCAGTCTATTGAAGTCTATCACATCCACCCACTCACAGATCTCTCTCTGGGTGAAACCGGACACGGTATTCCTGTACGCTCCCCCCCGGGGAGAACGGACTCTCCCAAATACATTCCTTTTGACAGCCAGCAATCTCACAGAGTCAAGCAGCCCCTCTTGCAGTACTACGTACAGTATACAGACATCAGTAGTACTACAAACGCTTGTATATATTTAATATAGAAAGAGAGAAATCTAGAATGTATATGCGTGGTGGTGGGGGTGGGGGGGGGGGGGGACACATTGATGCTTGTTAATGCATGGTTTTGGGTGGGGGCGGGGGGGCGGGGGCGGGGGGGTAAAAGAGCAGTACATGCTTTCACGTGTATTTGTGTGTATTAATATACAGAGCTGCTAGTACCATGCACGGCCTCTTTAGTCTCGTGTTCCACCTGTGTTCTGCGTAACGGAAGAAAAAAAACCAATGGGGTGAAACAGACGTGAAGAAAAGAGAGAGGAGAGTTTGTTTTCCGGATGCCTCCATGCGGGTCCAAGCGTTAAAAAGGGGTTTCCTGTCGTCAACAGTCAGTTAGACGCAGTCTGTAAGAAAAGACGGAAAGCAAAACAAATTGACTGAAAAATTTGCCGACGTCCGCAACGTTTAGTCTTGGACGTTGTTCTACAACGGTTTGCACCGTGTGCGTGTCAAATATGCTCATAATTCATTTCAAGTGTGTTTGAATTTTAATGATTCATCAATCATGAAATGACAGTCGTAAATGATGGTATTAATTATTGGTTAAATCCCAGTAAGATTATTATAGTTTATTTATAGTTAAAAAATTATAGTTTTCTAGTAAAAACCTTGGATTGATGAGGAAAAAAAACCCAGATATTCCCAGCAACAGTCCTACCTGTGTTAGTCTCCAACCTGTACCCCGGCACAGTTATCTTTGCTCTCCGAAGCTATTGCTAAATACTCAGCATTTCTGCAAAAAAAACACCAACGCAAACACACAACAACGGGTTAGCGTACGTTCACGATGCCCGGCGTTAGACAGAAATATGTGTTTTGAAAATGAAAAGAACATTTGAATGAAGTACGAGCCAAAATATGAGCGGTCAGTTGAGCGATCCCAACTTTGTGACTTACAGGCGGAAGGTTTTGGTTTTTACTAGAGGGAGGAGGACGTTGATGGAGGAGGAGGAGGAGGAGGAGGAAGAGGAGGGTTGACAAGTAGGAAACATGACGGGAAGTGGGTAGGAAGCACGACACACCAAGGCAACAAGACACAAGTCCGGGGGGGAGGGCGAACGCGACGAGGGCACAATGGAGGACAGAGTGCGTTAGTAGCGTAGAGAACAGAGAGACAGCAGTTTGAAACGGCGAAGGAGAGCTGGGTTCACAGTGAAGAAGGTGCAGGTTATCGACACACACGAGGACGGCATGCATGGGCAGTATTTAGCCTACATGCATGTACCTGTTATGTACACTTAGATTCATATATCTTTATCTGGAAAACATTTGAGGTGACGCTTGTCCAAATATATTACAGTTAACATTGACTGTTACTGAGTATACTAAGGCTTAACAAAATGCAGATATAACAAAGACTTCGAAATATACAGTATATATTTTTAGAAATATTAAAATGTGTATTGTATGTATGAAATATAAAAATAGATATTCAAATGTATGTATGCATTATATGTTGTATATGTTATTATACATGGCAATACCTTTTTTTGGTTTTTAATACAACAAAATATGTTGTCAGTTTGGAGTATGGGAAAGGCAGTAATGTCCGTTGTGTTTGGGAAAATAAATATTGACATTCAAATATAGCCGCAACAGTAACATAACAGTAACAACACTCCAAACATATACACCCTTGCATCGTGCAGTTGTTGCGTTGTGTGTGTGTGTGTGTGTGTGTGTGTGTGTGTGTGTTTGTGTGTGATAGATATTTACGCGGCCTCTCGAAGAGCCTCCTCCCCGTGCGCAGAGATCTTCCTGTAGCAGTAAATCATCTCGATGAGCAGCCACACCTGCAGCCCGATGATGGACACGTACATCATCACCTCCGACACGATGGAGGCCGTCCCTCGGGTAGCTGGAGGGGGGGGGGGGGGGGGGGGGGGGAGGGGCACAGGACTACGGTCAACCAATCGTCGCACAGGGAATTCACACTCACAATTTACTCATTCCACACTCTGCGGTGGAAAACGCAGAGTTGGTATCGGCAAATGGGATATTTATAAATATCGTATCGGTATGGACCCATAACAGCTTATAAAACTCGTATTGGTAATGACCTATAGAAGCTATAGAAATCGTATCGGAATCCACCTATAGTAGCTTTAAATATATCGATATTCACCTACAATAGCTTATAAAATATCGTATTGATATCGAGCTATAGTAGCTTATGAATATCGGATTGTATCGCCCTATAAATATTGTATAGGTATTGTGCTTTCATTGCTTAGAATTATCATATTGGTAATGACCTTTTGTAGCTATAAATATCGTATTGGAATCGACCTATAGAAGCTATAAATATATTGGTATTAAAAATAGCTTACAAATCATACATATCGAGCTATAACCGCTTATAAATATCGGATCGTATCGACCTATAGCAGCTATCGTAGCGTTAGTGACCTATAGTAGCCTAGAAATATTGTATTGAATCTACCCATAGTAGCTCTAAATATCGTATCGGAATCGACCTATAGTAGCTATAAATATATTAGTATTGACCTACAATAACTTAGAAATATCATGTTGATATTGAGCTACAGTAGCTATAAATATCGTATTGGTATCGACCTAGCTTACAAATATGGTACTGGTTATCGAGCGAGACTAGCTTCCAATTAGAAAGGAAGCGCTCGGTTTCGTACCTTTGGCCACGACAGTGAGGCGCACGTCCTTGGTGATGGTGGTCTGGTAGCCGTAGTACTGGTAGGTGAGCTGGCGGTACAGGTTGCAGCGGTACGTCCCCGAGTCGTTGAAGGTGATGTTGGTGATGTAGAGGGAGGCGTCCTGGATGTCGGAGCTCTTCTTGCTGCCGCCCCAGTCCAGGCGGTCCTCGAAGTGTTCGCTCTTGATGGAGCCCTCGTCGTTAAAGTTGTAGATCTGTGGGAGAGAGTGCACATCGTAGGTGTGTAGGTGTGATGGGTGGAGAACGTCTGCGCTGTTCTGCACGGCACTGCGCTGTTCTGCGCTGTTCTGCACTGTTCTGCACTGTACTTCACTGTACTGCGCTGTACTGCACTGTACTGCGCTGTTCTGCACTGTTCTGCACTGTACTGCACTGTACTGCGCTGTTCTGCACTGTACTGCGCTGTTCTGCACTGTTCTGCACTGTACTGCACTGTACTGCGCTGTACTGCACTGTACTGCGCTGTACTGCACTGTACTGCACTGTACTGCACTGTACTGCACTGTACTGCGCTGTACTGCACTGTACTGCGCTGTTCTGCACTGTACTGCACTGTTCTGCACTGTTCTGCACTGTACTGCACTGTTCTGCACTGTTCTGCACGGTACTGCGCTGTTCTGCACGGTACTGCACTGTTCTGCACTGTTCTGCACTGTTCTGCACTGTTCTGCACTGTTCTGCACTGTTCTGCACTGTACTGCACTGTTCTGTTAGGGGTGTACCGTATGACTCCCAGAGGAATAGGTTCTGGGGTTGAATCCCCATCGTCAGCAACTTAACCTGCAGGCGTCTTGCTCAAGGACACCCCCACAGCTCACCTGGTTTTAGTCCTCTTTTATGCGCTCTGAAATAGCAGCTAGATAGAGAATTTGTCATCCCATCATAGTCAGCGCCGCACTCTCACCCCTTCATACGGCCGTTTACACGGTGATGCTAGCGGCGACCCCCTGTAACTGTCTGGTCACAGAGCAGTTAGGGGTTAGTTGCCTTGCTCAAGGGGCACCTCGGCACTTTGCGCTAAGGAGGAGGAACCAAGGACCTGACCGGCCATTAACAAAAAAACAATAGCCACATGTAATCATACACGCTGTTCTCAAGGCTAGGGCCGCTTTACTGTTCCCATTAAGGCTCGCTCACTCATTTGAGGCAGGAAACATCCATCTGAAAGGCTCATATTGCTAGAGATGCTACAGTCCCTAGTGGCTTGGTTTTAGTGCTCCACTAACGGTGGATGGATTGACCTAAATACTCAAATTGGATTGTATCCACAGTTCTCCTAATGCACCACGTAACGCAAAGGGAGAGAGCGTCCTGACGAGTGGCGTCACTGCGTGGTACAACAACACCACTGCACAGGACAAGAAAGCCATCCAGAGGGTGGCGAGGACGGTGGAAAACGTCATTGTGTGTGCACTTCCATGCATTGAGGAGATCTTTAGGACCAGATGTTGGCAGAAGGCCATCTCCATGACCCAGGACCGTAACCACCCTGGGGACCATCCGTTCTCCCCCCTACCGTTTTATCCGCAGGCAGTGCACCTACTGAACTGCTAGGAGTGCTGCAACTATCATAACATTGTCATCCATATCACATTACACTATCATACTTTTGCTGGACTTTCTGGATTATTACAGTTACTGCACTGTTCTTCACTGCACTGCACTGTATTCATGATGCTGCTGCACTACTGACACTTTAAGATGCTTTTAAATGCTTTATGCACAACTCAACACATGACAACACATCATCCATCAGTCACTTTATTGTTCTTTTATTCTTATTTTTATTGTCCTATTGTATTTTTATAGTATTGTTTTAGGAAATGCACACTGCAGGAGGGAATGGGGAGTCAGCGTTCCATTGTACTTGTTGCATATGGCAAATCTAAATCTTGAATCTTGAATCTTGAATAAAGGTTTCACATGTCCAAATGTGATCTCAACATTGGATGTTGAGATCACATTCTGCTGTTTATATGTAACTAATCAACGACATGACTACGGTCATGAAGAAGCAGAGTAGGGCGTCTTTGCTTAAGGATGCATACAGGTAGGCCATTGAGGAGTGTTGTGGAATGGACATTGGGGATCAAACCCGGTACCTTTTGTCCGGGAGTCACCCTACACCCAACACTATCTATAGTGTTGTATTATAATCCATATCCATGCGTGTGCATGTTCTCAGTGTTCATCCACTGAGTGGGGATGGAGGTTGACCGTGAGCTGTTCCAAGGTCAGCTCATGTTCCATCCTCTCTCTCCCTCTCTCTCCCTCTCTCTCTCTCTCTCTCTCTCTCTCTTCATCCCTCCCCCTCTCTCCCCCTCCCTCACCCTCTCTCCCTCTCTCTCTCCCTCTCTCTTCCTCTCTCTCCCTCTCTCACCCTCTCTCCCCTCTCTCCCTCCCTCCCCCTCTCTCCCTCTCTCACCCTCTCTCCCCTCTCTCCCTCCCTCCCCCTCTCTCCCTCTCTCACCCTCTCTCCCTCTCTCCCTCTCTTTCCTATTGCCACGGCGACCCTGAGACCAATCGGATCTCTAAGGGCTCTAAAGCTCTAGACGCCCCTGACCTCCAATCACATGATTGGAGGAGACCGTTTGATTGATTGATGAGTGTGTCGTGGAGAGAGAGAGCAAGAGAGATAGAGAGAGAGACACACAGACGGACAGACAGACAGAGAGACAGACAGACAGACAGACATATATAGATACAGTATATAGACAGATAGATAGATGGATGGATGGATGGAAAAAAAGACAGCCAGAAAGACTGCTAGATAGATACAGCAGACAGACAGACAGACAGACAGACAGACAGACAGACAGACAGAGAGAGTGAGACAGAGACAGAGACAGACATACAGACATATACTGTAGATTGGGTAGGTGGATGGATAAATAAAAAGAGAGAGAGATCTAAATCTGGAGGATTGAATCCTCTTTATTGGTCACACACTGTGTGTGACTTTACACACACAGTGAAATGAGCTTCTCTGCATTTAACCCATCCTAGTATTAAGAGCAGTGGGGCAGCTATTGTATATACAGCTGCCTGTAGGGGGAGCAGTGTAGGGGTCTGGTGCCTTGCTCAAGTGCACCTCGGCAGTGTCCAGGTGTTTCGGGGACGAAGTCTCAACAGACTATCCTGCTATCCTGCCGCCCCTCTCCATGGAAATCTTTAGTTAGATACAGAGAGAGAGAGAGAGAGAGAGAGAGAGAGAGAGAGAGAGAGAGAGAGAGAGAGAGAGAGAGAGAGAGAGAGAGAGAGAGAGAGAGAGAGAGAGAGAGAGGTATATGTTTCTGTGGACCACTCACATGTTCAAACTGTTTCTCCCCCTTGCCCATGAAGAACCAGTCGACGGTGGCTGAACCGAGAACCTCGCTCCTCTTCTTGCAGGAGATGCAGCCCAGTTTGAAGCCCTTCCCAGCCACCGCCTCTGTGTCCGAGTCCACCTCCGCACACGCCCCGCGGCACATCCCCACTGGGGGAGAGAGACAGGGGGGGGGGAGACATAGAGAGAGAGAGAGAGAGAGAGAGAGAGAGAGAGAGAGAGAGAGAGAGAGAGAGAGAGAGAGAGAGAGAGAGAGAGAGAGAGAGAGAGAGAGAGAGAGAGAGAGAGAGAGAGAGAGAGAGAGAGAGAGAGAGAGAGACACAGACAGAGACACAGACAGAGACACAGACAGAGAGAAAGAGAAGGGGGGAGACATAGAGAGAGAGAGAGAGAGAGAGAGAGAGAGAGAGAGAGAGAGAGAGAGAGAGAGAGAGAGAGAGAGAGAGAGAGAGAGAGAGAGAGAGAGAGAGAGAGAGAGAGAGAGAGAGAGAGAGAGAGAGAGACAGAGACAGAGACAGAGACAGAGAGAAAGAGAAAGAGAAGGGAGGGGACAGAGAGAGAGAGAGAGAGAGAGAGAGAGAGGGGGGGGGGGGGGCAGAAAGAGAGAGGGGGGGGTGTAGAGAGACAGAGGGGGAGAGCGATATGGAGAGAGACAGCCAAGAGAGGAGGGGGAGAGAGAGAGAGAGTCAGGATGTGCATCTTTCCATTGAGCTAAACTGCTAAAAATTCCTCCCTAAGGATCACCACGTGATCCATTACACTTGATCAACAATACATAGTACACAATATTATAAAAGGACTTCCCTTGATCACATTTAGAAGACATTTCACCACATCCACACTATAGCCCTCCACAAACAA
>CM051007.1:28079394-28101894 GCA_027704905.1 Muraenolepis orangiensis
GGCAGCCTGATCGTCCAGGTGTGTTTCCCCGGCGCCCGCGCTGCCGTCCTGGACAACCTGAACCGCCAGCGGGAGGAGGGCCGTCTCTGCGACCTCGCCATCCAGGTGCAGGGCCACGTGTTCAGGGCCCACCGCTGCGTGCTGGCCGCCTCCTCGCCCTACTTCCACGACCAGGTGGGTGACGGCCAGGTGGTTGGTCGGCGATCTCATTTGAACAATGACACAGATACAGGTCACTTAAGCAGGTATATGTCAGGCCTTCTAGGGCCTCCTTGGAACAAGATGCCCTAAACCTCTACCTAACCCCCTACATACCCCTGCCTACCTACCGATATTTGGCTATTTAAATCTCTTTTATTTAGTAAATTTTTGGCATAATTTAGTGTTTTCAACTACAATTGTGCAGAAAGATTTTAAAGAATTTAAAGTGCCAGTAGCGCACCAGCATCATGAATACAGTGCAGTGCAGTACGGTGCAGAACATTGAAATAACTAATGAGTCCAGAAAGTCCAGCAAAGTATGATAGTTTAATGTTAATGACCATGTTATGATAGTGGCAGCACTCCTAGCAGTTCAGTAGGCACACTGCTTGTGGATAAAAACTATCCTTAAACCTGGTAGTCCTTGTACGGTTTCTGCGTAACCAGTGTCTGTAGGGGGGAGAAGAGATGGTGCCCAGGGTGGTTGCGGTCCTTTGTGATTGACACGGCCTTCTTCCTACATCTGGTCCTACAGAACTGCTGTTATGTGTGTAAAATCTTACCGTGAGGATTGCTACACAATTCCATGGTACTCATGCATTGATCATAAAGGTATTCTGATTCTGTATCTGAATTCACTGTATATCGCTTTGGACTCAAAGAACATTGGTTAAATGACATGGTGAAATGATGGTTAAATGACATGGTGAAATGTGAGGTGTGAAGACCTTCAGCTGTTGACGCTGGCGTCTCTGTGGCGCTGCAGGTGCTGCTGAAGAACGTCACCATGGTGTCCCTGCCCTCCGTCATGGACCCCGTGGCCTTCCAGAGTGTCCTGGCCTCCGCCTACACGGGCCAGCTGAGCATCGTGCACGAGGACATCGTCAACTACGTCACGGTGGCCAGCTTCCTTCAGATGTGGCACATCGTGGACAAGTGCACCGAGATTCTCAAGAGGCAGCGGCCGCTGGCGGAGCCCCACCCCGTGGACGCCATCACCTCCGCTTCCGCCGTCCCCGCCGCTGCCGCCTCCTCCTCCGTCCCCTCCCAGCCCGGGACGTCCTCCAGACAGCAGTCCCCCAGCAGCTCGGACTGCCTCTACGTGGAGCGGGAGGCCAGGAGGCGGGACCGGAAGCCGGACGCCCTCCCGCCTCTGGCCACGTGGCGGAGGCCCCAGCAGTTCCCCCGATGGGGCCGAGTCAGGGGCCCCCCGTCGGGGCCCCACTTGTCCGCCGACTCCCAGCTAGGGGTCTCGCTGCCGGGGTACGGGGATGGGGGCGACTACGCTGGCTGCGAGGAGGTGTGGCTGACGTCGGGTCCCACGAAAGATGCCCCCCCCAGCGGAGACGGCCATTACGGCTCTCCGCTCGTAGGAGGAGGAGGAGGAGGAGGAGGAGGAGGAGGAGGAGGAGCAGGGGCAGGGGGACTGGAGGGGTTGAGGCAGAGAGTGAGGCTTCATCAGAGGGCAGCGGGTCAGGAGAGGGTGGATCGGACCCGGGACGGGGTGGAGGTGAATGAGACGCCTATGCCTCCAGCACAGCAGGACAGGAGGAAAGGGGAGAGAGGAGCAATGGAGGCTGATGAGGGGGTCGGAGAGGAGGAGGTGGTGAGGAGGAAGGAGCGATGTGTGCACCCGGGACACACTGGTAAGAAAAATAACTTTCTCGTTAGTCGAGTTGATCGAATTTTTTTTAATGCATGTTTTATTGTCCTAGTATTGACATAAAATGAATGTTTTGTATTTGTCTGAATGATTTTATACTGATTTTAGAGATTCCTTGTGGTATCCCAGGAGACCCCCAGGGCCAGGCCGGTGACGGAGAGGCAGCTGGAAGAACCGAGGCCAGAGGCAGGCCGGAGGAGGCTAAGGAGAGAGAACACGGTGACTCCTCCCTGATGGGCCGCACTTGTGGACCTGACCCAGGACTGCCTTCCGCCTCCCCTCACTTGGGACCCTCGCCTCGGATGCAGTGGCAGGCGAGCCCCTGGTCCCAGGCAGAGCCCAGGCCCCAGGAGGAGCATGAAGAGGAGGAGGACGAGTCCGAGGTCGACTTTGAGCACCTAGCCGAGGGCCACTTCGAAGGAAAGACCTACGACGAGATCCAGGACGGCACCGGCCAGGTCTCCCAGCGGCCGCTGGTCCCCGCCTCCCCCGACCACCTCTCGGTGTTCGGCCTGACCTGGCCTTCAGCCGGCGCCGGCAAGGCGGATGCCGCCTTGGTCCCTGCCACGCCCAGCCGCCACCTCACCCCGGTCCACTTCCCCCCCGGGCCCTCCTCACCCCCGACACCGACCTCCTCCTCCTCGCTGTCCCTCGCCGGCGCCCCCTACACGGGCAAGGTGCACTTCTGCCACTGTGGCAAGGCGTACACGCTGAAGAGCATGCGCGACCGCCACGTCAAGATGCAGCACCTCAACCTGCGGCCGTTCGGCTGCCCCGTGTGCGCCAAGACCTTCAAGATGAAGCACCACCTGACCAAGCACCTGAAGACCCACGGCGGCCTGCGGCCCTACGAGTGCGGCCTGTGTGGCAAGAAGGTGATCTGGAGGGAGAGCTTCCTCCGGCACCAGGCGCGCTGCGAGAGGCTGGCCGCTGCTAACGGCAGCATGAACAACAACAACAACTCCTCCTCCTCCGGCGCCGCCGCCTCCTCCTCGGCGGGCATGGCGAGCGGACCGGCGATGGGGGAGGAAGACCCGGGGGTCGCCTACGGGGGCTTCGGGTTCGACCACGGCGAGGCGTTCCTGGCGCTGGCGGGGCAGGTGAAGGTGGAGGAGGTGGACTTCAGCGGCGAGGGGGCGGGGGGTTGCGACGTTGGTGGCGGGGGCAGGTTGAGCGTGGCGGGCATCATGGACGAGCTGCGCTCTCAGTCCAGACTCCTGCATGGTCACGTGTTTAAGGAGGAGGCCAGCGAGGGCTTCAGTTGAAACCCCTCTCTCTCTCTCTCCTTCCTTTTTCCTCTCTCTCTCTCTCTCTCTCTCTCTCTCTCTCTCTCTCTCTCTCTCTCTCTCTCTCTCTCTCTCTCTCTCTCTCTCTCTCTCTCTCTCTCTCTCTCTCTCTCTCCTCTCTCTCTCTCTCTCTCTCTCTCTCTCTCTCTCTCTCTCTCTCTCTCTCTCTCTCTCTCTCTCTCTCTCTCTCTCTCTCTCTCTCTCTCTCTCTCTCTCTCCTCCCCCCTCCCTTTCGTAAAAGCCTACCTGACAGCACTTCCGTTTGTATGGACTTGTTTGCACAGCCCCGCCCGCTCTCCTGTGGCACGATGGGAACAAAGGAGATGCTGATGGGGATTCTCCTAAAAAGAACAGACTGTCCCTTCTAGATATCCCAAGCTATTTATTATATTATCACCAGTTTCTTCTTCCTCAATGTGCCATGCGCCAACATCATTGTGTTGTGTCTTTTGTTTTGTTGAAAGCGGTGGAATCATGGAGCTGAATGCAAATTAATGAATGAATACTGTAAATAGGATGATATACAATTATTATTAAATTCCCAAACAGTGTTTTGACCGCATAGCCGCCGGAAGAAGTTTTTAACAAAGAGATGTAAAATAAAGATTTGCTGGGTGACACGGTGGTTACAAGCAATACAAAAACCCAATGAAATAGGAATCCATGCACAAATAAGCTGGTACTCAAACGACTCAATATAGTGTTCTATGTTGTGTTACTGGAACCTTTTTTTTCACTTCATGCGAGCTCTTCACAAATAAAATAGAATTGTTTTTATTGTTTGTGAACTGGACCTAGCTGGCTAGCATTCAACTTGACCCCTTGGAAGTTTAATTTGCATCATCTCAACACTCATCAAAACATACATATCGATTATTCTGAAATTGTCATTAAACAAATATATATATATATATATATATATATCTATAATAAATATAAATGAATGAAAAAAGTGTTTTATTTACATTTTTTTTTAAATAGTGTATTCTCCATCGCTAGGGGTCGCTGCAGGCCACCTGCTTCCCGCGGGCATGTGCAGTAAAACGGGTCATTTAGCAGTAAGCGGCTGTTGCTTTGTTGTCCTGTTCGTAAAGTGTCTTGTAGGATGTCTTTTGTTAAACGTATTTCTAATGAAGTTTATAATTCTTCTTTATGGACCACCGGAGTGAATGTACTCACTGAATTTTGAAATGAAAACAGAGTTTGCACACACGTATCGCTGAGACACACACACAGCATTCTCTTTCTACGTTAATATTATTAATAATAATGATAATAATAAATTAATAAAACTATGTTCTAGTCAAATTGTACGAATCATTTCCGCAGAACTCCTTAGCAACACAAGAGGTCTCCCTTGTCCTACAAAAAAAAAAGACCTAGTCGGAAACAAAAGATAACCATCTCATAAAACGTGATGGAAACATGCCTGTGTGTGGGGGGGGGGGGGGGGGGGGGGGGGTAGGGGTGTGTGTGTGTGTGTGGGGGGGGGGTGGTAGGGGGGTGTGTGTGTGGGGGGGGGGAATGGTAGGTGTAGGGGTGTATACAGGATGTGTTCTGATATATTCCTCTATGGGGTCTCACCTCAAAGGGAAAGGTGGCGATGCAAGGGGGATAAAAGGGCTCCATAAATCCATAGATCAGATCTGTGAGGGAGGAAAAGGATTGCTTTAAGCAGTCTTTACAATACAACGACCGAGGAGACCATCTGTCTATTGAAACCTGTCAAAGGGCACGGCCTTTTACTTTGAAAGAGCGCAGCTTCGGACCATTAAAACCACCCATTGTATATGTACCTATTATTATGCTCATATCCCATTTAATACCTAGTAGCAGGCCCGGGTAGGCAAATGTCTAGGGCCTCCGGCATGCCTAGGGCCTCCGGCTTCGCTAAACAAATATTTTTTATAACTCATTACGTGCCAGTGATCATATAACCAATCAAAATCACAGATTTCGCGGGCCTCCCCCCTCTCCAGCAATAGGAATAGGATTAGGAATCTACTACTTCAGTTAGTAGACTTCCCCCCCCCCCCTTGGACTCCACGATCGCGACACTCTCTCCCCCGTTGGACTTCACGATCGCGACATCCCTCCCCCACCCCCCTGTTTTTGAAACATGACCGGTAAATTTCGAATTTGTCCGGTAAAATAAAATCTCAAAGGGGGGCCTCCACAGAAAATTTTGCCTAGGGCCTCCAAAAGTCTAGAACCGGCCCTGCCTAGTAGACTCTTTTTTAACCTGTACATTTGAACTGTAAATGATATATGACGTGCACTTTACTGCAACATTTGCACTCTGGTTAGATGCACATTTTTTTTCCGCTGTACTGTACTTGTGTTATGTGCAATGACAATACATTTGAATCTAATCCAATCTAATCTAGCATAGGGCCTACTTTCTCACCTCGCCCATGGGTATATTATCGTTGACGTTGACGACGTTGAGGCCTATACGTTATTGCCATGGTCCGCAGCACCTGCGTCATATCACTGCGCCAATGTAGAATAGGCGCAAGGTAGCACGGGACTTTTATTTTATTTTAAATGAAGATATAGGAACACACGTGTGAAGCTGGAATACGAAATTATAGCCCGGTCTCTTTTCTGATCACAAGAATTATTATAAGGTTAACAAAGTCAGCCGATTGGTACTCAACCTATGAACGAATGACCCTGATTACTCATCTGTCGACAACACACATGGCGTATGTATTCGTTCATTCATTCAGGGAGTGTTTGTGGTACTGTGCACACAATCGATTCTTTCAGATGTTTGTTTTTTTGTTGGACGTTTTTGAGAAAGCAGAATGTACTACTGAAACCCCGTGTTGATGAACGTAAGTCCGTGTTTTGCTCAAAATTCCGTGTTTTGCTCAATGTTCTAGGCGAAAAATGATGATATAAAGTTGTTTATATATATAGTTGTTTGCATAGGCCTATTCGTGTATTGCAGATAATGTTTTGTATTCAGCAGAAACTGGACGGGCAAGGAAATTTGGTCATTATTATTGCAGTAGTTTTGTCTTAGAAAACTATGTTAAGTATATATTATATAACTATGACCGCAAAGACCACAAAATACTCACAAAATGCGTTTGTTTCTTAATTATTTTATTGCTCCCTCAACTGCATTGACCAAACACACAACACAAGTAGCCTGTGTACAAACAAGAGAAGTAACACCATTTTAATCACACAAAAAAAAACCCTCAAATAAATAAAAACACAGGATATTTGCAAGCTCAACGTGTCTCTCTCTCTGTCTGTCTGTCTCTCTGTCTCTCTGTCTGTCTCTCTGTCTCTCTGTCTCTCTTAGTATCCAACTTCTTATTCCACATCCGAGGATCGTTACAAACATTCCGTTCCCTGTTTGACCTTTCGACTACATACCGTCTGACCTTCACCACACCCTGGACTTTGTTCTCCCTCAAAAATCACCCGAATGTTGTTAAAACGGACACGAAAATAACTAATACATTAGTTGTGTTGTGTTTAATTAGGCTACGTTCTCACTAAACACCTTCGTGATTATGTAATGACAGTGCACTTCGGAAGGGCATACGTTTTTATTTTTTCACGATAAAGTCTCAACAGCGAACAGCGAAAAACAGGCTAAACAGGTTTCGTTAGATACAAAAGACACGACTCGACTTAACAAAAAGTATGAGGGTTTAAATATGCGAATACATTTTGCATATAGTTTAGCAAACAACGTGATACCAACACACACACATACTCAAAATACCAGATACAAACGTACAAACAAAACAACACAAAACAAAACTAACATGCAATGAAACAAACTAACAATTAACCATAAAAAAAACACAGTTGTGAGTTTTTCCTTTATATATATATATATAAAAAAATAAATTGCACAAAACTCAATCACCCATCTGGTCCTGAAGTGAAGGTTGGACAACAACGGGGGGACAAGAGAAAAGGACGTAGAAAAACAAACATGAGACGACACTTGGCACCAGTCAGGACAGAGAAGACTCACGGGACACTCGGGATGACGATGATGATTCACAAACACGATCTACGGAGCAGGATTTACAGCGCAAAGTCTGGCTAATAGCGTTACACACAGACACACCGAGAGAGAATCCACACTACTAACCCTCAGGAGTAGAAGAAGAGGAAGAAGAAGAAGAAGAAGAAGAAGAAGAAGAAGAAGAAGAAGAAGAAGAAGAAGAAGGAAACAACCGTGGCTTCTGGTTGCTACACTTTGAACTCTACACTCGTCTCAGCGGAGTCTCTTCGGTAAGCTTTGCATTAGATAGCGTTAGCATTTGGGTTAGCATTTGTTGAGGTCTTGAAGTCCTTCCCGAATGCGGTTCTCCTCTCCGTCGCTCGGTCCTGGCTTGGGTCGTCCCCCCCGTCCCCCCGTCCCCCCGGTCTCGGGCGGATCCAGGTGTTGGTCGTCGGTGGAGATCTTAGAAGATGGTGCTCCAGCGCTTAGGGGGAGGACGGGCCTTGGCTTCTCCCTGGGAGGAGATGGGGAGCATGGGAGAAGGTGAGAGATTGGCGATGGAAGCAGTCGATCAGCGATCTATTCATCTGTCAAAAACATGGTTCAAGAGAACAATCTTTTCTGCGATCGTTTCTTGCTCGACTTTGAACACCGAAAGGTCCACTAGGACGGTGAGATGGCTTCAACGTTGTGATGGTCAGAAACGTTAAAATAAAAATTTCTGAATTCGGGATGGTCTCTTGGACTCTTGGACGATGAACTCTCGAAACACATTGAGGTAGACAACTTGACATTTGGCTTGGAATATTCAAATGATTTCAGGTGAAAATAAAATCGCAACGTAACAGAACTCGCAAAGAAATAAGAAAAAAGCTGAAGGTAATTGCTGAGCGCTTAAGAGGCTTTTCGGATTATTATTATTGAACGCAGCAATACAAAATGTCCGACGTAGGCCTGTTAATGCGGTGAGTGACGACGCTTTCAAAAGCATATCGATGGTGTGTTAGCGATAAATCAATATGAGAGCTATGAGAGCCAACAGTGGCGCCGATGTTCAAAGATGGATCCAAACACACAACTGGCTACTCACGCCGTTCCACCCAGAGCGTCACTGTTGCATCGGACAAAGACACACACAAGAAATGACTATGAGTCCAAGGTCTTCACAACATGACAGAGAGACAAAGACAGAGGCAGAGAGACATAGACAGAGAGACAAAGAAACAAAGAGAGAGACTGAGACAGAGAGAGAGACTGAGACAGAAAGAGAGAGACAGATACACAAAGATAAAGCGAGAGAGAGAGGTGAGTGAGAGAGAGAGAGAGAGAGGTGAGTGAGAGAGAGAGAGAGAGGGGTAGAGAGTGAATGAGAGAGAGAGGTAGAGAGTTTTCTGGTGGTGTCTAGCCGGGGGTGGCTGGTTCTCACCATGTTGAAGAGTCTGGACAGCGTGCTTTGGTCTTTGCGGCGTCTGAGCGGGGACTTGGCGCCCTCCGCGCGCGGTGAGGAGGTCTGGAAAAGATGGTGGATGAGCGCGGTGGAGGGTGATGGAGGTAAAGCCCCCCCCCCCCCCCCCCCCCATCAACAAACTCCCCCGTGAAACACTTGCGGCGGTTTTACCGCGAGGCGAGAACCTTCTCCAGGAACAGCTATTGGCTACCTCTTACTTGGCTAGCGCAGAGAACTTTATGACAATGCGGACACTTTTATGAAAATGCTGACAAGTTTACGAAAATGCGTCAGAGGCTAAAACCTAAAGAAAATACAAATTTCAAATCCATTCAATCCGACTTCTTCATCTTAAAACATTTCGGAAGCTATATTGTTTGACATGGTTATGAAAGGACTCCCGGGTCTGTTGTTGGTCTGGGGGAGACCAACCCAATGAGAACGGCCCCCGGGAGGAACAACATCGTCGTACAAAACATGAAATATGACACAGATTCACACAGGAAACCGATTAGGGAGGGAAAAAACGGGATTAAGAGACGCATGCTGCGGAGTTTGCGGTCGTCCGACACAAAAGGGGCGGGAGGAAAGAATCTTTTTGTGACACTTCAGACACGACGTCCCGGCTCGCTGTCAAGGAGGGAACCGGGAATCGACCCCATGAGCGGGTCGTGGATTAGTGAGTCACCGCTCGACCACCAGGAGAAAAGGAGGGAACACGTGTGTTACACTCAATCCAGGACTAGACAAAGAAGACGACGAAGAAGAAGAAGAAGAAGAAGAGGAAGAAAGAAATGGTAGGATTGAGAAAATGGCGGAGGGTGGATGCAGAACCTGAGAGTTTTCCTCAGAGGAGAAGAAAGTATATATCACTTTTTTTACCGGCTGTGGTTCATAAACAGCCGAGCCGTTTCAAAGTCATCCAGAAGCAGCGAGTCGCTCTTGAAGGACTGGGTGGTGGTGGGTGGTGGTGGTGTGAAGGGGGGGGGGGAGGAGGAGGAGGAGGAGGAGGTGGTGGTGGTTGAGGATGAAATATAAAATGACACATTTAGCGACGGGGTGTTTATCTCTGAATATTCGGTTGTGCTAGAACTTCTGATGATAATAATTTGACACCGACGGTTTGTTTTAAGTGGAAAAAATATGGAATATTTCAAATCAATTTCCTGCCAGGGAAGAAATCCATTTAACCTTTTTTGTTCCATCCAAGAAAATGACACGGATTATCCCATCTTGTTCTTATGTTAAGATATTCAAATGTGTCAGTGTAGTCAGTAGTTCTGCTCCGTTGTAGTCGTGAAACATGTAATATTTCTTTAATGGACCTGGATCTGAAAGAAAGCCCAACCTCTAGCGGTCCTAGTGCACTCACAGGAGGAGGAATGAAAGAGAAGGAGGAAGAAAGATCCGGAAGAAGAAAGTATACAGGGGGGGGGGGTCACAGGGGGTTAGTTTGGATACGCAGACAAAAGCCCAAACATGAAAAAGAGGGGCTCTTTTGGAGATGGTGTGTGTGTGTGTGTGTGTGTGTGTATGTGTGAGTACAGCAAACAACAAAAAACTAAAAAACATACCAAGCCCAAGATATCGCTCCACTGGACATGAAAGAGAAACAAACAGTAGCATGGTGATTTTTGTATTTTCCTGAAGTGAATATGATGTTGTGTCCTTTTCCGAGACATGCACCTTTGACATTGAAATGTCATTCGATTGCATTAGGGGGAAAAGGTCTGCGCACAATGAACACCCATCAATGCTTTCCAAGAAGTCTGACATTTTCCGATGAAACGTGCGCTTCCATTCGAAACCCTGATGATGTAATTTAGAGAGAGAGACTCACCTTGGACTTAGAACGAGGAGTGGACGAGGAGGAGACCTGAGGTTCAGAAGACAACACCTCTTCACTTGACACGTAGCGGTTTGAACGTTACATTGCATTAGTTATTCGAGGAAGTCAAACAATAATAATAATAATCATAATAATAATAATAAAGGATTATAGACAGCTGTAATAGAGTATGTGCGCAACTCATAAAAGTTAATGCTTTGCGATGGTGAGGCGTGACCACAAGACAACAGTTTCACAGTAGTGCCACGTCAAATCACAAAACACTCACTTTGGTGTAACACATTTCACATCACTTTTTGGAAATAGGAGGAGGAGCCTAAAGTCACATGACTTCACTTACGAAGGTCCTGAAGAAATGGGCCACTGCGCTCTCGTTGGGCCGGCGACGGGCTGAGGCCGGCTGGGGTGACGTGGTCAGGTGACCCCGGAATGACCCCTGGAACAGAGGACACATCACCGCTTTTTACAAATCAAATCAAATTTATTTTGCGGAAGATGCTGAAAAATGGCCGCAATCGTACAAATTCAATACAAACGCTGCTGGCTAATAGCGTGACGTGAAAAACATGAGGAAGGACCTTCTACCGACAGACACTTCTTAGCACGGTCTCTCAGAGCCACAATCCATCGTGTATGAATCGTGCCGGTGATATCGAGTATGTTAAAGTGAACGGCTTCCTTCCCAGTCAAACATGGGATTGCACCAGGAGGACGACAACTAGGAGGAACTTAAGGATTGAAACAAATTTTCAACATGTTGTGCTCTAATTGTGCTGGGATCTCTTTAGGTCTCTCTCTCTCTCTTTCGGTCTATCTCTCTAGGTCTCTCTCTCAAGGTCTCTTTCTCTAAGTCTCTCCTTGGGTCCCTCTAGATTGCTCTCGGTGTCTCTCTCTTTCGGGCTCTCTCGCTCTCTTGGTTTCTCTCGGCCTCTCTTCTCTAGAAATGACGTTAAACCACAAATATTATTCAGCATAATATTATATCAGTAACATATATTTACCCTAACTTCCTTGAAATATCTGTGGAAGGTTGAAGATATTTTTGAGGCCTACGCCTTGAGGAATGTGTGAGAACCACACCCCTTCTCGTCCTACGCGGTGCTTTAACCCCGCAGAGGTCATTAGCATTTACCAGACAAAGGCCCGCTTCAGTTTGTCATCCCTGGCTCCATTTAGTATGCAAATTATACACAGCTGTATTCCTAGTGTTAGTTAATATTATTATTGTCGTGCTTTGGAAAGCTAAGCGTCGTTGGATTCTTGCAATCAATCGTGTATTATTTTCCAATCCTTATTACTGCTACAATTATCTGAAAGTAGTATTTAGTATTTTGTATTTAAACTGTTTCAGTAATGTTTATCTGCAAAGTTTTCTTTGCGAGACAATTAAATATGAACTGAACCAAAGTTTCTGCAGAATTTGCCGTATACTCTAAATAAATGTGCCCGTGAAAGTTATAAAACTCTGAAAGGACGCGATGCGAGTTGTGTCAGAGGCCTTCTTGGCATGTGTTGCGGCAATGAGGAGAAAAGCTGCGAATTAATGCAAATCGAGCTTGGGTTGGGTTTTGTAAGTTGTTTGGTTTCTGTCAACCCCAGAGACAAACATTTCACAATCAGTGGCATCACACCAGACTAAATGACCTGAAGAGCTGTTTCATGCGAAACAGATGTTATGTTTCTTCCTCCTAATTATTTAACATCTCTTCCATCCCACCACCCTGGGACCAAATGGGTCATAGCCGTAACGTAAGCTCACATAAAGTTACTTAGACCTCACCCTCCATCACGACCAGCCCAGACCATGTCTATACATTCTGAAATGACTGCAGTAACTTCAACAAGGGAGTGAAACTGAAAGAGAAAACTGTTTTAAGTATTTGTTAAAGGAAATGCGGTTAAAACAATATTTTAATGTTTTTCCTAGTTTATTTAGGGTGTTCATCCTACAAACTATTTGATGGTACCACATATTCATCTCTTTCAATATCTTAGTAGGAGAGAGTTGTTGATGGTAAGTATTTAATCCAAAATATCCGTACAATATACTTTACAAACTAAAATGATCCGTCCAGAAGACTACAGACTACCTTTGAGGTTTGAAGTTTAAAACTCACCTTGCTCCTTTTCTTCTTGTCTCCCCCGAAGAAGGTGTTGATCTGGTCCATGAGGCATGGAGCGTTCTTCTTCTTCTTGCTCAGCCCTGAGGAACTCGTGGTGGCCATTCTAGCTGCTTGTGGTGGGGTCCTTCTCCGCTCGCAAGTCAATCCAAAAAGTCCTGTCTGGTTCCAGTGTCCTCGGATTGCCTCTGAGCCTAACTGAGCCACGGGGGCCGCCTTTGAAGGTGTCGTCCCCCCCACCCCCCCCGTGCCGTCACCCCTCCTCCCCGCCCTCCCGACCCGATGCATCATGGGAGAGGAAGGGGTCGGGTGGGGGGGGGGGGGGGAAGGGGAGAGAGGAGAGGGGAAGGGGAAGGGGAAGGGGGAAGGGGAGGGGGAGACGTCCATCTGGGGGTATGGCTCCAGGCATTCTTTGGGTCTTCAGTGCCCGTGGGGATGGTCACTGCCGTGCATGGGCAGCATGGGTCATTGTTCCCCTGGCCCGGTGGGCCCCCTCCGCGGGCCAGCGAGGACAACAAGGGCGATCTATTAGTGTGAACTTGGAGGCCGATGCAAAGCAGCCCCGTGGCACTGTGAGGCCATTGTTGTGATAACACCCCCACCCACCACCACCCCACCACCACCACCACCACCACCATCCCACCGGCCCTCTGTCCCTCCGTCCCTCCGTGTTACAGATACTAAACGGATCGTTTGGATCTACGGTCGTTAAACACTGAGTAAACATGCATGGAGTGGAACAGGAAATGCATGACTGGTGTCACACGACATGAGGAAGTTGATGAAGCAGAAGATGATGAAGCAGAAGATGATGTGATGCCGAAGATGAAGAAGTAGAAGAAGATGAAGCAGAACATGAAGAAGAACATTAGGATGATGATGATGATGAAGAAGCAGAAGATATGGAAGCAAAAGATGAAGGAGAAGATGATGGTGAAGGAAAAGAAGATGGTGACGGGTTGTTGCAAAGTGATCTAAACATCAGCCAATCCTAACTACCGTTATACAATAAGGACAGCACAGTCTGGTGGTGAAGGTGTCTGACTAGGGGTGCCAGGTTGCAGGTTTGATCCCCAATGTCCCACAGCCTATGTGCAGCCATCCCTGAGCCAAGCTCTAACATGCTTCTAAACGGAAAAAAACTGCAAATCCACTGTTATTCGCTTGGAGACCTAGGAAAGGGTCTGCAAAAATGATAAAATAGTAATACAATATATTTTCCGATAGATGACATTTTTAAGTTAAACTTTAAACGTGAAACATGAAACAAAATGGGTAGAGGAAGCAGATTCTCACAGTTTAATTGTACGTTAAATATTGTGTTTGAAACTGTCCACTGTGGCGTTTTTAACACAGGCCCTGAACCAACTGTCATATTTACAGTCTCTCAGTCACTGTGGCATCAAGGAAACAAAGGTTTTGTGTTAGGAGACTCCCTTACAGAGGAATATTAATATCACTGAACAACAGACAGTCTTTTGTTTGTAGCTGGCTTCTATTCCTGCTCAGATGCAATCTTTTCAGAAAATTAAATAAATAAAATGGTTTTCTTGGACTAACTTCAGTCAAGGTTCTCCAAAGGCATCCATGAACATTTTCCAAATCAAGAGAAACCATGTTTACATTTAAAAACTATATACCTAGCTATATATTTAGTTTATGTTGCCTCTTTCCTTTGCTAACCCCTAAAAGATTTTTCGCAGAAGCTTGTATGTGGTCCTGTTTGGCTCAATTTCATAAGCATGGCAGAAACACAGCCATGGTTAGGGGTGGGATTCAGACGGGGGACAACAAATCGTGATATAAGACTATATCACGATTGTAACACGCTTGTGGAGAGCAAACTTACAGTGAATACTTTCACCTGTCACGAAGGAGCGGGACATCTTGCTCAAGGATGCTTACAGGTGGCTTACATGCATTGGGGATCAAACCCAAGAACTGCTAAAATACCTAAACCACTGCACAATTCACCGCCGCCATAAAATACTAATGTGATCCGAAGACTTGAATTGACAACTAAAACAACATATACAGTGATGTGTACTGAGCACTGAGCTACTTGTTTTCTTTGGTTTGTGACAGTCAGTCACACGCAAAATACCACCGAACATCACAGAACATTTCAGAATTGTGTCGATCCACATTCCAGAATGGCCACGGTGTGCCTATGGAACTCCTCACTCTTATCAGGTCACCTCCATCTGGACTCAACCACACATACTGTGTATGAATATATATACACGCGTCTCGGACGCCGCGTGCCCACGGACCTCGAGGTGCAGGAATGCAACGGAGTGGGTTGAACCCAGATGACTCTCATCTTTGTCCCCCCGCGAGGGAGGGAGGGAGGGAGGGAGGGAGGTGTGGAGATGGAGACGGAGGAGGGAGCAGGGGGGGGGGGGGGGGGATAGGGGCGGTGGGGTTGAGGGGGGAGGAAAGGATGGAGACAATAGCTGCCATTGGCGGAGAGCAGTGGGACACAAACATGGCAGATATACCCCCCCTGGGGGGGAATGCCGATCTTGGCCACACGACACCCACCTCTCAGTCCACTTGCATCTCCGAATGAGAGAGAGGGGGGGGTGGGAGAGAGAGAGAGAGAGAGAGAGAGAGAGAGAGAGAGAGAGAGAGAGAGAGAGAGAGAGAGAGAGAGAGAGAGAGAGAGAGAGCAGCAGTTGGGGGGGGGAGCGAGATGGAGATAACGAGAGAGAGAGTGAGATAGAGGAGAGAGAGGAAGAGAAAATTGGCAAACGTCTCCAAGGGGAATCAGAGAATCAGAGAAAGAAAGCCCCCCTGTGTGTTGGGAGCCAGCGTCCAGTGGAGATGATGGGGACGGAATCAGGGCTGGCTGGGGCTGGGTCCTGCTGAGCTCAGCTCAGGGTCCTGGAGTGGCTGTACCTTACCGTCTGTAAGGGGCTGGGCTCCAGACCCATCGTCTGCACTCTAACCTGTGGGCATCCTTGAGCAAGATGCCCTTACACTACTAGTACTTCTTCCCATCAGAATTGGCGGTTAGTTTTTCCACTGTCACCGTGCCTTGACAAGGAGTTTCTTACTTACATTCTGTTCTCTACGTCCGAATGAACTCCCCAAGTAAAAACACGGGTCCCGGGACCGGAAAGCTGGGTTGCTGGTTTAAATTCCCACCCCAGGAAGGGAGCATTGCTTCCCTGCTTTCTTTGCACACGATGCCGCCGGCGTGTGGAGGCGGGCGTGTGTGCGTGGGCAAACGTCTGACGCATGAGCTGAAAAAAAACCTCCGCTGTTTTTAACAAAAACCTCTTAATATGACATTCAAGGGGTTTGGAAAGTGCAACATTAATGCAGCAAACATGAATTAACATCCGGTCACCATTAAAAGGTGCTTTTATATATTTCATCAATGAAAACAAAGTCTTTTAAAAAAACAACTTAATATGACTCATGTTTGTTGGCGTGGGACGACTTCCTACTATTTTGGATAAAGTACGAGACTTTAAATGACAGGATTAAAAGCAAACTGGATTCAAACGGTGCTCCCTCTTGAGAAAGCGGTTCATGTACGTATGTGTGTGTGACGCATCCATCGCAAGCTTTTTACTCTTGCAAGGGATTTGGACCCGCTACCACGGAGCCTTCAAAGTGTCCAACGGTCGCCTCATCGCGGCGTCCTCGTGGCCTCGGAGACAAACCGGACCGCTTGTTCTCCCGCCGTAAAACAACACGGTCACGCTGTGCCGCGGAACGCCGCCACCGCCGCCGCGGCCCTCGTCGGGAAGATGTATCTACGGAATCGCTGTGAAGCATTAGTGTGAAGCATTAGCATGAAACATTAGCATGAGGCATTAGCAAGAAGCATTAAGCATAAGCGTTAGTTTTTTACAGATGGATGGATAATGCATGGATGGATGGAGTGTCCCTGAAACCCTATTGGCTAGCGGGCCCGGAGCTCGCTGGGAACCACGGGCCACCATTTGTCTCTTCTGAATGTCCCCCTGCCACCCGGTCAATCGCAATGACATCGCGGAGGAAGAGGAGGAGGCAGAGGGCATGGGAGGGGGGGTGGAGTTGGGGGGTGGGGGGGGGATGGCAGTACACGGAGGGGGGGGTGGGGGGAGGATCCACTCGATGTGTCCCCAGCTGCGGGTGAGGACAGCTATGACGTCATCCTCGATGACATGAGGAGGAGGTCATTCAGAAAGAGAAAAACAACATACACGTGCACTCTCTCTCTCTCTCACACACACACACACACAATACACAAGCACTCACCCACACACACAGTACACAAGCACTCACCCACACACCCAAACACACACGCACAGTACACATGTACTCACACACATGCACAGTACACATTCACAAACACACACACATGCACTGATCTCCCCCCCCCCACACACACACACACACACACACACACACAGTACAAATACACATTCACAAACACAAACACACAAGCATTGGCACCCTCCCCCCCCCCCCCCCTCCCCAACAGGCATGCACACACACATGCACACACATAAGCGCACACACATAAACACACCCCCACACTCAGTCTAAGACGTGCACACAAACACACACACACACGCCCCACACAGTGACTGATTCACAGAGAAACCAGGCCATTGCTTCGATTGGATACAGAACGACTGTTTGATGGATTGACAAGCATCGGATGATCATGTAAGTATTGATCTGGGAAGGGAGGGGCGTTGGGGGGGGGGGCGTGGGGGGGGGGAGGAGAAGGCATCCTGGCGATGATTTCACAACAAACAGAACAACAAGCTGTTGGTTTTCAAACAAGTCTTTCCTGTCTGTTCTTTTCCCTTGTGATTCATGATGGCGTCTTCCAACCAACGGAACGGACGAAAGTCGGGTGGAGTGTGTGTGATCCGTGGCTGGTTGAAGCAGCCTCACCTGGTCCCAGTCAGACTGATTAGAGTCTGGTTGAAGCAGCCTCACCTGGCCCCAGTCAGACTGATTAGAGTCTGGTTGAAGCGGACTCACCTGGTCCCAGTCAGACTGATTAGAGTCTGGTTGAAGCAGCCTCACCTGGTCCCAGTCAGACTGATTAGAGTCTGGTTGAAGCAGCCTCACCTGGCCCCAGTCAGACTGATTAGAGTCTGGTTGAAGCGGCCTCACCTGGCCCCAGTCAGACTGATTAGAGTCTGGTTGAAGCAGCCTCACCTGGTCCCAGTCAGACTGATTAGAGTCTGGTTGAAGCAGCCTCATCTGGCCCCCAGTCAGACTGATTAGAGTCTGGTTGAAGCTGCCTCTACTGGCCCCAGTCAGACTGTTTAGAGTCTGGTTGAAGCAGCCTCACCTGGCCCCAGTCAGACTGATTAGAGTCTGGTTGAAGCAGCCTCATCTGGCCCCAGTCAGACTGATTAGAGTCTGGTTGAAGCTGCCTCTACTGGCCCCAGTCAGACTGATTAGTCTGGTTGAAGCAGCCTCACCTGGCCCCAGTCAGACTGATTAGAGTCTGGTTGAAGCTGCCTCTACTGGCCCCAGTCAGACTGATTAGAGTCTGGTTGAAGCTGCCTCTACTGGCCCCAGTCAGACTGATTAGAGTCTGGTTGAAGCAGCCTCACCTGGCCCCAGTCAGACTGATTAGAGTCTGGTTGAAGCTGCCTCTACTGGCCCCAGTCAGACTGATTAGAGTCTGGTTGAAGCTGCCTCTACTGGCCCCAGTCAGACTGATTAGAGTCTGGTTGAAGCAGCCTCACCTGGTCCCAGTCAGACTGATTAGAGTCTGGTTGAAGCTGCCTCACCTGGCCCCAGTCAGACTGTTTAGAGTCTGGTTGAAGCAGCCTCACCTGGCCCCAGTCAGACTGATTAGAGTCTGGTTGAAGCAGCCTCACCTGGCCCCAGTCAGACTGATGAGAGTCTGGTTGAAGCAGCCTCACCTGGCCCCAGTCAGACTGATTAGAGTCTGGTTGAAGCTGCCTCTACTGGCCCCAGTCAGACTGATTAGAGTCTGGTTGAAGCAGCCTCACCTGGCCCCAGTCAGACTGATTAGAGTCTGGTTGAAGCTGCCTCTACTGGCCCCAGTCAGACTGATTAGAGTCTGGTTGAAGCTGCCTCTACTGGCCCCAGTCAGACTGATTAGAGTCTGGTTGAAGCAGCCTCACCTGGTCCCAGTCAGACTGATTAGAGTCTGGTTGAAGCAGCCTCATCTGGCCCCCAGTCAGACTGATTAGAGTCTGGTTGAAGCTGCCTCACCTGGCCCCAGTTAGACTGTTTAGAGTCTGGTTGAAGCAGCCTCACCTGGCCCCAGTCAGACTGATTAGAGTCTGGTTGAAGCAGCCTCACCTGGCCCCAGTCAGACTGATGAGAGTCTGGTTGAAGCAGCCTCATCTGGCCCCAGTCAGACTGATTAGAGTCTGGTTGAAGCTGCCTCTACTGGCCCCAGTCAGACTGATTAGAGTCTGGTTGAAGCAGCCTCACCTGGTCCCAGTCAGACTGATTAGAGTCTGGTTGAAGCTGCCTCTACTGGCCCCAGTCAGACTGATTAGAGTCTGGTTGAAGCAGCCTCACCTGGCCCCAGTCAGACTGATTAGAGTCTGGTTGAAGCTGCCTCTACTGGCCCCAGTCAGACTGATTAGAGTCTGGTTGAAGCAGCCTCACCTGGTCCCAGTCAGACTGATTAGAGTCTGGTTGAAGCTGCCTCACCTGGCCCCAGTCAGACTGTTTAGAGTCTGGTTGAAGCAGCCTCACCTGGCCCCAGTCAGACTGATTAGAGTCTGGTTGAAGCAGCCTCACCTGGCCCTAGTCAGACTGATGAGAGTCTGGTTGAAGCAGCCTCACCTGGCCCCAGTCAGACTGATTAGAGTCTGGTTGAAGCTGCCTCTACTGGCCCCAGTCAGACTGATTAGAGTCTGGTTGAAGCAGCCTCACCTGGTCCCAGTCAGACTGATTAGAGTCTGGTTGAAGCTGCCTCACCTGGCCCCAGTCAGACTGATGAGAGTCTGGTTGAAGCAGCCTCACCTGGCCCCAGTCAGACTGATTAGAGTCTGGCTGAAGCAGCCTCATCTGGCCCCAGTTAGAATGATTAGAGTCTGCTTAAAGCAGCCTCACCTGGCCCCAGTCAGACTGATTAGAGTCTGGTTGAAGCTGCCTCTACTGGCCCCAGTCAGACTGATTAGAGTCTGGTTGAAGCTGCCTCTACTGGCCCCAGTCAGACTGATTAGAGTCTGGTTGAAGCAGCCTCACCTGGTCCCAGTCAGACTGATTAGAGTCTGGTTGAAGCAGCCTCATCTGGCCCCCAGTCAGACTGATTAGAGTCTGGTTGAAGCTGCCTCACCTGGCCCCAGTTAGACTGTTTAGAGTCTGGTTGAAGCAGCCTCACCTGGCCCCAGTCAGACTGATTAGAGTCTGGTTGAAGCAGCCTCACCTGGCCCCAGTCAGACTGATGAGAGTCTGGTTGAAGCAGCCTCATCTGGCCCCAGTCAGACTGATTAGAGTCTGGTTGAAGCTGCCTCTACTGGCCCCAGTCAGACTGATTAGAGTCTGGTTGAAGCAGCCTCACCTGGTCCCAGTCAGACTGATTAGAGTCTGGTTGAAGCTGCCTCTACTGGCCCCAGTCAGACTGATTAGAGTCTGGTTGAAGCAGCCTCACCTGGCCCCAGTCAGACTGATTAGAGTCTGGTTGAAGCTGCCTCTACTGGCCCCAGTCAGACTGATTAGAGTCTGGTTGAAGCAGCCTCACCTGGTCCCAGTCAGACTGATTAGAGTCTGGTTGAAGCTGCCTCACCTGGCCCCAGTCAGACTGTTTAGAGTCTGGTTGAAGCAGCCTCACCTGGCCCCAGTCAGACTGATTAGAGTCTGGTTGAAGCAGCCTCACCTGGCCCTAGTCAGACTGATGAGAGTCTGGTTGAAGCAGCCTCACCTGGCCCCAGTCAGACTGATTAGAGTCTGGTTGAAGCTGCCTCTACTGGCCCCAGTCAGACTGATTAGAGTCTGGTTGAAGCAGCCTCACCTGGTCCCAGTCAGACTGATTAGAGTCTGGTTGAAGCTGCCTCACCTGGCCCCAGTCAGACTGATGAGAGTCTGGTTGAAGCAGCCTCACCTGGCCCCAGTCAGACTGATTAGAGTCTGGCTGAAGCAGCCTCATCTGGCCCCAGTTAGAATGATTAGAGTCTGCTTAAAGCAGCCTCACCTGGCCCCAGTCAGACTGATTAGAGTCTGGGGCTGCTGGGTGAGGCTGCTCACAGGTCCTTGGTAATCGAGGTTAAACCAGCCACCACCACACACTCACAGGAGGAGTGGTAGCATGGACCATTTCCCCTCTCTGGATTCCTCATCCTGCTGTCCGTCTCATCAGGAGGAGCCCTACCAATAAGCCATTATGATGGCATGTGGCAGAGTCATCGGCAACACTCGCTTTGACGCTTTGAAGTCCCGAAGAACGATAACAGATTTCCCTTAAAGTCAGAAGAAGACTCTCGTCCGTGGAACATTTCACCTCGACCGCGACCTCCTGCTCTCTTCCGCTTCAGATCCATCGCTGTGGTGTCAGTCAGGGCGAATGGAGGGCCTTTTACCAGACGCCAATCAGGCCTGGAGGCTGAAGGAGGGACCGCCGGCGGCTCAGAGAAACACAGAGTACAGAGTCCAGCTGTCAAATGACTCAGCTGTCAGTCACCACGGACCAAGAAAACTTTGCGCTTCTCTGATTTTAGAGCGAAGACAAATTCTCCTTTATCTCCTCTAAAGCTGCAGCTCCGACACTTTGGGGATTTTGATTTGTTTTTTGATTGATTGTTTTTTTATTTTTACAAATCAACAGGTTATCTAAATTGTCAATACCAGAGGCTTGTTTGTGCCACGTTAATCTCAGTAGAAAAAATGTTGTTTTGCGACACACAGGCAATATTAAGAAGCAATCTAGGGGGGCACACATTGCCTGTGGGTTAGCAATATCATTTTGCTATTATGCCTCTCTCGCAACTAGTCCAATCTAGTTAAATATTCCACATTTTCAGCCATTGTTTTGTTCACATTTGTACTGCCGACCAAGCCATGGACAGAAGCCGCGGGATGTTGTTGTCCAACTGCCTTCTTCTCTTCAGGCTGTAACTACCATGAACGCAGGCGTCTCACTCAAACCCAGCATATTCCTGAGTAATGGACATATAGGGGGGGGGGAAAGGGGAGTCGTTGTCCAGAGTATCTGTCGTCCACCGTGGAGGCAAGCCCTCTTAGCGCCCTCTACTGCTAGGTTTGCATATTGCACTTTTGATGCCACATACACCACAGTGAACCCTCAACAGACCATTTTCACAGATGTGCCAAATGTAGGACAAACACAGCATCACTCTTAACCCTAAGGATCACCGGAGAGGGTGGGGGGATTACTCGATAAAACCCATATGAACATGTCTTTGACATTGTTAATGAAACAGCCGTTGGTGTGATATATGTTCCGGGCGGCATCAAAGCCCATTGCCAAGGTGTGGGGCCGTTGTTTGTCTACGCAAACCCCCCTTCCCCAGTACATAAGAGGAGCAGAGCCAACTTCTGTCTCATGAGGGACGCACCTCTGTGTTTATCCTTTGACCACGCCTCTGGGAAAAGGGTCTGGATCAGGTGGATGCATCCTGCATCATTATACACACACACACACACACACACACACGCTGAAGAAATAATAATGATTGCACTGACGAAAATGATACCGGATACAAAGGAATATGGTGGCAGGCAAACACTTAAATACGCACAAACACACACACACACACACACACGCACACACACACACCAGGACACACGCCGTACACATACACACACGCGCTGGCAAATAGACAATGCTGGTGTCACTTTGTGGTCATGTCTCCAGAATTGTCCCCGTACATCTCCGAGGCTCTTCCCCTGTGACTCCGGGCTGTTTGGAGCATGGAGCAAGTGAAACCTTTTCACCTGATAGGCCGCTGAGGTCTGCTGATGCGGTCGTGGTCTACTGCCATGGCAA
>CM051007.1:28106894-28109394 GCA_027704905.1 Muraenolepis orangiensis
GTCACAGACCGCCCAGACGGTGCTGGTGGTGGTGGTGGTGTTCGGCCTCTCGTGGCTGCCCCACCACGTGCTGCACCTGTGGGTGGAGTTCGGCAACTTCCCCCTCAACCAGGCGTCCTTCTACTTCCGCATGGTGGCGCACTGCCTGGCCTACAGCAACTCCTCCGTCAACCCCGTCATCTACGCCTTCCTCTCCGAGAACTTCCGGAAGTCCTACAGGCAGATGTTCCGCCGGTGCCGCCGGCGCGCCGCTGCCGCCGTGGCGACAAGCGAGCCGCCTCCGCTCCACGGCGCGTCGCGTGCAGGCGACGTCCGCTGCCGCCGCTGCTGCTGCTGCTGCTGCAGCCGCGGCGCGGACACGGCGCCGTTCAGGGCAGAGTCGTGAGATGATGGTGAAGTTACGCAGAGGCAAGAGGAGAGGAGGAGGAGGAGGAACGCTTGACGGTGAATGTTAACTCGGGGCTCTCTCGGTGGAGAGGCGGTGAAGTATAGGCGCAGTTTGCAGAGCTGCTATGTGCATACAGTGTTTTATGTAGGCTATAAAGTGTATATATATATATATATGTATGTATGTATATATAAATGTATGTATGTATGTTTATATAAATGTATGTATGTATATACATTTGTATGTATGTATGTATGTATATACATTTGTATGTATGTATGTATGTATGTATGTATGTATGTATGTATGTGTATATATATGTATTTAAATATATGAATGTATATATATATATATATATGTATGTATGTGTATATATATGTATTGAAATATATGAATGTATATATATATATATATATATATATGTATATATATATATGTGTATATATGTATGTATGTGTATATATATTTACGTATATGTGTATATTATATATATATATATATATATATATATGTGTGTGTATATATACCTACATATATACATACATAGATATATATGTGTATATACACATATACATGTATATCTGGACAGTGTCTACCGGATGTATTCTCTGTGTCTGTGATAGGCGCCAGAGGGGGCTGATAACAAGCTTTTTCGGTGTAGTTTTCCGTTGGTTCTCCGGTGCTGTGTGTGTGTGTGTCGTTGGAGAATCCACGGGGTTTCCCGGTCGGTTACGCATGGTCCCTCCGCTCATGTGCTGTTGTGGATGATGTTTCTATTTGGTCCTATACGATGTCAATGGAGATGGTTTTAAAGAACATTTAGCTGTACCAATGATGTCACTATGTGACATGTGTTTATATTATGGCAATTCATAAAGTATGGGTTTTAAAAAATACAATCAAAATGAGAAATGTCTTCTTCTGGGGTTAGACAATCACACAACACACACAGATGAACTGACAGACAGACGGAGAGACAAGCCAGAGAGACAGACCGAGACGAAGAGAAACAATGGCACAGGTCAAAGGTCAGATGTGGTATGAGCTATGAATTCATATACACAATAACACAAAACAATAATAATCGTTTTGGTGAATGTGGGATACTTGAACTGAAGACTATAAAGTCCTTAAGAAGATTAAACTAAAATGCTTAGACACTGAATGAAGTGTATCAAATGGATGAAAGGATAAATATATATATATTTATTCACTTTATATTTATTTTATTTAAATGTTAAGTGTGCCCTGGACAGATACCCATGGGGAGAACATAGATACACACGGTGTGTGTGTGTGTGTGTGTGTGTGTGTGTGTGTGTGTGTGTGTGTGTGTGTGTGTGTGTGTGTGTGTGTGTGTGTGTGTGTGTGTGTGTGTGTGTGTGTGTGTGTGTGTGTGTGTGTGTGTGTGTGTGTGTGTGTGTGTGGTGTGGGGGGGGGGGGGTGTGTCCTGATGTAATCGGCTCAACCAGGCAGTGCATTCATTGGTCCATTGTTCTCCGGTCTCTGTGATTATGTCTTACTTCCTGTTCAGCCCCCGGGCGCAACCTGATTAACCAGACCACCTTCTGGAGCAGGTATACCTCTCTCTCTCTCTCTCCCCATCTCTCTCTCTCTCTCTCTCTCTCTCTCTCTCTCTCTCTCTCTCTCTCTCTCTCTCTCTCTCTCTCTCTCTCTCCCCCTCTCTCAGAATAAAAGACAACCACCTGTTGCCCAGTATTGAATAAAATAAAAATAAATAAATGTATCAGCAAGTCTGTGTGATTCACTTTAAGCGTAACGCATACATTCTATTGTAAATGCAAATCCAAACAATAAATCATGTTCTTGTTTTTTGATGTGAGCACTGAATGAAACCGGATTGGTTCAAAGTGACCTGGCCTAATACGTTTTCAAACCTTTATACCATATTCAAACCATAATACGTTTTGTCCCTTTTTAATATATATTTTATTTGAGTGAATAGTAAATATAATACTATACGCCCCCCACGGCGATAATCTGTCTTATTCATGGGAACACGCGTTCCACATCGTGGGGTAGCATTGGCACAAAGAGATATGACTACAAAAACATGTCATGGAAATCCCACCGTTTATTATTTATTATTAT
>CM051007.1:28116894-28121894 GCA_027704905.1 Muraenolepis orangiensis
ATTTTGGGAGTGTGTGTGTGGGGGTGTGTGTGTGTGTGGTGTGTGTGTGTGTGTGTCGAGGAAAGGCTAATCGTTATTAATTAGGGTCATTGTACAAGTGCCCTGCACACACACACACAAACACACACATACAAACATACACACACACACACACACACACACACACACACACACACACACACACACACACACACACACACACATGTTTTTGTGTACTATGCATGTATGTGTTTGTGTTCTATGTGTTTGTGTGTGTGTGTGTGTGTGTGTGTGTGTGTGTGTGTGTGTGTGTGTGTGTGTGTGTGTGTGTGTGTGTGTGTGTGTGTGTGTGTTCCTTCCTGCCGCATGTGCAGGTTCAGTGTGTGTGAGAGAGAGAGAGAGAGAGAGAGAGGGAGAGAGACATTGTGTGAGAGGATGTCAGGGTGCACAGACAGACAGACAGACAGAGAGGGGGGGGGTCCCGGGGGGGTCTGGTCTGTTAATGGGGTCATGGATGTACATGTAACCCCTCTGTCTCAGTGCTTGGTGGTGTGGAGGGTTAATGTCTCTCCAGACACCCACCAGGTCACACACACACACACACACACACACACACACACACACACACACACACCACACACACACACACACACACACACACACACACACACACACACACACACACACACACACACACACACACACACACACACACACACACACACAGAGGGGCCCCCACTCAACGCTTTGGGGGCCCTCAGTGGGAACGTGTAAGGCCCCTGTGGTTAAACCTTTACAGTATACACATTGTAGGAGCAGCCAATTAACCCTGTGGGTATAAAGGTAGGAACCAATGTTTGCGGTTAGAGGTTTCCGCCGGAAGGCCACACCGTTTTTTGACCACACACACACGGAGCACAAACACACACACACACACACACACACACACACAGAGCACACACACAAACACGGATTACAAACATTTGCGAAAGGTCTTGTGTGTACCGTAATATTATGTTTGGTGAATGAGAACATGAAGCTATAAGGTAAATGGACACCAGTAAAAGGAAATCAACGGACTGTCTTCCAACTGGAGACTAATTGTGTCGGACTATCATTCACCTGACGAACTTGTCAGTGTGCGTCAATTCGGCCAAGATAGCGGATCTCTCAGAGGTGTAAAGCGTTGGCTTAGCCTCTACACACATAAAGAGGACATGAAGTCATAATAATAATAATAAAGTCCACGCACACACGTGGGTTACCGCTGTCCATTCACTCTTCTAATGGGACATGAACACATAATAATAATCAGGGTTTCAGTATATGGTTTGTATTGAGAAGTACTGAGAACATTTCTGGTGGCATATTTAATATTTAGATTTTATATCTCTCTCCAACTCTCCAATATGTACCACACCAACAAGTAGGCATGTCAATATACATCTAAAATATATATTAATAAATATAAAACATAACCCTGTCAAAAGAGAAAGAAAGACGGTGGCTTCAACTGTTGATTCAGATGTCTTACCGCACTTCATTATGTCTCATTATTTAGAAAACATTCAAGCAAATTTACATTCGAATTATCGCCCTATAGGCCTCATTTAATTAGAATATGGTGTCTAATGTTGAATGATAGAAAGGACACGAGAGAAAGGCCTTAAAGAGAGAGAGAGAGAGAGAGAGAGAGAGAGAGAGAGAGAGAGAGAGAGAGAGAGAGAGAGAGAGAGAGAGAGAGAGAGAGAGAGAGAAAGGCAGAGAGAGAGAGAGAGAGAGAGAGAGAGAGAGAGGAGAGAGAGAGAGAGAGAGAGAGAGAGAGAGAGGGAGAGAGAGAGGCAGAGAGGCAGAGAGGACTTAAAGAGAAGAGCAGAGAGATGGATGGATGGAGGACCCCCGTATTGTCTATCGTCGCTCTTTAATGCGCCTCCTTCAAAGCTCCAGTGATGTTACTGTCCGTAATGTATTACCCGGTGTGTTACCGGGTGGCGAACCCGCTCTCCTTTGTGGGGGGGGGGGGGGCGCCTATGCAAATGAGACGCATAATGCACGGGCCGCGCATAAAAGACGCCACATCGCATTAGTAAATCAATAGCGAAGAACTTGAAACACGTTGCGCATTGGTACGGTAATTAGCGGGGGGGGGGGGGGGGGTGGGTGGTGTGGACGACGACCAAAAAATGCTTAAATCTACGTCACGAAATACCTTGATTATGTTTTTTTTGTTGTGTGTCGTTGAATAATTCGTCGATATGATTGGCTCTATAATGGTCGGACTTGAGATGAGAGGAGCCGGGAGGAGACCTGTGGCAGGTCTGAGCTCTTTAACAGAGCAGGGGGTTTGATATGCATGAGAGCCGGCCTTCAGGGGGGGGGGGGGGGGGGGCTAGGTGTTGTTATGTTATGAAGGCTCTATAGAAATAGAGCGCTGCCATTGTCCGTGATGGAAAAATTATCATAACATCATACCCGGCCTTTAGTGCCACAGAAGATCCCGCTTTGAGCCACAGTTGAAAGCATCACTTGTTTTATTTAATTTTTTAATTATTTTCTCTTTTTACAGGAAATGTAAATATGCAAATGACCCCCCCCCCTCCCAGTTGTTGGAGTGTTTTGTTTTTTGTCTGTTTTCGGTCGCCCTGCCAACCGATATCTCAATAAACCCTGATGAAAATACCAACTTTGGCAACGTGCGGATATGAATTTACATTTTCCGTGACCAAAAAATAAAATGGTGCGATATGAAAACGTCTCTCACGGAGGAGGGCGGCCAGGGGTCAGTGCCGGAGCCCTACTTACTGATTGACAGCCCGGAGCAGCATATGGACGCTGTCCCCCCGGAGCCCGCCGGGCGTCTGGGGGAGATGATTCATGAACGGGCCGGGATTGGTATAGAGGAGGAGGGGCTCCATCGATGACTTCACTCACACGTCGCTCCTTCCTGTGCGGTCATGCCGATACCTGCTGATTTAGTGATAGAGAGAGAGAGAGAGACGATAGGGAGAGAGGAGAAGAGAGAGAGGAGAGAGAGAGAGAGAGAGAGACATACCGTTTTATTTTGACTAAACACTGTGCACACAGTGAATAACATGATTGTCTATTTAAGAGCCCACTCAATAAGTAGGAGAGGAGAGGGGAGGAAAGGAGAGAGATGAGCGAGCAGGTGGGGAGAGGAGTGAGGAGATGAGAGGGAGGGGGAGAGGAGATGAGAGGTAAGGAGGGTAAGGAGGGGAGGAGATTAGAGGTAAGGAGGAGAGGAGAGGAGATGAGAGGGAGGGAGGTGAGGAGATGAGAGGTAAGGAGGAGAGGAGATGAGAGGTAAGGAGAAAAGCAGAGGAGATGAGAGGTAAGGAGGGGAGGAGATGAGAGGTAAGGAGGGGAGGAGATGAGAGGTAAGGAGGAGAGGAGATGAGAGGTAAGGAGGGGAGGAGAGGAGAGGTAAGGAGGGGAGGAGATGAGAGGTAAGGAGGAGAGGAGATGAGAGGTAAGGAGGAGAGGAGATGAGAGGTGAGGAGGAGAGGAGATGAGAGGTAGGAGGGGGGGAGATGAGAGGGAGAGAGGAGAGGAGATTAGAGGTAAGGAGGGGAGGAGATGAGAGGTAAGGAGGGAAGGAGGGGAGGAGATTAGAGGTAAGGAGGAGAGGAGAGGAGATGAGAGGGAGGGAGGTGAGGAGGATGAGAGGTAAGGAGGGGAGGAGATGAGAGGCAAGGAGAGAGGAGATGAGAGGTAAGGAGGGGAGGAGATGAGAGGCAAGGGGGAGAGGAGAGGAGATGAGGTAAGGAGGGAGGAGATGAGAGGTAAGGAGAAAGCAGAGGAGATGAGAGGTAAGGAGGAGAGGAGATGAGAGGTAAGGAGGGAGGAGATGAGAGGTAAGGAGGGAGGAGATGAGAGGTAAGGAGGAGAGGAGATGAGAGGTAAGGAGGGGAGGAGATGAGAGGTTAGAAGAGGAGGAGATGAGAGGTAAGGAGGGAAGGAGATGAGAGGTAAGGAGCAGAGGAGAGGAGATGAGAGGTAAGGAGAGAAGATGGGAGATATGGAGGGGAAGATTGTTTATAAGACTGCCAGAGAGTAAAGGAGGTCTGAAAGGAGAAAAGGAGAGAATTGAATAGGGACGATAGAAAGAGAAGGGGAGGGGAGACTGGGGGGGGGGGAGGGGGGAAATAGAGGAAAAGGAAAGGACTCATCATTTGACCCTGACAGGTGTAGAGGTCAACACCTCACCCATCTCAACCCTATATCTGTAATATTTCCTTCATTCTTTCTTCTGTTGTGTATAATACAGAAGGACATGATTTTTTTTTACTGTTCATTTTTGCATGGAGACAAACTAAATGGTCTGAGTAAATGATCAGGTTTATGACATCACTTCCTGCCGTCCTGCCCCCATCCCCCCCCGTCCCCCCCGTCCCCCCCGTCCCCCCGCCCCCCCGTCCCCCCCCCTGCTGGGGGCTGAGGACCAGCCCGTCCCCGTCTCTCCGCCCGGGACACAGACAGCGGGCAGAAGGTGAGGTCATCTCTGAGCTCTGAGCCCACAGGGGGGGGGGGGGACCATGGCCGCCCCCAAAGGACGGATTTGCCGTCCCAACAAAGCGGCCGGCATCATCGCATGGCTTTGAAGATCGGTGTCCCGCTGAGATGGCGTTTAGGAGTTAATTAAACATGGGACGGAACCGGGTGTGAGTGGAGAGATTTATACAATGAACACACTGTTTCAATGACGAGAAAAAGCTAATCATAACTTCTAACTTCTAACATTTGTCGTTTATACCTCCGCCGTCGAAGATGGGAGGAGGTTATGTTTTCACCCCTGTTAGTTTGTCAGTTGTATCTGCGTGTCTGTTTGCAAGATAACTCAAAAAGTTATGACAAAACTAACTGGTGGTAAGATTACTTAAGGGCCAAGGAACAGTTGATTCAATTTTAGCGCAGATCTGGCTCCGATTCCGGATCCAGGGGACTTTTTGGTGTGGCGGAGGTTTAACATTTAAAGTCCTTCTCTGAGGACCATAAAAAATTCA
>CM051007.1:28127797-28137797 GCA_027704905.1 Muraenolepis orangiensis
TGAAACACAATTGTTTAAAAAAAACATCTAACGACGCTGTAAGATTTAAGACAAAAGCAATCATTGTTGTTGTTTGTTGTTTGTTAAGAATGCCATAGCCATCTGCCAGTCAATTAGTGAGTGAAATGCTCTGTGAAAAGATCTGGTCTGAGGAGACCATTTAGATCTGATCAGGGCTTCTCTGCCCCGCTTGGCCTGTCAGTCACAGGCGTGTGTGTGTAAGCAAGATTTCAGAAGAGAAAGTCAGAGGGATGGAGGAGCGGAGATAAGGGAGGGGGGTGTTGTTTGGGTGGTTTAGTTCAAAATCTGGCTCTATTGTGCTCTCTCTCTCTCTCTCTCTCTCTCTCTCTCTCTCTCTCTCTCTCTCTCTCTCTCTCTCTCTCTCTCTCTCTCTCTCTCTCTCTCTCTCTCTCTCTCTCTCTCTCTCTCTCTCTCTCTCTCTCTCTCTCTCTCTCTCTCTCTCTCTCTCTCTCTCTCTCTCGAACAATATGCTAAAAGCGTAATGTGGCTAGGCTACCCTAAAGAAATTAAGCTCAAATGCATACATGAATGCATACCCTAAAACTGAACCCTAATTGGAAACCCCTAACCCTAGAAACAATACCCCGGATCTTGATTTTCATTTTATTTTTTTAGACTAGTCGACTTAAAATGGACGGAAATGAGTCATCAGGAACGACTCTGTAGGGAGGAAGAGATGTAGAGAGAGTGGTAGGTAGATTGTTATCATCTCAATTGGATATAGACTTTTACTCGAGTAGTTTTCTCAAATGGTAATTTTCACTTTTACTTGAGTAATTGTACTTTTACTTGAGTAATTCCTCATAGGAGTACTTTTACTCTACATCACCACTGGATGCAACAGGTATATGTACATACATATATATATACATATATACACAAAATGTACATATATAATATAATATACTCCGATGCAGTCCAAAGCACCATTTGTCATCTAAGCCTCATCTAAACACCTGTTGTTTTGACAAGCCTTGTACATGTAAACGCCCTGTATGTAAATCTCCTTTTTTTCCCGTATGAGCTCGACGTGGTTTGTTTCGTTTGACTGTCCTACACACACAACCAGGCCTATAGGTAAACAAGGTCATCCGCCTGCTATAAAACCATAGGAACGGAGCATTAGGGAAAACCGGGCCATAGCATCAACCACCGAGACCTGGTAAGCATTGATGGAAAACGTTAATGTATCGATAATGTTGATGTTATGTAATGACTATGAACTATCGACTGTGTAGGCTTCACCCTAACTTGTGCGGTTTCTAATATTTTCAGCCCAAAAATAACATAGACAAAAAAAAACCGAGGGATGGACGACATGGCTGATTCGAACGGAACTAACGAAACGATTCCCATGTGTAAAAGCGACTCTTACAAAATGTATAGCGCCACAAATGACTTGGTCATCGTTCTCATGGGACAACCGGTGTTCGCCAAGCTGCTGTGGACCGCCATTCACTCCAGGAAAACCGACGTCCTCAATATCAACTTGGCGTTTTTCCACAACCTTCAGTACCTGCTCACCATGTTACACCTCCTGGTTATTCTATTGTACAGGCAAGCGGATCGGAGCATTGCCATGTTTTTGTTTGTGTACGTGCTCATCGGCGGGCCCATGACGCTGTCCTTCATCTGCTTGGAGCGCTACATCGCTGTGGTCCACCCCACCGTCTACCCACTGCTGAGAACATACAGATGTAGGGAGGCGTGTGCCCTGTCCGTGTGGCTGCTGTCGCTGCCCATCGCCTTGGTTAAAGCCTTTTCTATAGAACTCCACAGTGAATGGAATCAATCCATGGACTCGGTAGCGTACAGCATATTGGTCATCGTGGTTATCGTCATGGTATGGTCCAACGTCACTATTCTCAATGCTCTCAAAAAATCGGGGCCCGCCACTGATAAATTGCATCCCGCCAAAAAGCGAGCTCTTCATACTGTTGGCGCCATTTCAATCGCGTCATTGCTGTGTTACGTTCCAGTGGGTTTATTGAGTCAATACAAGATTCAAAGTCATACCAAAATCGGATGTATAATTGTCCCTGTATGTACATTTCTCATATCTGTTTCTAGTGTTGTGCATCCAATGTTTTACCTGTCAACTACAGGACAGCTGTTTTCATGTCAAAGGCCGACAAAGTAAGATATTATATAGTGTATATTATATTTTCTCCCCCCTACCTTCTAGTCGCCAATTACACTGCATCCGTACTGGGGGACTACCAGCTTCAAGGACAGTTTTTATCCACCGGCAGTTTGCCTACTGAACTACCTGCCACCGTCATCCATTGTCATCCATATTACATTACACTATCATACTTTGCTTGACTTTCTGGACTGATTACAGTTATTGCACTGTTCTGCACTGCATTCATGATGCTGCTGCACTACTGGCACTTAAAATAGCTTTTTTAATGTTTTTTGCGCAATTCAACACATGTACATATCATCCATCAGTCACTTCATTTAAATGTTTTGGTTATTTTTACTGTGTACAGTATTGTCATAGTAAAGTGTTGTGTATAGTATCAGTATACTACATCGGTGGCGGCTGGTGGTTGTAAAAGTAGGGGAGGAAGGAAGGTGCGCTTGGTGAAGCTTGGTGTAGTTGGGTGGTGGGTGGATGTAAGTTAGGGCATATGCAGGCATGTCAAATCCACATTTGAAGCATATTAAGGATATTAAGCGTAACTAGTGAGCTATACCAGAGGGAAATTCTGCTGCCTACAATTTTCTTTTCTTTGTCTTATCAGAAATAAATTAGCTCTTATTTAGCGATTACTGAAGTCCGATTTTTTTTGATTTTCTTTTTTTGATTTTTTTGATTTCTTAGAGGCTGAATTTAAGAAAATGGTCAAAATATCGCTCATACCGCTCTTAAATTGAGCTCAGTTTTGTGTAGGCTAAATAAGCTAGACAAAGATAAGATCTTATTTTGAATTTTCCTTTTCTCTAGGAGTAAGCACTGATTAAAGCTTGCTTATCAGGCCTCACTATCAAGCCTTGTGAGATTGTGATCTGAGGGGGAAGAAGCATTGTTTTGATGAAAAACAGCTATTAAGCTATTACTCCATTAATAATGAAAATCATTAATGAAGAATCTGAATAGAAGTTCTATGCATAGTGGCTAGGTCTACCCAACAAACCAAACATCATTTCATTTAAGTGAGATTTGAGCAAGAAGCGTTTTTTGTGTAAAGATATGTCAAAATATATTTACCTGTATTTATCAAAATAATAATAATAATAATTAAACAAATCAAATGATCCTAGGAGGTTATGTTTTTCCTCCAACTTTTTTTCCTTTATAGTTTGATTTAATCTTTAATATTTTCTCTGCCTCTTTACAATTCATCAATAAATGAGTGACCAACAGCAACTATCATTTGTCAATTAATTTGATGGGCCGGTTGAATGCCATTCCGCTACCAGAGACTTCTGATGGGGCCCACAGAGGGACACGGAGGACAGCAAAACCAGCCACACAGATGTGGAGTGTTGTGTTATGTTGCAGTTGTGACGAGGAGCATTCCAGCGTCCACACAGAAAATGGACAGCATCCAGGCATCCAGCAGCAGAGCAGCAGCTCCAAGACGTGGTCAGGTACATAAAGGGGGGGGGGGGGGGGGTGGCCTGAACACACACACAGCAGTGTTAAGGAATACTTTCCTGTCAGGAATGAATGTCTGTGTATGATGGGGTAGTAACCAGGGTTTGCAGACAGAACACGGTGGTGAACTGCCGTGTGTGTGTGAATAAAAGCCGGAGCAAGGAAGCTAATTCGTGGTGTCGTTAATAACAGTGAACAAAGTAATTACAGGAAGAAAGGAAGGAACCCTAACCCCTAACGCTGGCTGGCTCAGTGCTGTTGGCGCTCGAATGAAAATAAAGGAAGAAAAATAGACCTGCTGCCTGCTGGCCAGGGGCGGACTGGTCATCGGAAGTACCGGGAGTTTTATCGGTCGGCCGCTGGGTCAGTGGGCCGGTAATCGGTATGACAAACAAACAGACAACAGCAGTTACCTAGACGGCCCCCATCACATTGTGACCAATGGCCCACAAGGGACATTAATATGATAGCCTATGTTTAGATCGTTTTACTCGTAGTGGCTGGCCTTTGGTCCACGTGGGTTTGTCCCGCCCCTTTCCCTTCAGCTGTAGGCTGTCACCTGTCAGGCGATACCGCAGTATCAAGTGCCGTACAAATAGACTCAGATAGCTTCCACAGTCAGGCCATCAGGCTGCTGAACAAAGGCGTATAGCATATAACAATGTATATTTTCTTACATTGATTTATATATATATTGCTCTTTTTCTGTGCCGATATATTGCATTTTATAAATTGCATTTTTATTTTATATATTTAACTTTATACAGTTTTGTACACTTTTTTTTTAAACTTATTTTATTCTATTCTGTTTTTATTCTATTTTATCTTACTTTTATAACTGCTGCCTGTCGTCGGGTATTGCACATAAGATTTTCACTCACTGTGTAAACTGTGAAGTGACAATACACTTGACTTGACTTGACCTGCTCCAGGTCCATCTTCTGGTCGCTGTGGAGGAGCAGCTGGCTGACCTATAGTCCCGCAGCACGCCCATGAACAAGGTGATGAAGGCGATGCGCTGCACCAGCCACGCCCTGATACTGGAGTTCCAGCTTGGCAGCCACCATGGTGCAGGTCACAGGTCAACCACTACAGACAAAACACACAAGGTAAGGCTCTGGGAGGGGCAGAGCATGATGGGAGATGAGGTGTGTCGGTTTAAAATACCAAAAAAGTTCACCTTTACTTAGGAGTCAAGAGAAGATGTACTTTATATTCCCAGATGGGAAGTGTGCCACAACAGAAACTACAGGACAGTAATATAATTAAAAAGAGATTAAAAAAAATAACGCTACAATTAACAAAGTACACAGATAATTAAGTGACATGTTTCATTAATATGTATTGTCAACGTTATCCCCGACACAACAAACACATACATTATCACACAGCTTTGACCTGTACAGTTTAGGCTGATAATACACGTAACTTATTCAAGATTAAAGCGTAAATGAGCTGGTCGGTTAAAAAGTGGTACAACGTGCTTAATGTTTAATAGAACATTAAATATGAATACAGGCTCCACTAGAAAACCCCTTGGTACATGGAGAACTCTGTTAATACATGGGATGAAAGAAACATACTGGACTCTAACATGGCCATTGGGACTAAAAGCGTAAAGTTCATAAATGTAAGTTGTTGCAAGTTGGTGGCAGTTAATGACTTTAAAGTTGAAAGGAGCTTGTGGCTAACTAGCGCACTAACAATGCGGTCTTAATGTTTAAACTACTGCCTAATACGACGTCCTGTGACACAAACATCTCTTATGGATTTATAGCGGAGACGTGTTGCAGACAATATGATTTTATTACAGCTCGTTACATTGTTGTTGTCACGACTTACCAGGTTTACAAAGTTCAGTTTGGCCGCAGACAAGACAATTAATGGACGAGACGCACACTTTATTTTTCCGTCAACAATAATGAAGTGAAGGTGGATCACTGCCCTCCCGTGGACGACTGGGGGATTACACCACATTGTTTTAGCTATAAGTCAACTATGTATGCAATTAATTATAAGTCAAACCCTGTCCATAACACTTCGCTGTCGCACACGCTGTCATTCAGGGGCATTTTTATTTCATTTAAAAGTTACAATTCCTAAAGGAAAAACACACACAAAAGTTACACAAACATGTTAATCGAATTGACCCGAACATCCTCTCTGTCCCTAAGAAACGAACAACACAGGAGGGTTAAATGTTCATTGCAAAGACATACTTTGATGGTTTCCCTTCTTTTCCCTCCCTGGGGAATGGAGGCGTTGCACAAACACACAATCTTCTCCTCTCTGGGTTTTTATTCCTCGGACAGGTTTCTAAAGGAACACAAACCAGGCTGCTCTCCTGATCCTGGGTACAGGCAGTATACTTGTATTCAAGATTCAAGATTCAATTTAATTTGCCATATGCAACAATTACAATGGCTTGCTTACTCCCCATTCCCTCCTGCAGTATGAATTCCATGTGTCTAGCTCAGCAACTTGGTGGGTTCAAAATTGTATTTCATCAAGGATGTGTTAACATGTTAAGATCTGTTAAAACCACAGATGCATATAGCCACTGGGCTTGAATGTTACATTTACACTATAATCATTTTCTTGTAGGTTTATTGGTGTTATATCAACTCAAAAAACAATTATATAATCAGAATTGTTTTTGTAAATATGGTCCAATATGACGTTAAAATGCATACTTTTTTGTCAAATAGTGGACATTTTTTTAGGCGGCCACTACCTCCCCATCCACACCCCTGGAGAGTGGGCCGGTCCTGTATGCAGGCACAACTTTCTCATCAAGTAACTTATGTTTCTTTTTGTATTTTTTAGACTTGACTTGATTGCATGTTCAATATAGATTTATTGATATTGTTATATGGGTAGCTGTAAAATAATATGCAAAAACATGGGTAGTCTGAGGAAAAGGGTTGACAACCTCTGCTTTATATATAGGGTCGTGACTGAGCCGGCATGTTCAAAACTGGGTCACAGCGCAAAAAGGTTGAGAACCCCTGCAATAGAGGGTGTTAGAAGTGGGTGTGCTTGCGGTTGATCAGCAGGCAGAGGCTGGACAGGGACGCCCCCAGTTTGGCCGCCTCGCTGCAGGCCGTGGGCAGGAAGGTGTAGTCCTGCAGCTTATGTAATGCCTGGGTGGGGGATAGAACAGGTAAGCCACCAACTCACTCATGTTTAAGGTGCTAGATGTAACAACAACGACCCCTAGTGTTTAAAAACAGATACTGCGGTCCAAAGTCACAATATTGGAGAGCGTTGTCCCCGCGCCCCAGAATCGAAGCTCAGGCATTTGCCAGTTTGAGGACAGTTAATTTGCTTGCTTCCATGGCTGCAGGATGCTGTGTTTGCATGCCAATTTGTTTGATACCCGGCAACCGCGGGGTACTCTGAGAATAGTAAACACACAAACCAGAACTAACAGACGTAACGCAATATGCAGTTATTCATTAAAAGGGTGAACACAATCACAGACCCGTCGGTCTAGTTAGGTGTGGGACACGACAGTAATATATTAAAAACATTTGAAAACATTTCAATATTATAAATGCAACACACAAACAATACTAACACACAGTAACACACAGAAAGACACACTTTGCACTAACACACGCACACACACTAAAATACACCGGTATATAAAAACAATAAAAACCCAAAACCACTTACTTACGAGCTCTGAGTCATTTGTTTTGAAATGGCATAAGCTATTCTTCAGTAAGTCAAACAGTGACATCTCATATCTGTCTGTAATTAAACCTAAAATCGACGATGGTGTCCATCTTTGCTGGGCTGTCGTGGGAACACCGACCCGGGTGTGATAACGGGTGTGTTTGTTTTGTGGGTTACCCACCTCCACACTCTCAGGGCACTCCTCGGCCGGGCGGTGCAGCAGGAAGTCCATCTTGTTGGCACCGCGCACGTAGACGCAGTTGGCGGCCGCGTCCTCGGGCACCGTCAGCACCTCGTAGCGGTGGTCTGTCAGCTGCTCCATCATCTGGATGCACACACACACACACACACACACACACACACACACACACACACACACACACACACACACACACACACACACACACACACACACACACACACACACACACACACACACACACACACACACACACACACACACACACACACACACACACACACACACACACACACACACGGTGTTTCGTGGATTAGAAACACACCGAGGTCTCACTTGAAGAGGACACAGCGGAAATGACAACCACTAGTATCTGAATGACAGCAGGATGTTACATGTGTGGAATCCTTAAACCTACCATCCTTCAAACAACCACCCTACCATCCTTTAAACAACCACCCTAACATCCTTCAAACAACCACCCTACCACCCTTCAAACTGGCTTTCCCCTGCTAAAAAAACCCTCCATCCCATGACTTTACAATATAATTATACTCCTTTTTATTTTATTTTGTAAATCTATTTGATCTGTCTTATTTTTATCTATATAACTATTCAATTATTTTACTGTACGTGCAATTTTACCAGGTCTGTAAAGTGCTTTGGGTGTCCAGAAAAGCGCGATATGAAATCAAATGTATTATTATTATTATTATTATTGTCTGAACACCACATTAAAACATCTTCTAAGCCACATTTCTCAATCATACCGTCTGAAAAACCAAAACACATGGTTGGTATTTGGCTTGTTTTACCGACATTTCACGAAACTGCACACAAGCGGAGCAGATTCCATTATTCAACTTACAAATGTTACCTCCGCACATTGAGGATGGACCGGAGGTTATGTTAGCAAGATAACTCTAAAAGTTCTGTACGGAATTGGACACAACTCGGTGGTTAGATTACTTATTGGTCAAGAAACAGTTGATTCGATTTCGCCGCAGATCCGGAACCCGAATAGTCGATCCTAATCCAGAGGGCTTTAAGGTGTGCTCTACGGATTGGCCCTCTAGTTTTCATCGGTTTCTTGTTGGAAGAAGAGAGTCACGCATGTCCCCCCCCGCTGTTACCGACCGTTAACGTAACCGTGGCGATACACCCGACTCACCCGCAGCGTTTTCTTGGCCCCGTCGCTGTTGCTCATGACGATGGTGTCCGGACCCCCCATGGAGCAGATGTTCTTCAGACGCACGCCGCCGCACACCGGGACCGTGGAGACCGCAAAGTCCTGCGTGGGAACATGGGAAGTGAGAGCGTCTTTATCCGTCAGTACGAAGACACAAATATATATATATATTTCTTAATTGGACGTAAGATGAGGTTAACCTCAAAGTGCGTCGGAAGTACAGAAGTCTTAGGAACGAAGGAGTAGAACAGAATAAAGTGAAGTCAAACGAGACATTAAAAACCCACTCTGGATTTCACTCAGTCACTCCGTTGATCCATCACTTTTTCATTCATTTCCACCTATATAATATATATATATATATATTATATTTAGTGATACATACATACATACATTTATTCAGCCATTCACTCGCTCACTCTGCAATCTGTTTGTCTGCACCCATTAGTTTATAGATGGATCAATTCATTTGTTTATCTTTTCATCCGTCCATTCATTCATGAAACCATCCGTCAACCCGTCTGTCCGTTCATTCATTCACTAAATTATCAATCCGTCATTTAATGAACGAATGCATGGACACACACACACACACACACACACACACACACACACACACACACACACACACACACACACACACACACACACACACACACACACACACACACACACACACACACACACACACACACACACACACACACACACACACACACACACACACACACACACACACACACACACACACACACACACACACACACACAGCCAACTAAAACCGTGTTCACTACTTCCTCCTCACGCTGAAGGTGTGGGCCAGAAGCTCCGCCCCTCGGTAGTTGGTGTGGGCGGAGATCCCCACGAAGAACTCTCGTCCCGTGAAGAGGACGTCAGTTCCCTCCAGCGTGGCCCCGCCCTCCTCCTCCTCCTCCTCCTCCTCCGACCCCATCTCCACCACCGTCAGCTTCAGCTCTGACACCACCCGCCGCACCGCCTCCGCCTGGCCACACACGCACACAAATCAAACACACCCCCTGGTTGGGTCAGCTCCTCGTTCGACTGGCTCCTCTCCTGCTGAGAACATCACCTCACGTTGCGTCAAATCTAAGGAGACAACTTGTTCTTGTACATTAACCTGAACTCTGGTTCTGCTCTTGGAGGCTTGTTGGAGACGAAATGTAATGTATTATATATTATGTTATCATATATGTGTATGTGTATGTTTATATGAAATTACTTGATGACTATGAAATGATAATGCACTTCTGGTGACTAGTAGTTCTCTTGTCAACCCGTTGAA
>CM051007.1:28142797-28167828 GCA_027704905.1 Muraenolepis orangiensis
TATATACTCGATATTTTTTATTAGTCTTAAATCTGGATTTAAAATCTATTGTGTCCGTGCATTCAAATGGTCCAACCTGGGCTAAAAATAGGTTCTATAGGTTCTAAACAGTACACAAGCATTAATAGGGCTTGAAGTCAGGGTTAAAAACTCCAACGTGAGAAAAAACAACTAATTCAACAACAAAATAAACGACTTAAATGAATCAATAAACAAGACAAGAGAAAGCGTGGGCCGGAACACACACACACACACACACACACACACACACACACACACACACACACACACACACACACACACACACACACACACACACACACACACACACACACACACACACACACACACACACACACACCCTAAGAGAGTCTGAGGCACTTGTTTTGTCTCCCCGGGTGCGGTAGTATTTTTACGACTCGGTAGTAAACAGCTTAGACAGAACCACTCTCCATCACAAGGTCTCCTGTCAGCAGACAGCCCTGCTGCCCCGTGCCCTCACGCTGTTGATTAGCCACTAATGGCTGACATTCACTTACTGCTCTCCTCCTGTCTCTCTCTCTCTCTCACCCTCTCCCTCTGGTGCTGACTCTCTCTCTCTCTGTCTCGCTCTCTGTCTCGCTCTCTGGTGCTGACTCTCTTTCGCTCTCTCTCTGCTGCTGACTCTCTCTCTCTCTCTCTCTCTCTCTCTCTCTCTCTCTCTCTCTCTCTCTCTCTCTCTCTCTCTCTCTCTCTCTCTCTCTCTCTCTCTCTCTCTGCTGCTGACTATCTCTCTCTCTCTCCGTCTCTCTCTCTCTCTCTCTCTCTCTCTCTCTCTCTCTCTCTCTCTCTCTCTCTCTCTCTCTCTCTCTCTCTCTCTCTCTCTCTCTCTACTTTTCTGGGCCCAATGCTGGTGGAATAAGTTAATGTCACGCGATGCGCTTAGAAAAAGAAAAAAAGAGAGAGAGAGAGAGAGAGAGAGAGAGAGAGAGAGAGAGAGAGAGAGAGAGAGAGAGAGAGAGAGAGAGAGAGAGAGAGAGAGAGAGAGAGAGAGAGAGAGAGAGAGAGAAAGAGGGGGGGGAGATAGAGAGGGGGGGAGACAGAGAGAGAGAGAGAGAGAGAGAGAGAGAGAGAGAGGGGGAGAGAGAGAGAGACAGAGAGATAGAGAGAGAGAGAGAGAGAGAGAGAGAGAGAGAGAGAGAGGGCGGGCGAGGCCACGTTGTTGACCTTGAAATGAGATGAGAACTTAAGGCTAACAAGGTACCAAGGAGGAGTTGGGAGAGCTGTGACCGTTGATGCTTTTGGTCTCCAGTCAGAAACCCAGAGGACCATGTCTCGTGCACAGATCCTGCTCCTGCTCCTCGGGGTTCTCCCCCTGGCCGGTACGTATGACAACATGCTCAGAATACTATGTAAACCTTACTTTACACAATCAAGTCCTATTAGGGGGGGGGGGGGGGATAACAATTGTTTTGGTTTTTGAAACAAGCCTAAAACTGACTTCTAAACTTAACTTTTAACTTTTAAACTAACATTCTTGGGTGTCGAAAAAAATGGTTTAATGCTCCGTTTGTTGGAGCACAGAGTGCATTATTGGGAAAATATAATTATTTAATAAATCTGAGAAATCTGGCCAAGGTTTATGGTTTAGGGTTTATCTTGTGTCTTCAAATCTCACAGCTGGCCTGAAACATTGTCCCGCTGACAAAGCTCTTCCTAAAAGGACTGAGAGTAAGGGGAGTGTTGTTGGTGTGTGGGAAATAAATGTACTATGCACATTCTTCTATATTGTTAAGTTAGTTAATCTAAGTAAGTAATTCTATATTCAGTTAGTTTAGTGAGTACAATACTATTGGAAAAGTTTCCAACTTTTTGTTTAGCAGAATTATTAAATCTATACTTTCTATAGAACACACACAAGTATCAAAGGTAAAAGCACTTTGTTTTTATGACCTAATATGCACCACGTATAAAAGGGATTGAGCTGCCTTTGCATACTGTAGTTAGTTTTATATATTTTATATATTTGTATATTGCTGCCTGTGTGTTTCCCTTTAATTGAATTTGAATTTCTCTTTAATCAGATTTGTCACAAGATCATGTCATTGGACAGGAAATTGTGCTAATTTGAATCTAGACATTTTTATGGAAAGAGACTTACAGTTCTGTAATCAAAAGGAGGATAGAAAACAAATAGGTTAGTATAGTGTTAGCATCGGGGTTCAGTAATTGGGTATAGTTAAGTTAAGGGTTTGGTTTTAAGGTTTAGTTTTGGTTACACGGTTGGGGTTTGGTTTCAGGGTTAAGGTTTTTAGGGTTTGGCTTTAGGAGTAAACTCTGAAAGCTTGATTTAGTAGGGTCCAGTAGGTTTTTTTGGTTTAGGGTTAGGGTTGTGGTTATACAGTTTGGTCTCAGGGTTTGGTTTTTGGTATAGGGTTTTTGGTTAGGGTTTCCTATTAGGCTTAGATTTGAGGATTTCCTGTTAGAGATAGGTTTTTAGTTTTAGGGTCAGGGTTTCCTTTTTATAATTTTAGTGTTTTTTCATGAATATATATTTATTACTAGATTTACTAGATTTGGTTCTACTGTTTGGGTTTAAGGGTAGGTTTAAGGGTTTCCTATCACGATCAGGTTTAAGGGTTTTCTCTCTGAGTTAGGTTTTAGGGTTTCCAATCAGGGTTAGGTTTAAGGGTTTCCTATTAGGGTAAGGTTTAAGGGTTTCCTATCAGGGTTAGGTTTAAGGGTTTCATTTAAAGGTTCGGTTTAAGGGTTTCCTATCAGGGTTAGGTTTAAGGGTTTCCTATCAGGGTTAGGTTTTAGGGTTTCCTATCAGGGTTAGGTTTAAGGGTTCCCTTTATGGTTAGGTTTAAGGGTTTCCTATCAGGGTTAGGTTTAAGGGTTTCCTATCAGGGTTGGGTTTAAGGGTTCCCTTTATGGTTAGGTGTAAGGGTTTCCTATCAGGGTTAGGTTTAAGGGTTTCCTATCAGGGTTGGGTTTAAGGGTTCCCTTTATGGTTAGGTTTAAGGGGGGGGGGGGTCCACCTGGTGCGTAAGGTAAGCCTGTTACCTCCTTCTCTCTGCAGGGGGTCTGCGGTGCTACGCCTGCCTCTTCCCGGCCATCTCTCCCATGGACTGCCTCAAGTTCCCCCAGGAGTGTCCCGCGGGACAGCTGTGTCTCTCCAGCACCGCAGAGGGCACCAGAGGTTAGCCGCTAGCCGATAGCCGCTAGCCGATAGCCGCTAGCCGATAGCCGCTAGCCGATAGCCGATAGCCGATAGCCGGTAGCGGTAGCTGCTAGCCGGTAGCTGCTAGCCGGTAGCTGCTAGCTGTGGTGTCTTTCCTGTACCGCCCGTGGATGTTTTTTTTATAAGAGGGCACCCGAGGTTCACCGTGAGAGGGAGGAGTGAGAGACACTGAGAGAGAGAGAGAGAGAGAGAGAGAGAGAGAGAGAGAGAGAGAGAGAGAGAGAGAGAGAGAGAGAGAGAGAGAGAGAGGGCAGAAGAAACAGAGAGAGCAAAGAGGAGAGAGAGAGAGAGAGAGAGAGAGAGAGAGAGAGAGAGAGAGAGAGAGAGAGAGAGAGAGAGAGAGGGGGGGGGGTGGAGGCAGAAGAAACAGAGAGAGCAAAGAGGAGAGAGAGAGAGAGAAAGTGCGGAGAGTGGGAGAGATCGGAAAAGAGAATAAGAGTGCGAGGGAGAGAGAATGGCAGTGAGAGGGAGAGGGAGATCCGGAGATAGAGAAGAGTGGGAGCAAAATTCCAATGAGATTCAGAGATGGAAACACACACACACACACACACAAACAACCACACACACGCACACACACACACACACACACACACACACACAAACAACCACACACACGCACACACACAGAAGGTCAGAGAGCAAAAACTAAGACAGAAAGAGATTCAGTAATAGAGGGAAAGAAGAGTTACAGTTAGAACAGTTAGTTAGTACTAACATTTTGGCACATGAAATCTAACACACTGTATACACACACACACACACACACACACACACACACACACACACACACACACACACACACACACACTTCCATCTTGTATTTTTATTTCTCGCTCCCGAAAGTCCCAAAAGGCTTTATTTAAAGGCCTCGAGCCGTCCAGCGCCACTCCCCTCATTAAGCTGGTGGTGACGTCACTAATCCGTCCAATGACGTCCGTCTAAAAATAGTCCCTGTGGAGGGGGGGGGGGGCGGGGCTTAGCGTCAGCGCGCAGATGAACCTACGTAGACATACAGCGGATTGATTTAAACAACACGATATGAAAGTCTTTTTTTCTTTCGTTCATTAAAGTACATTTCCTTACCCCCCCCCCCCCTCAGTTGGACAGATAATAGATAATAGGCCTACCTGGACATACATGGAGGGATAAGATGTTTAATTACAATTATTTTATACACTATATATTTACCCCATTTATGTATATTATCTCTGTCCAACTGGGATTGTGACCCAGGAACTGTGCTTAAATGAACGATACAAATCAGTCATTATCGTAGTCTGTTGTTTAAATGAAAAAACTATCACACGAAGATAATCATAATATATACTGAATATAAATGAATCTTCAACTGTTGATAACACATACCCCTACCTGTTGATACTTGTATACTTACCTGTGTGTATATATATATATATATATATATATTACCATGCACTTCATGGCAACATTTGCCAAATGATTTTGGCTGTACTGTACTTTTGCTGTGCAATGACAATACATTTGAATCAGATCTAATCTAATACCTGTTTTAAATAACGCCTGGCTTTTAATCATTGTAATTATTATTCAAATGTATTGTCAGTGTACAGCACAAGTACAGTACAGCGAAAGGAATTTCTCTGCATTTAACCCATCCTAGTATTAGGAGCAGTGGGCAGCTATTTATATTTATACAGCGCCCGGGGGGAAGAGTAGGGGGTGCCTTGCTCAAGGGCACTTAGGCAGTAACCTGGTGTTTCGGGGACTTTGGGTCGACCTTGCAGCTCCCAAGCCAAGTCCTTACCCACTGAGGGTTTTTTTTTGCGTCGTCCGTTACTGTTGTTTTGTTGTTATTGTCGCTATTGTAGGCACGACACTGATCGGCATCAAGATCTACGAGAAGAGCTGCACCATCCGGAGCCAGTGCGGCCTGAGCGGCCAGAAGTACACGGCGGGCTACCACTTCAATTACAGCAACGTGTGCTGCAACACCGACCTGTGCAACGGCGCCGTGCCCGTCGCTGCCCCCTCCTGGACGGGGCCGGTACTGTGCCTGCTGCCGCTGCTCTATCATCTCCTGCTGGTCTGACTGACTGTGTACAGGCCTGCGTGTGTGTATACTGAGAATCTAGATTATCGCTTTGTTGTTTAGGACTAGTAGTGATATCAATTGACCCTTAATTGATCTTCCTATTTATATTAAATAGTTATTGGTGTGCGTAAAAATAATTCAAATAAAACACTTTCACACGCATATTTACTTAACAGAATTAATGCTTTGGAAAATAGCTAATACAGACTGTGAAAATACAGATAATTGCTGTCAAAAAAATGACATGCAGCTCGTAACTCGTTTACTGTAACTCTGTGTTTAACTAAAAGATAAGACTCAATTTGTATCGGTATGATTATCATTCGTTTGACGTGTTTGTGACTTTGGTTTATACGTTAATAAAAATAATAAAAGGAAACTGTTAAAAGAAAAACACAGAAAAAAACAAGGTTCCATTTCAATTTTTTATGTTTATTCGGTTTACATTTTTTCATTTGTATTCGGTTTGTGACGACTGGGTTACCCTACAAAAATAAGCGATAAGGCCTCCTCGTATGTTCAACCTTTTAGTTTGACAGTTACAGTCAATTAATAAAAACAACACACAAAAACAGCTCTAAGCATCGAGACTGAAATGAAAGATTTTAGAGGATTTGAAATGGACAGACCCTCTACCGCTAACCTCTTAAGTTCCCAGCCTGGTCCTAGTTCAACATTATTTCCAACAAGATAAAAACATAAAAGACACATTGACACAACCTTACCATGCGGAATTTTGTTCTTTTGGAGGTTTAAAAATGTTCATGCAACAGGCAGCATTCGCAATGGAACGTCTATACTTTAAGGACGTGCATAATCCCAGAGTTATTCAATTGAACGTAAATGTTTAAATATTTTTTACAATAACTTTTACCCTGTCCTGAGATGAGTGAGAAACACTGTAGCATGATCATCACAATCTAATGCCATTACATTAAGACAATATCTCACATACAACTTTATCTATACTAGAAAACTAACAGTTTTAAGCTAATCGTCTCTGTCAACATTTTCTTCCAATGAATTCAAGTGTCTTCTCTTTCATAACAATTTCTATATTTCTATTAAAGCTAGATATCAAAAATCCAGAAACTGAAGTGCTTTGTTTTACATATCTCTACAGGGACATCTCTGATTGGTCGACAGGGACGTCCAATAGGAGAATGATCCTGTTGTGACGACAGCATCCTGACCGCATACTCAAATAACAATTGAATAGGACAGTCTAAAAATAAATGTTTTTCAGGACGGATATATAACCAGAATCAGCCTTTTCTTTTACTGACTTTAAGAGAATGACCCTGTTGTAGCAGAGCCCTTGACACATACTAAAGCGATACAAAACATTACTCCCATGCAACGCGAGTGAGAAGAGATCTGCTGTTGAAGAGGAGAACCACAACCCGACCGACAAAGAAGAAGCATAAAGAACCCTCGCGGAAACACACGGTCGCGGCTCACACGGTGAGCAAAACAGAGACAGGAAGTGAAGGTCTATTGAAATCATTTCCTGTCTCTGAAAAACGGATCATTGTTGCTCTGCACGTGCAAAAGCTGGCCCCTCCTCCTCTTCCTCCTACTCCTCCTCCTCCCCCCCTTACTCCTCGTCCTCCTCCTCCTCCCTTACTCCTCGTCCTCCTCCTCCTCCTCCTCCTCCTCCTCCTCCTCCTTCTCCTCTCCCTACTCCTCGTCCTCCTTTTCCTCCCCTCCTTCCTCCCTCCTCCTGATGGCATATGGCGTTAGTTCATTCATTAATTCATTCATTCACTCATTGTATAAGGAGGAACACTAGTTCTTCAAGCAGACTGAAAGGTTTTCAAGTTGTTCAACGAACCACGGTTCAGTTTGGACATGTGGGCTGTAGGCAGAAAGGTGTGTGTGTGTGTGTGTTTACATGTGTTGCATTGTTTACACATGCAGGCTATAAGTGTGTGTGTGTGTGTGTGTGTGTGTGTGTGTGTGTGTGTGTGTGTGTGTGTGTGTTCTCCAGTATAATGTCCTGTTGGTGTGTCTGCCTCCCCCTGTGCACGCCTCCCCCATCCTACTTGAGGGCCTTAGCGACGGAGGCGTAGGCCAGGTGTATCTCTGCGTCGGCGGGGCAGGTGGAGGCAAACTCCTCGCGGGCGTAGGCCATGTCCAGGTAGCGCCACAGGTGGACCAGGGACTTAGGCACGCTGAAACCACGGTAACGCAGGGACACAACCTGGCGGAGAGACAAATGATAACAATGAACCGGTAAAACTATATTCATATTGAGAGGAATCACACCACAAGTCGCTCTTATCAAAAAATGTGTGGTGAAGAGAAAAAAACCCATATACAAGTCGCTTCGGTGTATAAGTCGCACTATTTTTTCTGATTCCTTTTCGGTGGTAGGCTACAGCGGTTTTTCCATTGTCACGAGTGTACACAGCGCCATGGGGGGGTGGGGAACGCAGTTTTTGGGGGGGTGGGGGTCTATGGAGACCTTCCATTTAAAGTGACATATATTGTGTATTATTATATATTTAATGACTATTTATACTAAATGTATTGCATAAATATAATTAAGACCTTATAAAGTATAATAAATTGAACATTTTGAACAAATTAAACTATGATATATATATTATTCACACACACACACACACACACACACACACACACACACACACACACACACACACACACACACACACACACACACACACACACACACACACACACACACACACACACACACACACACACACACACACACACACACACACCACACACACACACACACACACACACACACACACACACACACACACACACACACACACACACACACACACACACACACACACACACACACACACACACACACACACACACACGATTTAGAGTGAATATCGGCCAATATGGTTCGGCGGCCGATCGGTCGAAGCATCCCTACTTAAAATACAATACAATATATTAGTCGCTTTCGGAGTAGAGTCGCAGGACCAGCCCAACAGCTAAAAGAAAGCGCGACTTATAGTCCACTCCAGATTACCTTCACCTTGTGGAGCTTAACCCGGGAGAGACCAGATCACCTTTACCATGTGGAGTTTAACCCGGGAGTGACCAGATCACCTTTACCATGTGGAGTTTAACCCGGGAGAGACCAGATCACCTTTACCATGTGGAGTTTAACCCGGGAGAGACCAGATCACCTTTACCATGTGGAGTTTAACCCGGGAGAGACCAGATCACCTTTACCATGTGGAGTTTAACCCGGGAGTGACCAGATCATCTTTACCATGTGGAGTTTAACCCGGGAGTGACCAGATCACCTTTACCATGTGGAGTTTAACCCGGGAGAGACCAGATTACCTTCAAAATGTGCAGTTTCGGAAGCAGGTTGCAGTCGGCCAGCGTCAGGTCCGGGCCGTCCAGGAAGGGGCGGGTCGAGGAAGTGACATCATCGGCACTATTCTGGTCGATCTCGTCCGGAAGCGCCGTACCGAGGTAGAAGTCCAGCTTCCCGAGGGCCTTCAGCAGGCCTTTCTCAAGGTCTGGTCACACACACACACACACGTTTGGTCTGGTGACTGGATCTGTAAACCCTTAACCTGTAACCTTTAACCCTTAAAATGTAACCTTTTTCACTCATAAAACCTCTACAGATTCCTGGTGTTGCTGAGTAGCGCTAATGCTAACAGCATTAATAAGCAAATCATTTGAGTTAAATGATTTGCTAATATTTATTTAAAAATACTATAGTAAATCCTTCAGGATCAATAGTCATGATGACAGTTTGTAATATTATTTGCCGATGTCCCTCCCCAATCTTCCCTATGCTTAGTCCCGCCTTTTCCCTTCAAAATCACTCCTCTTACAGGAAGTAAGAGGGAACAGAAACAGGAAGTGTGGGACTCACTCTCGTTGAGCTGGGGGTTGGAGTTCTTAATGAAGGCGGAGAACTTGGAGAAGACGTCCATCCCTGCCGTGTTGGACTCTGGGTTGCGGGCAGCGAGGCGCGGGTATCTGGGGACACGTTACAGACGGTTTAAAGGGACTATGGTACAGACGGTTTAAAGGGACTATGGTACAGACGGTTTAAAGGGACTATGGTACAGACGGTTTAAAGGGACTATGGTACAGACGGTTTAAAGGGAGTTTTAGGAGGACTATAGCATGGAAGTGGTTTTAGGAGGACTATGGCATGGAAGTGGTTTTAGGAGGACTATGGTATGGAAGTGGTTTTAGGAGGACTATGGTATGGAAGTGGTTTTAGGAGGACTATGGCATGGAAGTGGTTTTAGGAGGACTATGGCATGGAAGTGGTTTTAGGAGGACTATAGCATGGAAGTGGTTTTAGGAGGACTATGGCATGGAAGTGGTTTTAGGAGGACTATGGTATGGAAGTGGTTTTAGGAGGACTATGGTATGGAAGTGGTTTTAGGAGGACTATGGCATGGAAGTGGTTTTAGGAGGACTATGGCATGGAAGTGGTTTTAGGAGGACTATGGCATGGAAGTGGTTTTAGGAGGACTATGGTATGGAAGTGGTTTTAGGAGGACTATGGTATGGAAGTGGTTTTAGGAGGACTATGGCATGGAAGTGGTTTTAGGAGGACTATAGCATGGAAGTGGTTTTAGGAGGACTATGGTATGGAAGTGGTTTTAGGAGGACTATGGTATGGAAGTGGTTTTAGGAGGACTATAGCATGGAAGTGGTTTTAGGAGGACTATGGCATGGAAGTGGTTTTAGGAGGACTATGGTATGGAAGTGGTTTTAGGAAGACTATGGTATGGAAGTGGTTTTAGGAGGACTATGGTATGGAAGTGGTTTTAGGAGGACTATGGCATGGAAGTGGTTTTAGGAGGACTATGGTATGGAAGTGGTTTTAGGAGGACTATGGTATGGAAGTGGTTTTAGGAGGACTATGGTATGGAAGTGGTTTTAGGAGGACTATGGTATGGAAGTGGTTTTAGGAGGACTATGGTATGGAAGTGGTTTTAGGAGGACTATGGTATGGAAGTGGTTTTAGGAGGACTATGGTATGGAAGTGGTTTTAGGAGGACTATGGTATGGAAGTGGTTTTAGGAGGACTATGGTATGGAAGTGGTTTTAGGAGGACTATGGTATGGAAGTGGTTTTAGGAGGACTATGGTATGGAAGTGGTTTTAGGAGGACTATGGCATGGAAGTGGTTTTAGGAGGACTATGGCATGGAAGTGGTTTTAGGAGGACTATGGTATGGAAGTGGTTTTAGGAGGACTATGGCATGGAAGTGGTTTTAGGAGGACTATGGTATGGAAGTGGTTTTAGGAGGACTATGGTATGGAAGTGGTTTTAGGAGGACTATGGTATGGAAGTGGTTTTAGGAGGACTATGGTATGGAAGTGGTTTTAGGAGCACTGTGGTATGGAAGGATTACTTTGGTGGGCTGAGGTTGTCCTCGAGGAACTCCTCGATCTTGTTGGTGTCGGTCTTCACCTCGCTGCCGTAGACCAGGAAGGGAGGCTGGGCGCCAGGTGCCAGGTCCTTCAAGATGTCAGGCTTCCTGGGGAGAGAGAGAGAGAGAGAGAGACAGACTGGTTGTTATAAAGAACTCTCTGAGAGACAGACTGAGACAGAGACAGATGGAGACAGAGAGAGACATGCAACTACATTTTCTAAAAATATATAAACCAAAGACGTCTACAACAACAGATTTGAAACATTGAACCGAATAATAGAGGGGCCAAAGAACAAAGAAGGAATAATTCATATGAATAATGAAAGAGAGTGAGAGACGTTAAATCCGACCTTTAAAAAAACCCACAAACAAACCGTAAATGAATGACCTCTCTTGAGTCAGTACAACGCAGGAGGAAGAGGAGGAGGAGAGGGAGGAGTAGCAGGGTGGTGGAGGAGGAAGAGGAGAAGGAGCAGGGAGGAAGAGAAGCAGCAGGGTGGAGGAGGAGAAGGACAGGGAGGAAGAGGAGGAGGAGGAGTAGGAGCAGGAGCAGGGTGGAGGAGGAGGACAGGGAGGAAGAAGAGGAGGAGAAGGACAGGGAGGGGGGGGAGGAGGAGGAAGGAGCAGAGTGGAGGAGGACAGGGAGCAGGAGGGTCTGACCTGGTCATGTCCACGGTGGTGACGTCGAAGGTCACTCCTTTGAGCCAGAGCACCATGAAGAGTCTCTGGGAGAAGGGACAGTTTCCGATGCACTGGCCATCGCTGCCCGCCTGCACACACAGCAAGACTCAGATACAACCTGCTCTACTGGTCCACACTCAGAGGTAGGGGTTAGAGGTCATTAAGGAGCAGGTAGGGGTTAGGAGTTATTAAGGAGCAGGTTAGGGGTTAGAGGTCATTAAGGAGCAGGTTAGGGGTTAGAGGTCATTAAGGAACAGGTTAGGGGTCTGAGGTCATTCAGGAGCAGGTAGGGGTTAGAGGTCATTAAGGAGAAGGTTAGGGGTTAGAGGTCATTAAGGAGCAGGTAGGGGTTAGAGGTCATTAAGGAACAGGTTAGGGGTCTGAGGTCATTCAGGAGCAGGTAGGGGTTAGAGGTCATTAAGGAGAAGGTTAGGAGTTAGGGGTCATTAAAGTATTAACCAATAGTGCAGTTATATCAACAATGCCCTCATGTCCTGCTAACAACATGGAGCCAACACAAAAGCTGCAACAATCGGGGCTGGAATCAATGAAACAGCGCGGTGGAGTGATCAACACCACTTTAGTTTCATCTTGTTTGTGTAATAATCCTTTAAGCAGCCAAATAGGCGGCAGTATAGCTCAGGAGGTAGAGCAGTCGGCCTCACAACCGGAAGGTTGCCGGTTCGATCCCCAGCTCCTCCTAGCAAAAACTGTTGAGGTGTCCTTGAGCAAGACACCCTAACCCCTCCTGACATGCTGGCTGTCTCCTTGCGTGGCTGACTCCACCTTCCGTGGGTGAAAGGGTGAACGTGAGGCATGACTTGTAAAGCGCTTTGGATAAAAGCATCCATTACCAAATAGTATATGGTATGTGTATAGTTCAAATAAATACATGCATACACCACATGCTGACTTGAAATAACTCCTTAACACGCCACTACAAAACAGCCTCTATTTAGAGGAGAGAGGGTGACTTGACTTCCTCTCCAGTACAGGAAACATGACTCACAACGACATCTTTCACTATGAAGAAGAAAGAAGAAAGAGGAAGGGAGTCGACACACACACACCCCTATGGAAAAGCCTATTCAGTAAATTAGCAAGAAACCAGATTGATTATTTGTAAAACGTCCACTAAGTAATTGCTCGGGTTAATCTAATTAGATTATTATACTACAATATCTCCACCGATAACATATCTCCATACCTCATGGGTTAGTGAGAGTGTGATAACAAAAGCGATAGAAGAACACCACACCGCGCGGTTGATACGGAGGAGAGAGAGAGAGAGAGACTGAAATAAGCGCTCAACGCGTCTCACCTTCACAAAGAGCTCCACTTTGTCCATGACGTCTTGGTTGCTCCCGAATCACTGATCACGGAAAATGAAAATATTTTAAAAAAAAAGGAGACTCAAGACCCAAGAAGTGAGCAAGAACAACGAACACGATGTATCTGTAGTCTGTTCTAATCTATACTACTTACATGTATGTTACAAGACTACGTAAAGGTACCTATACTTACAATAAGTACAATACAATCTATTTCTAGCGCAATAGCGCAATAAAGCGTCGAGTCGCAACGATCTGTGCGCACAAACAACCACACACACACACGCACACACACACACACACACAGCAACTGGTCTAGTAGCGCACAACCTACCAAAAGAAAACACGCACGCACACACTAACACACACACACACCCACACCACCGTATACCACCGTATACCATACCCTGGACGAACAGTTGGTCATTTCAAAATAAATGAGCGATATTAACATTGTAAATCATTCATTTTAAAAGTAAAGCTTTTTTTATAAAAATTTTACCTCCTAGCCCTGGAAGTTGCCCCGTCGACTCTCGCTTGCTTTCCCCGCCCTCTGTGTGCAGCATCACGGCGCCGTTTCCTGCTCGCTCCGCTCTCTGGCGAATAGAGCTGGAAGACAGACAGACAGACAGACAGACAGACAGACAGACAGACAGACACACAGACACACACACACACACACACACACACACACACACACACACACACACACACACACACACACACACACACACACACACACACACACAGTAGTAGTATGAGTAGAATGTGCCAGTGTTTCTTAAACTAGAAGCACAGCATGCTATAGATGGCTACTATACTACAATGTATAGTAAACCACGTGCAGTTAATCAATGCAGGCCTTGTTCTCATAACTATGCCTGTTTAACCCTTCCATTTGAAGTCCAAGCGCAGGGTTATGAGGGTTATGATGTAGTGTATATCAAGCGTCAGGGCCTTCAAGGTATTCAGAGAAGACCCTGGAACTCTTAGATGAAACAAAAAAAATTGAATTAATTGTATTAATATTAAAAGTGCATATACACTGTATATATTCAGGTCGTACTATATAGGCAACGTGACACCACGCAGCAGTAGTTAAGAATACGTGCTTGACACGTCTGCCAGATGACGTCAACAGCGCTAATCTGTTCTCCTCACATCCACCAGGTGGCGGTGTTTTCTTTAAAAAGAATACCCCACCGGTTTACATTCTTGTCATGGGTGGGTGGGGATGTGGCATACCACTAGTGGGTGGGAAGTAACGAGTACTTTTTCAAGGAACGAGTACTTCCATGTTCCTCTTTTAAAAGCTGTTCATCTTGCTCTTTGCTCGAGTAATATACACTCTACTCCGCTACATTTGCCTTTTATACCTTTGTTAAAACTAGTACACAGTTAAAACTGTGTGTATCTATATATATATATATAGATACACCTTTTTAACCTATGAACATTATATATCACCATGCACTTTACTGCAACATTTGCACTCTGGTTAGATGCTCAATTATTGTTTGCTGTACTGTACTTGTGCTGCATGTACAATGACAATACATTTGAATGTAATCGAATCTAAAAGTGTATATATGTGTGTAGAGAGAGGGGAACAGAGGGAGGGAGAACGGTAGGTGAGGACGAGATGATGTTGGATGTTTTAATTAGATATAGAAGAATAACCTTGGATGTATATGTGTGTTTTAATTAGATATAGAAGAATAACCTTGGATGTATATGTGTGTTTTAATTAGATATAGAAGAATAACCTTGGATGTATGTGTTTTAATTAGATACAGAATAATAACCGTGGATGTATTTATGTGTTTTAATTAGATATAGAATAATAACCTTGGACGTATATATATTAGATTAGATTCAAATGTATTGTCACTGTACAGCACAAGTACAGTACAGAGAAAATAATTTAGCATCTAACCAGAGGGAAAATATTGCAGTAAAGTGCATGTTAATATATAATTTACAGTTGTTAAAAGACAGTCTACTAGGTATTAAGTGGGATATGAGCATAATAATAGGTGTATATATATATATATACAGGTAAGTAAGTATTTAACAGGTAGTGATCAGGGGTATGCAATTATGAAAAGCACGATAAATATATCTAATGTAATCTAATATATCTAATAAATGTATATACAGCAGGTCGTGAGCAGGGATGTGCAGTTCTATCAACAGTATGTGTTGTAATTAGATATAGAATAATAACCATGGATGTATGTGTTTTAATTAGATATGTATTAATAACCTAATATAGGCTATCCTTATTTGTTGGATTAGCCTTAGCTTAGCTGCTTTTTTTTAATTCTTATTTTGCATTGGCCCACACGCCCCAAAAATATTTAAATGTTCAATGGTTCACTAGCAGTTAGTTCCTTATTCATTGCTCATTTGTCCCACTCCCATCTTCTCGGAATGGATGTCAACACATTTTTACATCTCGGAGTGGAAGCTCAACCTGGACAAGACTGAGCCGGTGTTCCTTCCGGGAAAGGGCTGTCCGCACAGAGACCTGGCCGTCACCATGGATATAGAATGTATCTGTGGTGACGCCTACTCGGACTGGGAGGAATCTGGGTGTGACCCTGGACGACCAACTGCCGTTCTCGTGAAATATCTCATGGGTGACACGCTCTGGCAGAGCCGTCCTCTGCCACATCAGGAGGATTCGGCCCTCCCTCACTGACAAGGCAGCTCATCCAGGCTCTTGTCATCTCCCGCCTTGACTATTGCAACTCCCTCTGGTGAACTGAATCTTGTCTGGTCCTGCCCCAAGTTTGTAACGTAATGTAATGTAATGTTACTACTCAACATTCCTTGTAGCGCTACGTCAATTATCTAAGTAGATTACATATTAGAGATAGGTAGATATTGTTCTAGATCAGGGGTCACCAACCTTTTTGAAACTGAGAGCTACTTCATGGGTACCGAGTCATACAAAGGGCTACCAGTTTGATACACTTCTGGAATATCAAATTTGCTCAGTTTGCCTTTAGTTATATATTATTATCAATGATAAAGGATACTCATCTTTGTGAAGACACTGATCACGTTAATGATTTCTCACTATAATTATCAACAATGACTGAACAAGGTGGGAAACAGATAATATCAACACTTTTTTCTATTTATCTCAGCAATTGTTTACATTTTCAGATGATCACTTGTACAACATTTAGTTTAGTTTTTAGTTTAGTCAACTTTCATATTTTTAAATAAATCTTATCACATTTTGAACTAATGACCAAATCTGCTGCATTTTTAACAAAATTATATCGGTTACATTTCATGAACACACTTTTGAATTGAACACAATTTTGAACACAACAGAAATTGAACACAATTTTTAAATATTTGATTCAACTTTGCCATGTTGCCACTGACAACATCTGGTTTCTTTGTTAGTGGGAAGACTGGCATTGCATGCTTTTCACCAGTGTATTGTAATCTGGTGTGTAACTTTGACACTGCAACTCTGAGTGAGTCTTGCAGATGTGCATCAGTGAGGCGTGTCTGTGTTTGTTCTTGATGAAGTTCATGTCCGAAAAACGCTGATTCACAGAGATAGGTTGAACCAAACAGGCTGGCAACCTTCATAGCTGCTTTGCGTACCCCACTGTACTTTTCTGTGTCAACAAGGCACCACCAGTTAGGTGCAGCCTGGCAGGCTTTGAGGTGGAGATCATTTTGCAATGTTACCATTTCAATCTCCACCTGTCCAGCTTCCAAGTTGAACGTTGCACTTAGTTGCTCAGCAATGCGTGTTATGTCCACGTTCATGAAAGGATTGGAAATGAACGACACACATGGCTCAAGCTGATCAAGGTCACAAAACCTATTCTCAAACTCTTGCCCAAGTGTGTTTATGACTTGACAGTACTGTTCTGCAACTTTGTCAAATGTCTCAGATGCAGAAGCATTATCTTTCAGCACCGACTGCACAGAGGGAAAGTGTAGCACATTGTTTCTCTGTATATGCACAGAGAAAATGTTCATCTTGGCTTTAAATGCATTTAAAGCATTTATCATGTCAACAACAGGCTTACCTTTGCCTTGCAGCTCGCAGTTCAAGTGGTTTAGTTTCCCAGTAATGTCCGTTAAAAAGCTAAATGGGACCAGTCTAGTGGTCCACTGGTTCTATCTAGAGAAATGTTACACGATCCTGGTCCCGTAAATAGACAAATAGATGTGTCTCTACTTGTCATTGTTTGAATGACGTTGGCCTTATAAACAACTTTTATTATTTATAGCAATCTTTATAACAATCGATGCGTCATCAATGGGCTTCTATAGGATGGGAGAGGGTGGCGGTTTAATAATAGCCGTTGATGTGTCTATGCAACAAGGTGGTATCAGACTGACACAGGTAGGTACGTTCATTTGGCATCTGTACACATGTTGTGATTCTGTATTATTTTTGCATTCTTTAATGTTGTTTAAATCTGTTTAAAAGCCAAGCCTCTAATTAATTCCTAACATTCATTGAACATTTCTCTTGACTTTCACGCCTGAAGGAAGAACACCCTAACAGTTTGAGTCATCTCCACCAAATATGACGCATATGTTTTGGTCCTGTCCCCGTCTTCGTGAATACTGGACAACTATTTGTCCAACACCTGTCCGAATCTCTGAACGTTGTGCTAACACCAAACGTAGAGGTGGCCATAATTGGAGTATTGCCAGATCATCAGGGTGTCAGCAAGGAAATAAAGGACAGTATCGCCTTCATGTCATTACTTAGAAGAATAGAACAATAGAAGAATACTACTGTTATGGAAATCCCCACCTGCCCCCCAAAGCTATATGGCTAAAAGACCTTATGATGTTCCTTATAGTCTGGAAAAAATTAAATATAACCTGAGAGGGTCACCGGGTAGATTTAAATTAGTTTGGAACCCTATGATTCAATACATCGCGAAATTAAAAACGCTTGAAGACAGCTGAGCCATCTGACATCTGTGATGAACCATCCGTCAAATACCTCAAATGACTAATAAGGCAATAGGCCCTCAGGCGGCCTCACTCTCTCACAGACCGGAAAAACATCATTCATAATCTCTTTGTGGGAGTGTCTATGTACATGTATCACTGCTATCACTGTTGTGCTTTATATATAATTATTCGTTTTATTTTATTGATAGTATTATAACTATTATTATTGTGTGTGTGTGTGTGTATATATTTTGTAGATGTGTATATATGTATGTATGTATATATTATTATTATTATTTATATTTTATTTATTTATTCTGTCTTTCTTTCTAAATGTTCAAGAAAATAGAAAAGAAGCCTGTTGTTAAGTGACCTTTTCATACCTACAAATTCAATAAAAATCTGTAATAAAAAATTTAAAAAGAGGACGATGGATGGATCGAATGGAGCTTAATGCCCCCTCATATGTTCAGGATCAATGGTGATCACTTTATCACACACAATTATTACATTTGGTTGTTAACGTTGACGATTAACTTTATTGTGTCAGCACTTTTCTGCGCTCTACCATTTTAACTGAAGGGTGTGTAAGGATCTCAGCTAACTCTTGACAAGCAGAACCAGTCCCAGCAACAAATCGGATTGGAAATCGTATTTATTGAATATTTTGGCACACCGAAATCAACACATTTCATCCATGATGAATTGATTCATTCATTCCTAAATCCATGTCATCTAACGAGTAATCATTTAATCTTCAGTGTTATCGTGTAGTCTACTGAGTAATCATTTAATCTTCCAAGTAATCATGCCATCTACATGTCATCTACATCCACATCTAGATAATCATTTAATCCATTGAGTCATCATGTATTCTCCTGAGATTATGTTGTAGTGCCCAATTGCGTGGTCTATGCGGCCCACAGCGATGCCAACACGGCGGCGCAGCAGAGGGCGGTGAGGGACAGCTGCGTTGGCGTCGCTCCGTTGCACAGGTCCGTGGTGCAGCACGAGTAGCTGCTGCTGTAACCGGCTCCTAGGATGGAGCCGACCTGCGTCTGGTTACACAAGGCCGTGGCCAGACAACCGCGGTTGTGAAGTCTCAGAATCCCAGTGGCGTTGAACCCTGTCCAAAAAAAACATGGAGGTATTGGAATAAACTTCAACACGCAATCAGGTCACACAATCACACAACTACAGCCAAAACAAATCAAGCCTCTAGGTCCACCCCTACTGGATAGGATACACACGCCTGTCTCACCACTTCTCACACTGAGACAGGCCACCTCTATGAGAAATGAAACGCTGCAAGGTGACGTTTACATTACATTACATTACAGTCATTTAGCAGACGCTTTTATCCAAAGCGACTTACAGTAGTGCGTTTCAACAAAGGAAGGTAAGAGAACAACTCGTCACCAGAAGTCAAAAGTGTATTTAATTCCTCACACGTCTCCAAGAACTAAACCAGTGCTCAGGTAGAAGTACAATAAGTTGGCAAACAATAGATCAAAATCAAACTAACTTAGTAAGACACTAGTATGCTAGTAAAGCTTGTAAAAAACACCACTTTCTCAGGTGACTGCAAACTGTATATGTGTGTCTGTATTGAAGTGTGGGCTTTCCCTAACATTATTCCCTTGGATTGAATTATTTGTGTGGTTGACCATTGAAGTGAATAGCTACTAAATTAATCTGCCCCTACCAATCCTGACAAAGTTACAATTGCCAAGAATTAGTGATTTTACCTATTTTATAAACTCTGTATTTTAAAGACAAGTGTGAATGAGGAGGCAAAGACTGTTGTTGTGAACTGTTCTTTCATATTTGTGATTTGCGTGTTGCTTACGTGCGTTCCCGAAGTAGCAGTTGGGAGTTGAGTCTGCGCACGTGATCTGGGAGGGAAGCAGGCACCTCCCAAAGACCCCGATGGTACACCTGCGACAACTCAAACCGCACGCTGAGGGGGAGAGAGCACAAGACATCAGAGGACAAAAGTGTTGGGCAGGAACTCACCTGGCGGCATACCTGGCTGTTGAAGCAGGGCGTGTTCCGTGAACGGAGGGGGGAAGACAATCTTAACGTTGGGGACCGAGTGGCGTGTAATTGGTTTGGTTAGGGTTAGTTAGTAGAAGATAAATGTGGGTTTTATGCCTTATGTCTAGAAGCTATAAACTCCTAGGGTCCAACAACGGTAACCAGACGTTGTGATAGGCATACCTGTAGCCTACCTACACTCCCAAATATGAGTTTTCCCTAATAGAGAAAGATAATAGCCCGATAATAGCAAATAACGTAAGCTTAATAATGACAACATACATTTTTATATCGAGCAAAATGTACACTGAATCTAGATTTAATGTTTTTTTGTTATTGTTTTAAGGCAATAAGACCAGTTTTTACTCACCGACGGCAATAACTGCCCCCAGCACAAGAATTCGAGTGCAAACGGCGGCCATATTCCCAGAGTTTCAGAAGACAACAGAGCGGACAAGATGCACCAACAGTCAGATAAACAATAAACCTGGTGCGGAACAGCTCGTCCCTTTATTGTGGAGGAACGACGGACAGGAAAGTTACTACACACACACAAGAATCTAGTGAATCAGGTTTATTGTCATGAGGAAGAATCTTCCAACAATCCGAAAGCTATAATTGTGGCTAGCGGTTAACTAAAACGAGAGCATCACAATCCAATGGGGAAGCAACTTAATCTGCACAAACCTAAAACATTGTAGCTCCTTCATTGGGGTTCAGGCTGAAGCGCTTACCGTGTTATGGTGTTCTGCAGGGCTCCTTGTTGGGGTCCATTTACATTATTATTTACATTGCTTACATGCGATGTCCCAACTTGAATGCAAATGACAATTGTCTTTGCAGACATTCAAAGCTTTTAACTATACCCTGCGTTGCAATGTTGAGCCTCAAAGTCAGTTTTAAGTCCCTTCAAACACACTATTGTACATGTACATGTATATTGTAACTGTACATTTTTATCACATATTAAAGCTAGCTGATGATAGTTGCTAATGATAGTAGCTAATGATTAGTTAATCATGAAACAAGCGAGGATCAAATCAAAAAAGGAACGACTTGATCATAAGTGAATTGTTAAGTTCAGTTAAGTAAGCTCCCTAATAATTCCTATAGACATTTGATTGTTTCCCATTAACTAATAGTTCACCAGCAGTTTGTTCTCTGGTAACTACTTCAGTTTGTGTGTCTTATTGGAAAGTGTTACCAGTAGCTTTATAGACCTCGTATTTCATTGAATTATCGCTATCAGATTTAACAACAAAGTGACACTCTTACTCTCGTCACTCCGTCACCCCGATTTTGTTGGAAGTAAAGCAAAAACATTTGCAAAAACAACAGAAAGTTGTGGAGTCTATTACTAAGATGACCCTGACCATGGCGGTAGAGTTTGTACAGAATGGCAGCTATAGTGCACCTCTGCACTTCCAGAATGTCACAGTGCGGGAGGGAATGGGGAGGAAGCATTCCATTGTACTTTGTTGCAAATGGAACCTCAAATTCTGAAATCTTGAATCTTGATATCAAAACCACTCACACACATGGAAGTGTCTGCATGCTTCTAATGCAAGAGGGCAAGGTGCCTGGTCACTAACTTGAATGCTTATGACCCTTTGTTTAAGACCCTCTTTGTTCGTCTCTCTCCCTTGTTTGCCATGTTTACTTTAAGGAAAGAAATATGTTGCAGAAGGACTCAAAAAATACAAATATCAACCAAAATAAAGACGTGAATAAAACATGAATAATAATAATACATTTATTTAAATGTATTTCATACATTCATTTCTTTGTATTAAAAAAGTTCATTATTAATAGCAAGATTTAATTAAAAAAAAACATGTTTTAATATTTCGGAAAACCACATGAACCCGAAGCCTACTACCAATGTTCACCTATGTTAACGTATGCCATTGTAGCACCGACGAAAAAATGATTGAGTAGTTAACCAGCTAAACAATTAGACAATGTTGTCCATCTTGTTTCATGACCAGGTGAGTTACTCTAGGGATAGAGATACAGTTTCATGGTCTTCTACTTGTAGCTGCTCCACGTGGCCACCAGGGCGGCGCCGATCACAACGGGCAGCACCATTTGAAGGGAGGTCGCTCCATTACATCGCGTAGTATTGCAGCACGTGATTATCACGGTGATATTGGTGCCCATGGCCAAGGCAGTGTTTGTTGTATTGCAGAAAGCCGTATTCACGCAACCTTTAGTTCTGAGGACAAATCTGGTGAAATCTGAAAAAAAAGAAGGGTGATCTCAAGAATTGAATAATAATAATATTGAATAATACTGTCGGGGTTCTCTCTCACTTCTCTCTGAAGTTATAGACCCAATGCCCAAATGATATTACGACGGAACCGTTAACAATCTCTCTCAGACACATTCTACGTCCGATCATTTCTCTTACTCTGAATAAATGGCATTGTACGACACACAAATGTTTTGCGAAATGCGAGAGCTTTGAAGACTTGATGTGAGAACTTGAATGTTAAAATTCTCACGTATAAAATATCCACACACACTGAGTTATGTGGTCACGGGAATAGTATTCACAACATCTCATGTGTATATCGATATTTACATAAATACAACGACCAGCTCCAAACTTGTGATCCAACCGTTTCCTCTGGGGAAAAGAAAGGCTTTATATCAAGGAAGAAATGATTCCTTGATATAAGTTCCCCAGAGAACTTTCACAGAAGTCCCCGATAATGAGATGCATGGTTCCAGTCCCCAAGAGGTCGAAATCACTGACTTGCGTTAGTACTGAAACATGATGGACTCAAGTAGTAAAACCTTTAACTATCCATCTACACATTTGTGAATATTACTTCTGCATGGGAGACTTCACATTCAGCTCATGTTTGTGGGAAATGTAAGTTCATTCAAGTTCAGATTTTTTGTTCTACAAGTTCCCAGATCACAAAGTTCTCACAACATTTATGTCACACAGTTTATGTGACATTTAAACGTACGTTGTAAAACAAAACAAAAACAGCGTTAAAACAAAACTTACTTGAACTTCGAATAAAGCACGTCTCATTAGTGCCACATGTCGCTGTCTCTGGTGAGTCCCCGAGGCAGTCCTCCTCTAAGTTCAGTGGACAGGTGTTGCACATCAGCTGACCTGGAAGACACAGGGCCGTTAGTTATAGTTGAAGAAGTAGTAGTAGTAGTAGTAGTAGTAGTAGTAGTAGTAGTAGTAGTAGTAGTAGTAGAAGTAGTAGTAGTAGTAGTAGTAGTAGTAGTAGTAGTAGTAGTAGTAGTAGTAGTAGTAGTAGTAGTAGTAGTAGTAGTAGTAAAAGTAGTAGTAGTAGAAGTAAAAATAGTAGTAGTAGTAGTACAAGTAGTAGTAGTAGTAGTAGTAGTAGTAGTAGTAAAAGTAGTAGTAGTAGTAGTAGTAGTAGTAGTAGTAGTAGTAAAAGTAGTAGTAGTAGTAGTAGAAGTAGTAGTAGTAGTAGTAGTAGTAGTATAGTAGTTCAGGCACACACTCATCTCTTTCTCTTCAAAAAAGTAAATAATGTTAAAATACATGATTTACCTCACAAAAGCCCGCCCAACTGCCCACGTTTAAGCAACACTGTGATATCAGTTCACTATTTTAGGATTGTTTCTAATAATAATAATAATAATAATAATAATAATAGTAATAATAATAATAAACACAGAAATACAACATAAACTTCCGGATACGTTCGAGCCGCAGCCTGGAAGGCAGAATGGTCCTTACCCATCACGGCGGGAACGGCGAGGAGCACGGATGCAACCAGAAGGATGTTCATCTTGGCTTTTCGGGAGGAGAGAGAGAGAGACAGGAGACGACCAGCAGGTATCACAGAAGTTCACCGTTCAAAGCTCAGAACTCGGTCAATGCAACAGTGGACCAACACACCGGTTTATATACTGTGATGAGTCCAGCCGCGATACAAGGAGATGCCAGAAAAACGAGTATGACCAGGATCTGGTAACTTGTCAAGCACAAAATATGTGTGTGCGTGTCTTCGCGTGCACGTGCATGCGTGTCTTCGCGTGCACATGCGTGCGTGTGTGTGTGTGTGTGTGTGTGCATGTAATGACATTATGCCATTGACATGGCACACACACACACACACACACACACACACACACACACACACACAGTGAGTACAGCCGGGGACTGAGGCAGCAGCCTTGGGGTGCTCCGGTGTTGAGGACCAGAGTGGATGAGATGTTCTTCCCAATCGTCACCACTTGAGGCCTGCCCGTCAGGAAGTCCATAAATCAGTTGCAGATGGGGGCACCCAGACCTAGGTCCCTCAGTTTCAGGACCAACTTGGAGGGAACGATGGTGTTGAACGCCGACCTGTAGTCAATGAATAGCTGACGTAGGTGTCCCTCCTGTCTAGGTGCTGCAGGGCCGTGTGTAGTGCCAGGGAAATGGCATCGTCTACAGACCTGTTTGGTCTGTATGCAAACTGGAGTGGGTCTAGGGACTCAAGGGATGGAACAGTTTATATGCGACATTACAAGTTTCGCCAGGCACTTCATGGCTATGGGTGTTAAAGCCACTGGACGATAATCATTGAGGCATGTTACCTTGGTCTTTTTGGGTAACGGCACAATGGTTGTCGCTTTGAAGCACGCTGGGACGAGACTGTTGCAGTGATGCATTGTAGATGTCCGTGAACACAGGAGCTAGCTGGTCGGCGAAGGTCTTGAAGACGCGGGATGGAACTCCGTCTGGGCCGGCTGCCTTCCCTGCCTTCACCCTCCTAAAGGTTCTGCGGACAACGCTGTAAAAATAGAGTTAATCATCAACGTTAACAATCGAATGCAGTAATTGTGTGTGATAAAGTGATGACCAATGATCCTGAATTTATCCAAGGTGAGGGGAAAATAAGCTCCATTGGTCGGGCTCAAATGATGTATATGCCTTAAAAAGTATATTACATTTACCAAGGTTGTTAGTAAAACAAAGAGGTTGGGTGGGATTGATGGTTACGATTGGTTATGTGTGCGTTGAGCACAACAATTCAACTGCAAACCCTTGTGTGGTAAACTCCAATGTCAAAAGAAAGCGCCAAATGCACAACGTCGCATCAGGGCTCCGCTAGTTAAGAATACCTGCTTGACTCGTCTGCCAGGCGACGTCAACACACAGCCCTAACCTGTTGTCCCCATTATATCCACCAGGTTGCGGTGTTGTCTTTAAAAACAGACGCCACCGGTTTGCATTCTTGTCATGGGTGCTGCTGAGTGGTTGTGGCATACCACACCCCGAGGACGAGACACGATTCTCAAAACACTTTTTACTATTTTAGAAAATCGATAACGCAGGCCATGTATT
>CM051007.1:28168828-28194891 GCA_027704905.1 Muraenolepis orangiensis
TTAGTACTAACATTTTTTTGGCACATGAAAATCTAACACACTGTTATACACACACACACACACACACACAACCACACACACAACACCACACGCACACACCACAACACACACTTCCATCTTGTATTTTTATTTGTTCTCGTCCCGACCGAAAGTCCCAAAAGGCTTTATTTAAAGGCCTCGAGCCGTCCAGCGCCACTCCCCTCATTAAGCTGGTGGTGACGTCACTAATCCGTCCAATGACGTCCGTCTAAAAAATAGTCCCTGTGGAGGGGGGGGGGCAAGGGGGTGGGGGGGCGGGGCTTAGCGTCCAGCGCGACAGGATGAAACCTACGTAGAACGAGTACGAGCCGGAAATATGCGATTGATTTGAAACAACACGATATTCGAAAGTTGAAACGTCTTTTTCTTTCGTTCATTAAAGTACATTTCCTTACCCCCCCCCCCCCCACAGTTGGACAGATAATAGATAATAGGCCTACTGGACATACATGGAGGGATAAGATTTTAATTACAATTATTTTATACACTATATATTGACCCCATTTATGTTATATTATCTCTGTCCAACTGGGATTGTGACCCAGGAACTGTGCTTAAATGAACGATACAAATCAGTCATTATCGTAGTCTGTTGTTTAAATGAAAAAAAACTATCACACGAAGATAATCATAATATATACTGAATATAAAGAGAATCTTCAACTGTTGATAAACACATACCCCTACCTGTTGATACTTGTATACTTACCTGTGTGTATATATATATATATAATATATATTACCATGCACTTCATGGCAACATTTGCCAAATGATTTTGGCCTGTACTGTACTTTTGCTGTGCAATGACAATACATTTGAATCAGATCTAATCTAATACCTGTTTTAAATAACAGCTCTGGCTTTTAATCATTGTAATTATTATTCAAATGTATTGTCAGTGTACAGCACAAGTACAGTACAGCGAAAGGAATTTCTCTGCATTTAACCCATTCCTAGTATTAGGAGCAGTGGGCAGCTATTTATATTTATACAGCGCCCGGGGGGAAGAGTAGGGGGTGCCTTGCTCAAGGGCACTTAGGCAGTAACCTGGTGTTTCGGGGACTTGGGTCGACCTTGCAGCTCCAAGCCAGAGTCCTTACCCACTGAGAGGTTTTTTTTTTGCGTCGTCCGTTACTGTTTGTTTTGTTGTTATTGTCGCTATTGTAGGCACGACACTGATCGGCATCAAGATCTACGAGAAGAGCTGCACCATCCGGAGCCAGTGCGGCCTGAGCGGCCAGAAGTACACGGCGGGCTACCACTTCAATTACAGCAACGTGTGCTGCAACACCGACATGTGCAACGGCGCCGTGCCCGTCGCTGCCCCTCCTGGACGGGGCCGGTACTGTGCCTGCTGCCGCTTGCTCTATTCATCTCCTGCTGGTCTGACTGACTGTGTACAGGCATGCGTGTGTTGTTATACTGAGAATCTAGATTATCGCTTTGTTGTTTAGGACTAGTAGTGATATCAATTGACCCTTAATTGAATCTTCCTATTTATATTAAATAGTTATTGGTTTGTGCGTAAAAATAATTCAAATAAAAACACTTCACACGCATATTTACTTAACAGAATTAATGCTTTGGAAAAATAGCTAATACAGACTGTGAAAATACAGATAATTGCTGTCAAAAAAATGACATGCAGCTCGTATACTCGTTTACTGTAACTCTGTGTTTAACTAAAAGATAAGACTCAATTTGTATCGGTATGATTATCATTCGTTTTGACGTGTTGTGACTTTGGTTTATACGTTAATAAAAATAATAAAAGGAAACTGTTAAAAGAAAAAACACAGAAAAAAACAAGGTTCCATTTCAATTTTTTATGTTTATCCGGTTTACATTTTTTCATTTGTATTCGGTTTGTGACGGACTGGGTTTACCCTACAAAAAATAAGCGGATAAGGCCTCCTTCGTATGTTCAACCTTTTAGTTTGGACAGTTAACAGTCAATTAATAAAAACAACACACACAAAAACAGCTCTAAGCATCGAGACTGAAATGAAGATTTTAGAGGATTTGAACTGGACAGACCCTCTACCGCTAACCTCTTAAGTTCCCAGCCTGGTCCTAGTTCAACATTATTTCCAACAAGATAAAAAACATAAAAGACACATTGGACACAACCTTACCATGCGGAATTTTGTTCTTTTGGAGGTTTAAAAATGTTCATGCAACAGGCAGCATTCGCAATGGAACGTCTATACTTTAAGGACGTGCATAATCCCAGAGTTATTCAATTGAACGTAAATGTTTAAATATTTTTACAATAACTTTTACCCTGTCCTGAGATGAGTGAGAAACACTGTAGCATGATCATCACAATCTAATGCCATTACATTAAGACAATATCTCACATACAACTTTATCTATACTAGAAAACTAACAGTTTTAAGCTAATCGTCTCTGTCAACATTTTCTCCAATGAATTCAAGTGTCTTCTCTTTCATAACAATTTCTATATTTCTATTAAAGCTAGATATCAAAAATCCAGAAACTGAAGTGCTTTGTTTTACATATCTCTACAGGGACATCTCTGATTGGTCGACAGGGACGTCCAATAGGAGAATGATCCTGTTGTGACGACAGCATCCTGACCGCATACTCAAATAACAATTGAATAGGACAGTCTAAAAATAAATGTTTTTCAGGACGGATATATAACCAGAATCAGCCTTTTCTTTTACTGACTTTAAGAGAATGACCCTGTTGTAGCAGAGCCCTTGACACATACTAAAGCGATACAAAACATTACTCCCATGCAACGCGAGTGAGAAGAGATCTGCTGTTGAAGAGGAGAACCACAACCCGACCGACAAAGAAGAAGCATAAAGAACCCTCGCGGAAACACACGGTCGCGGCTCACACGGTGAGCAAAACAGAGACAGGAAGTGAAGGTCTATTGAAATCATTTCCTGTCTCTGAAAAACGGATCATTGTTGCTCTGCACGTGCAAAAGCTGGCCCCTCCTCCTCTTCCTCCTACTCCTCCTCCTCCCCCCCTTACTCCTCGTCCTCCTCCTCCTCCCTTACTCCTCGTCCTCCTCCTCCTCCTCCTCCTCCTCCTCCTCCTCCTTCTCCTCTCCCTACTCCTCGTCCTCCTTTTCCTCCCCTCCTTCCTCCCTCCTCCTGATGGCATATGGCGTTAGTTCATTCATTAATTCATTCATTCACTCATTGTATAAGGAGGAACACTAGTTCTTCAAGCAGACTGAAAGGTTTTCAAGTTGTTCAACGAACCACGGTTCAGTTTGGACATGTGGGCTGTAGGCAGAAAGGTGTGTGTGTGTGTGTGTTTACATGTGTTGCATTGTTTACACATGCAGGCTATAAGTGTGTGTGTGTGTGTGTGTGTGTGTGTGTGTGTGTGTGTGTGTGTGTGTGTGTGTTCTCCAGTATAATGTCCTGTTGGTGTGTCTGCCTCCCCCTGTGCACGCCTCCCCCATCCTACTTGAGGGCCTTAGCGACGGAGGCGTAGGCCAGGTGTATCTCTGCGTCGGCGGGGCAGGTGGAGGCAAACTCCTCGCGGGCGTAGGCCATGTCCAGGTAGCGCCACAGGTGGACCAGGGACTTAGGCACGCTGAAACCACGGTAACGCAGGGACACAACCTGGCGGAGAGACAAATGATAACAATGAACCGGTAAAACTATATTCATATTGAGAGGAATCACACCACAAGTCGCTCTTATCAAAAAATGTGTGGTGAAGAGAAAAAAACCCATATACAAGTCGCTTCGGTGTATAAGTCGCACTATTTTTTCTGATTCCTTTTCGGTGGTAGGCTACAGCGGTTTTTCCATTGTCACGAGTGTACACAGCGCCATGGGGGGGTGGGGAACGCAGTTTTTGGGGGGGTGGGGGTCTATGGAGACCTTCCATTTAAAGTGACATATATTGTGTATTATTATATATTTAATGACTATTTATACTAAATGTATTGCATAAATATAATTAAGACCTTATAAAGTATAATAAATTGAACATTTTGAACAAATTAAACTATGATATATATATTATTCACACACACACACACACACACACACACACACACACACACACACACACACACACACACACACACACACACACACACACACACACACACACACACACACACACCACACACACACACACACACACACACACACCACACACACACACACACACACACACACACACACACACACACACACAACACACACACACACACACACACACACACACACACACACACACACACACACACACACACACACACACGATTTAGAGTGAATATCGGCCAATATGGTTCGGCGGCCGATCGGTCGAAGCATCCCTACTTAAAATACAATACAATATATTAGTCGCTTTCGGAGTAGAGTCGCAGGACCAGCCCAACAGCTAAAAGAAAGCGCGACTTATAGTCCACTCCAGATTACCTTCACCTTGTGGAGCTTAACCCGGGAGAGACCAGATCACCTTTACCATGTGGAGTTTAACCCGGGAGTGACCAGATCACCTTTACCATGTGGAGTTTAACCCGGGAGAGACCAGATCACCTTTACCATGTGGAGTTTAACCCGGGAGAGACCAGATCACCTTTACCATGTGGAGTTTAACCCGGGAGAGACCAGATCACCTTTACCATGTGGAGTTTAACCCGGGAGTGACCAGATCATCTTTACCATGTGGAGTTTAACCCGGGAGTGACCAGATCACCTTTACCATGTGGAGTTTAACCCGGGAGAGACCAGATTACCTTCAAAATGTGCAGTTTCGGAAGCAGGTTGCAGTCGGCCAGCGTCAGGTCCGGGCCGTCCAGGAAGGGGCGGGTCGAGGAAGTGACATCATCGGCACTATTCTGGTCGATCTCGTCCGGAAGCGCCGTACCGAGGTAGAAGTCCAGCTTCCCGAGGGCCTTCAGCAGGCCTTTCTCAAGGTCTGGTCACACACACACACACACGTTTGGTCTGGTGACTGGATCTGTAAACCCTTAACCTGTAACCTTTAACCCTTAAAATGTAACCTTTTTCACTCATAAAACCTCTACAGATTCCTGGTGTTGCTGAGTAGCGCTAATGCTAACAGCATTAATAAGCAAATCATTTGAGTTAAATGATTTGCTAATATTTATTTAAAAATACTATAGTAAATCCTTCAGGATCAATAGTCATGATGACAGTTTGTAATATTATTTGCCGATGTCCCTCCCCAATCTTCCCTATGCTTAGTCCCGCCTTTTCCCTTCAAAATCACTCCTCTTACAGGAAGTAAGAGGGAACAGAAACAGGAAGTGTGGGACTCACTCTCGTTGAGCTGGGGGTTGGAGTTCTTAATGAAGGCGGAGAACTTGGAGAAGACGTCCATCCCTGCCGTGTTGGACTCTGGGTTGCGGGCAGCGAGGCGCGGGTATCTGGGGACACGTTACAGACGGTTTAAAGGGACTATGGTACAGACGGTTTAAAGGGACTATGGTACAGACGGTTTAAAGGGACTATGGTACAGACGGTTTAAAGGGACTATGGTACAGACGGTTTAAAGGGAGTTTTAGGAGGACTATAGCATGGAAGTGGTTTTAGGAGGACTATGGCATGGAAGTGGTTTTAGGAGGACTATGGTATGGAAGTGGTTTTAGGAGGACTATGGTATGGAAGTGGTTTTAGGAGGACTATGGCATGGAAGTGGTTTTAGGAGGACTATGGCATGGAAGTGGTTTTAGGAGGACTATAGCATGGAAGTGGTTTTAGGAGGACTATGGTATGGAAGTGGTTTTAGGAGGACTATGGTATGGAAGTGGTTTTAGGAGGACTATAGCATGGAAGTGGTTTTAGGAGGACTATGGCATGGAAGTGGTTTTAGGAGGACTATGGTATGGAAGTGGTTTTAGGAGGACTATGGTATGGAAGTGGTTTTAGGAGGACTATGGCATGGAAGTGGTTTTAGGAGGACTATAGCATGGAAGTGGTTTTAGGAGGACTATGGTATGGAAGTGGTTTTAGGAGGACTATGGTATGGAAGTGGTTTTAGGAGGACTATAGCATGGAAGTGGTTTTAGGAGGACTATGGCATGGAAGTGGTTTTAGGAGGACTATGGTATGGAAGTGGTTTTAGGAAGACTATGGTATGGAAGTGGTTTTAGGAGGACTATGGTATGGAAGTGGTTTTAGGAGGACTATGGCATGGAAGTGGTTTTAGGAGGACTATGGTATGGAAGTGGTTTTAGGAGGACTATGGTATGGAAGTGGTTTTAGGAGGACTATGGTATGGAAGTGGTTTTAGGAGGACTATGGTATGGAAGTGGTTTTAGGAGGACTATGGTATGGAAGTGGTTTTAGGAGGACTATGGTATGGAAGTGGTTTTAGGAGGACTATGGTATGGAAGTGGTTTTAGGAGGACTATGGCATGGAAGTGGTTTTAGGAGGACTATGGTATGGAAGTGGTTTTAGGAGGACTATGGTATGGAAGTGGTTTTAGGAGGACTATGGTATGGAAGTGGTTTTAGGAGGACTATGGCATGGAAGTGGTTTTAGGAGGACTATGGTATGGAAGTGGTTTTAGGAGGACTATGGCATGGAAGTGGTTTTAGGAGGACTATGGTATGGAAGTGGTTTTAGGAGGACTATGGTATGGAAGTGGTTTTAGGAGGACTATGGTATGGAAGTGGTTTTAGGAGGACTATGGTATGGAAGTGGTTTTAGGAGCACTGTGGTATGGAAGGATTACTTTGGTGGGCTGAGGTTGTCCTCGAGGAACTCCTCGATCTTGTTGGTGTCGGTCTTCACCTCGCTGCCGTAGACCAGGAAGGGAGGCTGGGCGCCAGGTGCCAGGTCCTTCAAGATGTCAGGCTTCCTGGGGAGAGAGAGAGAGAGAGAGAGACAGACTGGTTGTTATAAAGAACTCTCTGAGAGACAGACTGAGACAGAGACAGATGGAGACAGAGAGAGACATGCAACTACATTTTCTAAAAATATATAAACCAAAGACGTCTACAACAACAGATTTGAAACATTGAACCGAATAATAGAGGGGCCAAAGAACAAAGAAGGAATAATTCATATGAATAATGAAAGAGAGTGAGAGACGTTAAATCCGACCTTTAAAAAAACCCACAAACAAACCGTAAATGAATGACCTCTCTTGAGTCAGTACAACGCAGGAGGAAGAGGAGGAGGAGAGGGAGGAGTAGCAGGGTGGTGGAGGAGGAAGAGGAGAAGGAGCAGGGAGGAAGAGAAGCAGCAGGGTGGAGGAGGAGAAGGACAGGGAGGAAGAGGAGGAGGAGGAGTAGGAGCAGGAGCAGGGTGGAGGAGGAGGACAGGGAGGAAGAAGAGGAGGAGAAGGACAGGGAGGGGGGGGAGGAGGAGGAAGGAGCAGAGTGGAGGAGGACAGGGAGCAGGAGGGTCTGACCTGGTCATGTCCACGGTGGTGACGTCGAAGGTCACTCCTTTGAGCCAGAGCACCATGAAGAGTCTCTGGGAGAAGGGACAGTTTCCGATGCACTGGCCATCGCTGCCCGCCTGCACACACAGCAAGACTCAGATACAACCTGCTCTACTGGTCCACACTCAGAGGTAGGGGTTAGAGGTCATTAAGGAGCAGGTAGGGGTTAGGAGTTATTAAGGAGCAGGTTAGGGGTTAGAGGTCATTAAGGAGCAGGTTAGGGGTTAGAGGTCATTAAGGAACAGGTTAGGGGTCTGAGGTCATTCAGGAGCAGGTAGGGGTTAGAGGTCATTAAGGAGAAGGTTAGGGGTTAGAGGTCATTAAGGAGCAGGTAGGGGTTAGAGGTCATTAAGGAACAGGTTAGGGGTCTGAGGTCATTCAGGAGCAGGTAGGGGTTAGAGGTCATTAAGGAGAAGGTTAGGAGTTAGGGGTCATTAAAGTATTAACCAATAGTGCAGTTATATCAACAATGCCCTCATGTCCTGCTAACAACATGGAGCCAACACAAAAGCTGCAACAATCGGGGCTGGAATCAATGAAACAGCGCGGTGGAGTGATCAACACCACTTTAGTTTCATCTTGTTTGTGTAATAATCCTTTAAGCAGCCAAATAGGCGGCAGTATAGCTCAGGAGGTAGAGCAGTCGGCCTCACAACCGGAAGGTTGCCGGTTCGATCCCCAGCTCCTCCTAGCAAAAACTGTTGAGGTGTCCTTGAGCAAGACACCCTAACCCCTCCTGACATGCTGGCTGTCTCCTTGCGTGGCTGACTCCACCTTCCGTGGGTGAAAGGGTGAACGTGAGGCATGACTTGTAAAGCGCTTTGGATAAAAGCATCCATTACCAAATAGTATATGGTATGTGTATAGTTCAAATAAATACATGCATACACCACATGCTGACTTGAAATAACTCCTTAACACGCCACTACAAAACAGCCTCTATTTAGAGGAGAGAGGGTGACTTGACTTCCTCTCCAGTACAGGAAACATGACTCACAACGACATCTTTCACTATGAAGAAGAAAGAAGAAAGAGGAAGGGAGTCGACACACACACACCCCTATGGAAAAGCCTATTCAGTAAATTAGCAAGAAACCAGATTGATTATTTGTAAAACGTCCACTAAGTAATTGCTCGGGTTAATCTAATTAGATTATTATACTACAATATCTCCACCGATAACATATCTCCATACCTCATGGGTTAGTGAGAGTGTGATAACAAAAGCGATAGAAGAACACCACACCGCGCGGTTGATACGGAGGAGAGAGAGAGAGAGAGACTGAAATAAGCGCTCAACGCGTCTCACCTTCACAAAGAGCTCCACTTTGTCCATGACGTCTTGGTTGCTCCCGAATCACTGATCACGGAAAATGAAAATATTTTAAAAAAAAAGGAGACTCAAGACCCAAGAAGTGAGCAAGAACAACGAACACGATGTATCTGTAGTCTGTTCTAATCTATACTACTTACATGTATGTTACAAGACTACGTAAAGGTACCTATACTTACAATAAGTACAATACAATCTATTTCTAGCGCAATAGCGCAATAAAGCGTCGAGTCGCAACGATCTGTGCGCACAAACAACCACACACACACACGCACACACACACACACACAGCAACTGGTCTAGTAGCGCACAACCTACCAAAAGAAAACACGCACGCACACACTAACACACACACACACCCACACCACCGTATACCACCGTATACCATACCCTGGACGAACAGTTGGTCATTTCAAAATAAATGAGCGATATTAACATTGTAAATCATTCATTTTAAAAGTAAAGCTTTTTTATAAAAATTTTACCTCCTAGCCCTGGAAGTTGCCCCGTCGACTCTCGCTTGCTTTCCCCGCCCTCTGTGTGCAGCATCACGGCGCCGTTTCCTGCTCGCTCCGCTCTCTGGCGAATAGAGCTGGAAGACAGACAGACAGACAGACAGACAGAGACACACACACACACACACACACACACACACACACACACACACACACACACACACACACACACACACACACACACACACACACACACACACACAGTAGTAGTATGAGTAGAATGTGCCAGTGTTTCTTAAACTAGAAGCACAGCATGCTATAGATGGCTACTATACTACAATGTATAGTAAACCACGTGCAGTTAATCAATGCAGGCCTTGTTCTCATAACTATGCCTGTTTAACCCTTCCATTTGAAGTCCAAGCGCAGGGTTATGAGGGTTATGATGTAGTGTATATCAAGCGTCAGGGCCTTCAAGGTATTCAGAGAAGACCCTGGAACTCTTAGATGAAAAAAAAAAAATTGAATTAATTGTATTAATATTAAAAGTGCATATACACTGTATATATTCAGGTCGTACTATATAGGCAACGTGACACCACGCAGCAGTAGTTAAGAATACGTGCTTGACACGTCTGCCAGATGACGTCAACAGCGCTAATCTGTTCTCCTCACATCCACCAGGTGGCGGTGTTTTCTTTAAAAAGAATACCCCACCGGTTTACATTCTTGTCATGGGTGGGTGGGGATGTGGCATACCACTAGTGGGTGGGAAGTAACGAGTACTTTTTCAAGGAACGAGTACTTCCATGTTCCTCTTTTAAAAGCTGTTCATCTTGCTCTTTGCTCGAGTAATATACACTCTACTCCGCTACATTTGCCTTTTATACCTTTGTTAAAACTAGTACACAGTTAAAACTGTGTGTATCTATATATATATATATAGATACACCTTTTTAACCTATGAACATTATATATCACCATGCACTTTACTGCAACATTTGCACTCTGGTTAGATGCTCAATTATTGTTTGCTGTACTGTACTTGTGCTGCATGTACAATGACAATACATTTGAATGTAATCGAATCTAAAAGTGTATATATGTGTGTAGAGAGAGGGGAACAGAGGGAGGGAGAACGGTAGGTGAGGACGAGATGATGTTGGATGTTTTAATTAGATATAGAAGAATAACCTTGGATGTATATGTGTGTTTTAATTAGATATAGAAGAATAACCTTGGATGTATATGTGTGTTTTAATTAGATATAGAAGAATAACCTTGGATGTATGTGTTTTAATTAGATATTAATAAACTAATATAGGCTATCCTTATTTGTTGGATTAGCCTTAGCTTAGCTGCTTTTTTTAAAATTATTATTATTTAAATGTTCAATGGTTCTCTAGCAGTTAGTTCCTTATTCATTGCTCATTTGTCCCACTCCCATCTTCTCGGAATGGATGTCAACACATTTTTACATCTCGGAGTGGAAGCTCAACCTGGACAAGAATGAGCCGGTGTTCCTTCCGGGAAAGGGCTGTCCGCACAGAGGCCGTCACCATGGATGATCCTGTGGTGACGCCTACTCGGACTGGGAGGAATCTGGGTGTGACCCTGGACGACCAACTGCCGTTCTCGTGAAATATCTCATGGGTGACACACTCTGGCAGAGTCGTCCTCTGTGTGTAACTTTGACACTGCAACTCTGAGTGAGTCTTACAGATGTGCATCAGTGAGGCGTGTTCTGTGTTTGTTCTTGATGAAGTTCATGTCCGAAAAATGCTGATTCACAGAGATAGGTTGAACCAAACAGGCTGGCAACCTTCATAGCTGCTTTGCGTACCCCACTGTACTTTTCTGTGTCAACAAGGCACCACCAGTTAGGTGCAGCCGGGCAGGCTTTGAGGTGGAGATCATTTAGCAATGTTACCATTTCAATCTCCACCTGTCCAGCTTCCAAGTTGAACGTTGCACTTAGTTGCTCAGCAATGCGTGTTATGTCCACGTTCATGAAAGGATTGGAAATGAACGACACACATGGCTCAAGCTGATCAAGGTCACAAAACCTATTCTCAAACTCTTGCCCAAGTGTGTTTATGACTTGACAGTACTGTTCTGCAACTTTGTCAAATGTCTCAGATGCAGAAGCATTATCTTTCAGCACCGACTGCACAGAGGGAAAGTGTAGCACATTGTTTCTCTGTATATGCACAGAGAAAATGTTCATCTTGGCTTTAAATGCATTTAAAGCATTTATCATGTCAACAACAGGCTTACCTTTGCCTTGCAGCTCGCAGTTCAAGTGGTTTAGTTTCCCAGTAATGTCCGTTAAAAAGCTAAATGGGACCAGTCTAGTGGTCCACTGGTTCTATCTAGAGAAATGTTACACGATCCTGGTCCCGTAAATAGACAAATAGATGTGTCTCTACTTGTCATTGTTTGAATGACGTTGGCCTTATAAACAACTTTTATTATTTATAGCAATCTTTATAACAATCGATGCGTCATCAATGGGCTTCTATAGGATGGGAGAGGGTGGCGGTTTAATAATAGCCGTTGATGTGTCTATGCAACAAGGTGGTATCAGACTGACACAGGTAGGTACGTTCATTTGGCATCTGTACACATGTTGTGATTCTGTATTATTTTTGCATTCTTTAATGTTGTTTAAATCTGTTTAAAAGCCAAGCCTCTAATTAATTCCTAACATTCATTGAACATTTCTCTTGACTTTCACGCCTGAAGGAAGAACACCCTAACAGTTTGAGTCATCTCCACCAAATATGACGCATATGTTTTGGTCCTGTCCCCGTCTTCGTGAATACTGGACAACTATTTGTCCAACACCTGTCCGAATCTCTGAACGTTGTGCTAACACCAAACGTAGAGGTGGCCATAATTGGAGTATTGCCAGATCATCAGGGTGTCAGCAAGGAAATAAAGGACAGTATCGCCTTCATGTCATTACTTAGAAGAATAGAACAATAGAAGAATACTACTGTTATGGAAATCCCCACCTGCCCCCCAAAGCTATATGGCTAAAAGACCTTATGATGTTCCTTATAGTCTGGAAAAAATTAAATATAACCTGAGAGGGTCACCGGGTAGATTTAAATTAGTTTGGAACCCTATGATTCAATACATCGCGAAATTAAAAACGCTTGAAGACAGCTGAGCCATCTGACATCTGTGATGAACCATCCGTCAAATACCTCAAATGACTAATAAGGCAATAGGCCCTCAGGCGGCCTCACTCTCTCACAGACCGGAAAAACATCATTCATAATCTCTTTGTGGGAGTGTCTATGTACATGTATCACTGCTATCACTGTTGTGCTTTATATATAATTATTCGTTTTATTTTATTGATAGTATTATAACTATTATTATTGTGTGTGTGTGTGTGTATATATTTTGTAGATGTGTATATATGTATGTATGTATATATTATTATTATTATTTATATTTTATTTATTTATTCTGTCTTTCTTTCTAAATGTTCAAGAAAATAGAAAAGAAGCCTGTTGTTAAGTGACCTTTTCATACCTACAAATTCAATAAAAATCTGTAATAAAAAATTTAAAAAGAGGACGATGGATGGATCGAATGGAGCTTAATGCCCCCTCATATGTTCAGGATCAATGGTGATCACTTTATCACACACAATTATTACATTTGGTTGTTAACGTTGACGATTAACTTTATTGTGTCAGCACTTTTCTGCGCTCTACCATTTTAACTGAAGGGTGTGTAAGGATCTCAGCTAACTCTTGACAAGCAGAACCAGTCCCAGCAACAAATCGTATTGGAAATCGTATTTATTGAATATTTTGGCACACCGAAATCAACACATTTCATCCATGATGAATTGATTCATTCATTCCTAAATCCAATGTCATCTAAAGAGTAATCATTTAATCTTCAGTGTTATCATGTAGTCTACTGAGTAATCATTTAATCTTCCAAGTAATCATGCCATCTACATGTCATCTACATCCACATCTAGATAATCATTTAATCCATTGAGTCATCATGTATTCTCCTGAGATTATGTTGTAGTGCCCAATTGCGTCGTCTATGCGGCCCACAGCGATGCCAACACGGCGGCGCAGCAGAGGGCGGTGAGGGACAGCTGCGTTGGCGTCGCTCCGTTGCACAGGTCCGTGGTGCAGCACGAGTAGCTGCTGCTGTAACCGGCTCCTAGGATGGAGCCGACCTGCGTCTGGTTACACAAGGCCGTGGCCAGACAACCGCGGTTGTGAAGTCTCAGAATCCCAGTGGCGTTGAACCCTGTCCAAAAAAAACATGGAGGTATTGGAATAAACTTCAACACGCAATCAGGTCACACAATCACACAACTACAGCCAAAAAAAATCAAGCCTCTAGGTCCACCCCTACTGGATAGGATACACACGCCTGTCTCACCACTTCTCACACTGAGACAGGCCACCTCTATGAGAAATGAAACGCTGCAAGGTGACGTTTACATTACATTACATTACAGTCATTTAGCAGACGCTTTTATCCAAAGCGACTTACAGTAGTGCGTTTCAACAAAGGAAGGTAAGAGAACAACTCGTCACCAGAAGTCAAAAGTGTATTTAATTCCTCACACGTCTCCAAGAACTAAACCAGTGCTCAGGTAGAAGTACAATAAGTTGGCAAACAATAGATCAAAATCAAACTAACTTAGTAAGACACTAGTATGCTAGTAAAGCTTGTAAAAAACACCACTTTCTCAGGTGACTGCAAACTGTATATGTGTGTCTGTATTGAAGTGTGGGCTTTCCCTAACATTATTCCCTTGGATTGAATTATTTGTGTGGTTGACCATTGAAGTGAATAGCTACTAAATTAATCTGCCCCTACCAATCCTGACAAAGTTACAATTGCCAAGAATTAGTGATTTTACCTATTTTATAAACTCTGTATTTTAAAGACAAGTGTGAATGAGGAGGCAAAGACTGTTGTTGTGAACTGTTCTTTCATATTTGTGATTTGCGTGTTGCTTACGTGCGTTCCCGAAGTAGCAGTTGGGAGTTGAGTCTGCGCACGTGATCTGGGAGGGAAGCAGGCACCTCCCAAAGACCCCGATGGTACACCTGCGACAACTCAAACCGCACGCTGAGGGGGAGAGAGCACAAGACATCAGAGGACAAAAGTGTTGGGCAGGAACTCACCTGGCGGCATACCTGGCTGTTGAAGCAGGGCGTGTTCCGTGAACGGAGGGGGGAAGACAATCTTAACGTTGGGGACCGAGTGGCGTGTAATTGGTTTGGTTAGGGTTAGTTAGTAGAAGATAAATGTGGGTTTTATGCCTTATGTCTAGAAGCTATAAACTCCTAGGGTCCAACAACGGTAACCAGACGTTGTGATAGGCATACCTGTAGCCTACCTACACTCCCAAATATGAGTTTTCCCTAATAGAGAAAGATAATAGCCCGATAATAGCAAATAACGTAAGCTTAATAATGACAACATACATTTTTATATCGAGCAAAATGTACACTGAATCTAGATTTAATGTTTTTTTGTTATTGTTTTAAGGCAATAAGACCAGTTTTTACTCACCGACGGCAATAACTGCCCCCAGCACAAGAATTCGAGTGCAAACGGCGGCCATATTCCCAGAGTTTCAGAAGACAACAGAGCGGACAAGATGCACCAACAGTCAGATAAACAATAAACCTGGTGCGGAACAGCTCGTCCCTTTATTGTGGAGGAACGACGGACAGGAAAGTTACTACACACACACAAGAATCTAGTGAATCAGGTTATTGTCATGAGGAAGAATCTTCCAACAATCCGAAAGCTATAATTGTGGCTAGCGGTTAACTAAAACGAGAGCATCACAATCCAATGGGGAAGCAACTTAATCTGCACAAACCTAAAACATTGTAGCTCCTTCATTGGGGTTCAGGCTGAAGCGCTTACCGTGTTATGGTGTTCTGCAGGGCTCCTTGTTGGGGTCCATTTACATTATTATTTACATTGCTTACATGCGATGTCCCAACTTGAATGCAAATGACAATTGTCTTTGCAGACATTCAAAGCTTTTAACTATACCCTGCGTTGCAATGTTGAGCCTCAAAGTCAGTTTTAAGTCCCTTCAAACACACTATTGTACATGTACATGTATATTGTAACTGTACATTTTTATCACATATTAAAGCTAGCTGATGATAGTTGCTAATGATAGTAGCTAATGATTAGTTAATCATGAAACAAGCGAGGATCAAATCAAAAAAGGAACGACTTGATCATAAGTGAATTGTTAAGTTCAGTTAAGTAAGCTCCCTAATAATTCCTATAGACATTTGATTGTTTCCCATTAACTAATAGTTCACCAGCAGTTTGTTCTCTGGTAACTACTTCAGTTTGTGTGTCTTATTGGAAAGTGTTACCAGTAGCTTTATAGACCTCGTATTTCATTGAATTATCGCTATCAGATTTAACAACAAAGTGACACTCTTACTCTCGTCACTCCGTCACCCCGATTTTGTTGGAAGTAAAGCAAAAACATTTGCAAAAACAACAGAAAGTTGTGGAGTCTATTACTAAGATGACCCTGACCATGGCGGTAGAGTTTGTACAGAATGGCAGCTATAGTGCACCTCTGCACTTCCAGAATGTCACAGTGCGGGAGGGAATGGGGAGGAAGCATTCCATTGTACTTTGTTGCAAATGGAACCTCAAATTCTGAAATCTTGAATCTTGATATCAAAACCACTCACACACATGGAAGTGTCTGCATGCTTCTAATGCAAGAGGGCAAGGTGCCTGGTCACTAACTTGAATGCTTATGACCCTTTGTTTAAGACCCTCTTTGTTCGTCTCTCTCCCTTGTTTGCCATGTTTACTTTAAGGAAAGAAATATGTTGCAGAAGGACTCAAAAAATACAAATATCAACCAAAATAAAGACGTGAATAAAACATGAATAATAATAATACATTTATTTAAATGTATTTCATACATTCATTTCTTTGTATTAAAAAAGTTCATTATTAATAGCAAGATTTAATTAAAAAAAAACATGTTTTAATATTTCGGAAAACCACATGAACCCGAAGCCTACTACCAATGTTCACCTATGTTAACGTATGCCATTGTAGCACCGACGAAAAAATGATTGAGTAGTTAACCAGCTAAACAATTAGACAATGTTGTCCATCTTGTTTCATGACCAGGTGAGTTACTCTAGGGATAGAGATACAGTTTCATGGTCTTCTACTTGTAGCTGCTCCACGTGGCCACCAGGGCGGCGCCGATCACAACGGGCAGCACCATTTGAAGGGAGGTCGCTCCATTACATCGCGTAGTATTGCAGCACGTGATTATCACGGTGATATTGGTGCCCATGGCCAAGGCAGTGTTTGTTGTATTGCAGAAAGCCGTATTCACGCAACCTTTAGTTCTGAGGACAAATCTGGTGAAATCTGAAAAAAAAGAAGGGTGATCTCAAGAATTGAATAATAATAATATTGAATAATACTGTCGGGGTTCTCTCTCACTTCTCTCTGAAGTTATAGACCCAATGCCCAAATGATATTACGACGGAACCGTTAACAATCTCTCTCAGACACATTCTACGTCCGATCATTTCTCTTACTCTGAATAAATGGCATTGTACGACACACAAATGTTTTGCGAAATGCGAGAGCTTTGAAGACTTGATGTGAGAACTTGAATGTTAAAATTCTCACGTATAAAATATCCACACACACTGAGTTATGTGGTCACGGGAATAGTATTCACAACATCTCATGTGTATATCGATATTTACATAAATACAACGACCAGCTCCAAACTTGTGATCCAACCGTTTCCTCTGGGGAAAAGAAAGGCTTTATATCAAGGAAGAAATGATTCCTTGATATAAGTTCCCCAGAGAACTTTCACAGAAGTCCCCGATAATGAGATGCATGGTTCCAGTCCCCAAGAGGTCGAAATCACTGACTTGCGTTAGTACTGAAACATGATGGACTCAAGTAGTAAAACCTTTAACTATCCATCTACACATTTGTGAATATTACTTCTGCATGGGAGACTTCACATTCAGCTCATGTTTGTGGGAAATGTAAGTTCATTCAAGTTCAGATTTTTTGTTCTACAAGTTCCCAGATCACAAAGTTCTCACAACATTTATGTCACACAGTTTATGTGACATTTAAACGTACGTTGTAAAACAAAACAAAAACAGCGTTAAAACAAAACTTACTTGAACTTCGAATAAAGCACGTCTCATTAGTGCCACATGTCGCTGTCTCTGGTGAGTCCCCGAGGCAGTCCTCCTCTAAGTTCAGTGGACAGGTGTTGCACATCAGCTGACCTGGAAGACACAGGGCCGTTAGTTATAGTTGAAGAAGTAGTAGTAGTAGTAGTAGTAGTAGTAGTAGTAGTAGTAGTAGTAGTAGTAGTAGTAGTAGTATAAGTAGTAGTAGTAGTAGTAGTAGTAGTAGTAGTAGTAGTAGTAGTAGTAGTAGTAGTAGTAGTAGTAGTAGTAGTAAAAGTAGTAGTAGTAGAAGTAAAAATAGTAGTAGTAGTAGTACAAGTAGTAGTAGTAGTAGTAGTAGTAGTAGTAGTAGTAAAAGTAGTAGTAGTAGTAGTAGTAGTAGTAGTAGTAGTAGTAAAAGTAGTAGTAGTAGTAGTAGAAGTAGTAGTAGTAGTAGTAGTAGTAGTATAGTAGTTCAGGCACACACTCATCTCTTTCTCTTCAAAAAAGTAAATAATGTTAAAATACATGATTTACCTCACAAAAGCCCGCCCAACTGCCCACGTTTAAGCAACACTGTGATATCAGTTCACTATTTTAGGATTGTTTCTAATAATAATAATAATAATAATAATAATAATAGTAATAATAATAATAAACACAGAAATACAACATAAACTTCCGGATACGTTCGAGCCGCAGCCTGGAAGGCAGAATGGTCCTTACCCATCACGGCGGGAACGGCGAGGAGCACGGATGCAACCAGAAGGATGTTCATCTTGGCTTTTCGGGAGGAGAGAGAGAGAGACAGGAGACGACCAGCAGGTATCACAGAAGTTCACCGTTCAAAGCTCAGAACTCGGTCAATGCAACAGTGGACCAACACACCGGTTTATATACTGTGATGAGTCCAGCCGCGATACAAGGAGATGCCAGAAAAACGAGTATGACCAGGATCTGGTAACTTGTCAAGCACAAAATATGTGTGTGCGTGTCTTCGCGTGCACGTGCATGCGTGTCTTCGCGTGCACATGCGTGCGTGTGTGTGTGTGTGTGTGTGTGCATGTAATGACATTATGCCATTGACATGGCACACACACACACACACACACACACACACACACACACACACAGTGAGTACAGCCGGGGACTGAGGCAGCAGCCTTGGGGTGCTCCGGTGTTGAGGACCAGAGTGGATGAGATGTTCTTCCCAATCGTCACCACTTGAGGCCTGCCCGTCAGGAAGTCCATAAATCAGTTGCAGATGGGGGCACCCAGACCTAGGTCCCTCAGTTTCAGGACCAACTTGGAGGGAACGATGGTGTTGAACGCCGACCTGTAGTCAATGAATAGCTGACGTAGGTGTCCCTCCTGTCTAGGTGCTGCAGGGCCGTGTGTAGTGCCAGGGAAATGGCATCGTCTACAGACCTGTTTGGTCTGTATGCAAACTGGAGTGGGTCTAGGGACTCAAGGGATGGAACAGTTTATATGCGACATTACAAGTTTCGCCAGGCACTTCATGGCTATGGGTGTTAAAGCCACTGGACGATAATCATTGAGGCATGTTACCTTGGTCTTTTTGGGTAACGGCACAATGGTTGTCGCTTTGAAGCACGCTGGGACGAGACTGTTGCAGTGATGCATTGTAGATGTCCGTGAACACAGGAGCTAGCTGGTCGGCGAAGGTCTTGAAGACGCGGGATGGAACTCCGTCTGGGCCGGCTGCCTTCCCTGCCTTCACCCTCCTAAAGGTTCTGCGGACAACGCTGTAAAAATAGAGTTAATCATCAACGTTAACAATCGAATGCAGTAATTGTGTGTGATAAAGTGATGACCAATGATCCTGAATTTATCCAAGGTGAGGGGAAAATAAGCTCCATTGGTCGGGCTCAAATGATGTATATGCCTTAAAAAGTATATTACATTTACCAAGGTTGTTAGTAAAACAAAGAGGTTGGGTGGGATTGATGGTTACGATTGGTTATGTGTGCGTTGAGCACAACAATTCAACTGCAAACCCTTGTGTGGTAAACTCCAATGTCAAAAGAAAGCGCCAAATGCACAACGTCGCATCAGGGCTCCGCTAGTTAAGAATACCTGCTTGACTCGTCTGCCAGGCGACGTCAACACACAGCCCTAACCTGTTGTCCCCATTATATCCACCAGGTTGCGGTGTTGTCTTTAAAAACAGACGCCACCGGTTTGCATTCTTGTCATGGGTGCTGCTGAGTGGTTGTGGCATACCACACCCCGAGGACGAGACACGATTCTCAAAACACTTTTTACTATTTTAGAAAATCGATAACGCAGGCCATGTATTCAAAGCTATATGGCTAAAAGACCTTATGATGTTCCTTATAGTCTGGAAAAAAATTAAATATAACCTGAGAGGGTCACTGGGTAGATTTAAATTAGCTTGGAACCCTATGATTCAATACATCGCGAAATTAAAAACACTTGAAGACAGCTGAGCCATCTGACATCTGTGATGAACCATCCGTCAAATACCTCAAATGACTAATAAGGCAATAGGCCCTCAGGCGGCCTCACTCTCTCACAGACCGGAAAAACATTGATCATAATCTCTTTGTGGGAGTGTCTATGTACAGTGTCTAAGTGACACTCTTACTCTCGCCACTCCGTCACCCCGATTTTGTTGGAAGTAAAGCAATAACATTTGCAAAAACAACAGAAAGTTGTGGAGTCTATTACTAAGATGACCCTGACCATGGCGGTAGAGTTTGTACAGAATGGCAGCTATAGTGCACCTCTGCACTTCCAGAATGTCACAGTGCGGGAGGGAATGGGGAGGAAGCATTCCATTGTACTTTGTTGCAAATGGAACCTCAAATTCTGAAAACTTGAATCTTGATATCAAAACCACTCACACACATGGAAGTGTCTGCATGCTTCTAATGCAAGAGGGCAAGGTGCCTGGTCACTAACTTGAATGCTTATGACCCTTTGTTTAAGACCCTCTTTGTTCGTCTCTCTCCCTTGTTTGCCATGTTTACTTTAAGGAAAGAAATATGTTGCAGAAGGACTCAAAAAATACAAATATCAACCAAAATAAAGACGTGAATAAAACATGAATAATAATAATACATTTATTTAAATGTATTTCATACATTCATTTCTTTGTATTAAAAAAGTTCATTATTAATAGCAAGATTTAATTAAAAAAAAACATGTTTTAATATTTCGGAAAACCACATGAACCCGAAGCCTACTACCAATGTTCACCTATGTTAACGTATGCCATTGTAGCACCGACGAAAAAATGATTGAGTAGTTAACCAGCTAAACAATTAGACAATGTTGTCCATCTTGTTTCATGACCAGGTGAGTTACTCTAGGGATAGAGATACAGTTTCATGGTCTTCTACTTGTAGCTGCTCCACGTGGCCACCAGGGCGGCGCCGATCACAACGGGCAGCACCATTTGAAGGGAGGTCGCTCCATTACATCGCGTAGTATTGCAGCACGTGATTATCACGGTGATATTGGTGCCCATGACCAAGGCAGTGTTTGTTGTATTGCAGAAAGCCGTATTCACGCAACCTTTATTTCTGAGGACAAATCTGGTGAAATCTGAAAAAAAAGAAGGGTGATCTCAAGAATTGAATAATAATAATATTGAATAATACTGTCGGGGTTCTCTCTCACTTCTCTCTGAAGTTATAGACCCAATGCCCAAATGTTATTACGACGGAACCGTTAACAATCTCTCTCAGACACATTCTACGTCCGATCATTTCTCTTACTCTGAATAAATGGCATTGTACGACACAAATGTTTTGCGAAATGCGAGAGCTTTGAAGACTTGATGTGAGAACTTGAATGTTAAAATTCTCACGTATAAAATATCCACACACACTGAGTTATGTGGTCACGGGAATAGTATTCACAACATCTCATGTGTATATCGATATTTACATAAATACAACGACCAGCTCCAAACTTGTGATCCAACCGTTTCCTCTGGGGAAAAGAAAGGCTTTATATCAAGGAAGAAATGATTCCTTGATATAAGTTCCCCAGAGAACTTTCACAGAAGTCCCCGATAATGAGATGCATGGTTCCAGTCCCCAAGAGGTCGAAATCACTGACTTGCGTTAGTACTGAAACATGATGGACTCAAGTAGTAAAACCTTTAACTATCCATCTACACATTTGTGAATATTACTTCTGCATGGGAGACTTCACATTCAGCTCATGTTTGTGGGAAATGTAAGTTCATTCAAGTTCAGATTTTTTGTTCTACAAGTTCCCAGATCACAAAGTTCTCACAACATTTATGTCACACAGTTTATGTGACATTTAAACGTACGTTGTAAAACAAAACAAAAACAGCGTTAAAACAAAACTTACTTGCACTTCCAATAAAGCACCTCTCATTAGTGCCACATGTCACTGTCGTTGCTGAGTTCCCGAGGCAGTCCTCCTCTAAGTTCACTGGACAGGTGTTGCACATCAGCTGACCTGGAAGACACAGGGCCGTTAGTTATAGTTGAAGAAGTAGTAGTAGTAGTAGTAGTAGTAGTAGTAGAAGTAGTAGTAGTAGTAGTAGTAGTAGTAGTAGTAGTAGTAGTAGTAGTAGTAGTAGTAGTAGTAGTAGTAGTAGTAGTAGTAGTAGTAAAAGTAGTAGTAGTAGAAGTAAAAATAGTAGTAGTAGTAGTACAAGTAGTAGTAGTAGTAGTAGTAGTAGTAGTAGTAAAAGTAGTAGTAGTAGTAGTAGTAAAAGTAGTAGTAGTAGTAGTAGAAGTAGTAGTAGTAGTAGTAGTAGTATAGTAGTTCAGGCACACACTCATCTCTTTCTCTTCAAAAAAGTAAATAATGTTAAAATACATGATTTACCTCACAAAAGCCCGCCCAACTGCCCACGTTTAAGCAACACTGTGATATCAGTTCACTATTTTAGGATTGTTTCTAATAATAATAATAATAATAATAATAATAATAGTAATAATAATAATAAACACAGAAATACAACATAAACTTCCGGATACGTTCGAGCCGCAGCCTGGAAGGCAGAATGGTCCTTACCCATCACGGCGGGAACGGCGAGGAGCACGGATGCAACCAGAAGGATGTTCATCTTGGCTTTTCGGGAGGAGAGAGAGAGAGACAGGAGACGACCAGCAGGTATCACAGAAGTTCACCGTTCAAAGCTCAGAACTCGGTCAATGCAACAGTGGACCAACACACCGGTTTATATACTGTGATGAGTCCAGCCGCGATACAAGGAGATGCCAGAAAAACGAGTATGACCAGGATGTGGTAACTTGTCAAGCACAAAATATGTGTGTGCATGTCTTCGCGTGCACGTGCATGCGTGTCTTCGCGTGCACATGCGTGCGTGTGTGTGTGTGTGTGTGTGCATGTAATGACATTATGCCATTGACATGGCACACACACACACACACACACACACACACACACACACACACACACACACACACACACACACACACTGCATTACATACGGGTCAATGTCATTTTCTACTCGGAACAAAGGGAGCGCAGTACTGGGAATAGAATAGAATAGAATATGAGTGTTATTATTAATAGAACACTTGTTGTGCCTCTCTCCCTCTGCCTCTCTCTCTCTCTGCCTCTACCTGTCTCTCTCTTGGTACTATAGCCTACAGGGCAGTGAAAGGAACAGCTCCAGGCAATGGTTCAAGTCCTCCATCCCTGCCCCGTCCACTTCGCTCTGCTGATACCTCGGCCATCTGCTTGCCCCGTCGCTTAGCGGCCCCTTGTGGCTGATCTACACGGTCAAGACTCTTCTCTGTCCTGTGGACCCACAGTGGTGGAATGAACTCCCCACTGACATCAGGACAGCACAGCCGCTGCCCATCTTCCGCCGCAGGTTAAAAACCAACCTCTTGAGAAAGCACTACCCTGATCCTTCCTTTTAGCACTTGGGTCTTATTGAGTCTTATTGGGTCCTATTAGTTGCTCGATTGTTTGCTTGTGAGTTCTATTTGTGAGCCAATTGTTAGCTATATTGTTAGCCAACGTATTGTACTTTTACTTGAGCAATGGTTCTACTCTTGGAGGCTTGGTAGGAATTAAATGCACTTATGACTTCTAGTTGTTCTCTTGCCTACCTATGTTGAATGCACTACTGTAAGTCACTTTTGGACAAAAGCACAAAAGCATCTGCTAAATGACTGTAATGTAATAATAATAATGCCCGGCTTTTATATAGCGCTTTTATCTAAAGCGCTTTACAAGTCACATTACCCATTCATACACCGACGGCAGTGTCAGCCATGCAAGGTGACAGGCAGCACGTCAGGAGCAGGATTAGGGTGTCTTGCTCAAGGACACCTCGACAGTTCGGTTGTGAGGCGACCGCTCTACCCCCTAAGCTATACTGCCGCCTTAATAATGTACGTAACGTAATGTAATGTAATGTAGTTACTACTCAACATTCCTTGTAGCGCTATGTCAATTATCTAAGTAGATGACATATTAGAGATAGGTAGATATTGTTCTAGATAGTGTTATATATTGTTTAGCAACTTATTGTACTTTTCCCTTACACTTTTACCTGAGCACTGGTTCAGTTCTTGGAGACTTGTTAGAAATGAAATGCACTTTTGACTTCTGGTGACGAGTTGTTCTCTGACCTTCCTTTGTTGAAACACACTATTGTAAGTCGCTAAATGACTGTAATGTAATGTAATGTAATGTAACCAAGGTTCAATTTACAGTTACAGGAAACGTATACAAAAATGTGTTCAGAGGGACTTAAAAATGAGGCAGCAATGCACAATCACTATCGGGGCAACTAGGAACATGATGTAGGGAGAGCTGTTGAAAACGTCCATGCTTCATGTCAAAAAGTGACTTTGAGGCGCAACATTGCAACACAGGTATAGTTAAAGGGTTTGAACATCCAATTACAATCATCATTTGCAACCTTAAGGTAAGCAACGTAAAAATGATGTAAATGGACCCTGAAAAGGAGCCCTGTGGAACACCATAACATGGTAAACGCATAATCCTGAACCCCCATGAAGGAGCTCAAATGTTTTGGGTTTGTGCAGATTAAGTTGCTTCCTCGTTGGATTGTGATGCTCTTGTTGTTTGCTCTCTTTGGTAGCCACCTTAACACCTTACTTCACTGTGAGTGGTTGCAGTCCTTTATGATGAACATGGCCTTCCGACATCTGGTCCTAAACATCTCCTCAATGCATAGAAGTGCACACCCGATGATCTTTTCTGCCGTCCTCACGACCCTCTGGATGGCTTTCTTGTCCCGTGCAGTGGTGTCTCCGTACCACACAGTGACGCCACTCGTCAGGACGCTCTCTACGGTGCCACGTTAGAAGTTCACTAGCCACCTCTGGCCTATTCCGCTTTTCCTGAGGCACCGCAGGTTATAGAGGCACTGGTGTGCCTCTTCAGCATGACCTCCGTGTTGCGGGTCCACGCCAGGTCATCGGAAATCTGTAGCCCAAGGAAATGGAAGCAGCTGACGCCTTCCACTGGTGTCCCGTCCAGGCTGTGGAGTGGGTGCCCCGGGGGCTCCTGAAGTCCACGATGAGCTCCTTGGTCTTGCTGACATTCAGTGCGAGGCTGTTGTCCTCACACCATCGCGTCAGCTGGACTACCTCATCTCTGTACTCCGTTTCGTCGCCCTCGCTTATCAGGCCTGGTGTCACCTGCAAACTTGATAATCCGATTATTGCTGTGCGTGGCAGTACAGTCATGTGTGTACAGTGAGTACAGCCGGGGACTGAGGCAGCAGCCTTGGGGTGCTCCGGTGTTGAGGACCAGAGTGGATGAGATGTTCTTCCCAATCGTCACCACTTGAGGCCTGCCCGTCAGGAAGTCCATAAATCAGTTGCAGATGGGGGCACCCAGACCTAGGTCCCTCAGTTTCAGGACCAACTTGGCAGGCCATGTATTCATAGCTGAAGCCTTGCGTCCAGCAATGACATAAAGTCTGATTCATGGGACCAGTCTAGTGGTCCACTGGTTCTATCTAGAGAAATGTTACACGATCCTGGTCCCGTAAATAGACAAATAGACGTGTCTCTACTTGTCATTGTTTGAATGACGTTGGCCTTATAAACAACTTTTATTATTTATAGCAATCTTTATAACAATTGATGCGTCATCAATGGGCTTCTATAGGATGAGAGAGGGGGGGGGGGGGTCGCGGTTTAATAATAGCCGTTGATGTGTCTATGCAACAAGGTGGTATCAGACTGACACAGGTAGGTACGTTCATTTGGCATCGGTACACATGTTGTGATTCTGTATTATTTTTGCATTCTTTAATATTGTTTAAATCTGTTTAAAAGCCAAGCCTCTAACAGTTTGAGTCATCTCCACTAAATATGACGCATATGTTTTGGTCCTGTCCCCGTCTTCGTGAATACTGGACAACTATTTGTCCAACACCTGTCCCAATCTCTGAACGTTGTGCTAACACCAAACGTAGAGGTGGCCATAATTGGAGTATTGCCAGATCATCAGGGTGTCAGCAAGGAAATAAAGGACAGTATCGCCTTCATGTCATTACTTAGAAGAATAGAACAATAGAAGAATACTACTGTTATGGAAATCCCCACCTGCCCCC